>JAIVFI010000013.1:0-600000 GCA_025558095.1 Hyaloraphidium curvatum
GGGAAGGGGGAGGGCCAGCCGTGCGCGGCGAGCGGGCCCGAGTGCGCGTCGGGATGCTGCTATCGGGCTGCGTGCGCTCCAAGGAGCGTGTGCTTTGGCGGGTGACGGGGCGGGTGACGGGGCAGGTGACGAGGCGGAAAGTAACACAAAGGGCTGCGTCGAGCGATCTATATCAAGGGCGGGCTCGGTCAATCTATATCATACGATCTATAAAATAATCACTGTGACGGCAAGCGCGATATGCAAAACATATCCGAATAGCGGCACCTCGATCGCGAATCCAATCAGCTGTCTCCGCCGCCGAAACCTCAGTCCGTCCCCGCCAGCTCCTCGTCCAGCAACCGGTCCGTCACCCCCTTGCCGAGGTTGACCCTGTTGAGCTGCTTGAGCGGCTCGGTCCTGTTGAGCGCGAGCGAGTACCCTTCGCACGTCTCGAGCCACGTCTGCGGTCTGCCGGTAAGCCCCTCGCCCTCCACCGCCCCCGCGCGCGGGACCCACCTGGAACCCGAACTCGACGCCGAAATCCCTGCATGTTTTCTCCAGCACGGGGTACAGCAGCGGGAGGTACCCGTGGTCCACGGTCGGCAGCAGGTGGTGCAGGGTGTGGTCGCCAAAGGTGCAGAGCGAGAGCACGTGCGACCCGCGGACCTCGGCGCGGTCGGTGGTGGCTTCGAGGTGGTACAGGCCGAAGTCTGCCCGGGGGTTAGGCGGGTCAGTTTCCCGGGCGGAAGGCGGCGGTGGGGAAGGAGGCTACCGGTCGGCATGTCGGGGTCGCCCTGGTGCCACGGGCCCTTTTCCGCGCTGGGGCTGTTGTGCGACGTCGTGCTGGCGACGCCGAGAAGGGAGAAGCTCGACGCGGCGTGCATGAGCAGCCACCTCCACAGCGCTCCCTTGAACGACCCCGAGACGAGGTAGAGGAACGCTAGGGAGGAGTACCCGAGGAGGTCGGTCCTCCTGAAGGCCGGCCCGACCTGGCGCGCGGTGTCGCGGGCGCCGCGGGAGAGCAGAGCGAGGGGGCGGGTGACGAGGACGGCGGGGGTGACGAGGGCAAAGAAGGGGAGGAGGCGCCAGAAGGAGGTGAAGTGCTTGCCGGGCTCGCGCTTGGAGGAGGGCAGGAGGGGCGAGCCCGGTTCGGCTGGTTGGTGGGGAATGGGTGAGGGCATCGGAGAGGGCCGGGTAGGGATCGACGTACAGGCGTGGGTCTCGGGGTCCCACCACGAGTTGACGTAGAGGTGGTGGCCGAGGGCGTGGGTCTGCCGGCCAAAGACGTAGGAGGAGCCCGCGAGGTCACCGAGGTACATCCGCCAGTTATCGCGCTGGTGGTAGTCTGCGACATTGCGTCATCAGCCGGCCGCAGTTGCCGGAACGGAGAGGACTCACAATTGTGGCCGATGATTGCCATGAGGCCGAGGACGACGCCCGACGCAACGGAGCTCGCCGCAGCCGCAAGCCCCTTGGATCGCCCCGCAACGGCCATGCCCAGCAACCAAGCCGCCATGAACGAGTCCGCGATCCTGTTGCTCCGCCTCTTGGGCCCGTCGCCGGCGGCCTTGATTACCGGCAGCGCCCGGCGGCGAAACACGGAGAAGAAACCCCGGGGGTGAAAAGTGAGGGGGGACACGCGGGGCTTGGTGGCCGGGCCGAGCTTGTACTTGTCCAGCAGCGCGCGGGCCTTCTTGATGTCGGGGTGGGCGACCTCGAACGCTTCGGTGATGTCGGTGCCGCGCGTCTGCAGGATCCAGAAGGCGCCGCCGGGGTGCTTCTCCGCAAAGGCCTCCAAGTCGTAGACGTCGCCGTGGATCCGCCACGCCGGGCGGCCGTCCCACTCGACGGCGTCGTCCTTCCGCTTGTTGGCGAACCACTCCTCGGGCGACACCCAGCGGTGGTCTCGCCCGCTCATGGGCCCGAACGTGCGCGGCGGCGCGAGGTCGCCCGTGTGCGAGAGCGCCTCGTCGACGAGCTCGCCGAAACCCATCGCGGTCCGGCCGAAGGGGGTTTGGAGGGTCGATGTCAAACCATTGGCCGGCCGAGGCGCCTGACCTTGTTTACCCGGCATCCGCCCCTTCGCTCGGATCTTCGAAGCGATGACAAGCAATAAGCCTTCTCCCAGTTGTTTATTCATATGCGCTGTATCCGCACTCTCTCTCTGGCACGGGATCGCTGCCCGCACCGATCACCCGTTCCCTCTCCCTCCCTCCCGCACCGCTCTCTCCCGATCCGAACGATCACTTGGTCGCCGCGGCAGCGGCATCCGCGACGGCTCCGACCGCAGCGCTCCCGGCATCGGCGACCGCCTGGCCGGCATCGGCGACGGCCTGCCCCGTGCCGGCCGCGGCGGACTGCACCGCGGCCGTGGCGTCGCCGGCCACCTGGCCCGCGGTGGCGGCGGCATCGGAGGCGACCTGCGACACGGCAGCCGTGGCATCGGAAGCGGCTTGCCCGTCGGCGGCGGCGGCATCGCCGGCGACCTGGCCCGCGGCGGCCGTCGCATCCGCGGCGACGGATCCGGCGGCATCCGCGGTCGCCTGCACGGCCTCTCCCACGCTGGCGGTGGCGGATTGCGCTACAACGTAAACCCGTCAGCCGATCCATCGCACGCGCACGGAGCAAGGCACGTACCGGCATCGACGACGCCGCCCGCGGCGCTCGTCACATCCGCGGCCGCGGTCTCGATCACTTGGCTCGCCGGGGCGGGGGCCACGGGGGCGGTCAGCGTCGGAGGGGGGCCGGGAGGGGGGGTGTAGGTCTTCGGGGCCGCAGCGGGGGCCGGGGCGGGCGCCGGAGCGGGAGGCGCGGCAACGGGCTCAGGGGCCGCGACCGGAGGAGGGGCCACGACGGGAGGAGGCGCGGCAACGGGAGCGGGGGCCTGAACCGGAGGGGGCGCCGCGACGGGAGCCGGAGCCGGCGCCGGAACGGGCGCAGGAGCCTGAGCGGCAACCGGAGGAGGCCCGGGGGGAGGCGCGAAGGTGCCGGCCGGGGGCGGCCCGGGGGGAGGCGCGAACGCGGCCGCCGCAACCGGGACGGCAGCAACCGGCGGAGGAGCAGCAACCGGGGGCGGAGCTGCAACCGGGGGCGGCGCCGCGTAGGCGGCCGGCGGGGGCGCGGCCTGCGGCATCACGGGCGCCGTCTCGATCTGCGCGGTCCTGGGGTCGTCCTGCACCGGGCGATGTCAGCAAATCACGTGCAGGGAGCAACCTAGAGGTGAACGCACCCAGGTGATGAGGGGAGGCTGGCGCCTCTCGTCGATGAAAAAGTACCGGCCCCTGTGCACCGGGTAGCGATCAGTCCCCATCCCACACAAACCGACCCGCCGCGGCACTCACGAAGGAGGGTCCAGCTGCATCTTCCACCCGGCGGGCAGCGCCACCGGGGCCGGCGCGGCCTGCATCGCGTTCCCCGCCATCGCCGTCGCCGCGCCCGCCGCCACGCTCCCCGTGGCCATCGTCACGCCCACCGCCGCCGCCGTCGGGTTGGCTGCGACGGCGCCGACGGTGGCCTCGTTGGCTGCCTGCTCCATCTGGCTGGCGCGGGCCATCTGGTCCACGCAGCAGGCGATGCAGAGGATGAGCCAGTCCTCGTAGGGCATGCCGCCCTCGATGTCGATCGTGTCTTCCCGCACCGCAGTCAGCACCGCGCTCCCCTTACAGCAATGCAAGGAGGAGACCCACAGATGTCCGTCAGCGCGATCCACTTCTTGCTGATCTCGGCGACTGGGCGGTTGGTGCGCTCCTGCACGATGCGGTACTCGTGCGCGAGGATGTTGCCCTTGACCTCGAGGCCGGGCTTGCCGGCCACGTCGACCTTGTACTCTGCGCGCGAGCGGGGCGGGCGGTTCGGTCGGCGCACGGAACGGCCGCGCGAGGGATGGGACCCACCGTCGCGGATGACGTTGATCAGGTCCTTCTTGACCACCGCGAACGGGGGCCCGCGGCCGCCGATCCGTTCTACCTCCATGGCCTGGCTGCTCGCCCGGACGCATCAGAAGGCCGCCCGCGGGCCGAATCGGGGCAACCCACCGGACGGTCACGATCTTGGCCTGAAGCTGGCACAGGCCCACGCCCTGGGGAGTCTCCATGATGATCTTGTTGGTGACGGTGATGGCCTTGCCGTCCATCTGCGGGTGCGGGGCGCGGAGGGATGGCGGAGAGGGCGGGGCCGCGGAGAGGCGGGAGGACGGGGTCAATCGGGTTCGGCCACCCCCAGCCGATGACGGCGCACCTTGTACGCGCGCCTACCGCGCTGCGTTTCGATCCAGAAGTCGCCGCTGCGCCGGGAACGCGGTCAACGCCGTGCCCCGCTTCCGGCACCGGACGCGCCCCGGACGGCGGTGCCCACCCGATCGAGATGATGTTCTCCCGCATCTGCGCGCACCACACGTCTCAGCGAATGCCCGGCTGCTGCCGTGCGGCCGGGAAGCCCACCTTGTACCGCGAATCCTGCTGGTCGGCGACGCCGCCCCCCCGGCCGCCGCGCGGCCCGTCGTCGCCGCCGCCCCGCCCGCCGCGGATGCCCGGTCCATCGCCGCCCCCGCGCCTCATCGTTCTCGCTGCTTGTCGGGGTCTGACGGGGTTCGGACGGGATTGGGAAAGGTGGCCGGGGACCCTGGAGAGTCGGATGGCAGACCCTGGCCGAGGGGAGGAGAAGTCCCTTGGTCTCCCGCCGTTCCGACAAACCGGACGGCCGCCGCTTTTGCCCGCGCGAATCCTGCTTCCGAAAGCTCGGAACTTCCTCTCCGGACACTTGTTTCACCGAGGCCCACCCTCTTTCGCCGCACCGCCCCCGCCACCCCCCGCCCAACACCCCACCCCGGCCCCGCCCTGCCGAAAATGCCCCCCACCCTGTACGGCGTCTTCCGGTCGCGCGCCTCCCGCCCCCTCTGGCTGCTCCTCGAATCCTCGGCCCCCTTCGAGCACGTCCCGGTCATCCAGTCCTACCGCCTCCCCGGCGCCGCCATCCCCGGCGCCCTCTCCACCGACTCGCCAGAGTACCTGGCGGTGAACCCGCAGGGCCAGATCCCGGCACTCAAGGACGGCAGCCTCGTGCTGACCGAGAGCCTGGGGATCGTGCTGCACCTCGCGAGGCGGTACGGCGGCGCCCTCGGGCCCAAGGACGGGGACGAGCAGAGCCTGATGGAGATGTGGGCGCTCTGGGCCGCCACGTCGGTCGAGGATCCGGCGCTGGCGATCATGACCGCGCCCGCGGGGGCCGAGGGCGACAAGCTCCGCGAAGCGGCGGCCGCCAAGCTCCGCAGGCCGCTCAAGCGGCTCGAGGGCCACCTCGCCGGCCGGGAGTGGATGCTCGACAGGTTCACGGCGGCCGACATCGCGGTGGAGGAGTGCGTGAGGTACGCGCAGGGGCATCCCACGCTGCTGGGGGAGTTCCCGGCGGTCAAGGCGTGGGTGGACCGCTGCCAAGCAAGGCCGGCGTGGAAGAAGATGTGGGAGGGGAGGATGGCGGAACCTGCTTGATCGCGGGAGAGTAGAAGTTATCGGCCGGGAGGCGGCCCACCGCACGGGATGAAGATCCCCTGCGAACGAGAAGTCGACATCGTGGCCGTCGAGAGCGTGGGGTTTCAAGTCGTCTGGCCACCAGGACGGCGGGCCCTGAAATCCCTTGCGGACCCTCCCGCCGCACACGCAATCTCGCGATGTCTGCCCCGTCCGCCGCCGGCCTCGAGGAGGGCTCGATGGCCACGCCTCTGTTGAACAGGCCGCGTGGGTCGCCCGCGCCGGCCGCCCCGATGCCGCTGACCGCCCGCGCTCGCCCCTCCCGGCCCCTCTGCCGCGCCTCCGCCGACCGTGCGGACGGCCGCCAACCGTGCGGACGCGCCGCAGAGGCCCCGCCGCCCGCCGCGACCTCCGCCTACGCGTGGCTGACGCACTTCGGCACCGCCGTCCTCATGGGCCTCCTCACCGCATTCGCGCTCAAGCTCTTCGGCCCCCCGCTGGCGACCGCCGCCGTCCTCCTCGCCATCCTCGTCCTGGTCCTCGCATACTACGGATACGTCAAGGTCAACCTCTCGACGATCAGGACCGCCGCCACCAGCATTGTCGACAGCGACGGGGACGGGACCATCGGGACGGGGGACGTCAAGGCGTGGGGCGCGAGGGCGTGGAGCCTGGTGGTCGGGTTCGGGGCAACGGCGGTGGCGGGCTTCGTGCTGGGGTTCTGGATGGGCGTGTCGGTGCTCTGAAGATGGGGAGGGAGGGGGGAATCTGCGGATTACGGGGGCATTGCTGGGTTCTGCATCTCTATGGACACCGTCGCCGTCTTCGCCTCGTTCCTGCCTGGGCCGCCTCCTTGTTGATTCCGGACACCATCCGGTGCCCCGGTCGCCTCGAGCGACGTCGGCCATGGCTCCGCGCCTGCTCCCGGGGTCCCCAATCGATCCTCGGTGCCTGCTCGGATCCGGACGCGACGGAACCTGCTGCACCAAGATCCGCCCGCCTCCCACCCCGCCCGGCGCGGCGGAAGGCGGCACGGATGTTGGCCGGCGGTCCCGTCCTGCGGTCGGCGTGGGTGGTGATTGGCCGTGGTCAGGAACCGGCCGTCCCGGGATCGCCGTGGGCGGAGCTGCGACGTCGAGCTGGACTGCCTTTCCTCCGTTCGGCCATTTTCGGCCGGCTGGTCCGTCAACGTCGGTCGCGCGCGTCGGGTGAATCGACGGCGAGTCGGTGCGTCGACGAGTCGACGCGGTCGCGAGCATCCAGCAAAGTCCGCACACAGTGCACCGCCTCCACTCAGATAACAGGGTAAGGCGGATTGCCCGAACTGCAGTGTAAGAGCGCACCAGTCGGTCCCGGCCTGAAGATTGCTCCTGCCCCCGGGAAAAGATCACCACTCTTTCGTCCTTCCGTGCCACCGTGGGCGGCCCCATCCGCTCGGAGGGAGGCGGTACCGACCGCCGCACGAAGCATCCGACCCGCGGCGCGGAAACGGAACGCTTTCCTGCTCGTCCCCCATCCAACCCGCACTCCCCGCGAAGCCCCCATCCCCCCTCCTCTCCATCCTCCGCTTCCCCGACCCCGACAGCCCGACAGCACAGCGCCAAGCCCCCCCACCAGCCGCTGCGCAAGCCCTCCGAAGCCCGGGGCACTTCGCGTCATTGGGATCACTCACTCGCCACGGATCGGACCGCCGGTCGGGAGGCTGGTTGTCCCGAAAAAAGGCCGGCGGCTCGGGTTGCCAACGCCAAACATAACACGCCGTAGACGTCGGAGAGAGACTGCCGTGGATGCGCAGCGTGCGGGCCGGGCGCTGCGCCGCGCGCTGCCGATCGCGGGGGCCAGTGACCCATCCGATCGAGGTCCCTCCTGTACAGCCCCATGACGTACCCGACGCTCGGCCATCGCCGGCCAATTTCCTCCTCCATCGAGCGGCTGGATGGAGGTCGGACCCATCTTGCCGGAAGGCTCCGAGACCGGGCCGCCCCGCCCGATGTCGAGGAAGTGGGCGGAAGGCGGGTCGATCCCGGTCGGGGCTTGACCGGAGCGGCCGCACCCTCAAAGCCGCGGGGATAATCCCGGCACCAAACGAGCCGCCGGGCCCTCCAAAATCCGACAGACGAAAACGCTGACGAACGATGGGACATGCCACGGAAACGCAGTCCCCGCGCGCCATGTACAGGACCGTGCGGAGCCTCGGCAGCGGCGGCCAGGCGCGGGTGAAGCTCGTCGCCGACGCCGCGGGCGCTCTGCGCGCCATGAAGCGCTACTCGTCCCCGGAAGCCGCGAGGCGCGAATGCTGCGCGCTGAGGAAGCTCGGGAGGTTTCCGGGGGTCGTGGCGCTGGTCGAGGTGGGTGCCGTTGCGGGGCGGCCGGGGTCGGGCGTGGCTAAAATCGGCATGCAGGACTTTGAAATCGGCAACCGGCACTATGTGGTGCTCGAATATGCCGCCGGCGGCGTGGGTTCCTCGCTGACTTTCGAGACACGATGCCTGACTCCCGGGCCGGTGCGCAGGACCTCGACCACCTCCTCTCCTTCGGCCCCCTGGCACCCAAGGCCGCCCGCACCGCGACCTTCTCCCTCCTCACCACCCTCGCCTTCCTCCACGGCAACGGCGTCGCGCACCGCGACCTCAAGCCCGCCAACGTGCTGCTCCGCGTGCCCGGGGACCTGGGCTCGCTGTGCCTGGCCGACTTCGGGTCGGCGTTCACGGAGGACGGGCCGCACGTGGGGGTCAGGAGGCCGTCCTTGAGGGAGATGACCACCCTGGCGGGGACGCCGCTGTACCTTGCCCCCGAGATACTAAGGGGGCTGCCGTACGGCCCCCCCGCGGACCTCTGGGCTTTGGGATGCCTGGTCTACTCAATGCTCGCAGGCGTACCGCCCTTCCACAGCATCACCGAGGTCTTCCGCTACACGGGGGAACTGGACTGGCCCGCTGGGCTGCCCGAGGACGCGAGGCGGTTCGTCCGCTCCCTGCTTGAACCCGACCCCGCCCTGCGCGCGACGGCCGTGCAGGGCCTTTTGCACCCGTGGATCCTCGGCCGCGGGCGGCCGTGCGACGACGGGGAGGGCTATCCGGTGAAGCTGGACGAGCAGGGAGGCTTGACGCTGGACGTGCCCGCCGATGAGGATCCGTTCCTGCGGCCAGGGGACTGCGAACGGGACAGCGGGTACGTCTCGTCGTGAGGAAGGGACGAGTAGGGCCGGGCTAGATCATGTAGCGGTGGAGAGACTTTAAAAAGGGGCTCTGCATACCGTTGAATATGCGGCCCGGCTGGCCGGTCGATGGACCAGGGTCACCGCACCCGTCCAACTCATTTGCGCAGGACATGTTGCGCCCTTCTACTGTATTGTACGCATTGTGCCAACTGGCGTCAACCCTCATGTTGGCTTGGAAGCACCTGCGGGCGAGTTTTCGTTCCTCGCCAACAGGCCCGACGTGTCGACTTTTGCATCCGCTCCGCAACGGCACTACGGGCGAACCAAATCCAGCGATTCAAAGCTCGGGGGAGAGGACAGGTGCGTTCGAAGCCCGTGCTCTCCAGATGCTCAGGTGCACCTCAGCCGCCTTGCATGGGCCGGCCAAGGGACGGCCGCGGAATGACGTCAGCGACAAGGACCTCGCCGTCCCGGGCGCGTCGAAGCCGGGAACTCCCCGAACGTAGGAGGAACGGTTTCCGGCTGGATTTGCCAGTTTGCCGGGCGGATTACGGCGACATCGGCCAGAAGAGAAGTCGGGGCCGTACGAGGGACGCAGTGGCGCAAAGCCCCGAATGCCCTTCACTGAAGAGGGGCTCCCGTCAGCGCAGGTCCGCAAACTCCGGAGCACCGCACGCGACCGATGGCCTCTGCCTCGGACATGCAGTCGCCCCGGGCGCTCTACAGGCCCCTGCGCAGCCTGGGCAGCGGCGGGCAGGGCCGGGTGAAGCTCGTGGCCGACCCCGCGGGGACGCTGCGCGCCCTGAAACGATACTCCTCCTCGGAAGCGGCGAGGAGGGAGTGCTGCGCCCTGAGGAAGCTCGGTCGCTTTCCCGGGGTGGTGGCCCTCATCGAGGTGGGCTTGCTGCGCACCGGCCGGCCGGTCGGTCGGGGCATCCGGCTCACTTCGGCGCCAGGATTTCGAGCTGGGGAACCGCCATTACGTGGTGCTCGAGTACGCTGCGGGCGGCGTAGGTCCTTCTCCGCAACGGAGGAAGCGTTTGCTGACCCCCGGACGCGCAGGACCTCGACCACCTCCTCGCCGCCGGACCCCTCCCGCCCGATGCAGCACGCAAGGCCACCTTTTCGCTCCTCACTACCATCGCCTTCATGCATGGCAACGGCGTCGCCCACCGGGATCTCAAACCCGCCAACGTGCTGCTCCGCGTGCCGGGCGACCTGGACTCTCTGTGCCTCGCCGACTTCGGCTCGTCGTTCACCGAGGACGCCCCGCACCTCGGCGTGCGGCGCCCGTCGCTCAAGGAGATGACGACGTTGGCCGGGACTCCCCTGTACCTGGCGCCGGAGATCCTCCGCGGCCAGCCGTACGGCCCCCCCGCGGACCTCTGGGCTTTGGGATGCCTGGTCTACTCGATGCTCGTGGGCGTGCCGCCCTTCCACAGCATCACCGAGGTCCTGCTCGGCCTCGAACGCAAAATGCTGTGGCCTGCCGGGGTGCCCGAGGATGCTAGGCGCTTCGTGCTGTCCCTGCTCGAGCCCGACCCGGAGCTCCGTGCAACGGCGGTGCAGGGCCTGCTCGATCCGTGGATCCTGGGACCTGGGCGGGCGGGCGACGACGGGGGGGGATATCCGGTGAGGCTGGACGAGGCTGGGAGGCTGGCGGTGGACGTGCCGGAGCAGGCGGACCCTGTCCACCGCCCGATCGATTGCGAGAGGGACAGCGGGTACGTGTCGTCTTGAGGATGGGATGTAGCGGCGCAGGCACGTGAAAAAGGCTCGCATGTTGCGAAGGTGTGCGGTCGGGTTGCGACAGAGTCCGACGTCCAGCGTGCCGCGCTCGCCGCCCGATCCGCTCCGTCTTCGCTCATCGCAAACAATCTGTCGCTTTCCTTACCGAGTCACGTCTGCCTGAGACCAGTCTGTTGAGATCTGATCACCCGGAATTCGCATCGGCGCAAGGACGCCCGGCAGCAGTACGGGCGGGATCGCAAAGCCAATTGAGGACGCAAACCACTGACGCCGCCGGCGGTCGCAGGGGCAACATACGGCCGGCCGGCTTCCGGAAAGCTGGTCTCTGCTGTTCCGGAGCGGACGCATGGCGTCCCGCGGCCGTGGGGACCCGCGGTCGGCGTAATCGATTCCCGCCCCGCCGATCCGCAGATTCAGATTAGCCACACCGCCGACGCAATCTCGCGCCCCCGATCCCGCATGCCGGGGGCCCCCTCCATGGCCGCCTCCCCGCCGTCCCCCCACGCCCCGTCGCCGGGCCGCCTCCGCCGCGCGGCGTACAAGAACCTGGCACACCTCGGCGGCGGCTCCGAGGGCACCGTGCGGCTGGTCCGCGACCGCCGGACGGGCGGCCTCCGCGCGCTCAAGAGCTCGCACGACGCGGCGCGGTGGCGCAGGGAGCGCGATGCGCTCGCCGCCGCGGGATGGCACCCCAACGTGGTGGCGATGGCCGAGGTGGGCCGTCCGAATCCGGAGTCACGTGCGGGACACGCGGTTGACCCCGATCCAATCCCCGCAGTCTTTTACATGCGGCGGCAAGTACTACATAGCGATGGAGTACTGTGCCGGCGGGGACCTGGAGACGCACCTGGAGGCCGTCGGCGGGCGGCTGGCAGAGGACGCCGCCCGGCCGCTGTTTGCCGCGCTCGCCCGCGCCCTCGCGTTCCTGCACTCCCGGGGCGTCGTGCACCGCGACGTCAAGCCGCAGAACGTGCTGCTCAGGGACCCTTCGAAGCTGGAGTCGGCCTGCCTGGCGGATTTCGGATCCGCCTTTGTCGAGGAGCCGCCGCAGGGCCCCTCGGACGACGCCCTCCCTCTTCCATCGAGCCTCCCCCCTTCCAGCCTCCCCCATCCATCATCCCTTCCCCCCTCCCCCGCCGCCTTCCCCTCGCCCCCGTCCTCCCTCTCCACCTTTGCCGCGATGCGCACCCTCGCCGGCACGCCGCACTACCTCGCCCCCGAGATCGTCCGCGGCATCCCGTACGGCCCGCAGGCGGACTGCTGGTCCCTCGGCGTGCTCGCGTACCGCACCCTCGTCGGACAGACGCCCTGGAGCGCCGCCGGCCTGCGCGGCCTCTTCGAACGGATCGCCGGATCGCACGAGCTCGCGTTCCCGCCCGGTCCCGCCGGGGTTTGGATCGCGGCGCTGATGCGGCCCGAGGCGGGGGAGCGCATGTCGGCGGAGGACGCGGCGGAACACCACTGGATCGCGGGGGAGGACGGATGGAAGGTCGCCGTGGACGGGGAGGGCGCGCTGGTGCTGGAGGACTTTGCGTTCCCGGGGGAGGAGGCGGACCTGGGGGATGGGTAGGTCGGGCCGTGTTCGGCGTGATGCCAAACAGCGGCGCGTTTTCGACCATGCCAAGCCTCCCACGATCGCGGTGGTCCGACGGATGGTCGGGATCCCGGCAGGACACAAGCCAGCGGGAAGGCGCGGTGCCGCCGGAAGCCGTCCGCGTTTCAGGGAGGGGGCGCTCCGCAGGCGATCCGGCGGACACGATAAGTCAACACGGTCGCGCGCCGTCAGCACCACGTGCCGGTGAACCAAGAGGCATCGAGAAGACAGCGAATGGACAACGGGCACACATCGCTAGAATTAACAAGAGGCAATCTACGTCGCTAAGCTAACTGACAGTCAAGAAGTGCGAACATTCGGAGTCCGATGCCCCAGCTCCCGCCCAACCACGATCATAGCCGGACGCGCCCATCGCCGCGTCACAAGGCACCCAACATCATTCCAACGGCGTGCCTTCGCTCAGAGCTCGCGGGCTGTGCCGTATCGTCAGCCGAAGCGTATCCGATCGGCACCGGCATCGCCCACCCTTGACCCTCTTCCTGGCCGTCACCGCCGCGTCCGCCGAGCACGCCTGGTTGGCCGCAGTGCAGGTGGTCATGATTGGCGGGACGGGGAAGTCGGTCCTGGAGCACGTGCACGGCCCGCCAGAGGTGGTCCCGCAGCCGGTCGTGTAGCTGCCCCAGACGACCGAGACGGCGGCGACCATGGTGGAGGGGGCGGTGTTGAGGCAGTGGCAGTTTCCGGTGTAGACGCCGCAGACGGGGGTGCAGGCTCCTGCGGTGGGGCGGAAGCGGCGGAGATCAGGGCAAGGAAGCCGGACGCGCCGAGGTAGTGACGTACCGCCGCTGGTCACCGGGCTTGCTGCCTCGTTGCAGCCTCCACTGCATCCAACCGTTCCGGAGCGCGTGCAGGGGATGCTGCGGGTGCAGCCGGCGGGCGTGAAGCAGGTGTACGAAGCGCATCCGCCCTGCAAAGGTCGGCGGATGAAGCCGGGCGGGAGCCGGACGCAGCAGATCGCGGGCTCACCGAGACGGTGCAGTCGAAGGTCTGCGTCGGGGAATTCACTGAGGGGTGGGTACATGCGTCAGTGAGATGCCCGTGCGGCGGCGGCGGCGGCGGTGCGCACCCGAAGTCGGCGTGGCGGTGCAGCCGCCGTCGATGGAGCAACCCCTGGACCTACACGGCGGGCAGCCCAAGTCGGGCCCGTACGGCACGAGGGGGATGTTGGGGTTGGTGCACAGCGTCGTGCCCTCGCCCTGCGGGGTGGGAGAATGCGGCGGTCAACGCGGTGCTGGACGGAGGCCCAGCAGGGGCGACGTACGGCGTGGATCTGGATCGGACCCGACGTCTTGTGCACGTCGTAGACCCCGGGGACGCTGAAGCATACGGTGAAGCCGGAGGTGCCGACGCTCGAGCTAATGTCGAACTTGAGGTTGCCGTCCTTGATTTCCTGTCGGCGGGCGGGCGGCTGGAGGTCAGGTGCCGAGGGCCGGCGGGTGCGGAGGGCGGGAAACGCACGACGGTGGCTGGCCCGCTTTCGATGGTCGGGAGTGTGCTGAGCGGCCACGGGAACTGGAAGTACGATGCGGAGGCGCGAGCGAGGCCTCAGCCGCATCGCAGTCAGGCGCCCGCACCGCGCCGCAAAACCCACCGCAGGACGGAACCGTCGGGCCAGAGAACGCAAGGCAGAGGATGGTCTTGCACACGTTGTCTCCGCCGCAGGCAGGGTTGTAGGTCACTGTCCTGTCCACCGACACCGTCGTCCACCCGTCGCAGGTGCAACCGGACCCGCCGCTGCCGCCGACGCCCGAACCGGTTCCCGAGCCGGTGCCGGTGCCGGTGCCGCTGGCGACGGTCTGTGCGGCGGAGAGCGAGGCGAGCGCTGTCGAGGAGGGCGCGAACGACGGGTCAGAGGTTGTTGGCACGGCGGCCGGGTGCCACGCACCGAACAGCGCCGCGGCACCGAGAGCAAGAGCCGTGTAAAGTTTCATGTTGACGCGCTTGTGCTCAGAAAATGAAAATCGGTCGACGGGCGCGGTGACGGGAGTGGCGACGAGTCGTTCGGGGGAATCACTCCTCATCGACTCGAACGCCCCAAGACAGCCTGAACTGGAACGGCCTACTGCGACCATTTCCCGGTCCGAATCAATACGGAGATGATGTGGGGGTTGTGCATATCCACTCTGCGCACGCCATCCGGCTAGGCGTGCATGGATTCGAGGCAACCGAGAAGCCACCAACGACCCAGTCACCACCCAATCCACTACCATCCCCTCCCTGAACCGCGGACGGCTTCCGCGGCACCGCGCCTTCCCGCTGCCGGGTATCCTGCCGGCGATATGAACCTGCTTCCTGTCGTCGAACGCCTCTTGGTTCAACGGCACGCGGTGGTGACGGTGCGCGACAGAGTTTTCACGTCCGCCGGATCGGCCGCGGGGATGCCGCCATCCACAGCGTCCGCATCCCTGCGGGCTCGTTCCGGACTGCCGCTCGGCGTTTCGGAGACGGAAACACGCTGGGAAGTGCGGATCGTTTTTCGCCGCGGGAACTTCCACGGCCTGGTGGACGCTGACAGTGCGTAACGACTCACGAGGTTCCCGCCTGCCCTGCGTCGACTCGACGCCCCAATAAAAGGGGCACCCCCCAACCCGCGCTCCCCACCCATCACTCGCTCCCGCCCGCATCATCGCCGCCATGAAGCTCTCGACCGCGCTCGCCATCGGCGCCGCGGCGCTGCTCGGTGCGCGCCGCCCCGCCCGCGCGCCCCGCAGATCTGACTCCTCCTCCCCGCAGCGCTCGCCTCCCTCGCCGCCGCGCAGGTCGGCACCGGCACCGGCACAGGCTCGGGCAGCGGCTCCGGCTGCACCTGCGACGGGTGGAAGGACGTGACGGTGACCAGCACGGTGACCTACGACCCGGCGTGTGGCGGAAACTGCAAGACGAAGATTTGCCTGACGTTCACCGGCCCGACGGTCCCGACCTGCGGTGGGTGTCGGCGCGGCCGTGCAGCCGCCGCCGGTGATTGACTCCCCGGTTCCGCTGCGCAGACATTTCGTATTTCCAGTTCAAGTGGGATTTCGCGACGCTCCCGACCATCGAAAGCGGTCCCGCCACCAGCATCGTGCGTATCCCTCCCTCCCTTTTCCACTCGGCCTCGCTGACCCGCCGCCGCCACCAGGACATCAAGGACGGCAAGCTCAAGCTGGACATCAACTCGGGCACCTCCGGCTTCACCGTGTGCTTCAGCGTCCCCGGAATCTACGCCACGGCGCCGACGACCGGCGGGATCGAGATCCACGCGGTGCGTCGCCTCCCGGATGCAGCCGACACTCGGTGCGCTGACCGCTCCCGCCGCCCGCAGGGCCAGGGTCAGACCCTGTGCACCAACCCCTTCAACCCGCCCGTGCCCACCGGCTCCGACCTCGGCTGCCCTCCGTGCAGGTCCAGGTCGTGCTCCGTCGGGGGTGGCTGCACCGCCACGCCGGCGTCCGGTGCGTCGGCTTCTTCGCATGCGCGCCGGAACCCGCTGATGCACCGTGCTCCCCGCAGTGAGCCCCGCCACGCAGACCTTCGACTGCTCCGTCGCCGTGCGTTCCCAGCCCCTCGCCCGCCCGGCCCGCGCTGATCCGTCCGCCCACCGCAGCCCGGCTGCGCAAAGTACACCTGCAACACCCCCGCCAGCTGCACCCGCACCGTGCCCTGCGCCCGCTCCGGAACCTCGGGATGCACGGCCAGCTGCAACGAGCTCGCCACCCCGGTGACCAGCGGCGGTGCGCGTCCCCGTCCGCCGCCGGACGGTGCGATCGCTGACCCCGCACCCCCTGCGCAGGAGCCTGCACCCCGGTCTGCGGCAACGACTTTTCCGGCTGCACCTGCACCAACTCGCCCGCCGCCACCGTGACCGCCGCCGTCTCGGTGGTCTGGGGCTCCTACACCTCGGGCTGCACCTCGACCTCGGGCGGGCCGTGCACATGCGTCCGCACCGACATCCCCGGCACGGCCATCAGCAGCACGTGCACGGCGGGGCAGACGTGCTCGGAGGATGCGGCCGTGACGATGAGGAGGAGGGTCAAGGGTGGGTTCGAGGGCGATCGGGGCCGTCTTGGGCGGGGCTGATGACCTTGCGATCCGCAGCCCGCGAGCTCTAGAGGCAAGCGGCATCCTGGCATCGGAGAGCAGGATCTTGGGCGCCTTGAGACGCGGCATTCAGCGCGTCGGGCGATGTTTTGGGTGACCGCGGGCTCCGGGTGCCCGTGATCTGCATGGCTCTTGGGGCGGGACCAGCGGTGTACACGGGTTACAATGCGACGTTATCTCGCCCATCTGCTTCCCGGCTGCCATATCGCCCGCGTGCCTATGCGATTCCTGGTCGTTCTCCTTCCCGATCCGACGGCAAGATGGGCTTCCGTTCGACGCGCTTCGGTCTGGCAAGGGATCGCACCTCCACCTACTTGCCCCCGTCCTTCCACGCCGCGATGGACGCCGCCCTGGCGCGCCGCCAGATCTGGGAAACCGTTTACCTCACCTACGCCCGCGGCATGGACCGTAACCACAACCAGCTGCAGGCAGACTCGTTCTGGGACGAAGGGGAAGGGGGAGGGAAGGCCGCGATGATGCACAGCGCGAGCTTCCACGGCACGGTGGGCCGCCTCCGATTTGCGCCGGTGGTGGGCTGATTTCGGCGGGCGAGCAGAAGAAGGAGCTGCTGGGGAAGGGCCTCGGCGGGTTCGAGAAGCTCGTGGGCACCACCAGCGCGGTGTCTCCCACGCGGCCCCTGACCCGGAACCCGCCCCCGTGCCAGTACCAGCGCATCCGCCACCCGATCCACAACCACTTTATCAGGGTCGACGTCGCGCGCGGCCGCGCCGTGGCCGAGACCTACTTCCACGACGGGTACTGGTTCTACTCGGACGAGGCCAACACGCGGAGCAGCAGGGAGCCGGCGCCGGGGATCGGCACGCTCACGGTGCGGGAGCTTGTGGGGCGGTATGCGGACGAGCTGGAGCTCAGGGAGGGGAGATGGAAGTTCACGTGGGTTCCTTTCTCCGTGCCGCGTCCGTGCCGTGCTGACGCCCCGCGGCGTGCAGTTCTCGCACCGTCATGTTCGACTTTTCCCGCATTGACGCCATCCCCGCCTCGCTGCTGCCCGCCGTCGAGCCCTTCGTCTCGGGCTTCAAGCAGGGCACCCGGCTCCCCAACGGCGAGGGCTCCTTCCTGCGCGACCCCTCCTTCGCCGTTCTCCCCGCCCGCCCGGCGCCGGCCAAGGACGCGGGGGAACTCCTCGAAAAGGCGCGGATCGAGCAGCTCGTCGCGGTCTGGACGAGGGAGCTGGACAGGTGGCTGATGGCGCCCGGGAAGCTCGAGGCCGAGGCGGGCGGGTACTTTGCCCCCGGTGCGGCGGTCGAGGACGGCACCACGGCGGCGGTCGCGCCGGCCGAATACGTTGCCAACCTCCGAGCGCAGGCGGGGAGGTTCAAGCTTCTCGACCGCACCTCGGTGATCAGCAACCACCTCATCCACATGACCGGCCCGGACACGGCCGTGGGCGAGGTCTACATCGACCTGCACCTCGTGGTGCCCGACCTCGCGGCGTTCAACCCCGCCGAGAGCAACAAGGGCGTCCCCGGCAGGCTGTGGTTCGCGGGCCGGTACGCGGACGAGTACGCCAAGGGAAATGACGGAAAATGGCGGTTCCTCCGGCGCACGATGATCCAGGATTGGTCGAGGATGGTGCCGCACAAGCGCGGGCTGGCGGCGTCGCAGGCGGGCAGGTTCACCCCCGGCAGCTTCTCCGACCCCGCCTCGGACCCGTCCGTCGGGTTCCTCCCCACCGCCGACATCCGCGCCCCCGAGATGGCCGACCTCCCCCGGCTCGCGGCGGTCCAGGACGCCCTGCACACCTACACCCGCGGCATCGACCGGCGCGACCCGTCGCTGATCACCGCCGCCTACCATCCCGGCGCGTACGACGACCACGGGCCGTACAAGGGCACCGCCGAGGGGTTCGTCAAGTGGGCTGATGCCGGGTTGGAGGCCATTGAGGGGTGCCACCACGGGATCACGGGGAGCGTGGTGGTGCTCGACGGGGAGAAGAAGGCGAGGGCCGAGACGAGGGTGGTGGAGAGGGCGTGGTACGGCAAGGACGGGAACGAGAGCGTGAGGTGGTTCGTGGGGAGGTACCTGGACGTGCTCGAGGAGAGGGAGCAGGGCTGGAAGATCGCGTGGGTGCAACGCAGCGGGCCCGCGAGAAACTGCTGATCCGATCGCGGGGCAGGTCGAGGGTCGTGGTGCTGGATTGGAGCGTGATCGATCCCGTGGTCGCCAAGCCGACGGAAAAGTGGAAGGCCATGTTCGAGGTCGGGACGAGGGACGCGACGGATCTGGCGGCGCGGACGCTGGCCAAGCTGGACGAGGGCGGGCCGGCCAAGCTGTGATCGGGCGGAAGGAACGTCGTCGACGTCGACATTTTGGAATCGGAGGTTCGTTAAATGTTGTCTGGGAATAGGTTGCGGAGCAACCCGGGACGGACTGGACGGTTCCTGGAGCCTCGCACTCCGCAAGCCGATAAACACGCCTACCCAGCCTCCGGCGCCCGATCCTCACCGGATTCGAAACATGCGGGACCTGAAGTGGTTTTCCCGTCTACGACCGGGCCGAAAAGACCAGAGTTTCAAGAGATCCGGGAGGGGAGACACTGCCAGGCATTCGGGACGGGCGGTGCAATCCGCTCCGGCCCGCAAACCGTCCCGCGTGACCGCGCCCATGTCCTACGCGGACGACGACGAGCCGCTGCCCGCCTACGCGGCGATCGCCGAGCCGGCGCCGCCGCCGCGGTACGCTGCCCCGGGCGGCGAGGGCCCGCCGGCGTACCGCGGGCCGGCCGAGCCGCTCGCGCCGCCGCGGAGGGCCACGTGGAGCGCCGGCGGGCGCGAGGGCCGCGAACTGGACTGGGAGCTGAGACGCGCGCAGAGGGAGGAGAGGGAGGGCGAGGTGGGCTGCTGCCGCCGCCGCGTGGACCGGTCTGACCTCTCGCCCACGCCGACGTGGCCCCCGGTCGACGCACTCCTCCTCCCATTATTTGTCCTTAAATTCGTCGGATTTGGTTGTTTTTGGCTTCAGCTGAGGAACCGCCTCCTCGCCGAGTCGATCGCCGCCCTCTCCGCCCCCCGTCCGCGCCCGCCCGTGCGGCTCTCCTGCACCCCCTCCCCCGAGCAGGACGAGGCGGACGAGCAGCTCCGCCGGCTGCGCCGCGCCTCGGCAACGCTGGCCTCCGGCTCCGCACGCCGCGCGCACGCCATCGTGACGGGTCGGATCCCGCCCGGGCGCGTGGAGGCGGCGGCGGGGGAGCTGAGGCGGCACGCCGAGAGGGGGAAGGAAATGGAGAGGGCGATCGCGAGGGGCGAGTACGAGGCGGGGGGGAAGGTGCGGGCGGAGGTTCCGCCGCCGCCGGCGCAGGACCACGGGTCGCTCCTGGGGAGGGTCAAGAGGATGGTTCTGTGGTGAGGGAGCCAGAGCACGACTCGGGGACACGTGGGACACTCATGGGGGCACGGAAGGGGGGCGAGAGCTGATGCCGGGGGGACTAAACCAAGGACAACTGCGGAACGCGACGGCAGGATTCGTCACGCCGCCATTACATACGGGCAGCTTCCAGCTGCCCGCTCGGGGCCGCCTGCGGAGGGGTCGGTGGTCCCCCATTGCGCATCTTGACTTTTGCGCGCTCGAGAAGATGAAGATGAGATGATTGCAGCATGCTTCCTATTGTACAGGTGGCCGATAGCAGACTTCTGAACAGCTGAGGACTGGTCCGTCCCCGTTGCTGACCCGCTGGCCCGATCCGCTGGCACGGGCTTGTGTACAGTCCCGTCGTGAAATCGGGCCCGGATGCCAAGGCATGTGACGGCTGTCGGGGTCGGTCGGTCCTTCCGTTCGTGCCGCCCCGGGCGCCTGGGCGGGGGACCGCCCCGCACGAGCAACGTCCCGCCCAATCTAATCGGACCCGGTCCTCGGCCCTGCGTCCGTCTTCCGTTCCGCTCCCCGGGGGAGTGTAGCAGATTTAGCCTATCTGCGCTGTGCGCCAAGCCAGGCCCGGATCGGTCGAGCCCGGACAGCCGTCCCCTGGGGGTCCTCTCCGCGCTCCCGACGCACGCGCCGTTTCGCAAGGATCGTGCGGATTCCCGTTCCGGGACGCCGCGGTGGGGATTGGTGGCTGGAGCCATCGGAGCGCGGGTTCGCCACAGCGCCCGATCGCCGATTCCTTGGGGAAGGACGCAGGCGGGAATCGTCGCCGTCGACCGGGGAGGCGACCGAGCGGCACGAGGGTGGGCTAACACGATCACCGATAGTTAAACCGCCCATCTTCCGGACTTGGGAGCCGATGAAGGCGGCCGTGTCGAACGCGGCCGGGGGAGGGAGCAGCGGTCCCTAGCTGGCTGTGCTCCCAACCACTCGGGGGTGGAGTTGACGTCACAATCACCCCCCAATACCCTCACGTGCCGCCGAAGCCGACCGCGGGCGGGGCGGTGCGCACGGCGGCACGGACAGGCGCGGCGACGGCCCGCGCGCCCGCTGCCGACCGGGCGGGGGCGGCACCGCCCGTCCCCCTCCGCAGCCATGCCGGCCGGCAGCGAGTCGCTGGGGCGCCCGCCGCCGCCGGCAGAGGACCCCGCGTACGCACACGGGCTGCAGCGGAGGGCGCAGTTCCGCACGGTGCGGCGGCTGGGCACCGGCACGCAGGCCACGGTGCGGCTGGCGCTGTACACCCCCACCGGCCAGGCCTTCGCGGTCAAGGCGTTCAGGAGGCCAAAGAGGCCGCTGTCGGCGTCGGCGGCGACGCTGAAGACCGCCGGGCCGGAAAGCGGCGTGACGGCGGAGCTGCTGGTCCGCCGGCGGTTGCAGCTGGCAGGACCCCACCCGTGCCAGGAGCACATCGTCAAGCTCTACGAGGTGCGTTCCCTGCCGCCCTGGGTTGTTTTGGAAGTCGTCCTAACTCCCATTCTCAGCACTTTGTGACCGAGGAAAAGGCGTACCTGGTCTTTGAGCTGTGCGCGGGCATGGACCTCCAGCACTGCATGCAGGCCCGCGGCGGCTGCTTCCCCGAGGACGAGGCCCGCCCCATCATCGCCACCGTGCTGCGCACGCTGACGTACCTGCACGGCATCGGCATCGTCCACCGCGACGTCAAGCCGGCCAACATCCTCGTGCGCGATCCCAACAGGATCGCCGAGACACTGTGCCTCGCCGACTTTGGCGGCGCGTTCGTGGCGGATGTGGTCCCCGGCGCCCTGCGACACCCGTCGGCGTCGTCCCTGGGATCCGTCACCCTCGCAGGCTCGGGCTCGCTGGCGGGCTCCTCGGGCACCATCTCCACCCCGACATCTCCGGTCGGCCCCGATCTCCCCTCACCCTTCCGCGCTTCCTCGGCCGCCGTCATCCAATCGCGGCCCATGCCGCCTGGCCTCCTCCTCCCACGCCGCTCATCATCCGCGCTGATGCTCGTTACCAACACCGCTCCTCTGTCTGGGATACCCACGGCACCTCCATTCCCCTTTCTCCAGCCCACCGGCACCTCATCCACCGATCTCGGTGCGCAATACTCCACCTCCCCGCCGACCACGTTCCGCAGCCCCCTCGCTCGCTCCGACTCGGAGCCGGCCCTCGGCTCCTCCCCCATCCTCCAACCGACCGCCCCGCGGGACCACCCCCTCACCATGCACACCATCACCGGCACCCCCTACTTCCTCCCCCCCGAACTGGTCATGGGCCTGCCGTACGGCCCCAAGGTCGACTGCTGGGCGCTGGGCTGCACCGCGCACGCGGTCCTCGTGGGCGAGACCCCCTTCGCGAGCGCCGCCAACCTCGCGGAGCTGTACGGCATGATCCAAGCCGGCGAGCTGCATCTCCCCGGGAGCGTGTCGGACGAGGCGCGGGGGTTCCTGTCGATGCTGCTGCAGCCCGATCCGGCGGCCAGGGCGTCGGCGGCGGCGGCGCTGGGGCATCCCTGGCTGGCCGGGGAGGGGTACGAGGTGACGATGAACGAGAAGGGGGAGCTGGTGCTCGCGGATCCGCGGATTAGGACGGACTCGGGGTTCGGGGAGGAGGAGAGCGCGTGGGCGCCGGGGTGGAGCGTGAGGGTGTGAGGGAAAGAGGGGACGGTCGGGCGTGGGGGACGTCGGGGTTGGACATGACATCTGCAAATGAAACTTGATCCGAGGGCTCTGCGAGTCGGCGGTATGGCTTGATTCGTCTGTCGCTGGAAGCTTCAAGCATGACGATCCATCTCGTCCGATTGTCCGGTTTCCTTCAAAGAAATCAGATGATTCGAGAAGTGTTGGCGCTGGATGCTATATTAAAGCAGGGGGGCAGGATTGACCGAAGTGCGTAGTACGCGGAAGGGGTCAAAGGGCGCACGGGCTGGAGCGATATCGTTGGATTGCTCGCTGTACCCGCTGAAAAGGGACCTCGGCCGCCGGTGCCCTGGGGCATTCCGCGCCCGTTGCGATGAGCGCCGTGTCTACCAGCCCGCGATTCCCGCCGCGTTCCGGCGGCGGCGGCAGCGGCGCGGCGGGGACGCCACCGACGGCCCCTAACCCGGGGAACGGCCCCATCCCCCGGCCCGACGGGAAACGCGCGCCAACGGAGCCGGACGACGACGACCCGCACTTGGCGCCCGGGGCATCGCGCCGCTTCCTGGAGGCCTTCTTCGCCGTCATCCCCGCCAACACGTCGGCGATGCCGCGGGCCATCATCATGGAATGCCACTCGGACCTGCCGGGGAACAAATGGGACCCGCGCTGGCGTGAACTCTATTGCAACCCGCTCTTTGTGACCTTCATGCACTGGGTCGGTGCACGCGTCATGCTCGAGGCGACGGGCGACCCGTCGGACACGTCGTTTTCAACCTCGATGTCCCTGGGCGTCCTGGAGGCGATTTGAAAGGCTGCTGCGGGAAGAGCTGGCGAGATTCTGGACCGAAGCTTCCGACTCGCGACTGGTGGGGTTGAAGCTCCGAACCACCCGAAATCTTGCCGTGAGCGTGGTTTCGTCGCCGGTCCTTGGAGTCAGTGACCTGATTTGCTCTCCCTTGCAGCTCATCGGGCCGCTCAGTGCCGCCATCGTGTTTGTCGATGCCCAGCAGGCACGCACCGACGGTGCCAAGGCCATTCTCCGCCAGGCCGTCTCCTTCTGGCGGCGGCTCGGGGTACCGGGCGAAGACCCCATGGAGCTCCCGCCCCGGACCGCGGACGACTTCCTCATACGCCAGCAGTGGCTCGATTGCTTTTGGATCTGCTGCGTTTCCGATATGTGGGAGACCCGCCGCGCGGGCGTACGGGGCCAGCCTTGCTGATGTCCTCCGCAGCTGGCAGGCTTTCGACGCCAAGGGAGCACCGATCATGGATGCTCCGCGAGAGTTTCCGTCGGCTCCCCTCAACGTCCCATTCAGCATGCTCGGCAACATCCCCCCTCTGTCCCAGCGGCCTGCCGACCTCGCCGTCCCTCCTGCTCTCGCGGGCGCAACCCCGCGGTACCGCTGCCGCGACTTTTTCGGGATCCTGGACCCTCACCGGGAGCCTCCGGTGACGCCGGACGTCCGCGCCATGATCCTGAACACCGCCATCGCGCGGATCGGGGAGAACGGGATATCCCAGTTCCTCATGCTGCTCACCGCGGCCCTCGCGCGCATCCTCCGGTTCACCGCGTGGCTCCGCGAGGAAGTCCGGCTCAGCATGCCGGAGCTTCTCATTGCCGAGGACCTGATGTCGAGGGGCGCCCACCCTGAACGGCGTTCCTTTGACCTGCCGAGATCGGCCCCGTTTCCCCGTTCGAGACTGGAGGAAGTGCTCCGCAATCCGCTGCTCCCGGAGGCCATGCGGCAGAGAGCTTTCCTGCTGGACCTCGCGGCTGCGATGGAGGCCGCGGTGCCGCCACCGCTGTTGGCCGCCATCAGGACGAGCGACTTTGCGGCCTTCACGGAAGCAGTGCCGCCGGATCTCACGCGGGCACAGCAGCTGCAGTTGATCGGCTACGTGTCCCAGATCTGGCTCACATTCATGCTCCTGGAGAGCCCGGAACCGTTCGAAAGCTGGGCCGGACAAGGTCACTCCGAGGAGTTGGCGGCGGACGAGGTGCCCGAGCCGTCCTCCCCGCAGTCGCCGTCGAGCGACGACACTTCGTTCTCGTCCGCCGACGAGCTTTTGGAGCTCTGGTTCACCACAGGCTCCTTCTTCGACGCCAGCCGCCACGCGATCATCGTGAGCGGCAACCTGCGCATGATCCTCCGCAGCTTTCAGCCCCACGAGCTGGGCAACAACCTCTTCACCATCACCGCATGTTTTTCGGCGGTCTATGCTAGCTGGTTTCACCTCCTCGTGCTTCGCAGGTTCCGGAGTCTCGTCGCGCGCGCATCTCCGTCCGACCAGGCCAAAGCGCTCGCACTGCACGCCGACATCATGGAGGACGTGCAGGCGTGCCTGAACATGCTCGACGGCTCGGGCAAGGACCAGTACCAGGCCGTCAGGAGGCTGCTCCAGTCCATCCTGGACGGGGACAGCGTCCGCCTCTCGCGCTCCGACCTGCAGATGCTCCGCACCGCGCGGCAGGCCCGATTCGGATGCCCGCACGCGGATTCGGTGGAGGGCGACGGGCAGTGCTACCTCTGCGCGATGGAGTCGGCCAAGCGGGGCGAGGCTGGGGACGGGACCGAGCAGGGCGCGTCCGACCCGCTCGCGGACATGCCAGTATACGACCCGCTGGACATGGACAGCGCGACGGACAGCGATTCGGAGACGGGCGCTCCGCGGGCGACGGCGAGGCCGGGACGCGGATCCCCGGAGCCGGCCTACACGAGGGCGACGGTGGTCAGGTTTTCGGACGACATCACGGTGCACGAGACGTACTCGAACGACGAGTACCCCGCGAGGTCGATGCTGGCGCCGGACCACCCGGACGACGTGGTGCCGGAGGAGGGCGAGGCGCCGGCA
Organism: Hyaloraphidium curvatum; assembly: GCA_025558095.1. NCBI lineage: Eukaryota > Fungi > Monoblepharomycota > Hyaloraphidiomycetes > Hyaloraphidiales > Hyaloraphidiaceae > Hyaloraphidium > Hyaloraphidium curvatum. The sequence continues at coordinate 24,892 of JAIVFI010000013.1, forward strand.
GAGGCCAACCCGGTGCTGGGACTGATGCTGCAGCAGCGCGGGCTGAAGGGGTGATGCGAGGTGCCATGCAGATTGTCGTGCGTTTGCTGTCCCACGGTTTCAATAGAGTGGGAAAGATGGAATGTCCTGCGCGCTTTTCGCTGGCTGCGTCCTTCTCTTTCTCGATCGCCCGGTGCGCAAGTTATTGTCCGAGGTTGCCCCGCTAGATCGCGCTCGGCATCTCCGCGGCCGCCCGCGCAGGTCACGCGACCATCTTTTCCCGCACGTCCGCACCACAAATCCCCCCAGGTAAGCACCCAGATCGCGTGCTCTGACGCTCCTTGGCTGGCGCTGCAGGCCTCGCCCGGGGCGGACGCGCAGCCGCCGCGTTCCCGGGGGCACGGAAGCACCGCCCGCCGGACCGGCTTCCCCGGATCGCGGGCCGATAAGCCCGCATTCCGTTTTTCTCCCCGCATTCGGCCCATACTCACACGTCATTCCACAGGTTCCGCCCTCCCGTGTGCTTCCCACCCATTCCCCCGCTTCGAAAAATGGCTCCCTCCACCCCCGCCCTCTCGGAGCTCTCCATCGGCCCCGCCGACTACCCCTCCGAGGACGACGCCGAGATGTCGCACGCGTGGAAGGGCAAAGAGCGCGCGCGGATCGATTCCGCCGTGTGCATCGAGGAGGTGGACCGGTGGAGCCTCGGGGAGGGAGAGGGGGAGACGGACCCCGCGAGGGCGTTCCCCGTCGAGGTACGCGCTCTCCGCTCCCCGATTTTCCCTCGGGGAAGACGCTAAAATGATGTTCCCGGGCAGGTGTTCCTGCACGTGCTCTCGTTCCTGCCCACTCCGCGCGATCTCGCGCCGTGCTTCCGAGCATCGAGGGCGTGGAAGGCCGCGGCGGAGGACAACGGCCTGTGGACGCGGATGACCGAGGCGCTGTGGTCGACCAAGGCGTACGTGCCGGACAGGTACCCCGTTGCGCCGCGGTGCTCGGCTGTGCGCCAGCTGATCACGTGAGTGCACCTCGCTCTGGGTACAGGTTCAGGCAGATCCTCTCGCGGGGCCGGGCCAAGGACGCCTACAGGCTCAGCGTCAGGGACAGCCGGCGCAACTGCATCACCAAGGAGGAGCTGTGCATGTTCGAGTGGCAGTGGCGGTTCAAGGAGGACGCGGTGCGTTCCTGCAGGATTCGGATGATCGCCCGGCACGCGGCTGATCAGGGTTGAACCTTCGTGAACGCACAGGGCGAGCACTTCACCGACGAGGACCCGTGGTGGAACGGCCTCCCGCCCCGCGTGCGCATCTTCAACCCCGACGGCTCCATGAGCGGCACGTTCGCCCGCCCCGACGTCAGCTGGCGCTTCGTCGTGGGTTCCCCCCTCTCGTTCCCACCCCGCACTTGCTTACCGCTCGCCTTACGGGCGAAGAACAACGCCGAAGGCCGCCGCGGCCGCCCCGGGCGCTTCGTCCGCGTGGGCCCCTACCCGGCCTCGGTGCTCTCGCGGCACTCCAACTGGGGATGGTATATGCAATCCGCGTGGACCGTGGCTGCGGCGTTCCCGCTGCCCAAGAAGGTGAAAGCTTCGGGGCTCGAGGGCCGAGGGCGCGGGGCTGATCATTGGGTTTGCAGGGGACCGACCCCGAGCTGGAGGACAGGAACCTGGCCGTGACCACCGAGACCCAGCGGTTCGAGGTGCTGTGCTGTAAGCTGCCGTGTTCCTCCGCCCGTCGGTTGGGTTGCTCACTGCCCCGCGCGCCAGACAACTCGGGGCTCGACTACGGCGACGACGAGGTGATGGATCGCCGCGGGTTCGAGCGCGCCAGCGCGCGAGCGGGGTGGAACATCCGGCTGCTCAGGCGGAGCTGGATCGAGAGCGACTCGGAGGAGGAGGAGGAGGAGGACGACGAAGAGGAGGAGGACGGGGAATGGAGCGCGCACTCGGGCGAGGCGTCGCGGTGAGGGAGTTGGCTCGTGGGTACCGGACTATTGGGTGTTCTCGCAACGTTCTCGGTTCGACAACAGTTTTGGATTTCGCAAGGCATTTGCCTACTCTTCGGAGCACCAAGTCCAAAGTCCAAAGCCAGCGACGCGGACTCCAGCAGACATCCATCAGGCGCGCCCTTCCCTCTTGGATTCCGGGCGCCCTTCATCGTCCGCCTCCGTCCACGTCCATCCTCCTTGCTCCACAAGGCCGGGCCGCCTAGCAGCCCTTGGCCAGGGCGCCCTCGACGGCCGACACGGCCTCCTCGTCCGAGGGGAACCTGTTCTTCCCCTCCTTCTCCTTCTCCATGCCCGACCAGACCACCGTGGCTGTTTCCCCAAGCCAACAAAACAAAGGCACCACGAACAGGGAGAGAATGAGCCCCGGTCGGTCCGCGCGCGACGCCGCGCTGCCGCCCACCGTTGCACGCCCCCCTCTCCAGCGACACCTCGAACGAGTGGAACCGCGGCCGCTCCCTGTTCACTGCGACGCGCGCGCCGGGCCAGCGGCGCACCACGGCGTCGCGGACCTTGTCGGCGGCGCGCGAGAAGGCGCCTCAGGAGTTGCTAAACAGGGGGTGCCATGGGGAATACGGAGAGGCGTTAAACGGGCGCCTAGAAGAGGGCGGCGGGGATTCGCACCACCGCTCGATGTGCAGCGACCAGTCCGGCCCCGCGACCGCCTTCTCCGCGAGCGGCGCGGCGCCCTCCGAACCCGCGAGCGGCGCGGGCCCCCCGAACCGCGGCAGCAGATCCAGCCCGAGCCGCGGCGAAGCCACAAGAAACACAAGGAGCAGCAGCGGCAGCACCACCGCGAGCCGGACGCGCGGCATGGCGCTGCCGGGGGCAGGGGTCTTGTTCATCGGCCTTCGCGGGGAAGGCGAGGCGGTTTCGTCGTCGCACCCAGCGTCGCTCCCATCCCTGATCCCGCCCGTGGAAAACTGGCATAGCTAGAACGGTTTCTCTCTTCCAATGCGGTACAAGAAGCTCCTCCATCTCCGCACCCCGGTTCCCGCCCTGCCTCCCTCCCGCCGATGCTAAACCTCCATCCACACGACCCCGGGCAACGACCTCCACACCTTCCCCTCCTCCTCGGCTTTGGCCTCCCTCGCCCTCCACTTCGGCAGCACCACCCTGATCCTCCGCAGCCCGTACCCCGTGAGCTGACCCGCAAGCTCCCCCAACCTGTCCGCGGGCACACAGAGCGTCGGGTTGGCCATCTCCAGCTCCCTCAGCCTCGGCGGCGCGTCCCCGAGCCCCAGCAGATCCGCCGTCGGGCAGTCCCTCAATATGAGCCTCTCGAGGTGCTCGTGCCGCAGCGCGAGGCCCAGATCCACGTCGCGGATCCGCTCCGAGCGCACCTCCAGGCTCTCAAGCCGCAGCCCCGGCAGCGAGACGATCTTGCTCAGCGCGTTGAACTGGTTCCCCGTCGCCGCGTGCCGCAGCTTGCCCGCCAGCGCGGGGTACTTCCTCAGGTCCTCGTGGTACTCGGATAGCAGCGCCCAGGACCGCAGCCCCGGCGCCTGCTCGAGCACGCGGAGGGTCGGTGGCGCGCGGGCGAAGCCGTCCAGGTACAGCGACACGTGCTCCACGCTCGGCGGGACCGAGTGCAGGCCCGAGGTGAAGAACTGCGCGGCGTCGGACATGAGGTCCATGTCGATCCGCTTCAGGGAGTCGGAGGAGCGCGAGGCGGCGGCGAGCGCGTTCCAGACCAGGGCGGTGGAGGCGTAGGACGACGAGAAAAACTCGAGGTGGCGGACGTGCGGCATCACACCTGCGAGGAAAGCACTGGTCGCGTCCTCGGGGTGCCCCAGATACGTGAGCGCGAGCCTCCTGATGTGCTTCGAAAAGGCGGCCATCCGGGGGTCGGCGACCATCTTGCCGGGGTCCGCGAAGCTGTTGAGCTCAAAGTGGCGGTACAGCTCCGGCGCGCCGAGGTCGAAGCAGCGGCGGCTGGCGGTCATGAGCGCGACCAGGGTGCGGCGGTCCCACGCGGCGGCGAGGGTCGCCATGACGTGCAGCAGCAGCTCGTACGGCAGCACCGGGCCGTCGGTCGCGGTGTCCGCGTCGTCGATAATAGTGTCGCTCATTTTAAAACGCGATTTTGTGCCGCGTAACTCGGGGCAAGGCGACCAGGGGCTAAAGGCAACGGCGTCCAAGGGAACGGCTGCAGAGCAACAACCAAATCTCCAATCCCAAATGGCCCGCGAGCAGCGCCCCTCTGCCCGCCGCAGGCCCCTCCGGGCGTCCAAGGCGCCCACGATGCGCTGGAAAACCGAGCCGGGCGGACACCCCCACGGCGTGCGGCCCTACGGCAGCCTGCTCCTCTCTTCCAACGCAAAGGACGCCCGCGGCCCCGGCCTCGGGACGATGACCGTGCTGCCCGACGAGTTGCTCATGGATACGCTGCTGCCCAACCTGCCGCTGTGGGCGCTGGGCAGGCTGGCGCAGTGCAGCGGGTTCCTGTACGTGCTCGTGTACCACGACGAATCGTGGCGCCTGCGCCTCCGGGAGGATTTCGGCCCCGCCGCGACGTGGACCTGGACAGCGGGCACGTGGAGGCAGACGTACCGCGACGAGCACCTCCGGCGAAAGGGTTTGCACCCCGGTGCCACGGAGGCGCCGATCCGCGTCGGGGGCGTGTTTTCGGACGACCTGTTCCGGCCGCACTACCTCTCCAAGCTGGTCCTGGGGCAGTTTGTCGGGCCGGGAAACATTCCTCGGCGCTCGGCAAAGGAGATGACGGTCTCGCAGTTCGTCGACGAGTTTGCTCGGCCGGGAAGACCCGTGATCATCACCGACCTCGTCGACCAGTGGCCGTGCCGCACAAAATGGACCAAGGAATGGCTTCTGGAGCAATTCGGCGGCGACATGATGCGCGCCGAGGCGTTCGACCTCCCGCTCGCCACCTACCTGGACTACAGCGCCCGCTTGCCCCCCTCGTCCGACAGCCCGCTGTACCTCTTCTCGGCCGCCTTCCCTCCCTCGCTCAAGGAGGACTTTTCCCACCCGCCTTACTTCTCCCCCGACCTCTTGGACCTCCTCCCCCCCGCCGTCCGCCCGCTCAACACCTGGCTCGTCGTCGGCCCCCGCCGCTCCGCCTCGACCTTCCACGTGGACCCCAACGGCACCTCGGCGTTCAACGCGCTCGTCCGGGGCCGCAAAGCGTGGTGGTTCTTCCCGCCGGACCGCGCGCCGCCGGGGGTGTACAAGAGCGAGGACGGGGGCGAGGTGACGGCGCCGAGGACGCTGCTGGAATGGCTGACCGACTTCCTGGAGGGCGCCCGGGCGGATCCGGGGTCGGGGATGGCGGAAGGCGTGTGCGAGGAGGGGGAGTGCGTGTACGTTCCCGGGGGGTGGTGGCACGCCGTGCTGAACCTCGAGGACAGCGTCGCGCTGACGCGCAACTTCTGCGCCCCGCCGGACCTGTTCGGCGTCCTGGAGTTCTTCAGGTCGAGGCACGCTCACGTGTCCGGTGTGGCGGCGCTGGACGAGGAGGACTCGACGGGGGAGATGACGCGGGGTAACAACGTGTACGGGGGTTGCACAGTGAGCTCCAAGGTGGACATGTACGAGGAGTTTGGGCGGGTGCTGCGGGAGAAGGAGCCGGAGCTGTGGAGGGCGTGGGAGGAGCACGAGCGCGCCAGGGAGGCGGGGAAGGGGGAGAAGAGGAAGGCGGCGGAGGGGCTGTGGAGGTCGCTGGGCAAGGTGGCCAGGGCCGAGGAAGGCAACGGGGTGCAGGACACGGCGGCGGGTGCGTTGACGGGCGGGTTCTCTTTTGGGTTCGTGGCCGACGGCGACGAAGGGGAGGAGCAATAGACGCTGCTATTGCGCGTACATGGGCCCCGCCAGCTCGCTCTCTTTGTGGAGCCGCGCCGTGACGGCGAGATACTCGGGTTCGTTCTCCGGCGTGACTTGTCCGGGGCGTGAGGAGCGCCGGAACGGCGTGCCGGTGCCACTCACTGAATCCGTGTCGGATGAGGAAGTCGACGGCGATGATGGCGCAGTTAGGCTTGAATCTGCCTGCCCTGACGTCCGAGAGCACCTTCACGCGACGGGATCAGACGCGGGAGGCCAAGGCAATGCTGGCCGGACCCACCTCCGGCACCGTGCAGAGCCTGAACCCCGCCACCTCCCCGTCCTGCGGCACCGGCAGGAAATCCGGCGGCAGCTCCAGGTCGTACACGAACTGCGCCTCGGGCCCGATCCCGTTGTGCCGCGACAGCGTGTTGTACGTCACCGCGCCCACCGGCCGCGCCTTTTCCGCCAGCCACGCCGGGATTCCGGCTTCTTCCTCGCACTCCCGCACCATGCACTCGCCGGGGGTCTGGTCGTACGGGATGCCGCCGGCGACGGTGTTGTCCAGCATCCCCGGGAACGTCTGCTTGGTCGGCGAGCGCTGCGCGACCCAGATCCTCATCTCGGATTCCCGCACGAAGCACGTCAGGTGCGCGCCAAAGGTCCGTATGCCGAACAGCTCCGCTCCCGACCGCTCGATGGTCATCACCATGTTGCGCGCGAGCTTCCTCGCCCCCGACGCGGGCGCGATCCCGTCCGACTCGAGCCCGTCGTGGTACGCCACGCTCGGGTCCCCGTAGACGGGGTACCGCTCCTCCCTCCACCCGCGGAGGCACGGGAACGCGTCCGTTGCGCGCCAGTGCCGCAGCAGCGCGTCCATCGCTTTCGTCCTCCTGAGGAAGCCCATGGTGCCCTCGGGGTCGAGCTCCACGGCTTCCATGTAAGGCGACGAGGAGGGGTCGTCGGGAATGGCGTAGATGAAGCTGAACTCGGTCTCCTCGGACGACTCGGCCAGCTCCATGAGCGCGGGCACGACAAAGTCCGGCACGAAGCCGACGTGGCACCCGGCCACGTGGAACGGGAACGCGGTCCGCTTTTGGACGGCATCGGCGGGGTCGAACGAGTCGCAGGCCGCGACGAGCTCGAGCAGGGTCGGCATCTTGCGGGTAGCGTCGGTTTGTTTACGTGGGCCGTGGCGGTGCACGCTGGGCGACCCCTTCCGTGGTGTCTGCGGGGCTCAAACTCGCCTCGGACGGAATGAGATACCATTGTGGAAGGTGCCGAAGTCACCTTCGACGGCTTTCGCTTTCCTGGTTGGTTGCGGACTAGCAGATCCGTGACGTTGAGTAGGCGCGAGGTCAGAAGCCAAGCTCTATCGGCTCTTTCGCACGAAAGGGTGATCCGGGCTGATAGATGGCATCACTCAATCACACAGAATGTCTCTGGAAGGCACAAGGGGCTCTCTTGCTGTGTCCGAGTGAACCGCTCCGTGGGGACTTGGGCGCCCTTCGGGCGCTGGCTGTGCTGGAATTGGAAGGCGCCCGCGGCCACGGCCGACCGCCAAACCGGCCGATGACAGGGCCGATGGAGTCTGCCGGTGGTGGCCATCGAGCGGCCGGGCCTCGGATGGCGCAGACGAGGCGCATCGGGGCAAGAACCAGGGGACCGGCTAATCGGGCGCACAACCGCTCCCCAGCCCGCTGACGTCGAGAGTTCCGGATCACACAGCTCCCTGGCCCGTGCGGGGCAGATCGGGGCCGCAAACTCGACCCCAGGCCGTGAGCCTGATGTCCAGGGCCATTTGCGATTGCTTTGTGGTCCCCGCCGGCAACTGGTCGACGCTGCGGATAGTGCGGTTAGGCGGTCCAGGCTCGCGGCGCAGGTGGGTGCGTAAGCGATCCCTAGAAAACCGGCCCTGTCCCTTCGCCGCGGGAACTTTCAACCAACTTCACTCCGTCCGCGATGGGCAACGGGCCGTCGAAGAAGGCGGCCGGATCGGCGCCCGCGCGCACGGTCGAGCACGCGGCGGGGCTCGCCCTCGCGCACGGCCGCCACCGGCGCGCGCAGTACCGCGCGGTGTCGCTGCTGGGCGCGGGCGCGCAGGCGACGGTGCGGCTGGCGACCCGCGGCGACGGCGCGCTGTACGCGCTCAAGACGTACTACAAGGAAGACGGCGGCGCGAGCAGCCGCGGGGCGGCGAACGAGCTCGCCGTGCGCAACAAGCTGAAGGCGCTCGGGCACGCAAACCACCCGCACATCGTGCACCTCGTCGAGGTCCGCGGCAATTCCGTGTTATTTTATTCCGTTGGCTCACGGCTATGCCCTCCCCCAGAACTTTGTGGCCGAGGACCGGACGTACTTTGTGTTCGAATATGCCCCGGGCACGGTGGGTCCCCCTCCGTTCCTGCGCCCGTTGTCGACCCGAGCTCACCGGCCATCGCCTTTGCAGGACCTTGCGCAGTGCCTGCAGGCCCGCGGCGGCGTGCTGCCCGAGTGGGAGGCCCGCCGCATCATCGCGAGCGTGCTCGGCACGCTCTCCTTCCTGCACTCTGTCGGCATCGTCCACCGCGACGTCAAGCCGGCAAACATCCTCGTGCGCGACCCCGCCCGCCTTGCAGAGACGCTGTGCCTCACGGACTTTGGCGGCGCCCACGTGTCGGACTCGCCGAATCCGGCAAACATCACCTCGGGCCTGCCCTCCTTCGCCACCTCGCGCTCCCTGGCCAAGGCCATGCAGTCGTGCGCGGGGACGCCGCTGTACCTGCCTCCCGAGATCGTGCTCGGCCTCGCGTACGACCACAAGGTCGACTCGTGGGCTACGGGCTGCGTGTTGTGGAACCTCCTTTTTGGCGCCTCCCCCTTTGAGCACGGCCTGGCCTCCTTCGACGAGCTCTACGCCCGCATCATGAAGGCCTCGCTCGACTTTCCCGACGGCGGCGCCTCGGAGTCGTGCCGCTCCTTCCTCCGCGCGCTGCTCGACCCGGACCCGTCGCGACGCCCCTCGTGCGCCGAGGCCCTGGACCACTCCTGGCTGCACGAGCCCGAGCCGTGGGCCACCCCGCCGCCGACCCCCGTGGCGGCGCCGATGGACTTCCGCGCCGCGCTCTCCCTCCTCGATGCCGCGCAGCTGGACGCCATGAACGCCACCCTCGTCGGCGGCGCGTGGGACGGCAACCTGCGCCGGACCGACTCGGGGTACCAGAGCAACGGCAGCCAGGGCAGCCCCGTGCAGGGCGATACGCCCTACGCCGCGGCCGGACACAGGAACTCGCTGCACTCGGTGAACTCGCACGGCGAGGGGGGGCAGACGCAGTACCAGCAATCCTACACGCAGGGGATGGCCTACCCGCAGCAGGACTTTTCGCAGCAGCAGCAGCCGTGGTACCCCCAGCCGGAATCCCTGCCGCGGATGCAGTATCCGCAGGACCAGTTGTACGCCGGCGCGTACCAGCAGCAGCAGGTCGCGGAGCACTACGGGTACCAGCAGCAGCACCCGGACCACATGTACGCCCCGGCGGGGGCCTGGTTCTCGCCGCCGAGGATGCCGCTGCAGGGGGGGGCGTATGCCGCCAGCTGAGTTGTACGCTAGGCCGGGCAGAAAGAGAGTGATTGGACCATTTCGAGTGCGTGCGTCCGTTGTCTATTCCTCATGCGCCAGTCCCCGTGCAGAAGCGATCCTTCCACGACGCAACGAAGCCTACGAATCACGGGGCGGTCCGTTCGGCAGCTTCACCCGCACCGGGCGCATCCGCGAACCTCGCGCGCAACGTCCCCGCCAGAAACTGCCTCGGTCCCCGCCGGGATCGGCCCTTCCGACGGCAGCTTCACCTTGACATCTGCCCCCGCCCCGTCCTCCACCTCGTCCGCATGCTCCGGCCCCATCGCCGCAGCAGCAGCGACGAGCCTGGATTCCTGCCACCTCAACGTGAGCGGGATCGCTGCACGGAACACCAATCAGCTTCCCCGAGCCACGTCGCGTCACCGCAACGGCACCCACAGCAAAGGAACCCGATGCTCGCCGCAAACATCCCGAAGCACGTCCACAGCCCCGGCGCATAGTTGGGCGCGTCGCTGTTGGGGAACAGGAACGGCCCCACCACGGTCCCCGCGGCGTGGAACGTGAGCTGCATCCCCAGGTTCACGGCGCTCCTGCCCGTCCCGCGGCCCGTGTCGATCCGGTAGGCCATGAGGATGGGGAAGGCAGGGGTGGCGAGGGTGACGACGAACATGAGGAAGAGGCGGACGCCGGCGGGCATCAGGCCGGGGTTCGAGGCGGCGATGCCGAGGGGGAGGAGGCCGCAGAGGGCTGCGGGCGGGGGGCGGCGGTGAGCACTGGAGCAGGAAATGGGCAAGGGTACGCACATCCGGCGGCAATGAGGGCGAAGGAGTGCCAGAACCGCTCGCGCACGTAGTCGGAGTGCCAGGGGAAGAAAAAGGAGGTGATGACGACGAAGCCGTTGACGGCGGCGGCGAGGCCGTTGGCCTGCACCGAGGTGGTGAAGCCGATGCCGTAGAGGATGGAGGGGAGCAAGGCGGAGGCGCCGGCGATAGGGATGACCCCCGTCATCCTGGGCACCGGGTCAGGGAATGGAGAACAAGATGACGACCTGGCGACACTCACATGCACAGCGAAAACTCCCATAAAACGGGATCCTTGAGCTCGGATTTGACCTCGGCCCAGGTGATCTTGTGCGATTCCTTCGGGGCGTTGACGGGCAGCCGCTTCGTCGCGACGTACTTTTCCTCGTCGTTCAGGAACTTGGCCGAGTCCGGGAAGGGAGGAAGGAAGAAGAACACGTAGCCGCCAAACAAGATTGCGGGGATGCCCTCGAGGATAAAGAGCCTGCGCAAGTAAGATCTCAGCACCCAAGAATCCGGGTCCGAAAGATGGCACCCACCATTGCCAGGAGAGCAAACCGCCCACGCCGTTCATGTACTGCACCCCCATCGCCACGAACCCGCCTACCATGCCTGCCGCCGCCGATCCGGCGTACATGGCCCCCAGGCGGACGCCCCGCTCCCTCGTGGTGAACCAGAACGCGAGGTAGTACGGCGCCCCGGGCATGAGACCTGCCTCTGCAACGCCGAGGAAGAATCGGCACGCGAGGGCGCCGGCAAAGTTGGTCACGGCGGCCTGGCACATGACAATGATGCCCCCTGTTGGGAGGCGGAAGCTCAGCCGGCGCTCCGGGAGGCAACCGAGCGAAGATCCCACAGGTGACCATGATCCGCGCGAACCAGACGGGAGGGCTCAGGTATTTGAGGATGAAGTTGGTCCAAGGTTCCGTGATAAAGAGACCGATTCCATAGATAGCCTGGAGGCAGTCCGCGGTTCAGCACCCGCGCCATGATCCAGCAGCAGGTCGGCGACCAACGATAATCAAGTTATAGTCCTGTCTCCCTGTCAGGCCCCAGCGGGCCTCGATGGAGTCTGGCGTGCCCGCGTTGAGCACGCGCGCGTTTCCCATGTTATTGCGATCGAGATAGGCGATGAACATCATGAGGAAGACGGGGAGGACCTGCGACGACCAAGGTCATTCAAATGCAGCACGCCACGTTCTCTCTTTCTTGGAACCCACGATACGGAGGTTGAGCTTCCTGACGAGCCGACGCTCGAAGTCCCGGTCCCAATCTCTTTCCCCGTCGTCCGTGCCGCCCATCTCGGCCGTGCGGACCGCGCTACAACCCATCGCGGTCAATGAGAACCAAAATCAAATCGGAAAGGCTCGTAAAGGGGACGCACTCATGCTTGGGCCAGAGAACGCCCGCCATATCTGCGCTCGCGCGGCCGGTTCAAGCCGGACGCTCCGGGCCGCCCAAACGAGGAGGCCTCAAAAGACGACGAGTTTCTCGCTTGTTCAGAATAGTCCACCGCCCCAAGGGCTCGCCGAATGGCGCCGGGGGAGCGGGGGGCGCTGTCGCCGTGCGGGTCCCTCCGTGACTCGACAGCGAGCGCGGACGGTTTCGGCGCTGTCTGCGGCCTCCTCGGGCCGCCGGGGCAGAGTAACGCAAAAGTACAGAGGAATGCCGGACGGAGAGGGCGGCTCTCGGACGCGGCCGGTGTGTGGGGAATGTGGCTTCAACGAAGGGTGTTTATGGATCCCTCGGAAGCCAAATCCTGCGACGTCATCAGGCGGCCCTCGAGTCGAGAACATAATTCGGAACAATCCAGGGCTTCCGACAGACTCCAAATCCTTGTCATGTTGCCTTCTTGATTCTGTCCGGGCCTTGTCCTTCGGATCCCCGAGAGGACACAGTCTCATCGTCGACTCGGCCATAGATGCGAATCTCCTTGCCCTATGCCCCCCGTCGGGTGTACACGGCTATCAGACCATCTGCCCTGATCCCGTCTGCTCTTGCCGCACTTAACCGAGCCGCAGCCCTTCGTTGCTCCATCGGCACCTCTCCCGCAATGCACGCGCGTGACAAGCACTACTCATCCAAGTCCGAGAAGCTCGGCTTGACGCCCTACCAGGGCAACAGTCGCTGCTATGGCTACTTCGAAGGCGGTCGATGCGGGAAGAAGTGGGAGTCGGCGTATTCTTGGGCGGACGCGGCGCAGCAATGCAAGATTTGCAAGGTCGATTCCTATCCGTGGGTTCCTCTGGCGACGTTGACGGCAGGCGGCCGATCTCACCGATTCCGCACCGGTGGCCGTAGATACAGGCAGAAAAAGTTGGAGAAGGGCGAAGAGGACAGCATGATCGACCGGAGAAAGCCGCATCGGCAAGACCTGCGCGGAAAGTGCCGGGAGCTCGGCGCCCCGTGCTGGGAAGCCGACAATGGGCATTGGCGATGATGAGCGAGACGCAAACAAGCTCTGATTCAGGTTTTCAGCCCCCGCTGCTGCAGCATCAGCCCCAACACCGGATTGGCCTCGGCCCTCGCCTCGCCCTCCTCCGGCACCACGTCGTCCGGGTGGTCCGGCGCCAGCATCGACCGCGCGGGGTACTCGTCGTTCGAGTAGGTCTCGTGCACCGTGACCTCGTCCGAAAACCTGACCACCGTCGCCCTCTTGTATGCTAGCTCGGGCGACCCGCGCCCTGGCCTCGCCGTCGCCCGCGGTGCTGCCGTCTCCGAATCGCTGTCTGTCCCGCTTTCGAGGCCCAACATGTCGTACACGGGCATGTCCGCGAGCGGGTCGGCAGCACCCTGCTCGGTCCCGTGCCCAGCCTCGCCCCGCTTGGCCGACTCCATCGCGCAGAGGTAGCACTGCCCGTCGCCCTCCACCGAATCCGCGTGCGGGCATCCGAATCGGGCCTGCCGCGCGGTGCGGAGCATCTGCAGGTCGGAGCGCGAGAGGCGGACGCTGTCCCCGTCCAGGATGGACTGGAGCAGCCTCCTGACGGCCTGGTACTGGTCCTTGCCCGAGCCGTCGAGCATGTTCAGGCACGCCTGCACGTCCTCCATGATGTCGGCGTGCAGTGCGAGCGCTTTGGCCTGGTCGGACGGAGATGCGCGCGCGACGAGACTCCGGAACCTGCGAAGCACGAGGAGGTGAAACCAGCTAGCATAGACCGCCGAAAAACATGCGGTGATGGTGAAGAGGTTGTTGCCCAGCTCGTGGGGCTGAAAGCTGCGGAGGATCATGCGCAGGTTGCCGCTCACGATGATCGCGTGGCGGCTGGCGTCGAAGAAGGAGCCTGTGGTGAACCAGAGCTCCAAAAGCTCGTCGGCGGACGAGAACGAAGTGTCGTCGCTCGACGGCGACTGCGGGGAGGACGGCTCGGGCACCTCGTCCGCCGCCAACTCCTCGGAGTGACCTTGTCCGGCCCAGCTTTCGAACGGTTCCGGGCTCTCCAGGAGCATGAATGTGAGCCAGATCTGGGACACGTAGCCGATCAACTGCAGCTGCTGTGCCCGCGTGAGATCCGGCGGCACTGCTTCCGTGAAGGCCGCAAAGTCGCTCGTCCTGATGGCGGCCAACAGCGGTGGCGGCACCGCGGCCTCCATCGCAGCCGCGAGGTCCAGCAGGAAAGCTCTCTGCCGCATGGGCTCCGGGAGCAGCGGATTGCGGAGCACTTCTTCCAGTCTCGAACGTGGAAACGGGGCCGATCTCGGCAGATCAAAGGAACGGGGCTCAGGCGGGACGCCCCTCGATATCAGGTCCTCGGCAATGAGAAGCTCCAGCATGCTGATCCGGGCTTCCTCGCGCAGCCATGCCGTGAACCTGAGGATGCGCGCGAGGGCCGCGGTAAGCAGCATGACGATCTGCGTGACACCCGTTTCGCCCATGCGCGCAATCGCCGCGTCCAGAATCACCGCGCGGAGATCGGTGGGTATAGGGGGCTCCCGATGCGGGTCCATGATCCCGAGGAAATCACGGCAGCGGTACAACGGGGTGGCTCTTGCCAGCGCAGGAGGGGTTGGGAGGTCGGCAGAACGCTGCAACAGAGAGGGAATAGCGCTGAGCATGCTGAACGGGACGTTGAGGGGGGCGGAGGGGAACTCGCGCGCGGCATCCATGATTGGTGCCCCTTTCGCGTTGAAAGCCTGCCAGCTTTGGGTCTGTTAGAAACCAGGCCCTTCTGCACCGCCCATGCTCCCACTTATCGGAGCTACAGCAGATCCAGAAGCAATCGATCCACTGCTGGTTTATCAGGAAATCGTCCGCGGTTCGCGGCTGGGGCTCTGTCGGGTCTTCGCCCGGCACGCCGAGCCGCCGCCAGAGGGCGATTGCTTGGCGGAGGAATGCCTTGGCACTATCGGTACGCGCCTGTTGCAGATCGACAAAAACGATGGAAGCACTCAGCGTCCCCATGAGCTGCCAGGGAAGAACAAATCAAGAAACGCGCTGCAGGACACGCGAAGGCTCCGGCTCACCGCAAGGTTGTGCGAGGTTCGGAGCTTCGACCCGATCAGCCGCGAGTCGGAAGCTTCGGCCCAGAATCTGGCCAGCTCTTCCCGCAGCAGCCTCTCGAACTGCCTCTCCAGCCGCGGTATGAGGGCGCCCAGGGATGTCGAGGCCGAGAACGACGTGTCCGATGGGTTTCCCGTCGCCTCGAGCACGACGCGGGCACCGACCCAGTGCATGAAGGTCGCAAAGAGCGGGTTGCAGTAGAGTTCGCGCCAGCGAGGGTCCCAGGTGTCCCCAGGCAGGTCCGAGTGGCATTCCAGAATCGTGGCCCGCGGCATCGCCGTCGAGTTGGCCGGGATGACGGCGAAGAACGCCTCGATGAAGCGGCGCGAGGCCCCGGGCGCCAAGTGCGGGTCATCGTCGTCCTGCCCCGGCGGCGCTCGTGCGGGCCGGGAGAAAGACGTTTCGCCCGGGTCGGGCGACGTCGGCGGCGCCCCGGCCGCCCCGCCAACGCCGCCGGCGGGCCGCGGCGGAAATCGCGGGCTGCTCGACACGCTGCTCATCGCGCCGGCAGCGGACGGCCCCGAATGGCCGCCGGAAGCCTCCAATGCCTCCCGATCGTCCCGAGCCAATTCTCGCACAGCCGAGCGCCCCTTGGCTGGCTGCAGAAGGTTCTAACGCCAACCGCCGAAAACCGGATGCAAGACCATCGGATTTCCTCTTGGGGAGAAATCAGACGATACGGATTGGCAAGATTTTTGTCAAGTGAATCGGAAGGAGCAGCCTTGCAACGACGACCTTCCAATCCTTTCACGCACAACACCGTGGAGCAGGAGCAACAAACCAATACATCGCCTCACCGCAGCTTCAGCCCGCGCTGCTCCAGCATCATGCTCAGCACCGGGTTCGCCTCGGCCGTCGCCTCGCCGTCCTCGGGCTCGGCATCGTCGGGGTGGTCCGGAGCCAGCATCGACCGCGCGGGGTACTCGTCGTTCGAGTAGGTCTCGTGCACCGTGATCTCGTCCGAAAACCTGACCACCGTCGCCTTCTTGAACGCCAGCTCGGGGGACCCGCGCCCCGGCCTCGGCTTCGACCGCGTGGTGCCGGCGTCGGAATCGCTGTCGTCCGTCCCGCTGTCCAGGTCCAGCAGGTCGTACACCGGCATGTCCGCCAGCGGATCGGACGCGCCCTGGCCCGACCCGCCGCCGGCCTCGCCCCGCTTCGCGGACTCCATCGCGCATAGGTAGCAGTGCCCCTCCCCCTCGTCCACGTCCGCATGGGTGCACCCGAAGCGGGCCTGCCGCGCCGTTCGGAGCATCTGCAGGTCGGCGCGGGACAATCGTGTCTCGTCCCCGTCCAGGATGGACTGGAGCAGCCTCCTGACGGCCTGGTACTGCTCCCTGCCCGATCCCTCGAGCATGTTGAGGCACGCCTGCACGTCCTCCATAATGTCGGCGTGCAGCGCGAGCGCCTGCGCCTGGTCCGAAGCCGACGCGCGCGCGACGATGCTACGGAAGCGGCGCAGCACGAGGAGGTGGAACCAGCACGCGTAGACGGAGGAAAAGCACGCCGTGAGCGTGAAGAGGTTGTTGCCCAGCTCGCGGGGCTGGAAGCTGCGGAGGATCATGCGCAGGTTGCCGCTGACGACGATCGCATGTCGGCTGGCTTCGAGGAAGGAGCTGGTGGTGAACCAGAGCTCGAGGAGCTCGTCGGCGAACGAGACCGAGGTGCTGTCGCTCGACAGCGACTGCGGCGACGAAGGCTCGGGAATCTCCTTCAGGGGCTCCTCATCCTCGTCCTCCCCGACCCAGTTCTCGAACGGCTCCGGGCTCCCCAGCAGCATGAAGGTCAGCCAGATCTGCGAGACGTAGCTGATCACCTGCAGCTGCTGCCCCCGGTCGAGGTCGGGCGACACCGCCGCACTGAAAGCATCGAAATCGCTCGCCTTCAGGGCCGCGGCCATCGCCGGCGGCACCGCGGCTTCCATCGCCCCCACCGCGTCCCTCAGGAAGGCGCGCTGCCGCACCGCCTCGGGCAGCATCGGGTTCCGGAGCACCGCCTCGAGCCGGGACCGGGGCATGCCCACCGCCTCGGGGAGCCGGAACCCCGAGCCGTCCAGGGCGGCGCCCTTGGCGAGCAGGTCCTCGGCCACGAGCACCTCGAGCATGCCGAGCCGGGCCTCGTCGCGGAGCCAGGTGGTGAACCGCAGGATGCGCGACAGCCCCGCGTTGAGCATGCAGACGAACGGGCCGATGCCGTGCTCCTCCATGCGGGTGATGGTCCAGTCCAGGATGGCGGCGCGGGTCTCGGGGGGGACGGGGGGTTCGCGGTGGGGGTCCAGGAAGCCAACAAACTCCCTGTACCGGAAGGTGGGTGTGATGGCGGTGAGGGTGGGAGGAACGGGGCCGTTGGCAGGCCGCTGCGACGGCGGCGGTATTGCGCTGAGGGCGCCCAAGGCAGGGTGCAGCGGCGCGGTGGGGAACTCGCGGGCCGGGTCCATGGCCGGCGTGCCTTTGGAGTTGAAGGCCTGCCAGCTGTCGCGAAAGGAAAGGGTGAGCAACTCAGGCAAGCGAGCAAGTGAGGACACCCACAAGTCGGCACTGCAGCATATGTTGAAGCAGTTGAGCCACTGTTGCCGGAACAGAAAGTCGTCCAGCGTCTGCGGCGGCGGCTCGGTCTCGTCCTCGCCCGGGACACCGAGCCGTCGCCACAGCGACACGGCCTGGCGCAGGAACGCCTTGGCGCCGTCGGTGCGGGCCTGCTGGAGGTCGATGAAGACGACGGCCGCGGACAGCGTCCACATGAGCTGAGTGGGGTACGCAGAAGACGATCGTGGTTAAGAAAACGCGGCAAGGAAGCACTTGTCAGTGTGTTTTTGAGGCGAGTCAGGGCCGAGTCAGCCCACCGAAAGGTTCTCGGGCGTGTGCAGGTTGGCCCCTATCCGCCGCGACTCTGCCGCGTCCAGCCAGAACCGTGCCAGCTCCTCCCGCAGCAGCCGCTCGAAGCGCCGTTCCAGCCGCGGCACCAGCGCCCCCAGGAGCACCGCCGGCGAAAACGCGGTGTTGGTGGGGTCCCCCGACGCCTCGAGCACGATGCGGGCGCCGATCCAGTGCATGAAGCACGTAAAGAGCGGGTGGCAGAACGCAGCCCGCCACCGCGGGTCCCAGGCGTCGCCCGGCAGGTCCGAGTGGCACTCGAGCACGGTTGTCCGCGGCAGGGCCGACGAGTTGGGGGGCACGACGGCGAAGAACGCCTCGATGAAGCGCAGGGCGGCCCCCGGGGCCAGCGGCGCGCCGTCGTCGTCGGCGGGCGGCGGCGATGTCGCGTGCGGCTGCGGCGGCGTCGCGGGGCGGTCGAGGGCGTCGCCGAGGGCGTACGACGCGGCGCGCGCGACGGGCGGGCCGGCGGCGGGCCGCGGTACCGCCGACAGCGAGCGCCACGCGCCGGCCATCGCCGCGCCGGGCGGCGGGAACTGCCGCGTCCACGGCGCCGCGGACATCGCGGCCGTCGGGGTCCCCGGGGTGAGGTTGATCCGGCTAGGGCGCCGCCAGCCGCCGGAGTCCCGGCCCAGTCCAGACTCCGCTCGATAACGAAAGCTAAACGCTCGTCGAATGACCTGATGGTTGGAAGGGGGCGATGTCCAATCAATGCTGATGTACGTTCCTCTCGCGATGGCACAGGTCGCTGGAAGCGGATACGTGCGCAACGCCGAAACCCCCGGCGCCGCCCCTTCGGTCCCTGCCGAAAGGGCGTTCGAACCGTCCGCCGTTGTGCGTCCAGACGCAGTCAGGTCACTGCCACTCGCCCAGTCGAATTCCATCTGGAGCCCTTGCATTGACCCCGCGACCGTGCGTTCTCCTCCACGGGTCCTTTCCAGTCGGTGGGAAAGCCCTCTCCGTCCCAACCCTCTCGAATTGTCTTCTTTCAACCCTCTGGGAACGGCCCATCGGAGCCCGAAAGGCGCCTTCCGTCCGGTCCAGAGTGCAAGAATGGTGCTGGAGCCGTACTGGCCGGGGCAAAAGAACGGAGTACCGGCCGGACGTGCCGCGGTCCCGCGTGCCGATTCCCAAGCGGCCGCTCCCCGAGACGCTTCGCCGCCTCCTTCGTCACGTGGATTCCGGTTGCGGGCCGGAAAGCTGCCTCTCCAGGCGTCCCACGGAAGAACGAACAGGGATCGCGGCGACACGGGTGGCTCTCGTGGTGTCGGAGGGTCGATCGTGCGATCGCGATCCATTCATCAGTTCTCCCCCAGAGCACCTACAGCGCCTGGCGGCAGACAAACACCCCACAAGCCGACAGAGCCCTACAACTCCATCGCCTCCCCCTCCCGCGCGCCCTTGCCCTGCAGCGACGCCGAAAACATCCCGCTGTCGGCCCTCCCCGTCCCGTGGGCGATCACCAGCTCACCGGCCTCGTTCATCGTCACCTGGATCCCCGAGTTGTCCAGACTGGTCAGGGAAATGTCCGCGGCGTCCAGGTTCCCGGCCAGCGGGACCGCCAGCATCCCCGCCCCCGCCTGCTGGCACAGGCCGCGCACCCACGGGTGCGCCATGGCCTCCTTGGCCGACAGCCGCTGGTCCGGATCGGAACGGAGCAGGCACGCGATGAAATCCCGCGCGGCCTCCGAGACGGGCGGGTGCGCGGGGAACTCGAGGTGGCCCGCGGCGATGCGCTCGTAAAGCTCGCCGAGGGATTGGGCGCCCTGGAAGGGGGTGCGCCCGTAGAGGAGCTCGAACACGCAGCAGCCGAGGGAGTAGGTGTCGACCTTGGCGCTGTAGGGCTCGCCGCGGACGATCTCGGGGGGGAGGAAAAAGGGGGTGCCTGGCAGGGGACGGGGTGAGATCATCCCCTGCGGCCGGCCCCGAGGGACGGCGGAAAGAAAGCCGCCCCCGGCGCCACCCACCGGCCAGGGTATACATCTCCTGTACCCTCGAATCGGAGCTGGACCGCGCTATCGGGATGTGTTCCGCGTTGTCGAGTTTCGGCGGCGGCGTAAAGAGCGCGGCAGGGGTCGGCACCGCGGCCACGTAGGCGCTGCCAAAGTCCGCCAGGCACAGGCTCTCCGCGGGCTTTGCCGCGTCGCGGAGGAGCATGTTTGCCGGCTTCACGTCCCGGTGGACCACGCCGTGTTCGTGGAGCGTGGCGATGGTCTCGAGGAGCGCCGCGACGACGGGGCGGACTTCTCCCTCGGGGAGGCGGCCGCCGCGGTTGTCCTTCAGGTGCTGGAGCGTCTGCGCGTCACGAGGCGGTGGGGGAAAATTGGTCCGGCGCGAAGGGGCGCGGCCAGGGAGGGAGGTCGTCAGGGGACTCTGCCGCTACGAACGGACGTTGCCGCCGGCCACCCACCAATCCCTGCGCGTACTCGAAGATGAAATAGTACGACGACTCTGTCTGGAAGTGCTCGACCAGCCGCACGATCCGCGGGAACCACGCCAGGTGCTGGAAGATCCACAGCTTGCGCCGGATCAGCAGGTCGAAGTCCGACGCCTCGTCCGGCGCGCCGGCCGAGCGCGGGTGCAGCTTCATGCGCGGCTTCTTGTACGCCTTGCACGCGAACAGCTCGCCGGTCTGCGCGAGCTCGGCCAGCCGCACGGTGGCCTGCGTGCCGTGGCCCAGCGGGCGCAGCATGCGGTACGCGGCGCGCCGCTGCCGGCCGTGCTGCAGCGCAGGGTCGGCGCCGCGCGAGCCGCGCGGCGGATACGTCGCGTCCATCGACGGCGTCGGCGACGGGTGGTCGCCCATCGCGGACGGCCGGCCGAAAAAGAGAGATGGCGGTGCGCGGCTGCGGGCCCGGCCGGCGGTCCACCCGACCGCCGCATTGGACCCTTCGCGGCCGGAATGCCCGATCGCCCGAACCACCGCTTGCTAGTGGCAGCGGAAAGATTAGAGAAGTATCGGGGCACTGGCGTTTGGGAGGTTCCAACCCGATGTCGGACGCCTCGGAGCGCTTCCCCTCAGGTCGGAACAATGACAGTACAGCGTCATCCCATCCAGATGGCCCCACAGAGAGATTGTCAAAGAACCTCAATTGATTTATGAGTTGGATCGATGGGCACCCGAGCGGGATTCATTACCCGGGACTGGTAATGCCTGCTCGATCTGTTGGTGAGCCTCCACCGCGGCAGGCTCCAATCGGCATCATCGTGCCATCCTTTCCACGCGCTTACCAGGAGTGTTACGTTCTGCCTGAGGGTAACTGTGCTCTTGTGGGCACGGGGGCACGTTTCGCGAGCGCAGAAGACCACTGAAGAATCGTCCACGGTGGGCGATCGATTCGATTCCACCGTACGGCGGACGACCTCTCGAGCGGCTCCAAAGTTCCTGTCGAGTCAAGAGCAGCAAAAGAAAGTGCAGCGTGGGGCCCTCCTCTTCCCCCTTCTCGCCCCCCCCCCCCCCCCCCCCCCCCCCCCCCCCCGCCCCCCCCCCTCCTCCTCTTCCCCTCCTTCCCCCCCCCCTCCTCCCCTTTCCCTTTCCCCCCCCCACCTTCCTCCATTCGTACTGTGTCTACGGCGGCTGCACGTCGTCCGACCAGCAGTGCGGCCGTTCGGCGAATTCGCACACGCCCATCGCCGTCTTCCGCGGGAAGCGGACAAGAACACGGACTGTCCTGCTGGACAATCGGGGCTGTGGTGCGGCTACACGTACTAGATCCGATCAATGATACTGCTGCTGCAACCATTCCTCATTTCTCGTCTTTCGATGCACGCTCCAAGCAATCCCCCGGGTCCTCTACCAAACCGGCACTCGCCCGCGGTGCTCCCTCCACCTGACCACCGGCAAGCTCTTCCACATGTCCCGCTCGGCCGCCTCCCCCTCCGTGACCCCGCGGTCCATGTCGATCGTCAGCCTCTCCAGCCCCATCGCCGCCACCACCTTTTGCATCTCGCCGAACCGGCCCTCCGGGAGGTCCAGCACGGGGTTGGACAGCGAGAGCGTCTTCAGCCCGCGGACCGCCCGCAACCCCGCCAGGTCGCACGTGCAGAACCATCCCCACAGGTAGAGGAACCTCAGGCCCCTGATCCTCGCGAGTTGCTCCCAGGCTTCGCCCGCGATCGTTCCGACGAGGTGGAGGATGCGGAGCTCCAGCCCGGGCAGCGCGGCGAGGGCGGGCAGGTGCGCGGCGTCGACGAGCATGCTGGTGAGCTTGGATACCACGCCGGGAAAGCGCGACAGGTCGACGGAGAGGTCGAAGAGGGTGGTCGTTTGAAGCTCCTTGACGCCGGGGGCGCGGGAGTCGAGCATTGCCAGGATCCTGGACGGGTCGACGTCGTAATCGAAATCCACTTTGGAAAACAGAGAGGTGAGCAATGCAATCTGATGGTGGTAGCCAGAAACTCACGTCGCAGATACTCTATCTCCAAAGAGAGCTCCACCGAGCTGTCGAAGAACTCGGCGGCGTCGCCCTTGATGCTGATGGTGAGAGCCGAGAGCTTCGTCGCCCGGTCAATGTGCCTCCAGATCTTCTCGGCCATCTCCTTGTTGTCGAGAATCACCGTGGCCTCCTCCGCGTGGGGTAGCGCTTGGGCAAGGACGCGGCCGAGCCCGCCAGACGACGCGGGAGATCCGCCCAGGCCGCCGACGAACAGCTCCCTGACGAACCTGAACTTGCCGGTACCGAGCGCATCTTGCGAGAACGCCTCGATCTTTTCCGCGGTGTCGAACCCCGAGAATTCCGACAGGCAAACCTCCCTTAGGAGGACCGGCAGCCCGAGCTCCAGACACACCCGGCCGCACCGCAGGAACTTCGCCACCGTCCCGAACGCGCGCGCGGCGAGGAGCTCCTTCATGATGGGGATGAAGAGCTCGGGCGGTACCGCGGGCGCGGGGGCGGTGGGCGCGGCGGGGCGGACGGTGCCGGCGGCGCGCGGTTCCTCGGAAGGCATCGCGTCGGAACAGGAATGGGAGCCTGCGGGCGGCGAGGAGCGGGGCTTAATGGCCGTGTTTCGCGGCAGGAGAACGTCGACTCACAACAGAGGGGCGCCGGCCGGCGGGTGGGTGTCGGAGTGGGTCCAAAGGAGGGACAACGGGTTTGCGGCGGAGCAGACTCGGCCGGCCAGCACCCACCGCCCCCTCCCCCAGCTAGGTTAACTCCCCTCCTTGGAAACTCAATCCGACTCACGAAATCGACAGATGGATGAACCGAGGTGGAGTTGGTGGCGGTCGTGCAAGCACTGTTGACCCCCTCACCTCGCTTCGTGAATCATCGCGGGTCGCAGAACTCACTCGCGGATAGAACGGAACCGAGTCTCTCGTGGTCTCCAACAAGAAAAGTCAAAATCGAGCGCTTCTGAAAGATTCCGCTTCGAGAAGCCGACCAGGTAAGGGAGAGAGTGAGAGAATGAGCGGGCGGCTGGCGGGCGGCTGCTCTACTTTGCGCGGAAACATCGGTCCTTCCACGGAACCCCCCGGCCTTGTCCCCCCCCTCGGCGACCACCGCCTCCGCTTCGAGGCTATTCTTCTGCGGAGCGATGGCTTCGCTACCCGATCCCGAGGCCGGGGACGCTGCTGTCGAGGCCGCGGCCGCGCCCGACCTCCTTGCCGCTCGTGCCGACGATGCCCTTGCGGACCGCACTTCCTCCCTTTCCGACGAGACGGCGGGCGAGCATGGCCGCGCGATCGACATGGGCACATCGAAACTGGAGGCCGAAATGGCCACCTCAAAACCGCCGAACGACGGGCGGCCCGACGTCGATCCCGAGAAGGGGCCGGGGGACGCAAAGGGCGACATCGTCGAGGACGCGCCGGCGACACCCACGCCCGCCATGCTGGGGGACTACGAGGGCGCCTACCGATATGCGGTCATCGGCAACGGGTTCCTCATCCTGTTCATTTCCGCGGGCATCCAGTTCTCCAACGGCACGTACGTCCGCAATTACGTCTACTTGAACTACTTCGGCCCCGGAACCTCCTTCTTCGTTATCTCCTTCCTCGGCTCCCTCGCGACGGGCGCCTACTCCCTCGTCGGCATGGTCGCCGGACCCCTGGCCGATTTCTTCGGCCCGAGGATCTTCGTCATGTTTGCGGGGGTGCTCAACTGCCTCGCCATGACCGCCGCGAGCTTCGCGAACCAGCCGTGGCAGATGCTACTATCGCAGGGGCTGCTCTCGGGCATCGCGGCTTGTCTCACTTTCCTCGGTATCGTCGCGTCGGTCAACCAGTACTTCTTCAAGAAGCGCGGGATGGCCATGGGCATGACCGTCGGTGAGATACACGCCCTCGAATGCTTCTGCATCTAAAGAGCTGACACTGCCTCCCGTGCAGCCGGCGGAGGCGTCGGCGGGTTCTGCATCGCATTGCTTTCACAGTACCTCATCGACCACTACGGAATCCCGTGGTCTCTGCGCATCATGGGACTCATGGCATTGGTCTCGGGGCTGATCGGCGGGTTCCTGATCCGGGAGCGCGTTCCCTCCGGGCTCAAGCTGGGCAAGAAAGCCCGGGGCGCCATCTTTGACTTCTCAGCGTTCAAGAACAAGCATTTTGTCGCTTTCTTCATTGCTGGCGCGATCTTCATGTTCGGTTACATGCTCCCATACATCTACCTCCCAAGCTACACGACCTCGTTCGGCTACTCGGCCTCGCTCTCTTCCCTTTCGCTCGGTCTCATCAACCTCTCCTCCTCCGTCGGGCGCGTCGTCGTCGGCATCGTTGGCGACAAGATTGGCTACCTCAACACCTACCTGATTACTCAGAGCATTGCGGCGCTCTCCGTTCTTTTGGTTTGGACGTTCGCGAAAGTCTATGCAACCATCGTCGTCTTCGCGTGTCTGTATGGCATTTTCGCCGGCAGCGTCATTTCACTGATGGCCCCGATGATGTTCGCCTTGTTCGGCGGCGGGCCGGCCGCGGTGGCCATGCTCGGCATGGGGATGTCGAGCGGCGTCGTCTCCTCTTTCGCAGGCCCGCCAATCGCGGGCCTAATCACGGATGCCAACACAACCGTAGTCAACGGGGTCAAGTCGATCAACTGGGTCCCGACCATCCTTTTGTGAGTTTGCCTGCGGCAAAACCTCTCGCTGTTGCTGACGAGATCGATCACCAGTGGTGGCTGCATGCTTCTGGCTGGTCTCATTCCGATGTTCTGGGTAAGGTGGGACCGAGTGGGCCTCAAGGTCGTCCGCATATGAGCGGCCACATAAATTGGAGTGTCATCTTTACGAGTAGATGTGTCTGCTCGAAGCAGAGTTGATGGTTCAGTTGCTGCGAGAGAGAGTCGAGAGCCGGGCGGCACTTGCCACCGGGAGAATCTCGGGCCTCGAACGTCCCCCGCAACCCGCGATGTCCTCCGTTCCTGCCGTTCGCGCGGCATTTTCCTCCTCGGCGAGCAACTACCAGCTCGTTCTTGAAGCGGTGCGCACGCTGGCATGGCGGGCCGCGCCGGACGTGCGGGCTCCCGGGCCGGACGAGGTCCTCCTCCGGATGGCCCGCGTCGGCATCTGCGGAAGGTACGAAGCATCTCATGGACGCGATTCCTGGAAAGAAAGAGAACTGAAACGCGTTGCAGTGACACGCACATGTACCAAGGCTTCATTCCGGCGGAGTTTCCCCTCCCGATGGGCCACGAGGGTGAGCCTGCGCGCCGCTGGCCGGTTCCACGCGTTGGACCCAACGAGCTCCGTCGCAGGCGCCGGCTATGTCCACGCTGTGGGCAGCAACGTCACCAACCTGCGCCCCGGCGACCTGGTGGCCATCGAACCGGAAGTTTATCGGGTCCCCTCGGTTACCCCCGACCCCCGCGACCCCCGCGGCATGATCGCGCGGTACTTCCTCCATCCCGCGCGCCTGTGCCACCGGATGACGGTGTCCGCCGAGGAAGCGGCCTTCATCGAGCCGCTCGCCGTAGGCGTGCACTGCGCCGTCCGGGGCGGCGTCGGGCCCGGCACCAAGGTGGTCGTCCTCGGCGCTGGCCCCGTGGGCCTGGCCGCCGCCATCGGCGCCAAGGCCCTAGGTGCCGAATGGGTCGCCATGGCGGACGTGAGCGAGGGGAGGCTCGAGGTCGCCAAGCGGACCATCCCGATCGACAGGACCATCCACACGGGAGGGCTTTCGACGCGTGGGGCGGCGATCCGCATCGTGGAGACGTGTGGGTTCCAGCCCAAAATTATCCTGGACGCTGCCGGCTTCCCGACTTCGATCGACACGGCGATGAGGGCGGTCGCCCAGTTCGGGACGATCTCGCTCGTGGGGGTGCCTCCCAAGTTGCCGCAGTTTGCGATGGTCCAGATCGTTACCAAGGAGATTTCGTACTTAGGTAGCTTCGCATACGGCCCAAACGGAGAGGACTTTGCTCGGGCAGCGGAGCTCGTCAACTCGGGCAAGGCCAACGTCAAGCCGCTCATCACGGACCTTGTCACCCTGGACGACGTGGATGGAGCCTTCAAGAAGAGCGAGGCGGGCGGGAACACCGTGAAAGTGATGTTCCGGCTCCCCGAGGAGGCCGAGATCGAGTCCCGGGCGGTGACGGCCGCGTTGTAGTTTGCCAGCGTGT
Organism: Hyaloraphidium curvatum; assembly: GCA_025558095.1. Taxonomy (NCBI): domain Eukaryota; kingdom Fungi; phylum Monoblepharomycota; class Hyaloraphidiomycetes; order Hyaloraphidiales; family Hyaloraphidiaceae; genus Hyaloraphidium; species Hyaloraphidium curvatum. Next base: position 50,940 of record JAIVFI010000013.1, read on the forward strand.
TCAGATCCACTCGAGCCATTGGATGCTGACTGACTTCGTGATGCCAATGCCTTGCTTCGTGTCTCCCGGGCGCGGAGTTTGTCGACACATCCGAACATTCCACCGAACCGACTCACTCGCACCTTTCCTCCCACGCATTCCCACCTTCCGCCGCAATGGCCACCCGCGTCTCGCAGAAAGTCGTCGAGCGTGGGAATTCCCGAAGCCTGCGGTGGTCCGCTGCGCCGTCTGATAACCCCTCGGCCCCGCCGTTTCGCGCCGGTTCCCCAACCTCCGACGCCCTCCTCCCCGCTCCGCGTCGGCCGTACCGACTCCGTTCCCCGTCGTCGCAGATGGCAAGCCGCTCCAGCGCGTCGAGGAGCCCATGCCCAAGCCCAAGGCCGGGGAGGTGCTGATCAAGGTCACTTCGGCGGGCCTGTGCCACTCGGACAGTGCGTCTCTTGTTTCGGAGCACCACGCACGCGATTTGACCTCTTCCCGATGCAGTTCACGTCCACGACGGGTACATGGACATGGGCGGTGGCGTCAAGTTCCCCTGGGCCGCTATGGGCGTCAACACCCCCATCGGTGAGCTTTTTCGAGTCGTCTTTGCCCCGAGGCCAACAAAAGGCTTGAAAAACAGCTATGGGGCACGAGATTGTGGGCGAGGTCGTGGAGCTCGGAGAGGGCGCCACTGGCGTCGAGGTCGGAAAACGCTACGTTGTGTGGCCCTGGGCAGGTTGTATGAAGGACACCTGCGCGGCGTGCCAGGCGGGGAGCAACGTGTGCCCCGACGGCCTTTCCTGGCTCGGCCTCCACCTCGACGGCGGGTTCTCGACCCACATTATCGTCCCGAAAGCGAGGTGGGTCGACAGTCGCCTTCACAGCTCTTCCCTGACGACCATCTCCCTCCCCAAAGGTACCTGATCCCGTTCTCGACCGTTTCCGAGGAGTTTGCCTCGACGCTCGCCTGCTCCGGCCTCACGGCCTACGGCGCGATCCAGAAGGCCCTGGCCACCCTGCCCGGCGGCAAGTTTAGCGACCAGCAGAAGTTGCTCATCTTCGGCGCCGGCGGGCTGTGGGTCTTGCGGCAGCCTCTCGTTCTGTTTCGCCGAAACTGAATATTGCCGCCCTCTTTACCACCTTCCCAACCCTCACAGCGGACTCCAGGCGGTCAAGATCGTCCGCACCCTCTTCCCCGACTACAAGCCCTCCGTCGCGGACATTGACCCCGCCAAGCGCGAGGCCGCCCTTGCCGCAGGCGCGGGCGAGGTCATCGACCCCACCGACGCCGCGGCGATGGGCAAGCTTGCGGCGACGGCCATGGCGACCGGCTACGCGCGCGCGATCGATTTCGTCGGCGCGGGGCCGTCGGTCTCCAACGCCTTCACGCTGCTGCAGCGGGGTGGGGTGCTGATCGTCGTCGGGCTGTTCGGGGGCGTGGCGCAGATTCCCACGCTCGGGTTCACGGTGGCGGGGAGGAAGATCGAGGGGCACGGGACGGGGACTCTGACTCGTGGGTTCCATCGTAGTGCTCACGGGACCCTGTTGATGGATGTTTGCGCACGCAGAGCTCCAGGAGCTGACGAAGCTGGCAAGCGAAGGCAAGATCGAACCCATCCCGGTGCAGAAGCGACCCCTGGACGACGCCAACGCGGCTCTCGAGGATCTTCGGGTGGGTTCCGGAGCGGGACGCTTCACTGCCAGTGCAAGCTAACGAATGGCCATTCAATCTTTCACATCAGGCCGGCAAGATCATCGGTCGTGCGGTCCTCAAGCCCAACGGGAATTAGCTTCGTCAAGCGGAAGACTTGGACTGTTTGTCGGACGGATGTGCACCTTGAAGCTCCGCCAGCCGCTCCGCGATGCCGTCCGTCCACTGCCCGATGTCCGTCCAGTCACGATGGTCCCCGTACGTGCCCATGGTGAGCGTGAGCCAAGCGGCCATGACGTACCCGGGCCCGCCGGGGATGTCGGTGCGGTCCAGCCTGCCGGCAAAGAACCTGTGGTCGACCACGTCGAGCGCCTCCTTCAGCTTGGCCACGTCCGCCGGCACCGCATCGCCGCGCAGCCACCGTAGCAGCGCAGCGGGCACGTCGGCCATCACGCTCGAGGTCGCGCCCAGCGACGACACGGAGAAGAGCCATACGGGGATGCCTGTACGCAGCGATTCAGCGGCGCCGGCGACGAAGGGCGCCGCCTCAGGCAGCCACTCCTGGTTGTGGATCGACGAGCCGACGACCGCGGCGTCGTACCCGGCGAGCTTGGCGGGGTCGGCGTTCCGCATGCGGACGACGTCGACCGCCACCCCGGCGAGGCCCGGCTCCCCGCGCAGCCGCTCGGCGATGGCCTCGGCAATCTCCTTCGTAGAGCCGTGGTCCGTTTCGTAGGCAACGAGGACTTTCATGGTGTGAGATTCGGAATTGTCGCGGAGTGACTCGCCGCCGCCAGGCAATCAGTCACTCGAAGTCTCATGAGCAGAATCCATCGTGCTCCCGATCGGGGCGGCAACGCCATCTAACTTGATCAACATATGCACATTCAACGCACGCCGGTCCCGCTGCTGTACACTGGGCAAGAAATGTGAGTTGGATCGATCCCGCGCATCCCAACTCGTGCTCAAGAGGAAAGCCCAAAGATGCTACTTGACTACCGAAACAGTTCGCTGTGCCCGCGGGATGTCGGTGATCTCGCAACGTCGGTGAATCTTGCCGTCAATACAGGGAAGTCACGGTAAACGTGCCGCTCGTCCCGACGTACGCGAATCCGCCCGGCAACGATCCCGCTCCGGTGATGTAGTAGCGGCCTCGAGAATTTGAGCACGATTTATTGTCCTGTTTCCCGCTTCGATTTGCAGATGCCACTGACCAGATGGGGTGCTGCACGGGATGCCGGTCGAGAATCCGCCAAAGTTGTAGGGAACGCCGTCTTGTATGTGGATCGGGGCCCACTGCAGGAGCGAGCAATAAATTGATGCCCGGCAGCTCGAGTTTCGACCTCAAGTAACCGTGGTGTTCTCGTGCCAGAGGTCGAAGTGGAGGTAGAAAATGCTCCCTTGGGCCAGCGCCCGTAGCGTCTCCCAGGTGAAGTTGATGCAGCTGGGCCAGTATGAGCATTGCGCGAAGTGCGGCGCGGAGCAAGAGGCGCACCTGCAAGTCTTGTAGACCTGACCCTCGGCAGGTGAGGTTATATTGATCGTTCCGGGGCTTTGGGCGTTCGTGGCCGTAGGCACCAGCAGAACGGCGAATGCGGCGACGATTGCGGCGATGTAGGGGACGCGCATGACGTCGCTCGTCTGCGGCGGGACGTTTGAAGAGCGGGGTGAGTCGATGAGTCGACGATCGCGATTGCGTTGCACAGCGGACGCGGTGCCGCCGGGATATGCCCGCATGAACGAACAGATCTGGAGCCGAAAGGCCATTGGCGCCATGGGCATTCATCATGTCTTCTCCGGACGCAGTCATCCTTTCCTCCTCGCAAATCATCGCCGGCTTCACTCACCGCGCGCCGCGCGTGCCTCGCCGTCCGGCCGATGCACATCTCGGCGCTATCGCGTCTGCTAGAGCATTTGACTGATCCGGAGGTTGCACCTTTTGCGAGGAGCACGCATTGCACGTCTCTCTTGCTGTCAGAGGTTAGGAAGGCGGCGTTCGGAGGGACCCGAGTTACGCCGCTACCAGCCCCACGCCGAGGGTTCCGTTCCGCTCTTCGCGCCTCTGCATTCTGCACTCTGCGATGCCGGTCGTGCTCTCCACGCCCGCCAAGCTGGCTACCGTGCCCATCGGCCTCGTTGTCGCGCGGCAGCTGGCACAGGCCATCGCTTATTACATTGCCGCCATCGCCCAGGTGCCCAAGACCGATGCACGCCTGCAGGTCAACTACCGGACGGGAATCGCGGCCCTCGACTGGTTCTTCCAGTTTGTCGTGCCGTTCTTCCGCTTTTCTCTCGCGGAGCCGGCCGCGCGGACGTTCCTGAGCGCGCTGGGCGGCCTCCTGACGCCCTTTCTGTTCTATCCCGCGTTCGAGGGGCTCAAGCCCGGCGGCAACGCGCTGCACCTGCTTTACCCCGCGATGGGGCTCGGCATGCAGGTTCGCTCTCCACCCTCTTTTGCTTGCCATGAATCGCGTTGCTGACACCGCATGCAGCTCTTCGGCGTGGGCTTCGTCACCCCCCTTGTCTGGGTTCCCATGATGCTCTCTTACCCGCCCACCGGCGCGCTGCCGGCCGATGCGAGAACCACGCTCGGCGCAGCAGTGCTTTTCCTCGGGCAGGCGTTGAACGTCTGGGTGACGGCGAACATGGGGGCCAGGGGTGACAGGGGCACCAAGTTCGTGGCGTGGTTCCAGGTGGTGGGTGCCCGATCGGGGCAGTGAAAGAAAGCGGGCTGACACGGCGCGTTGCATTCGACAGGCACCGGCGCTCGCTTGGCTCCTGTGGTCGTTCGTCCCCTACCTGCCCGAGGCCTCCCCGATCCTTGGGAGCCTCCCCGCGGCCCCCAAAGACCTCGCCAAGAACGTCTACAGGCTCGCAGCTATCCTCGCCTTCCCTTCGCACGCCAGATTGGTCCTCTCCTTCCTCCGCAAGCCCGCGCGCATCCGCGAGGCGCTGGCCGTGTTCGACTCCACCGTCGCGAAAAGCTCGCCTGGCAAGGCCGCGGCCAGCTTCTTCGCCTGGGACTTTGTTGGGCTTGCCTCCACTCTGGGGTGGCTCGCAGCCGCGAGGAACGGGTTCGATACGGGCAGGGTGGGTTGGTTCCTGACAAAGGCCGTGCTGCTGGGGCCGGGGACGGCTCTCGGGATGGAAATGGCGTCGTGGGAGGCGTGAAATGGTCGCTGCGTGGATCCCTTATTGCATTGATTGGAGAGGTGGCATTGTATATTCGATGAACGTTACACTACGAGGCGTTCTCGTACTCGAGCTTCCTCACGTCGGTTCCAAGCGGCCGTCCCTCGTCAAAAGTCAATGAGCCGCGCAATGCCATGATGGGCCCAAGGCAGTGCTAGCAATCTTTTCGTTTGGTGCTCGTAACCCTCCGATTTCTGTCCCGACGTTGCCGGCCGTGCCGAGGCCCCCGGAGCGATCGCGCGGCACGCGGCAGGCGGAGGTCCCTCGCTGATCCTGCCCCTCGATCCAATCGCCGCGCCAGGAACCCGACGCCGCCTCCGCCGGCTCGTTATCTCCGCCGAATCTTCCGCGTGCCCGCCGCCGTAGCGCCGGCCGCCCGTCGCCGCCCCACCGAAGCCGCCCGCCCGACGCGATGTGAGCGAGACTCCGCACGCCATCGCGCCACCGCCAACGCGTCCGCCGCCTTCGCACCAATTAGGCGCCGCCGAGGACCTTCGCCTCTCGCCACTGCGCTGGTCGTCGGCGGTCTAGCCAGCCGGAATGCTCAGACCAATGCCCAGTTGAAGCAGAGTCAGGCCCAGGTCGCGCAGATGCAGAGCCAGCAAGCTCAGCAGCAGGCCTACGCCGCCGGCGTCGCTGCTGGGCAAGGCCAGGTCCAGCAGGTCCCCGTGCAGGTGCAGCAAGTGCCCCAGCAGGTTGTGGTGGCAGCCCCGCCCGTCCAGCAGCATATCGGACCCAATGTCTTCGCCAGTGCGTCTTGCTCCGTACAACGTGCTCCTTGCATTGGACATTGATCAGATACGCGTCAACGTCCTTGCCTTTGGCAGTGCCTGCCGGCTGGCTCCGCCAGAAGGACCCGAACACGGGTACGTACCAATTCTCATCGTTCCCGGTGGCATATGCCTAATGCCTCCTAATTCCTCCTCATCCAGGCGAATTCTTCTTTGTCAACACCAACGTGAACCCCGCCGTGACGCAGTGGGAGGCTCCGCCCGGCGCCACCTTCCCGCCGCCGCCCGGGCCCCCCCCGCCGGAGCCGCCGTAGGTTTTCGCCCCTGAGGAGGGAATAAGTGCCGCTGATCTTCGCCTCGGACAGGCTGCCGAGGGGTTGGTGCGTGCAGGAGGACCCTCCGACCGGGTTCCTCTACTACGTCAGTGGGTATCCTATGGCTTCCTGAGCTACGATCTCCAAGCTCATCGCCGGGGTCCGCAGACACACTTGTTGACCCGCCGCGGTCCCAGTGGGATCCTCCGGTCGTCGGCGGGCTGGCCCCTCCCCCGGCATACTAGGCTCGCGAACACGGACATCGGGACTTGTTTCCAACAGCATGCGTCAACACGAAATCTTTGCTATCTCTTCCCCGCTTCCCTTTCCCCATACCGCCTTACTGTATCGCCGCCGGACACACAATCGTCCTCTCGATCACGCCCGCATCGACCCCCAGGATCCCGCACACCCTCCTGTAGTATGCGTTCTTTGCCGACGCCCACGAGTTGGACTCGCACCCCGACTGCGAGTTGACCACGACGTTGGCCGCCGTGATGCCGTACCTGAACGGGTCCATCATGGCCTGGTGGCACGTGATGCTCCGCGACGAGGTGGCGCGCATGTAGAACCACAGCGAGGTGATCCAGGCCATCTGCCGCGCGGGCGGGGTGGTGGATGCGATGTTCGCGGGGATCTGGTTGTTCCCGCCGGGGTTGGGGCCGGGGAAGCCGAAGGTGCCGGGCTGGCCCATGAAGGATTTGCGGTCCACGGTGATGATGAGGTTCGGGTAGCGCACCAGGCGGTAGTCCCCGAAGAGCTCGAGCGAGCAGGGCGCGTAGTTGAAGTTGTACGAGAGCTGCTGCACCCCCCGGCCTCCGTACTGGCGTGCTGGTCAGGTGCCGCAGACCATGGTCACCAAGGAGACCCACCTGACAGTACATCCCGTGGCACGCCGTCGCCCTGTTGTTGCTCCATCCCCTCGACGCCAGCGCCGAGGGCTTAACCTTATCCTGCTCAGCGCGGGGCTCGTCGCCGTACAGCGTGCCGTCGTCTGACACGCCAACGAGACCGGGCTCGAAGACGACTCCGCCGCCAGTGCCCTGGCCGAGGCCGAAGCTCGTCTGGTTCCCGTTCGTCAGCGACAAGACGGACGATGCCAGGGCAGTTTGCTGGAAGCCCATGAGGTACTTTTCGTTGGCGTTGAGCGCTGCCCGTCACCGCGTGAGACGCCGAATTGCAGTCGTGCCGCAAGGAACCCACCGATCTTGGCGTTCAGTATCCCCGTCAGCGGCGGCGGATCGCCCACTTTGTCCAGCGGCGTCATCGACGCCGCGAGCCCCTCGACGATGCACAGCAGGCCCCCCGCGCCCAGCGTGTTGAACTCCGGCCCCGTCCTCGCGTCCGCCGCGGGCCACGCCCAAGGGTACGGCACGGTCAGCGACGGGTCCCCCGTCTCCTGGATCGCCGAGGCGAAAAAGGCGGCGACCTCGAGGACGTTGGTCAGGTGGTCCGTCGCGGAGGTGCCGAAGCCGTGCAGGCGGGCGTCGGGGTGGGCTTCGAGCCAGTCGACGGCGGAGAGGAAGGATTCGAGGTCGTAGAAGGGGGCTCCGTCGCCGGTGTAGACAGCCGAGGCCTTGTGGTAGGGGAAGATGCGCTCGAAGGTGGCCTGCGTGAGCCAAGAGCGGAGCGACTGGGCTCCGTTTGCCGGAGGCGGCGGCGGCGGTGCCGGCCTCTGGGTCGGCAGGACCGCAGGGGGCTGCACCTTCTTCGACGTCGTCTTCTTGCGCTTCGACGTCGTCTTGCGGCGTTTCGTCGTCGTTTTCTTCTTGGGCCGCGCGCGCATCACCACGGGGGCAGGCGTTTCCGGCTCCTCGGCCGGCCCGCCGAAGGCCGCGAGCTTCTCGGCGATTTGCCGCCGCCCGAGGCCGCGCCGCTTCCCCGCCGCAGGCACGGTCGCCGCATCTCCCCCCGGGAGCAATGCGGCGAGCACGACCAGCAGGATGGGAAGCAGGGAGCACGCTGCGAGCCGCATTTCGGGAACTGCGGCGGGTCGCCGGCCCGCAATTCTGGCCCGTGCGGGGCACGCCCTGCGGGTCGGACGGCCGCCCCGGTGCGAATGCAATGCAGAGACGAGCTTGGCAGGCCACCTGAGCTGCAATTCGTGCGGGGAGCGCGGCGGCACTGTGGCGGTTCCGGCTTGAGATCGGGCGGGGCGAGGCGCAGCGGCGACAATGGCTGCGGCTCCTCAACGGTCCCCCGCGTCATCACCACTCAAACCAAAGGAAAGTATTGGCACCGAAAAGTCATGTAGACGAATCAGAAATCCCCGTTTTGCCCAATCCTACATTTCCCCGTTCACCCGTCCCCCCTCCCCTTGACGAACGCCGCCCCCATCCCCGGCCCCTTCTGCCCCCCAACCAGCGTCTCGGCGCTCGACTTGTTCCTGTCCGCCAGGCTCGCCTTGCGCGGCGGCGCCGCGGCCATCGGGTAGGGTGCCGTCTGCCCCGCGTACGACGAGGGGCGCTGCGGCGGAGAGGCGTAGATCGTTTCCTCTTCATTGCCCTTGCGCTCGAAGGAGAAGGCGCGGTCGAGGGAGGCGCCAGAGGCGGATTCCTCCTCGGGTTCGTCGAAGTGGGTGACGTTCGGCGGGGGGAGGGGGTGCAGGGGGGGTTTGGAAGCCTCGGGCTGCGCGGGCTCGGCCGGCTCCGCAGGAAGGTCCGGCTGCGGCTCCCCGTCGTCCCCGTCCACCACCTCCGCCCCGCCCTCCGTCGCCGCGATCCCCAGCCCCAGATCGTCCTCCCCGATCTCCGCCGTCGGGCTCGGCACCCCGCTCGGCACGCCCACCACGACGCCGACCAGCTCGAGCGGCAGCCTGCTGACCGTCGGCCTCCCCACCAGCTTCGCCGCAGGGTCCGGCGTAGCACCCGCCGACGCCGGCGACGCGAACCCCAGCGGCGTCCAATCCACCTCCCCCGCGGCCTCGGATTCCCCGTCGTCCCCGGCAGCAGGCGGCTCCGCCGCCCCCGCCAGCCCCTTGGCCCTCTCGAGCACGCTCCTCACCGCCACCTCGTGCGGCAGCGCCTCGTGCGGCGATCCACCCGCCGCCTTGTCCTCCTCCCATCCGCCGTCCGCGCCGTCCGCCATCGGGCTGGGCGTCAGCATCTCCTCCCACTCCCCCTCGGGCAGGCGGGACCAGTCCACCCGCGCCCACATGGCCTCGCGTGCCTCCTCGGGGACGTCCGGGTGCGCGGCGAGGTACCGGAGCAGCGCGCGCAGGCCGATGCCGGGGCTCTGCGCGTCGAGGAAGGCCTCGAGCTCGTCGAGGGACTGCGGGTCCGCGGGGGTGTCGGGCTGGGTGAAGGTCGCGCGGGAGGAGAGGGTGCCCTTGCGGGAGAGGTTGCCGGAGCGGAGCTCGGTGGCCTTGCGGACGATGCTGGCGCGGATGGGGGAGACCGAGGTCGAGGCCGGTTGGGAGGCGCTGGGGGTCACTGGAGGGGAGGTCGCTTCGGCGGTGCCGGGTCGTTGGAGGCCAGAGTCGTCCTGGGGCTTCCACGACGCGGCTGTGCTCGCGAGCCCATCGGTGGGACTGGCGGGTACCGAAAGCTGGCCCGAAGGGGCAACCGAGGGGGATGCTGGCCGGCTCGAAGAGACGTCGGCCGAGGCTGGTTGGTCGGCGGAGCCAGGTTCGTCGATTCCCTCGTCCGTGGCGGGGATGGTGCCCAGGATCGTCAGGTCCTGCTTCGCTTCCTCAGCAGAATCATCGCTGCCGGCCGCAACGTGGGCAACGGCGGCGTCCTGCACCGCCGCCCTGGCCTCCTTCCAGGCCGCGTCGAAGCCTTTCGCCTCGCCGGCAAACTCGCGGACGAGGTCGCCCATGCCGACCTCGTCCCCGACCGAGATCAGCACCTCGAGCTTGGAGGTCAGATTGTCCTTTTCCGGGCCGGCCGGCGCGGCGAGCCATTTGCCTGCGGCCCCGCCGACCCGCCCTCGCAGGGTCTCTGCCAGCGCCTCTGCCAGGTCGCGCAGGTCCAGCTCGACGGCGGTCGTCAGCGACGACAGCAGCAGGGCGTCGTCCATGTCCGGCACGCCGACGGCGGCGAGCAGCGCGTCGGCTGCCAGCGGGAACGCGTAGGTCCATTTGAGGCACGCGCGGGGGGCGGCCGGGTGCGTCGGGTACGTGAGCGGCACGATGCGCTGCGGCCGCGGCGCGCCGTCGTCGTCCCTCTTCGGATCGGCGCCGCCGCCGTCGGGGTCGGCCGCCGTCCGCAGCGCGCCGGCGCCCAGCGCGGCGAGCACCGCGCGGTGGCACGCGACCGGCGTGGCCGCCGTCTCCCCGCCCGCGCCGCCGGCAACGAGCAGCGGATGCAGGAACACGAGATCAACGTCGGCGTACGCGCCGGACGCAAGGAGCGGGAGGAAGGGCGCCGGCGCCGCCATCGTGTCGAGGGGGATTTTGGAGCGGTTGTCCTCGGCGGCCCGCCGCTCTGATGACCGTCCGAACCGGCTCAAAAAGGAGAAAATCAGTGCAGGGCAGCCGAGAAAAATGCCGAGGATGCTTTGATAAAGTTCGTTGTGGGACCGCGAGGAAAGCAATACTGTGCGGAGAGTCTCTTCCGCTCAGGTCGCAGCGAATGAGGCGTTGGGCAAGTCCGACCAGCAGAATCGAGTCCAGGCTCCGCAAAGGACGTCGTATGGGATGTTTCAACAGATTCCGAATGCGCGTCGGTAGCGGGTGGATTCCGCTCCTGGGGAGTCGCGACGCCTCTCAATGACCCGTCTCTTCCGCCGGGAGGAACACGCGCCTGGGAGCCGCCTGGGAGCCGCCAATGGCCGCTCGAGGCGCGTAAATGGTCTGAATTCTCTTCTTCCGGCGCGCAGGGGGGCGGAAGTCCCTGACGGAGTCGCCAGAATGACACGGGAGGGCTTTTTCGAGGCGCGAATCTATTTCGTTCGAGGCGAGACCAATAATCTACACAAGTGAAGGAGAAGGGAGGTAGCCGCCTCAGTACGCAACGCACGTTCCTCCGCATCCGTCGCTGCCCCCGACCGACGTGCACGAGCAGTCCTGCGACACCCCCGACGCTCTGGATGCCGAGAAGTCCTGTGTCATCCAGACGTTGTTGGAGGTGGACCAGGCGAACCCGCACGAGACCTGGGTGAAGGCCGAGTTGCGCATGTTGTGCCAAAAGGCATTGGCAGTCGTCTTCGCGGCGTTGGCTGCCTGGCCCTTGCCCGTGTCCCACTGCTGCAATAGGCAGCCATCCAGGGTCGACTTGCAGGCGGTGAGGGAGCTGCAAGAGCGCACACAGCAGTAGTTCTGGGCCGAGGAGCCCCCGGCGGGGCAGCTTCCGAACGTGTTGGATGCCCCCGCGCATCCCCCCGACTGCCCATTGACAAGGAAATCGCCGATGGCCTGCGCCGATGAGCACCTGTTGCCGCCCTCCAGGTGCGACAGGGCGGGCTTGGGCGTGCCCGGATCCGATGTGCCGTCCGAAAACGGGAAGAGCCCGGCCCGATACTGGTTGATCTTGGTCACGCAGTAGTCGTGGAGCGCCGCCAGATCCGCGACGCTCATGCCGGTGGGAAAGTACTGGATCGTGACACCGTTGATGGTCGACGGCAGGCCCGAGTTGAACGTCGACTTGGGGCGGTAGTAGCCTGTAGGGCGGTAGTCGACCCCGGCCGTCGCGTACCGGCGATAGAGCCTCGGGAAGTCCTCGTCGTTGTGCGCTACGCAGGCCACGTGGCCGTCCGGAGCACCAGGGTGCGCGAACTCGCTGCAAGGTGGGGATTTTCGAAAGGGGCCCCGGCAGAGAGGCGGAGAGGAAGTAATGCCGGTAGAGGAGGAGCGCCGAGTTTGACGGAAGAGCCGGGCAGACACGGAAAGTCAGAAGCGCGACGGGACAGGAGCGGAGCCGAAGTTACCAGTAGTCCGTTAGCGCGCATTCCCCGCAGGACCTGCGGAACTCGACGACGGGGCCGCCAATATCGGTCTCGGAGCTGCCGAATTCCACAACGGGGCCGCCGGTGTCCGGCTCGTAGCTGGTGGCGGCGGCGGAAGGGGTCAACGGTGCAATTTGCGCGGGAGGTGCGCGCGCCGCCCCACCCGCCCTCGGCCACCGGCGCCGCACGGCCAACCGCCGCGGCAAGGATCAGCAGCAGCACCGAGGCCCGGAAGCGGTTCATTGCGGCCGCGTCCAACGTGCTTGGTGTGGCCGGCGGCGGAATATTAGCCACCCAGGCGATCGCAATATTTAGATGCCGCACGCGCTGTGCCGAAATCCATCGACCCAACGCCATTGGGGTCTATTGGGCCTGCCTGGAATGCAGCATGACCTCAGGACCGTTGGCGCGACCAGATTGATGCGCCCATCGGGAGCCGGAGTCGGAACTCGAGCACTGGAGCCTGCACCATCCATCTACCTGTATTCGCACATCGGGAATGAAACGCTCGCTTGATCTCGTGGACCGCCAGGGACGGGTAGCGGAACCGCAGCAAATCTACCACGGAGTCGGCAACGTCCATGTCCGCGTCTCCGGACCATCCGACGGCGACCTTCTGCCTTCGGCAGAACGCGGATCGCTCAGCCAACCACCATCGCCACCTCATCCCCCCACGCCCATTGCGTCCTCCTGGATCCGGAAAGGAGCGTGCGCGAGCAGCCGCAGCTCCCGAGCCACCGGAAACGTCGGCACCCGGCGCGGAGCGAAGAGATTGTGCATGCAATCGAGGAACAGGCGGCTCGGCGGTTGTAGTTCCAGCACAGCCAGCTCTGGAAAAGGCGATGCGGTGGTCTGCCATCCGTGGGTACAGGTCGACCAGGCCAGCTGCGGCAGTGTGGCGCACGAGGGCTGGAACAGCGAAGGATCGACGGAGGATTCTCGGCCGCACGCGGAGACCTCGAGCGCGAGCTTGGGCAGGCTTGCCACGCCCCGGCCAGAGATCGACTTCCAAGGTTTTGAAATCTCTGATGCTGCTGAAAGTCGCACGAAGACGTAGGTGGCGCAGGTCCTGTTGGAACTCAAGGAGGTGCTGTCCGCCGAGAGGGAGCCCAGATCCAGATCAAGTTGTTCCAGCGCGGGAAGAACGGCCAGGAGGTCGGGCCATCAGGTGAATTCGCTGGCCTGCCACAGCTCTTCAGCACTTCAGCCACCTTTTGCAGCTCAACGATTCGAATCCTGCCTATCTTTTCTTCATCAACTACTAAGTACGAGCCAAGGATTGAGCTATGGTGATCACCGTAGAGCGTCTTCGCAGTTGAGCCTGCTCCAGCACTGAGTACACTGAGCCAATCGCCTGAGAACGTCATCTATGGTACTCTGTGAAGGGTGGCATCTTGTGACCACGTTGTTCAATTTCGATATCGCGCGGTCCCGTGAAGTTGAGCTCGCCGCACGGACGCCGGCCTCGAGCGTCGAGCGCCCGATCGCACCGTCCTCCCGTCCTCCGCTGGGGACCCGCCACATAAGCCGGGCGGGCCACTTCGCGTGCCTCTATTGGCTACGCTTTCTATGCCACGACTCAATTAGCATTATTGCCGGCTTTCGCGGACGGAAGCCGAGGGCAGAGCTGAGGCTCCGACACGAGGCGACTTCCCCGAAAGCTCTGCAACTGCCGCGCCTGCTGCGATGGCGGAGCCTCCCGGCCGCGCACCGACGCCCATGCAGATCAATGGCACCGCATCGACGGTCGTCAGCGTGCCGCTGACCCCCGACGGCTTGGCTCCCCATTCCCCGCCCTCCCCGCTTCTATCGCCAAACAGCGCTCTCCCCTCTCCCGCGGGCTCGGCGCCTCCGAACCAAAATGGCGCGCCTCCAGTCCCCTCCCAGCTTCCACCCCCTCTACCTCTTTCCCCCGTTTCGTCGGTCTCGCCCTTTTCCTTCGCGGCCGGCTCCGCCACGGGCACTCCAGCTCCCGCGCCAGACCTGTACCGCACCTCTACGCTACGGCGCAGCGCGATCACCGGGACCGCGGCACTCGACCAGCTGGAGAAGGAGGACGCCGAGGACTCGGACTGGACGCGGCGGATCAAATGGCTGCGGGACCTTTACGACATTCTCGGCCTGCCTGGGCTGCTCAAGTACGACCCCAACAACCACTACAAGTTGCGGCAAGGGGAGATTGAGCGGAGGGCGCGGCACAAGGAGGAAAAGACCCGACAGCGCGAAGAGCGTCGGAAGGCCGGGGAGCGCTGCCCTTGGTGGCCATGGCCATCAAATCCGGGTGGCCAGGGCAGAGACACGCCCGAGGGCGATGCTAAAGATGCCACCCCAACAGACCCCGACGAGGAGGACATCGAGTATCAGATCGTCCTGGACCTGGCGACCTCAGGGGCCCTCGAGAACCGCGTAGGTATCGATGTCCACGCGCTTCCGGACCCCTCGGATCCCAACTACGCCGACGAGATGCGCGACGTGATCGACCGCGTCAAGCACCCCCGCCGGGTCAATATCTGCTATGCCTCGTGCTGCGGCGCCTTTCCGGTGCTTTGGCCGCAGTGGCGCCTGCGGCTGCGTCGGACGCTGAGGGACCCTCTTTACTCGTGGCTGGCAAACGTGTGGTCGCTTTTCATCGCTCTGACGATTGTCGTGTCCTTGGCCGTGCTGGTGATCGAAAGTGTGGAATCGGTCACCACCATTCCGGAGTGGCGCGAGGTCATGCAGTACACGTCGCTAGCCGTGCTAGTCACCTTCACCGCGGAACTGCTCCTGAGCTGGCTGACCATGAAGAATGTGCTCGAGTTCTTCTCGTGGAGCAACTTTGTGAACCTCGTAACCGTGATCCCGCCTGCGGTCGTCGTGGCTCTGCGCTTCGAGAGGGGCACGGACCCGACGGTCGCCAGCGTGATGCAGAAACTTCTCGTGCTGCGGGTTTTCAAGCTCACGGACCTGGCGCAGCGGTCGCCACGCGTGTCGCTCATGTTTACTGCCATCCAGAAGTCGTGGGACGGCATCCTCTCCCTCGTCGTCGCCGACCTGGGCCTTATGGTGTTCTTCTCCACCGTCGTTTTCTACGCCGAGACGACGGGCATGATCCTGGAGGCGGACGGGCTCTGGTACTACAACGAGTACTACGGCGGAGGCGTTTCCCCGTTCCAGAACATTCCCGTTACCTTCTGGTTCACGGTGGGACGCCATCCTCGCGCGGTTCTTTTCCAACTGACTCCTCTCCCCGCAGATTGTAAGCATCACCACGACGGGCTACGGCGATATGGTCCCCCGCACCGTCGCCGGCAAGATCTGCACCAGCGTCATGCTCATCCTCGCGGCGGCGCTGATCGCCTTCCCGCTGGCCATCATCAACGCCAACTTCAGCGCGCTCGTGGGCGCCCAGGAAGCGGGGAAGCAGGAGCGCCGCGAGCGCAGGAGGATGCGGAGGGCCATGACGCGGCGCCCGACGGCCTCCGCGACCGCCGCGGGGAACGAGGTCAAGGCGGCCGAGATGGTGCTCATGTGGCACGTCTTCGGGGTGTCGGAAGAGCAGTGCTCGCTCAGGGTGCCGCGGGCGCTGCTCGCGAGGGTGCTGGGCACCGCCGACGTGGAAGGGACGCTGGCAAAGAGCGGATGGCAGCTGACGCCGGAGGGGGCGCTGGCCAGACCGCGCGCCCTGGTCGGACCGGAGACCGAGTCGGTCCAGGAGGCGCTGAGGATGCTACTTATGGGCAAGGCAACATGACAACCAATTCCGTGTTCTATTCGCCGCATGTGCGCAGGTTCTGTACTAAAAGTATGGTGCTCAGATCTTGCTCTTGCTTTTGGCTGTCCGAGGTGCCGGTCCGTTAGTCACGGAGAAGAAGGCTGCGCGACGGGCCTTCAACCCCACCTTTGAGCTCCGCAGCCTTCTTCGCGATCTCCTTGGCGGGGATGCCGGTGATCGCGTGGCTCGCCATCTCCTCCACGCTCCGCGCGTTCCCCTGGAGCAGCGTCGGCATCGTCAGCTCGCGGATCATCCTCTTGGCCTTGAGCACGGCGACGCGGTTGTTGCCCTGGAGGAGCGTGGCGAGGTAGTCGCCGAGCGCCTGCTGGAAGGTGGCGGCGGGCAGGATGCGGCTGACACTGGGTGAGATGAGGCTGGAGACCATTCCTTCCCGAACCTACTTGGCGAAACCGCAGGCCACCATCTCCTGCGCGGTAAGCTTCCTTCCGAACATCTGAACGAAGACGGCGCTGATAAGCACCAGACAACGAAGCAAACCAGCATGTTCGACCCCACCAAAACCTCGCTCGCCATCCCAACGCCCATCCGGAGCGTGTACGAGACAGCGGAGCCGCCCTCGGGAATCAGTCCAAGGCTCGAAAAGGGCACATGGAGCGTCGCGTTGTCGGCGACGACGACAATGTCCGCCAGCGCCGTCTAAAAGACACCTTCTCGTCAGCCTCCGCCTCATCACGGATCCGACCGAACGCACCCATGCCGCGCTGATCCCGACAACGGGTCCATTGAGAGCAAAGACGACAGGTTTCGGGTGGCGAATCAAGAGCTTGCCGATGAGGTCGACCCTTGGAATCCACTGATTCAGACCTTCCCGTCCTGGTTCCCGACGACGAAACGACCGACCATCCGAAACCCTCGGTCTCTCCCAGCAGCTTCAAGGCATCGGTACCCTCGGTGGACCGATCCCGCTTCGACGCCTGGCCTCCGCCGTTGGTCACATCGACGCCGGCAGAAAAGAACCTGCCCTCGCCCGTGATCACGGTCAACGTGGTTTCCGGGTGCTCTGCGAGCTCATGGAGGGCCGCGATGAGTTGGTGGATCAGGGGAGGCGACAAGGAGTTGAGCTGTTTCGGCCGGTTGAGCTTGACTGTATCCGACGTTCCGGGCGTCAGAGGAGCCTGCAACTCGAGCACTGGGGAGCACGCACTAGTCCCAATCGCGCCGTCGACCGTCAGAATGATCTCGTTGGCCATTTGGGCTATGAACGCGAGAGCACGGCTCCGTGGATCTTCCGGGGGACAAAGGATTGGTCCGAGCCACACACTGACTTTGCCGGTCGGCGCGGTGGGCGGAGTTGCCGCTCCAGGCTCCGCTGGGCGTCGGGGAGCCTCGTCGGGTTCGGGAAGCTGTGCGGCTCGGGACGGTGTACTGGTGGAGGACCGGCATGCCCAGCGCGGTGGATGAGGCCGCTGGCGGGCGTGAGGGCGACGAGCACCTTCCACCCGAGCTGCTTGTTCCCATAATGGAGCACCTCGCGCGGACCAGGCTGAGACGGACGCTGCTTCGACTCATGCTGTCGTCGCGAACTTCCTATGAGCTCGGTCTTCCTGCCCTGCTCCGAACACTGTCGCTCTCGCCAGGCGACGGCTTCGATGCCCGCACTCTGCGGCGGTTTTCTCGCGACTTTCTCGGCTCGGACAAGTTCCGCCACGTGCGGGAGCTCATCATCGGCACGGAGCTGGTGGCTGCGGAGTCCATTCCCTCTCTCCTGCCTCGGTGTTCGCGGCTCGCGAAGCTGCACGTCATCACGCCCTACCCGGACGTCGTCCGCGTTGTCTGGGAGGGCCTGGAGAAAGCACCGGAGACCCTCAAGGAGATCCGTCTGTCGTTGTTCCGCGACGCCGCAACGTTCTTCCTGCCCTCGCACCGCGTTCCAATGAGCGTGGTCCGAGTCGATCTCTTCTTCGAACCCGACTTACCCGAGCACCCAGTGCTCGCGATGCTGGACCGAAACGCGCCCGGATTGAAGAGCTGGAACCTGCGTTCCGTCTACGAAGTCGACTCCGGTCTTTGCCGCTTTCCGAGGCTCGCGGCCAAGTTGGAGAGCGCTCGTTTGGACTGGTCCTCTGCCCCGGACTTTTTTGCCGTACCCGATCTCTCCGGGCTCAAGGATTTGGCGGTCACGGGCCTCAACCGCCTCGCGAATTGGAACCTGTGGACCGCCCTTTCGCGCCTCGAGAACCTGGAGAAGCTCGCCCTCTGGCGACTCGGGACCCTCCACCTCCCCGGAATCGACGGGTTGGCGCCGTCGGTACGCAGCGTCGATATCTGGAGCCCGATTCCGCTCCTGCGGGATGATCTCCAGGCGGACGTGGCATCGGCATTCGCCCGGCTGGCCAGCAGGGGGACGAGGGTCAGGTTCCATCCGACGGGGACCCATTGGGCGGATCCGCGGCACGATGGCGAACGGGAGTTTCTCTCCTCGCTACCTGCGGTGGACTGGGTGGAGCCGGATCGTTGCGCGTGGTCTCGGAGCGAGGCTTGATGTAACTGGAATCGCTTCACGAGACAAGAAAGTCTGGGATGAAAGACGGATCGCTTCATTTCATCCGAAAGTTCTTTTGGTTACTTTGCTTTTCAGGGAAAAGGGCCAGCCGTTTCGCGTGAGGAGGCGCACGGTTGTCTCGTGGAAATGGAGAGCGACGAACGGCCGCTAGACAACAGGAATAGCACAACCTACAGCAACGACATGAATGCTTCAACAAGTGCTCTCGACTGAAGTTTTTGCACTTTTGTCGCGGTCAACGCGTGAAATTCGGAGTTTGGGGCCGTCGGAGTGACTCAGCGTGCGGCTTTTCGCATTAGTCCATAAGGAGACAGTCGGCTCGCGGGCCGGCCTCAGCGCTCTTTTCGGCCCATCACTCCACCCGGTCGTCCTCGTTCCCTCGTCGTCACCATGGCCCGGCTGCTGCTCGCCGTGTTCGCGGTGCTGGCCTTTGTGGCCCACGCCTTCGCCGGTACGTGTCTGCCGCCCAGGGCTGCTCCGTCGCAACGCGCCTCACCGCTCCGTCCGCCTTCTCCTTTACGCCCCAACTCCCCACATCCTCCCTGTCCCTCACCTCCCTGTGCCCCGCAACAGCGCCCCAGGGCGGCGAGGCCAAGTACGGCCCCGGCGTTTCGTACAAGGGCGCGGGGCCGCCGAGCGCGCTCACGGTCACGGTGCCGCAGAAGGTCGTCTCGTACATCACCGTCCCGACGTACTACACGCAGAAGAAGCTGTTCGTGTCGCGCTTCTCCTGCTCGTGCGTGTGCTGGGTGGTCTGACGCATTCTCTCCGTCGTCGCCTGCGGTGTCTGCCCTCCGCCACCTCTACCTCCTTCCGCCTCTCGCCGCTGCGCGCAGGGTTACCGTCACGACGCCCGTCACCGTCTACTCGACCGCGTACGCGACCAACGTGATCACGCAGACCCAGACGCAATACGTCACTTCGGCGGTGGGCTTCGCAGCACTGATCACGCTCATCACCGCTCTGATGCACCTGTGCTTTGCAGATCACGATTCCCGTGACCTCCGTGCTGGCGCAGACTGTCGCTGTGGCCACCACCGTGACCGTCAAGGTCGTCGTGCCGTGCGTACATCGCGGGGCTTCCGGCGGTCTCCATCTGACGCCTCCCACCATCCCCACGCAGCGTGACGACCTACGTGCCCACCACCGTCGTCTCGATGGCCACCGTCAGCGTGACGACCGCGGCGTACGCCACGGCCACCAGCTACACGACCGTCGTGATCAAGAAGGCGATCGTGCGTGTCCGGATGCATGAGTCTGCGTCGGATCCAACTGACCTTCCCTCTTCTTCAGCCGACCTACTCGGTGGTGACCGTGCCCGTGACCGTTAGCCAGGTCGTCGTAAGTGCCTCGCATGCATCGCTTGTGATCATCGCCGACGTTTCTCTGCACCGCAGGTCACGTCGATCGTGCTCCCGGTCCCGTACTACCCCGGCAAGGAGGTGGGCTACTCGACCCCCGGCGGTGTCACCACCGGCGTTGCGACCGGAACCGGCGTCGGCACGGCTACTGGAGGCGTCGGCGGCACGACTACTGTTGCGACTGGCGGCGGTGCTGGCACTGCGACCGGCGGCGGCGCTGGCACTCTGACCAAGGTCGTCGCCCCCACTACGGCTGCTCCGACCACGGCTGCTCCGACCACGGCTGCTCCGACCACGGCTGCTCCGACCACGGCTTCTTCGATCACGGCTGCTCCCACCACCGCAACCGGAGGCGCCACGACCCTGACCGGCGGCACCGCGACTCTGACGCCCATCGGGACGACCACGGTGCGTTCTGATCGCATGCATCCGCCTCTTGGCTCACGTCTGACGGCAGCGCTTCACGGCCGGGACCGGCACGGGCACTGCCCCGCTCCCGACCTCGGCCATCTAGGCCGCCAAGCCCTCGGTGCCGGGCGCCGTGACCGCGGTTCTGCCGCCGGCCGGGGCCGCCTGAGCGCGAGGCGAACAAGGACACCGGAGAACTGATGGAGCACCTTCTTGCACGCAGCCCGCCTCGTGGATGACTCTTCGTGGTGGGACAGAAAAGGGAAAAAAAGCAGAAAACGTAGAATAACCCCGAAGCGGGCGATGTATCCCCCCGTACATTCCGTTTCGGTTACTTGGTGCCCGATCGTCCATCATCCGGTCACGGGTTGGTCTCGGACAGGTTGGGTCCCAGCAGGAAGCTTCAAGATCGTCACGCTTCTTCCAACATGCACTCAATCATCGGCATCAGACTTCCCATCGCCGTCGACGCCACCTTCTGCGACCACCGCCTCGTCTCCGCTGGCAATGTCGCCCTTGCTTCCCTCGTCCCCATCCGCCGCCCCGCCCGCGCTCTCGTCCCCAGCATCGCTGCCCTCCTCTGAGTCCTCCCCGTCCTGACTTCCATCACCCTCTTCCCCATCCGCCTCCTCCCCATTGAACGATGAATCCGTGACCCACTCGTATGCGTACTCGATCTCTTGCCCCTCCTCCCCCTCCCCCTCCCCCTCCTCCTCGTCCTCGTCCTCGTCGTCGCTCGCGAGGTCGTCGTCGCTGTCCCAGCCCGCCTGCCGCAGGCCGTTGATGTCCCATCCGGCGCGCCGGACGGCCCGCTCGAAGCCCCGGCGGTCCATGACCTCGTTGTCGTCCCATTCGATGCCGGTGTTGTCTTTCGGGCGCCGATCAGCGACAACCAGGGTAACCAATGCGGAGAGACCCACAGCAAAGCACCTCGTACTTCTGGGTCTGCGTGGTGACGGCCAGGTTCTCGTCGTCCATCTCGGGGTCCTCCCCGCGCTTGGGCAGCGGGAACGCGGTGCTCAGGTGCCAGCAGGACTGCAGGAAGAATCCCCAGTGCTTGCTGTGCCTCCCGACCACGGCGGCGGGGGTGTTCCAGACGCGGATGAAGCGGCCGATCTCGCCGACGCGGCCTTCGGCGGAGCGGACGAACCGCCAGCGGGTGTCGTTCATGGCGTACGGGCCCGTGACGCGGCCGTCGGGATGGTACTTGCGCTCCCGCGGCGGCAGGCCGCGGAACCAGGGATCATCGTCGGTGAAGTGAGGTCCGGCGACCTCCTTGAATCGCCTGGAAAACACATTCGGTCAGGCCCAAGAACCGACGGCTTTCCGCAGCCCAAAGCCAACCATTGCCAGGTAAAGCTGCACATCTCCTCGGCCGTTATGGTATCCCTCGTGCTGTCTTCCAAGCTGAGCTTGTACGCTTCCTTGGGGTCCCCCGCTTCGAGCATGTCCCTGAACCTGGAAGGCAAACAAGCTCCGTGACCAAATCTCGCCGACAGAACATCCCGCCTCCCACCTTTGCGGCACATAAGTCTTGTCGGACCACAGGTTCCGCGTCACGAAGCTCCACAGCCGGCCGTCGTTGGAAGCGACGTGCCATGCCCGCGACACCCTGGAACACGTGGCCAGCGCGGGCGGCGTCGCGAGGAACGTCAGCATGTGCAAGAAGACCTGCAGATGACGGGCATGGTATCGTCAGATCGGAGCGTGGCGCCGCAACGGCGGTGAGCGACCGACCTCGATGGGGAACGCGAGCGCGGGATCCGTGGGCATCTCCTCGCCGCCATCGTCCGGCGCGGGAGACGGCGCGCTCGGTGTCTTCTGACCGCGACGGCGCAGCCCGGATGGGCGCTTCTCGCTCCGTCGCGGCGATCCGAGCGCGAGGTCGGCGATGCGCGGGGGAGACGGGACCGAGTCGGCCATGGGGATAGCGGGCGAACCTGGCCAGAGGAGGCACGGCGTTACGGATCCGATATTGCAGAATGTGCGGACCCGTTTCCGAGGTTACCTATGTCGTTTTGGCGGCGCGAAGCGGATCCGGAACTGCTTATGTGGTGCCGTGTTACTCCGCGCGCATCCGCCCGCACGCTGCTCTCCAGAACTCTGATTGCCCGCGATAGGCGTCCAGTAGCTCGTTCGTTCAAGAAAGCGAAGATTGCTGTTCGATATCCGCTTTGGCTCGCTCCGATTCACGATACGGGGGGGAGGGCCCTGCTCCTCGACGTCCGGCTTCATGGACGCTCCTCGCGACTTCCGGATCGTCGGCTTCACAGGCCACCGCAACCTCCACGATCCGGAATCCGCCCGGACCTCCATCGCAACGGCAATCGCCCAGTTCCGCCGCGGATCGCCCTCCCTCGACCGCGCGGTCTCTTCCGCCGCTGCGGGCGCCGACCTCGCGTTCGCCCGGGCCGCATTGGGTCTCGGCATGCGTTGGAAGGCCGTGCTTCCGCTCCCCGAGGACGAGTTTGCGCGGGACTTTTCGGCTGCGGAGTGGGAAGAGGTCCGGACGCTGCTTTCCCGCGCCGTCTTGACCACGGTTCCCAGCTTGGATCGCGACAGAACGCGCGAGGATGCCTACCTAGCAGCCGGCCACGCGGTCGTGGACGATTGCGATGTGCTGCTCGCCTTCTGGGACCGCCTTCCCGCGAGAGGCCAGGGAGGCACCGCGGACGTCGTCGCCTACGCTCGACGGACCGGACGGCCTGTGGTTATCATCGATCCCGAAACGGGGACGACGGCGGACGAACTCCGAAGCATCTTCCCGGTATCGCACAGATTCATTGTAGAATGAGCTACAGAGATAGATATTCCGCTATATCAGTTTGGTATCGTCCTCAAAGCACGTACTTCCGCTCAAGGTGCTCCCTCACAGCCCTCAGCATCCCATCCGCGAGCGCGGCATGGCACTGCGTCGTCAGATGGCTTGAACCGAAGAACACGTCAGTTCATCGCACATGAGAACCCGAAACGAACCCACCTCTCGTCCCAGAGCCTCAGCCTGTGCGCATAGGTGCACACCCTGTCCCCCGCCTTGTACTGCATGGTGATGCAGCTCCCCTCGGTCTCCCTGCCCCCAAACGGCGCGCAGTCCTCCCCCTGCGCATCATACAGCACCATCTCGGTGGCGGGGCGTTGCTTCTGCGCGGCGGCGAGAGCGTCGCGGAGCAGCGCGTTGTGCATGTTGACCGCCCCCGCGGGGGTGGATTCGTCAAGGTTGGTGGCGTTGGGCGGGAACCCGGCGGAGGGCGCGAGCGCGGTGGTGACGACCAGGACGCGGCACAGCAGGGTGTCGACGACGTGAGGGATGACCGAGTCGCGGAGGTTGGACACCGAAGCCGCCGGGCCGATCTTGGGGCGGGCCGTGGCGTTCGTGGGGGGGAGCATGGCGCCGTAGTCGTTGGCGCCGGCGCTGATCACGCAGATGCGGGAGCGGCCGCGGAGCACCTGGAAACGGCGGCCGTCGCCGTCGGCGGGCGAGTCGGCGCGGCGGGCGGCGTCGTCGGCCTGCTGCCGCGCTCCGAAGGTGGCCCAGTCCCGGGTAAAGTCCGAGTCGAGGGTCGCCCCGAAAGCCGCGTTGGAGACCGAGGGGAGCTTGGTGTAGAGGGAAAGGTAGTCGACGTACATGGGCCCGTTGGAGTGGCGGCCGTGGAAGTACGGAGGGGAGGGCGGGAAGTCGGAGCGCCAGTGGTACCTGTTCCAGTTGTCCGAGTTGTCGTCGCCCAGGGTGATCCAGGCCCAGCGGTCGGCGGGATCGTCGGGCGCGGGCGCGGTCCACGGGTTCTCCTCCTGCCGCCTTTCAAGCTTGCCGTAGGCACGGATCTGGCTCTTGAAGAGGTCGGGGTTCTGGTAGAAGTAGAAGTAGTTTTCGCCCGCGGCGTCCGAGTCCGGGGGCGAAGGGAACAGCCGGGTGCTCCACCAGGGGTAGTTGCGCGTGTGCAGGTGCCGGTCGTAGAGGGCCGCGAGGTCCGCCGGGGCCTCGGGCCTCCCCGCTCCCGCTGGGGCGGCCGGTCCCGGACGCAGGGCCCAGGCCATGATGAGGGCGAACGCCACGCACATGGCTAAAGCGAGGGCGACAAGGATGCAGCGCGTGACGATCTCGCTCCTCTCCAGGTCCGACTTCATCCCATGTTTTCCCTTCCTGCTGCCCCGCTTCAATGGCCCAAGGTTGATCCCCAGGCCGCCATTCGGGGACAGGAACGCCACCGAATCAGAGAACGAGAGCGCCTTGGACGCCAGCGACGCCCCGTCGTCGTCCCAGTCGACCTTGCCCAGCGGCGGGAACGCGAGGATCGGGCTCGAGACGAGGGTGCCCGGCCCGTCGTTGGGGTCTGCGGGGGAGCCCGTCCGCGGGACCGGCGACAGGGGCTCCCGGGCCGCGGGATCCGCGCTGGAAGGGAGCAACACCGCCTCTTCGCTGCCGCTCTGCGGCGCGTCCACCGGCGACAAGGGGTCGCCGAGCAGCGGGTTGACGTCCGCCGAATGGCCGGCCCCGGCACCGTCCGCCTCCGCGTGGTTGCCGTGCGCACCCATTCTGCGGGTAGGGAACTACAAATTAAGTGCCGTGGGGAAGGCAGGCGCCTCTAGGCCGCACGGTGGGCGAGATCCGCCGCGCAGCTTCGTGGGGAGGTTTGGTCGCGACGTGTCGGCGCGCCCCGCCCGCATGTCCAACCCCGCAGCCAGCTGATCACCCCGTCCAACGTGCTAATTTCGGCATGGGAATTGGCTTTTCTGCCGGACGATCGACCCATCCAGGAGCCATCCGCAGCTCAAGCACGACCACGCCCGCCGCCCCCCAACCGGACCGGACCGGACCGGACGCCCCGATTCCCCAAGAGAATGCGCGCAACAACCACTTCTTCAAAACATACACGAACCCCGGCCCCCCGCCCCTCCATGCCGCCCTCCGCGGCGCGGGAACCCCCATCTTGGTGGTCGGGGTGATGGTCGGCGCGGGGCGGGCGCCCGGTGTCGTGCTCCTGCGCGCGCCAGGGCGGCGCGCGGGTGCGTGCGTGCTGCTAGATGGTCGGGTGCGATGGATGCGGGGCTAGTATCGGCGGGCGGGCTTGCTGCGGCTTCCGGGGCGGGGAGTTAGAACTGAAGGGGCGACGCGGGGCGGGGGACCCACCCCCCGGCCGCGTCGTCGTCGGCCTGATCGACCTGCATGGCCGACGAGTCCTTGTCCCCCTTGTCGTCCTGGTACTTGACCACGCTCCAGTCGAACACGTAGTCGTAGTGGTAGCCCTCCCTGATGAAGAGGTCGCGGAAGAGCTTGCGCAGGTACGAGTAGTCCGGCTTGTCGTCGAACCGCAGCGAGCGCGTGTAGTTGAGGTACACGGCGAACTCGTTGGGGAAGCCGCGGCAGAGGATCTCGGTGGGCGTGGTCATCTTCTTCTCCATGATGCGGTCGTACTTCTGCTTCTTGGTCGCGGCCTTGAGGCCCTGCCAGGGCAGCGAGCCGCGGCAGAAGTACATGAGCACGTAGCCGAGGGACTCGAGGTCGTCGCGCCGCGATTGCTCTGCGGGTCAAGCAGGTCACGATCAGCAACCCGGACGGGCCAGCCGACAGGATCGGCCACCCACCGACGCCCAGGTGCGTGTTGATGCTCGCGTAGCGCGCCGTGCCCGTCAGGTTCTTGTTCTCCCTGTACGGGATGTGCAGGTGCGTCTTGGGGTCGCGGTACTTTTTCGCCAGGCCAAAGTCGATCACGTTGACCTGGTTGGCGCGCTTGTTGAGGCCCATCAGGAAGCTGGGCAAAAGGGGATCAGGGCGGCGAAGGCGGCGGGAGAAGTCGGACCCACTTATCGGGCTTGATGTCGCGGTGGATAAAGTTCTTGGAGTGGATGTACTCGATCCTCGAAATCTGTGGGTCACACACGATGGGCATGTGAGCTACAAGTTGGAGCCACCTTCGCCGCGTCAACCCACCAGCTGATCCGCCAAGAGCAGCACCGTCTTGAGCGAGAACTTGCGGTTGCAGAAGTTGAACAGGTCCTCGAGCGAGGGCCCGAGCAGGTCCAGGACCATGCAGTTGAAGTCGCACTCGGTGCCGTACCAGCGCACGAAGGGGATGCCCACACCGCCGGCGAGGGACTTGTACACCTTGGCCTCGTACTCGAGCTGCGGGTGCTTGGCCTTGACCGACTCGAGCTTGATGGCGACCTCCTCGCCGTTGATGACGTTAATGCCTGGCGCGCAGAACGCGTGAACAAGGGCGTCCATGCGGGTGCTGCGGGCGAGGCCCACCAAGATAGATGTCGCCGAACGAGCCGGAGCCGATCTTGCGCCCGATCTTGTACTTGTTTCCGATCCTCAGGTCGAGGAGCGGCATCGGCGCCTGCGCGCCCGAGGCGCCGCTGCCCGCGTTGGACAGCGGCATGGCGTTGGGGTGGAGGGGAGTCTGCGCCGGGGTCGTGCCGAACGCGGACGGGAGGTTGGACATGAGGGGTTGGAGGGGGTTGCGTGGGGGGTTGCGCGGGGGGGTGGGGCGCGGGGCGCGGGGCGGTCCGGGGCGGCGGCCTGGGGTCGGGAGGCGAGGGGTGAGCACGGAGGAAGGGGGAGCGCGGATACATGCGGCGCCGGCGGGGCGTGAGTGCGGGCAAGAGGGGTCCCTCGGCGAGCGGCACGGGCGGTCCCAAATCGCCCCGCAGGCCCAGTTAACGCCCTCCGACCCGCCGTAAATCCGCAGTTCGACTTTCCAACGCCGAACCGCGTGTCTCTTCGCCGCGGGCAGGCGGCGCCGCGCAGATCCGCCGACGCACCTTCACGGGGCGGGCCGCGCACACGGCGAGCCGGCGGTGCGGCGCGGGTCCTGTGCCGGGCGCCTCCGCGCTCTCAGCCGATAAAATCCGCGGCGGCGCGCGGGCCGCGGGCGGCGGGCGGCGAGGGCGCGGGCGCGCCGCTCTCAACGGGCCCGCGCGCACGGGGCGCGGGCGGCCGGGCGGCGGGGCGGCGCCGGGGCTGCGGCGGTTAACGCCTCAACAGCCGGGCCGCGGCGGCACCATGCGGTCCGCGCGCGGGAGGGGCGGGGAGAAGGTGGCCGAGTTGTCGCGTGACGGCGAAGACTGCCTCCGCGGCTCCGCGGGCCCTGTCGAGAACAACCGCTGCCCAAACACTAACCGGACTCAGTGTAATTCAGCCGGTTAAGGGAGCATGTCAATCTGCGAAGCTCTGAATGGTTGCCGGCGCCGGAGGAGCCGAATTTGGTGTTTGATACATGTCTCTTGGCGGCCTGAAGCAACTGGTACTCTATTGTATAGATCAGGCCATCCTCATCGCTCTGAAGTTGAATTTAGCTCGGATCTTTCGGATTCGGGGATTAGGAAGGCTACGGAAGTCCTCCGCATAGTTGTGCCGACTTCTGTCCCATATGTCCATCCTTCCTTCCAGCTCCCAAGCTCGCACAACACCTCCGGTATCCAGGACCACAAGGGCCGAGCGCGCCCGCGATGCAGGTGGTGGGGCCCGGAGAGATCCGTACGCGTCGGCCCGGGGTGTGCAAGTGTCTGGCTTGCATGGGTTGGAACTGGAGGGCGCTGGCGGGCATCACGATCCCGGCGACCTGGACGATGGTCGGCGCAGTGATGGCATTCCACCGCACCGGTCGCTGATCGATCTCCTGTGGAGTTGGATGCCCGGGGGCCACGGCAAGGCGGACTGATGCGGCGCACGGCAAGGCGGACCTGGAAGGCTCGGTGGCTCGGCTTTTAGACGGACTCGATCGGCACGGTCGTGGTGTTTCTCTGGCGGTTTTCGGGCAGAACTTGTACGTGGTGGATTGTCATTTGGATCTGGTGGGCGCGGCATACGGTCACTGTTCCTTGGGTCCAGTGAGTGGGGTCCATGGGTGAAGCGCGGTCGGGAAGGCGCAGAGGGCGATGCCGAGCTCGGTGAGTTCCGCCTAGCCGCAACCATGGTCTGGGCGCGGCCCGATGTACTTTACAAGCAATCCATCCGAACTCGCTTAGCATGTCATCGTCTCCCATGCTGCCTTTTGGGTGAGGGAAAGGCCGGCCGCACGACCACTTTGCCGCCGGGCAACGCTCCGGCAACATCGGCCCGCTCCCACCTCCACCCGCCGACAGCCGCCGCGATGGCCGTCCAATCCAACAACGCCGCACTCCTCGCGGAGCTCACCTCCAGCATCCCCGAGACCAGTGCGTCCAGCCGCCCCCCTCCCGGCGCTGGGCGCTCCCTGACGGACCCGCTCCCGCGCCGATCGCCGCGCGCCTCCCAACCCGAAACGCAGTGCTCGCGGCCGTCAACGTCAAGCACAAGGTGCCGCTTCCTTCCCGCGCCCCGGCCCCCCGACACCGGCTGACCCGCCCCGCCGTCTCCCAGTCCCCGCTGCAGCTGCAGACCGTCCCAGTGCCCAAGGTCAAGGACGACGAGGTGCTTGTCAAGATCGTTGCCAGCGGGATCTGGTGGGTCCTTCCGTCCGCCACAGGGCCGAGAAGGGGAGCTGACGGAGAAACAGCCACTCGGACCTGCACATCGCGGACGGGGAGATGCCGGCCATGATGCGGCCCAACCTGATCGTCGGCCACGAGGGTACGCCGCCCCTTCCCTTCCTTTCGCCCTCCGTGCTCATCTTTGTGGGGTGCAGGCGTCGGCATCGTCGTCAAGGCCGGCGCGCAGGCCGCCCGCTCCGGCATCCGCGTCGGCGACCGCGTGGCGGTGGGCAACATCAACTCGGCGTGCCAGCACTGCGTCGAGTGCCACGAGGGGCGCGAACAGCACTGCAAGGAGGTACCCCTTCATCCCTCCCGCCCGGACCGGGAACGCCGTTGACACGTCCCCGCCCCCGCGGGAAACAGTACATCCAGACCGGCGGCGCCGTCAACGGCTGCTACGCGGAGTACGCCACCATCCACTACCAGTTCGCCGTCAAGCTCCCCGACGGCCTCCCCTTCGCCCTCGCCGCCCCCGTCGCGTGCGCCGGGCACACGGTCTACTCCGCCGTGAGGCAGCTCGGCGCGCGCCCGGGGACGTGGTGCGCCGTGATCGGCGTCGGCGGGCTGGGCCACCTGGCGATCCAGTACCTCATCTCGCTGGGGTACAGGGTGATCGCGATCGACGTGTCGAAGCCCAAGCTGGAGCTGGCGAAGAAGCTCGGCGCCGCGGAGTCGTTCGACGCGTCGGACCCCAAGCTCGTGTCGAACGTGATGCGCTACACGGGGGGCGGGTGCTCGGGATGCGTGGTGACGGCGGTGCACGAGAGCGCGTTCCTGACGAGCATCAGGATCACCCGGATCGGCGGGGGGGTGCTGTGGATCTCGCTGCCCAACAAGTGGGTTACTTTCCCTTCCCCGGGTGACGGAAGGGCACGTGCTGATGCCCGCCGAACAGGGACATCACCATTTCCCCCAAGGTCGTCGCCTTCAAGGCGGTCCGCATCCAGGGCTCCGTGATCGGCAACCGCGCCGAGATGGCCGAGGCGTACAGGATGGTCGCCGGCGGCAAGGTCACCCCGATCGTCGAGGTGGTGCCATTCGAGAAGGTGAACGAGGCGTGGGACAGGCTGAGGAGCGGAAACTTCGAGGCCAGGTGGGTCGTCTTCGGCGTTCCGTGGGATGTGCGGGTGCTGATGGCATGTGGGGCAGGATCGTGATGGAGGTGGATCCCAAGCTGATGGACGTGACCACGTCGCTGGCGGCCGGGGCGCCCAAGATCTGAGGGTTGGAGGTGTATTCCGGAGAAAAAGAGTTACAGGAGCGCAGTGAACATGTCGTCCCCCACGCCGTTGGAAACCACGAGCTTCTCCACCGATCTGAAAAGAAGCGTCGACATAGGGCATCAGTGGCAGAAATGGAGGTAGAGGCGGGGGCCCAACCCACCTGTCGTCGCGGACCCGCAGCACGGCAAACTCGGCCAGCCGGATCGCCCTCGCCTTCCCGCCCTGCACCTCGGCCTCGATCTGCACCGCGCTGACGACGACGAGGAACAGCCCCTCCTCCATCGTGAACGGCTTCCCCTTCAATTGGAACACCCCGTTCACGAGTTCGTCCTTCCTGAACGGCGTGCTCGAGACCATCGGAAAAAGCGAGTCCGCGTTGGGTTGCAGCTCCGGCGGCGGGTCCGCGGCCACGCCCAGCGTCCTCGCCAGCCCCGGATCGTTCGCGAGCTCGTGCGCCAGCCGCGCCCTCGCGAGCCCCTCCGCGGCGCGCTCGAACCGCTCGCGCGAGCGCTCGCGGAGCTTGTAGGCCGAGAAGACGGCGCCGCTGGCGGCCACCGAGGCGGCGGTGGAGACCGGCGGCTGGAGGACGATGTTTGCGAGGACGTCGAAGAGCGCGGCGAGCGGGACGAAGCCGAGGTCGCGCGGGGCGAGGAATGGCAGGCGGGGCGGCGGCAGGACGATCGGCTCGCGCGGCACCGCAGAGATCGCGCGGTGGCCACAATTGGGAGCGCGATTCCGGGGAGGAAAGAAGCCCGCAGGGCACAGGGAGCGGGGGAGACGGATCATAGCGGGGCGTGTTTGGAGTTGCAACGCGATCGGCCGCATATCGGATCGGCCGCGTCGTGAGCTTGCCAGTCCGGGGCGAATCCGCCGAGTGGCAGCCGTTACGGTGATCTATGCAATGATTCTAATCCGGATTTGTTTGAGCGGCCAAGTTCGGGTGGATTTCGGAGCTCGCCCGATGCGGTTCGGTGAGGCTGGCTCCGTCTGCGCCACTTACCGCTCTGACTCCTCCGACCCCGAACGGAACTGCACCGAAAACAGCAATGAAAGACACCATGCGCGCCGAAAGAAAACTTTCCCGTTCTTTCGCCGGCGTCACCTTCCGGACATTCGGGGCATCGGTCGCCCTGGCGGCGGCGATCGCCGGCGAGTCCTCGCTCCCCGCCCTGGCCACCTCGCACGGCTCCAGCGGCCAAACTGAAGTTATCGATCCTGGCACAGGATTCCTTGTCTGTCGCAGCTTCGCCACGGGCTCTTCTGGCCCCTCCTGGTACCAGCAAATCGGACAGTGCATCGGACGCTGCGTGAACGGAAATTTCACCAATTACTACCGCCGCCGTCGCGACGAGCCCTCGTCGTTCGACTACTACCGCCGCCTTCGACGCCAGCCCCCGTCGTACAACTGCACCGATGTGGGCTCCTGCGTCCGCAGCCCCTCGAACGGGTGCAACTGGGTCGGTGTTGACTTCTCGGAGTCGCGCAGCTCGGGGGTGCCGACGTACAGCCTGAAGTGCCGCGGGCCGACAAACGGGACCTGCACGTGGTACAGCGACCCGTTCTGCACGGCGGTGATTTCCCCGGGCCGGCCGCCGCGGGAAGGCGGGGGTGTCGCCTGCGACCCGGCGGGGAACTGGGGCAACGGGACGTGGTGCCAGGACGCCGTCGACTACCTCGTCGACCAGCGCAAGCCAGCGTCGTGCCCCGACGTGACGGAGCAGCAGAACCTCGGCCCCCCGTGGTTCGGCCCGTGGTCCTGTATCCGGAGCTGCTCCGACGGCGGCCTGTACCTTCCGGTCAGGCGAGCCAACGACAGCGTCGTGTGCCTGGGCACGTACGACTACCCGCCCGAGCCCGCCGCCTGCTCCTTCTACACCGACGCCAACTGCACCGTCCTAGCGCCCGGGTCAAGGGAGCCCAACACGAGCCCCTACAAGGACGAGACGGGCGGCGTCAAATGCAACCAGACCGCGGCGGGGTGGTGCAAGGTTGGCGCCGACGTGGTCCTGCTGAACCAGACCT
This sequence comes from Hyaloraphidium curvatum, assembly GCA_025558095.1. Lineage (NCBI taxonomy): Eukaryota > Fungi > Monoblepharomycota > Hyaloraphidiomycetes > Hyaloraphidiales > Hyaloraphidiaceae > Hyaloraphidium > Hyaloraphidium curvatum. Next base: position 82,442 of record JAIVFI010000013.1, read on the forward strand.
CGCCGACTGAGTGCTTGACGACCACCACGGCGCCGCCGACCCCGACCGGCACGACCGCGACCGCCAGCGCGACCGCGACCCCCACCCCCGCACCCTGGACCTGCGTCACCAGCTGCCCCGACAAAGCCCACGCCGTCCTCGCGCGGCTGACGCCCAGCAAGGACGGCGTCCAATGCCAGGGCCCGAACGCGACGATGTGTTCCTGGTACGCGGACGGAACGTGCACCAAGCTTGCTCCCGGCGAGCCGATGCCCGCGGACGACGGGCTGCAGGGGTACGTGTGCGCGCAGACGGCCGAGGGGTGGTGCGGCGAGGCGTGGAGGGTGCTGAACGGCGGGGCGACGTCGGCGTGCACATCAGCGACGGCGACGGGAACGAGCACCACCGTCGCGACCGCCTCGGCAACGGGCACGGGCAGCACACCGTTGCCGACTTCGACCAACCGCCCATCTGCCGCAATACCCCTGGGCAGGTCATCCGTTATTCCCATCTTTGCATCCATGATTATTTCGTTCTTGCTATTTTGATTTTGTATTCCCTGAATGATGATCTGCAACATGTGACGCTCCCCGGTCCCGCTGCAACAGTCGCTGCAATCAGATCTTGTCTCCGACCACCCTCTTTTCCCGCTCGTCGTCCCTGGCCTTGAGCATCTTCTCCACCGTCTTGAGCAGGTCCGGATGGCGGTAGAAGAAGGCGGGGACGTGCGGGTGCGGGCGGGAAGGAACTGCGGGACGCAGAGGGATGGAATCAGCGAGCGAATGAGGTCAGAGCATGCATATGCGAGATCCCACCCTTGCTCTCGGCTTCGCGGTAGGCCTTGCCCAGGGCCGTGAGGTCCGCGCCCGATTTCTCCAGCACGGGGAGGATGTCCCCGGCCTCGAGGCCCGCGAGCGTCTTGACCATCTGCCGCCCCGCGTCTCCATAAGCGGAATCAGATTCTGGTGCACTTCCGAACCCACCCAGGAGAGCTTCTCCACGGCCTTGTCCAGCGCTTTCCCGCCGTCTTTCGCCTCCACCCTCTCGAACACCGCCTCCAGGTCCCCACGCAGTTCCTTAAGCATGCCCTCGTACCGTTCGACCGCATCCGTCGGGTCGTCCCCGGCCTTCTTGACCGCCGCCCTCACGGCCGGAAGCACCGCCTCGGCGGCGGCACCCGACTGCGTGCACAGCAGCGCGACGATTTCCCTGGCGGCGGCGAGCTTGGCATCCGGCGACTTGTCCGGAGACGACGCGATGAGCCCATAGGAGGCGAGCGGGCCGTCGGCAAGCCGCTGCCGCTCCGAGAAGAGCGTGTCGCGGAGGGACGACGCGGAGAAGGAACGCGGGGGGGCGAGGCGCGATGTGGGAGTGCGGAGGACGCCGTGGCTGAGCAGGGAGCCGGGGAGCGGCGCGGAGCGGGCGAAACGGCGCATTGGGGCGTGCGGGGATTCGGGGGTGGCAGACCCGCCCAGTCACCGGGGCGAGTTGACGCCCAACAAACAGACAGGGTGGTGCTTGGATGCTTGCCCGAAAACCGGCGACCGGTGTTGAAAAGGCTGGATGGCTGCTCTCAATATCCACTATGATCGCTGTATTGCTTCGCGAATGGCTTTTGCGCGGCTCCCGACCGGGCCCCGAGCAAAGCCGACTAGATCCTCACGACGAGCTTCCACCCGACCTTCTTGTACCTCAGCAGGTAAATCAGTGCCAGCCCGACCCCCCAGCACGCCGAGCAGAAGCCCAGCATGGGCCGGTAATCCGCGCCCACCCTCTGCCCCGTCGCGGTATACGTAGTGTGTTGGTCGACGATGATCCCCAGCACGGCGTTCCCGAACAACTCCCCCGGCCCGAAGGAGAGAAACAGCACGCCGATGGCGGAACCGAGGCGGTGGTACCCGAACTCCTTGCCGGCGATGATGGGCATGCAGACCAGCGGGGAGCCGCAGAACAATGCCCAGGTGAGGGAGGCGACGGAGACGGTGGCGATGTTGGTCGGGGCGGGGAGCCAGATGCAGGTGACGGCGAGGAAAGGGACGAGGCAGGCGAGTACGAACACTGGCGGGGGCCGAGTTCAGCGGAAAGACATCCCAGGGCAATGGAAACCCACTGTTAATCTCCCCAACGCGGTCGGCAAAGAATCCTCCGGCGATCCGGCCCAAGGCCATGCAAGCGCTATATGCGGCCACGATAGCCGCGCCGACGTTCTGCGGGTACCCGCCGTCCAGGAGCATGAGCGGGATGAACCCGTTGGGCATGAAGAATGCGAAGAAGATGACGAACACGCAGGCAAAGACGAGCGAGAACGTGAGGTTCCGGAAGTAGGAAAGGTCGATGAAGGGCCCGGAGCGCTTGACCGGCACCACACGGCGCTTCAAGAAGAGTACCGACGGAGCTAGCCAGGCAAACAGCACGGCGCCGAGCACCTGCGACGCAAACCGCCACCCTCTTGCCGAGATGGCTGCCTGCGCGATGGCCGCCGTTACGAAGCCGCCGATCCCGGATCCACTAACAAAGATTCCCATAGCCAGGGCCCGCCGTTTGGTGAACCACGCCGATATCATGCCCGGCGCCGGCGTGTAGATGCAGGAGCCGGCGATGCCGTACAGGGTCGACGTCAGGAAGACCTGCCAGAGCTGCGTGACGAACGACAGGGCGACGAACGCCGAAGCGCAGCCTACGACCCCGGCGAAGCATACCGCCCACGGCGGCAAGTAGTCCGTCAGCGGGCCGACGAACAGGGTCACCAGGACCATGACTCCCCAGGTGAGGGTGCCGGCCATCTGCAGCTGGAACGTACTTGCCCCGGCAAACTCGCCCGTGGAGACAAAAGTTCTGACAAAGATGCCCCAAACGGAAGGCATTCCCATGGCCCAGCACGAGCACGAGAAGCAGGCCCAGAGGATCGCCCAGGGGCGCCATTTGGAGTCGTGCCCGGGGAGCAGTTCCTGGGCGGGGAGCGCCGCCGCCTTCGAGTCCTCCTTCTTGGCCGGATCGACCACGGGAGCTGCACCGTCGCCTTCGTCGTCGATTATGACGGCCGTGTCCATGGCATCCGCGGCCTCGGCGGCCTTTTTGGGCAGCGGTTCGGCCGGGGCGGTTCCGGCCGTCGCCGCCGAGTCCGACTTCGCGCTCGGCGGCCTCCCCTCGGAAACACGCGGGGCGTTGATATCGGCATCGGTCTCTAGATACTCCGGCGGTGTCGGCGGCGTCTTCTGGGGTGTGTCGGCGTCCATTGTGTGGGAGGCAGCAGTAGCGTTGGCTTTGCCACCGCGCCGTGCCATCCCTCAAGGCACCATGGCGTGCCGGGTCGAAGCCCTCGCGGCCCATCTCCAGCCATCGAACGCGTATCCTCATCCTGTCCGCTTGTTGGACGAGCCGGAGCTGGTCCGGCGGGACCTCCGCGAGAACGGTTTCGCGGCCGTCCGCGCCGTTACCGACGCGGCCGATATCCAGGCGCTGCAGAACGGACTTTGGGACTTCTTCGAAGGTGGCTGCCTCCGTGCCTTCTGAAGAGTGACATCGCTGACCGGCGTCGTCGTCCGGCGCGAACAAGGCACGAACCCCTCCAAAATCTCCCGCACCGACCCTTCGACGTGGGCCAAGTCCAACTGGCCCCTCACTTCGCGTGGTCTGTGTCATAGGTACCATGCCGGACACTCCGACGTTGCTTGGAAAGGGCGCACCCACCCCGGCGTCCGCAAAGCCTTCGAGATCGTCTGGGGCACCCACGAGCTGATCACCTCGTACGACGCAGTGGGGATGATGCGGCCGCCGGAGGTCCTGCGAGAGCTGGGGGAGCAGCCGCCTCCGGTGGAGCACTGGCCACATATCGACCACGACGAGGAGGGGGAGGAGGTGGAACTGGTGCAGGGCTTCTTGAACCTGTGGGAGAGCGGGCCCGACGACGGCGGCCTGGTGCAGTGGCTCGGGTCCGGGCCGGCGTTCCCGGAGAAATGGCCGGCCGAGCTCCACGAGGGCCTTAAGGGGGCGCGAATCATTGGGCGGATCGACCAGGGCGCCCTCGACCGCTCGGGGTTCCGCCGGATCAAGGCTTGCGGACCGCCGGGCACCCTGTTCCTCTGGATGTCCACCCAGATCCACTGGTGAGCTCTTCTTCCCTCATTTTGCGCCCTTTTGCTAACCATCGGTGCAGCAACGAAGCCATCAACCCCCTCCGCTCCCTCTCCATCCCCCGCCCCCGCGGCGGCCTCTACATCTGCATGTGCCCGCGTCGCCTCGTCCGTCCGTCGCAGCTGTACTCGCACGCCCTGGCCTACAGGCTCCGGATCACTACGGGCCACAGGCCGTACCGTGTCGTGGGGTTCCGTGACCGGCCGCGTGTTCCCCCCGGCGAGGTGGATCCGATCGATTGGGACGGGATGAAGCAGGGGGAGCTGGAAGAGACGGAGGAGGTGCTGAGGCTCGCGGGGGTGTTGCCGTACCCGGGTGGGGAGGGCGAGGCGTGGGATCTAGAGGCGATGAATCTCTCCAAGCTGGACATCGTGTGGCAGGGTTAGGTTTTGGAAGGACGGAGTCTTTCTGAGCGAGTGGGCTTCACTCGTTGATGCAGATGTGCGCGTGCAATGCAAAAAGTGTTATGCCTTTGTCATCCAACAACTTACAATGCCTCTGCATTCCACATTCTGAAGTCGTGTCAATAAGCCGCACCGTAGTCCTCGCACATCAGTTGCGCTGCGCGCTCCCCGACCGCGCACACGGCGCTCATCAGGTTTCCGGCCACGGGGTCGATCAGCGATGCATCGGCGACCCTCAGCCCGTCCACGCCCATCACCCGCGCCCGCGAGTCCACCACATCTCCGAGCCTGCACGTCCCGCACACGTGCCAGACGGTGCCCGAACACCGCCTTGCGTACTCCTCCAAGTACGCATCGCTGTCCAGCGCCCCGGCGCGGTCCTTGGTCCCCACCGCGCGCATGGCCTCGGCGAGCAGTGCCTCGTCCGCGATCTCCTCCCCCACGGCCGGATCCCTCTCGCGCATCTGGGCGACGATGGCGCGGAGCTGCCGCATGCCCTGCACCATGTCGTCCAGGTCCTCCCGCGCGGTGTAGTACCCCGGGTCGACCAAGGGCAGGAGCAGCGGGTTGCGCCCGGCGAGGCGGACGGTGCCGCGGCTGCGGACCTTGTTGATGAAGAGCGGGAAGGCGACGTATGGCGGGAGCGACGGCGGTGGGTTGGTCAGTAGCCCCTGGGCGGCGTGCGCGGCGGGGTCGAAGGCGTCGCCCGGGGCGAGGGGTGCGAGCGGGGCCAGGAGGAGGTTGTCCTTTTGCCGGGTCTGCAGGAGGTACTCGAAGTTGGACGTCATCGGGTAGGCTTCACACCGCCGTCGTCAGTACGAAGCTCCACCGCGCTCGCTGCGGCAACCCACTCTGCATGTTCGGCGCGTAAGAAGCGCCCTCCGGCAGTCCGCGCTCCATCCGGTCCGCATAAGCCTGCCCCGACCAGAACGCCATCTCCAGCCCCGTCCCGGGCGCGAACGCGCCCTCGCGCGCCTGCTTCCAGGCCATCATCACCCCGAGGTGGTCGCCCAGGTTGTTGCCGACGGGCAGGTCCACGGCGCAGTCGATCCCGTGCTCGGCGAGGTGCGCACGTGGGCCGATGCCCGAGAGCATGAGCAGTTGGGGCGACTGCAGCGCGCCGGCGCAGACGATGACCTCGCACGCGGCGGGGATGACGATCTCGTGGCCCTTGAAGAGGACTTCAAGGCCGGTGGCCCGCGGGCGGGACGATGTGCGGTCGAGGAGCACGCGGCAGATGTGAGCATCGAGCATAACGTGCAGGTTGGGGCGCTTGCCGATGTGCGGGTGTATGTAGCCGCGCGCCGTGTTGGCCGAGCGGACGCCGTCGGTGGGGTCGACGAACATCTGGCCGGGGCCGCCGGCGGTCTGCCTTCTGCCGTTGTAGTCGGACGGCTTGTTTGCCTTGTCAGAGACGGCGCAGCCCTGGTCGCAGCGGCCACCCTGCCCGAGACCGACTCCCAGGGAGCGACACGAGGCGCGGAACAGGTCGGCGAGCGGCGACGGAGGCACGGTCGTGACGGCCATCGGCCCCGCGTTGCCGTGGAAGCCGGGATCGGCGGCGTCGGGGTCACCCTCGAAGCGCTCGAACCTCTTGAAGGATTCGAGCATGGCACCGTCGTAGTCCCAGCCTTGGACGCCGCGGCTTGCGATCTCGTCCCAGTCGGCGCGGTTGCCGCGGATCGCGCCGAGCCACATGATGCAGGACGTGCCGCCGAGCACCTTGCCGCGCTCGATCGGCATGCGGTGGCCGCGCAGCTCGGGCTGCGGCGTGGAGCGGAAGCCCCAGTCGTGGTAGTTCTTTGCGTCGCGCAGCATGTCGGGCCGGTCGATGGCCGCCACGCCTTTTGAGTCGCCTCCGGCCTCGATAACGAGCACGCTCTTGCCAGGCAACCGCTCGGACAGCCGGCCCGCGACGATGCACCCCGCCGTGCCCCCACCACACACGATAAAGTCGGGTCGCAGCGCCTCGAGCGCCTCGCGGGTCGAAATCATGTCGGACGTGTGCGGGCGTTGACGACGTTGTTGACCACTCTGTTGACCACTTCGGTGCGCGGTGGCGAAAAAGCCGGCTCCGCACGAAATATAGTCCGCGATTCAAGGCAAATACGAGGCTGCCGGCCTGGTGCCAGAGGCCTTCGCCTGCTAGTGTTTGGGGTCCAGCCTGGTGGCGACGATTGCGCGACGCAGCCGCGGTGCATGTAGGACCGTCTCCCACTATCCACAAAATGGCGGGAGCGAGCGTCGAGGTCCTGCCCGACGGGCAGCGGATCTACTCCTCGCCCCTTCCGCCCATCGCCGAGCAGAAGAACGCGCACATCGTGGACTTTCTGCTCCACAGCGATGCGCCCGGCGCGTTCCCCTCTTTGTCCCCCGCGCAGCGCATGACCCCCGCGCGGCTGGCGCTGCCGGCCTTTATCGACGGCCCATCGGGCAGGACGCAGACGTACGCCGATCTGCGGCGCGACGTCGACGCGTTCGCAAAGGGCCTCGCGGCCCCGGGCACCCCCTGGGGCGGAGCCGACGAAAGCACAATCGTCGCCGTCTACTCGCCCAACCAGCTCTTCTACATGACCGTGCTCTTCGGCACGCTCCGCGCCGGCGGCACTGTGACCACCGCCAACCCGAACTACACCGCCGACGAGCTGGCGTCGCAGCTGGAGGACTCGGGGGCGACGATCGTCGTCGCGGGCGAATCGGCGGTCGCCAAGGCGGTCAAGGCCATGGAGCGCGTCGGGCTGCCGACGTCCAACCTTTTGGTGTTGCCGGACGATGCCACGCGGCCGGGACTGAGGGGATTCGCGGCCGAGGACTTCGGGCCGGCGAGGGCGGTCTCGGTCCACACCGTGATCGCGTCGGGGGCGGGCGTCAAGGACACGTTCATGGACGAGGAGACGGGGAAGCAGGTCCCGATCCTGCCGCCGCTGAAGTTTGCCGGGCCCGAGGACTCCAAGCAGAAGACGGCCTTCATTGTCTACTCGAGCGGGACCACGGTTGGTCACTCGTTCACGGCACATTGCCCCCTGTGTCTGACTGAGCCGTGATTCCAGGGACGGAGTAAAGGGGTCATGCTCAGCCACTACAACATCGTCAACAACTGCCTCCAGCTCGACGGCCTCGACGGGGACACCGATTACCCGACGAACGGCGTCCGGATCATCGGCGTTCTTCCGCTCTACCACATGTGGGTCGCTCGCCGACGACCTGCGGCACATCTAACGTCCATGCCCGCCCGCCAGCTACGGCCTCGTCGCCGTCGCGCAGCGCCCGATCCTCAGGGGGGCAACGATCGTGATCCTCCCCTCCTACTCCCTCCCCGCCTTCTGCGAGACCGTCCAGCGGTACGGCATCCAGTTTGTCCACATCGTCCCCCCGCAGCTCCTGCAGCTGGCCAAGCGCGAGGAACCCTCGCAGTACGACCTCTCCACCCTGCGCGGGGTCATGTGCGGCGCCGCGCCCTTCTCCTTCGAGACCGTGAACGAGCTCCGGCACCGGCTCGGGAAGCCGAAGCTGCTTGTCAAGAACGCGTGGGGGATGAGCGAGCTTTCTCCCGGAGGGGCGGGGTGCTATTCCGACAGGCCGGTGCCGGAGGGGACGATCGGGGTGCCGCTGCCGAGCGTGCAGTTCCGGATCGTGGATCCCGAGACGCTGAAGGATGTGCCGGAGGGGACGGACGGGGAGCTCTGGGCGAGGGGGCCGAACGTGATGCACGGGTGGGTCGCCTAAGGGTGCTCGTGGGCGAAGGCTGATTGGGCGTCGCCTCAGGTACCTTAACCGACCGGACGCGACCGCCGAGACGATCGTCGAGGGCGGATGGCTCCGGACGGGCGATATCGTGCGCTGCGAGAAGGGCTTCTTCTTCATCACCGACCGCCTCAAGGAGTGAGAAAAGGCTCGCCCTCCGCCCTCCCGCAGCTCACCCGCCCGTACCGCAGGCTGATCAAGTTCAGCGGCCTCCAAGTGGCACCCGCGGACCTCGAAGCCGTGATCCTCACGCACCCCGACGTGCTCGACTGCGCCGTGATCCCGCTGCCGCACCCCGAGTCGGGCGAGGTGCCCAAGGCGTACGCGGTGGCAAAGCCCGGGAAGCAGGCGTTCGATCTGGCGGGCTGGGTGGCGGAGAGGGTGTCGCCGCACAAGAAGCTGAGGGGCGGGGTGGAGTGGTGCGAGGAGATCCCGAAGAGCCCGAGCGGTGGGTGGCCCGCCATCGGGAGCGCTAGCTGTAGCTGATTAACCTCCGATTTGGGGAACAGGCAAGATTCTCAGGCGCGTGCTGGTGGACAAGGAGAAGGAGCGGGCCGAGGCCGTCAAGGCCAAGCTGTGATTGGCGCTGGATGGCGCGGTCGGGCGAGAGATCCGCACATATACATGTATCGCACGATGACAACATACACAAGAGCGCATGAGTGAGTTCGCCAAGTCCGGCATGGATTGAGAATGTCTTTCGCTGCCCGACCTCCTCCCGTCAAGGTTCACCTCCACCCTTTTGGTCCCCTCACGCGGACTGCCCCGCGGAGGCCACGATGTACCTGTAGATGACGTAGTCGGGCTCCGCCGCGGCGTAAGCCGGCCCGGGCCAGAACTGCTTCTGCTTGAAATCCGAGATCCACTGCGTGCCGTCGTACCCCTGGATGTGCCCGTGCGGGTGCTTTCCGTCGGGGCTCTGGATCACCGCGACGTCCCCGACCTGGAGGGACCCGTCCTTGGTGGCCTCGGTGGTGGTGAACCCCCATTCTTCGAGGCGGGGCCCGTAGTCCTTGGCGCTTCCGACGGGCACCTTCTTCGCGGCGCCGGCGGCCTCGAGCGCGAGGCGCACGGCCTGGGCGCACATGCCGGTCGATCTGTCCCCGGCGTTCTTCTTCAGCGTCGCGGCGAAGGCGATGGCGTTAATTGGCATCTCCGGGGCCAGGAGGTCCACAGGTTCGCTGCGTAGACGAGCGTGTGTAGACGGGTCTCAACCGCGTTGAGAGACCGCGCAAGCGCGCTTCTCATCACGCACCGCGAAACCCGGAAACGGTGGTTGCTCGAGATCAAGACCCTCACCTCTATGGCCCATTTGCACACGGGCCTGGTCTTCTCGGTCCCGGGCCACGCAGTCGGACGGCGGGTCGAGGCCGCCAGGAAGGACTACTCCCGTTTCGTCTTCAACGCCAACTTCTACCCTCTGATCGTGCTTGCTTTTGATTCGTACAGCGCTGTCTCTGCCACTTTCTCGCGCTTCTCCTCGGAGATGGGGCGCATCCAGTATCCCGGGATCGTCGGCCGCGATGGGCAGCCCGTGGACCTCGATGGCCTTTACTCTCGTTTTGTGCGGCGCTTCCGCGAACGGATCGCGGTGGCCTGGGCTCTTGGCGTCGCGGCCCAACTCCAACACTGGCTTCAGCTGTGCACCGAAGCCGCCGCTGTCAACGCTCCGGCCCCCGCGCCGGTCGCATTTGGTTTGAATGTAGATGAGGAGCTGATTCTTGGGGCGTAGGGGGATTTCTAAGTGTACGGTGGGATTGCTAGCTCCTCATTACACACAAGCGCGCGCGCGTGCGGGCCCATCAATGTGACGTCGGTACCCAGCTGCTGCTGGCGACATGGATTTCTCCAACCGGTCTCACGTCAAGACATGCATGCCTAACTGGGGCAAAAGCTACAAATTGGCTAAAAGAGGCACCGCCGTATCCAACCTTCCCTCTCGCTGGTGGATGCGCGTCCCTCTCGGCCTCCATCCAATCCCCGTAGCCCAGATCGTCCGCGTCCCCAACGAGGTGATCGAACTCTTCGTAATCGTGGTCGCTCAGATACTCCACGTTGGACCCTTCCTTTGGCCGCTCCGCCCGCTTCCGCCGGCCCCGCCGCGCCGCACCCACCGCCGCCGCCGGGCCAGTCACAGGCCGTGCAATCCATCGTCACGGGAGGAAAGCGGCCCCGAGCGCGGCCACAGCCACCCAGATGCCCCAACCGGCCGACGCGCGCGGGGCGGATGCGGGCCTGCTGGTGGCTTGCCCGGCGTGGGAACCCTGGACCGTTGGAGAGGAGGTCGCCTAGGCTGCCGCTGCGACCGTCTGCGCAGCCGCGAGGACGTCCGCCCAGTCACCACCCCCGCGCGCCCCTCCAACCCGCTCGGCCGCCGGCTCCGCGGAGCCAGATCCCAGCGCGGCCAACGAGCAGTCAACCGACCGCAACGACCGACCCGCGCGCGGCGGACCGGCCGGACCCTTCCTTTGGCCGTCCCGCCCGCTCCCCGCCGCGCCGCATCCTCCGCGGCCGCCGGCCATTCACAGGCCGTCCAATGCCTGTCTGCCCTGTGTGCTTCCTGGAGAATGCAACACGGACATGGTGACGAAAGGCGGCCCGCCCTCCGCCTGCGGAAGCGGTTGATGTGTGCTTTGTCACCCCGGGGCGGGGTTCGGCAAGGCGGGGTGGCGTCGCGCGGCGGGTGCGGGTTCTCGGGCCCCCGCGCGGCCTGGGGGAGGCGGGGAACGCGGCCGGTGGGACCAGCAAGGGCAGCGGCCGCGGCGGATGCGGGGTTCGGTGGGAAATGGCGGCCGCAGGGCCGCGGTCGGAAGGCGGGCGTCAGGGTCGCTTGGCGGCCTGGACTGGCTGGGTGGCTGGTGGATCACTTCCCGCCGTCGTCGGTTGATCGGTCTCTGGGCAGCGAATCCCGGGTGGAGGGCGGCCGCGAGCGCCGGAGAATGTTCGGGGGATAGAACGAAGGGTGCCCGTGCGGCGGATGGGCGGGGGCTGCGGATTTGAGTCACGGGAGGCACCGACATTCCAGGGGCTGACGAGTCGGTGGTTGCGGTCTACGGGCCGCCTCAGGCCCAGAGCGCCAGCCGCCTCGCCGCTCGGCCGCCCCGCTGCCCTACGACCGTTCTCATTCCATCCCCTCCTCGCCTGCTCTGGCTGCCCCGAACTCTGAGATGTGCGCGGCGCCGCCGAAGCGGCCGTTCGCGTTCGGGCCCGCCGGCCGCCGGCGGCGCACCGAGTACAAGATGCTGCGGGCCGTCGGCGAGGGCGCGCAGGCGCGGTCGGTGCGCGCCGCGGTGCACCTGCCGACCGCCGGCCTGTGCGTCGTCAAGGCGTACGACCGCGCGCCCTCGGACGCGCTGCCGTGGCCGGGCCTGCCGGGCACCGCGCCGTCGCCCGACACCTTCACCCGCGAGGCGTCGGCACTCGCCGGGCTGCCGCCGCACCCCAACGTCGTGAAGCTGCTGGACGCCTTCCAGACCGCGCGCACGGGCTACATCGTCCTCGAGGCCTGCGCCGCCGACCTCGCCTCGTGCCTCGCAAGAAGGCAGGACCGCCTGCCGCTGCCCGACGCCGCACAGGCCGTCGCCGCGCTGCTCGCCGCCCTCGCCCACTCCCACGCCAACGGCATCATCCACCGCGACGTCAAGCCCGCAAACCTCCTCCTGCGCGACCCGCGCTGCTTCTCCTCGCTGTGCCTCGCGGACTTTGGCTCCTCCAAGCGCACCGACGCACCCTCCTCCCCTTCCCCCCCTCAATCTCCCCCCGCGACCCTTGCCGGCACCCCCATATACCTCGCCCCCGAGACGGTCCGCCACGGGGTCGCCGGCCCCCCGGCCGACGTCTGGGCCGCCGGCTGCGTCGCGCACGAGCTGCTCTGCGGCTCGCACCCCTTCTCCGTGGGCGAGGAGGGCGACTCCCTTTTGGAGCTGTACGAACGCATCGTCGCCTCGAACCTCGAGGTGCCGGACTGGCTGCCCCCGGGGGCGCGGGACCTCCTTTCCGGGCTGCTCCACCCGGACCCGGCGCTGCGCACCAGCGCAGCGGACGCCCTCGCTCACCCGTGGCTCTCCTCCCCCGATCTTTTCGCCGGGGACGACGACGCCGGGGTGGACTTTTTCCAGGCCGCCTCGGGCGTGGCGGTGTGCGTCAACACGGACGGGGAGCTGGTGGTGCTCCCGGACGCCCGGTGCTGCGACCAGTCCTCGGGGTCGGACCTGACGAGCGCGGTGACCGAGGCGGAGGCGGCGGCGTGGAAGGGGAGGCGGTGCGGCGGCGCGGCGGTGGCGCTTGAGGTGGCGTGCGGCTGATGCTTTGGCATGGCGGGGGCGGATGCTCGTGTGCCTGGATTGTACTTTGCCGTGGGAGTGGAAATGGAGTGAATCGACGTGGCTGCCATCCGCGCTCCCGGCTCCGACCACCCTCCCCTGCGTCCCGCCTTGCCATCCAACGCCTTCGACCCGCAAGGCTTCCCCCCTCCCAACCGGCTGACCTGGCCTGGGAGAACGATCGTTCCGCTTCCCGGACCCTCTCCGCCGCGGGGAGACGATCGGACCGTTCCATCCACCGCCCCCCTTATTCCCATCCACCCGTCCGACCTGCAGCACCCCGCACCGCGATCCCCGGGCCCATCCCACGGCCCGAAACCCAGGGCCCCCATCGGCCCCGTCGGGTCCCGTCCCAGCGGCCTCGGGATGCCCGTCAGGGCCGCCGTTGCCGCCGCGGATGCCGCCCGCTCCCACCCCGTGGGACCCCGCGCCTCCTGCGCACCCCGCGGCCCGCCCCGCTCGGAACGCGGGCACCATCGTGCCGGATGGAAGGTCCGCCGGCCGGGGTACAAATGGGGACGCGGGAAACCACCGGCGGGAACCGCGGTCGCCGCTGCGAAGGTGCCCGCCCTGAAGGGATGGGACGCGGGCCTGGGCCGCAGGCGGGAACCGCGGCGATCGCTTGGGTCGTCGCGGGTGCGGGCCGGGAGCGCGAATCGCGCGGCTTGCGGGTGTCGGAGCGGCCGATGGGTGGATCGGGAGGGGTGGGTGGAGAGGGGAAGGGCCGGGGAGCGGGGGGGCGGCGCGCCCGGGGATTGGGACGCCGCAGGTGGGTGCTGCGGGACGGGAGGGGGGCATGCAACGGACCGCAAATCGGAGGCCGGACAATGGTCAGTGGATGTTCTGCCATCGTGTTCCGGCGATTTGTGTCGGGTTTGGATGCGATTTTGTGTGCGGGGACGCTCCGATTCGTTGGTGCTTGTCTGACAGGCGGAGGTTTCGGGTCCAGCTTCAGATCTCGGAAACCCCGATCCCTGTGCACAACTGCTCAACCACCCGATGCGCCGCCCATCTTCCGCCGTGGGCCCTTGGGACCCGCCGTTCACCAGCAACATCAACCGAACACATTCCCATTCCCATTCCCGCCCCTCCGGCCCCCCGCACGTCCCGCGCGCCCGGCATGGCCCTCGCGAGCCCGCTGCGCGCCCCGCTCCCCGCCTTCCCGGACTTCCGCGGCGCGCCGCCGCCGGCGTCCCCCGCCTTCCCCTCCCTGCCGGACTTTGACCTCGCGGCCCTCGGCGCCGCGCTGCCCGCCGCGCGCCCGCGCGCCGACCCGGCCATCGCGCACGGCCGCCGCCGCCGGCGCGCGTACGCCATCGAGTCGAAGCTCGGCTGCGGCACGCAGGGCTCCGTGCGGCTGGCCACCTGCCTCGAGGACGGCCGGCAGTACGCGCTCAAGGTGTACGAGAAGCCGGCGCGCATGTTCCCCGCCACCGCCGGCCAGGCCGCCGAGGACGACGAGGCGGAGGCCTACGCCGAGCGCGTGCTCCGCCGCGAGCTGCGCGTCTGCGAGATCGGCACGGACCACCCGCACATCGTGCGGCTCAAGGAGAGCTTCACCACCGAGCGCAAGCACTACTTCGTGTACGAGTTTGCCGCCGGCGGCGACCTGCAGGACTACCTCGCCCGCGCCGGCGGCCAGCTCGACGAGGAGGAGGCCCGCAGCGTCGTCGCCTCCATCGCCTCGGCCATCGCGCACCTGCACACCCACGGCATCGTGCACCGCGACATCAAGCCCGCCAACGTGCTGATCCGCGACCGCCTCGACGTCGCGGGCTCCCTGTGCCTGGCCGACTTTGGCTCCTCCTTCGTGGAGGTCGACGCCCCCTCGACAGCGCCGGACTCTTCCCCCCGCGGCGCCTCCCCCGCCGAGTCCTCCCTCGCCTCCTCCTGCTCCACCCCCCTCGGCCCGCTCTCCCCGGAGGCCAACTTCCTCCCCGCCACCCTCCCCGAACTCATGCACTCCCTCGCCGGCACGCCCTTCTTCCTCCCCCCGGAGATGGTCCGCGGCGCGCCCTACACCGCCTCCGTGGACGCCTGGGCCTTGGGCTGCACGGCGTACCAGATCCTCTTCGGCTGCACGCCCTTCCAGAAGAAGGCCGAGACGCTGGCCGACCTGTACGCCGGCATCGCGCGCGCGGAGCTCGAGTTCCCCGAGGACGTCGAGGTCAGCGGGGCCGCCAAGGACTTCCTCTCGCGGCTGCTGGACGCCGACGCCGCGAGCCGGTCGACCGTCACGGGCGCCCTGGCGCACCCCTGGATCGCAGACATGCTCCCCGCCGCCGCCGATGCGGAGGACGACGACGCGTGCAGCGTCTACTCCGTCGAGTCGGGCGTGGAGGTGCGGTTCAACGAGCTCGGCGAGCTGGAGGTCGTGGACGCCGGCAAGAGGGCAGACAGCGGGGTCGGGTGGGCAGAGGGGGAGTGGGGGCGGTATTCGCCCCGGTGAACTCGGGTTTGGCTTGACTTGCTGGGGACGTTCTTCGTCACGGTTTCTGCTGCACGGTTGAGGAAGGGTTGTATGCGCGACTGCTGTTGCAATGCACGGGGTTTCCTGCTCTTGAAAGGCAAATTCTGGGAACGTCCAGAGTCCGGAACATGCTTCCGATTCCGGAAAGGTGGTTGATCGCCCGGTACGCCCTGTGCGCACGGAGGCGTTTGCGTTCGTTATGGGCACAACACAGATCCAACGCTCCAGCTTGGCTACCATGACTCGCACGAGCCGATCCACCCGGGAGCGAGCTTTGGATGGCGTCCGATGTTTGTGTTCGGGCACGTTTCGACGGTGCTCGACGGGATTGCTGGGGTTCAACTTCCAAGTCGAAGGCGAAAGGATGCTCGTCCCGGCAGAGGAATCCGAACATGGATCTCCCCGCCGCGCTGGCCGAAAACGCCCGCCTACGGAGCGAAGTCGAACTGTTGCGGTCTCTCCTTGCCGCCGCGAGCCTCGGCCAGACGCCGCCGGAGCCCGCGCCCGCGCCCGCCGCGACGGACGGCGCGGGCAACGCGGCGCGGCGGAAGGGCGAGCGGCCCAGCGCCGGCGCAGCCGAGGATGAAGACGGTCCCGCGCTGCCGCCGGAAATCTTGCTGCTGATCGGAAAGCTGCTCGCGCCGGGCACCAGGAACCTCGTGCGGTTCATGCTCGCGTGCCGGAGCAACTACGAGCTGCTGCTTTCCCACCACCGCACGGTGTTTTCCGAGGAGTTTCTGAACCCGCTGGTTGCCGTGGAACGCCGGCTTCGAATTCTCGAGCGGTCGGGGGACCTGGACCGCGTCGAGGAGCTGGTCTTCAAGGAGGAGGCGGAATGGCCGACCCGCTGCGGCACCGCCGTCGAACTGGCGAAACGGTGCCCCATCCTGTCCCGCTTCTCGGTGGCGCTGGCGACGCCGGACGATCTGCGTCTCCTGTGCGGGGCCGAGCTACGGAACCTTTCCGTGCTGGAGCTGGCGGTCCTCTGCCGGATCCCCGAGTTCAACACGTCGTGGAGGCTGCACCTGCCGTGCCTCGATACCCTGGTGCTGCGGGGCATCGTACGCAACGAGTTTCTTGGCATGTTCGGGGACGACTCCTGCCCGAGGCTGTCCCGGATCGAACTCCGCGCCCACGTAGAGATGGCCAATGCGATGGAACTGCATCACCGGGCGCTGTCTCCCAGACTAATCCGCAAGATCAAGGCCGTCGACGTGGAGGACTGGTCGGATTTCCAGGAGATGCTCGCCACCGGCCATTTCGAACCGGAATCGGTGCGCCAGAACTGGGCCGCGGACTTTGTCCCCGAAACCTCCTGGATCGCCCTCGGCAGGCTGGCGAGCCTGGTCGACCTAGAGGTGGACCAGCTTCCCGTGCCTTTCCTGCTACACTCCCTCCCCCCGAACCTCCGCCGCCTGGAGATCGACGCGCTCCTCGCGTGCGGCTGCCTCAACCGGGACGACGCGGACGGTTGCGTGGCCAGGCTGCAGCGGATCCCGCGGCTCATTATCGCGCGGATGAAGGACCTGCCGTTGAACGACGAGGATTACGAGGATTACCGCGGACTCGCGCCGGACTTTGACGATGCCGAGCGGGAGGAACGGATGGAGGCCGAGAGGAACGTGTTCCGCGTCCTCAAGCGCGACGGATTCCTGTCCGCCGGTGTCCGTTAACACAGTCTCCCTTGTCTGTGAATGCAAAAGGTATCGCATCAAGGAGCTTCCCCCTCTCTCTTCTCCTCCCCCCGTCCCCCCCCCCTTTCCTTCCCCCCCCTTTCCCCCCCCCTTCCCCCTCCCT
Source organism: Hyaloraphidium curvatum (assembly GCA_025558095.1). Lineage (NCBI taxonomy): Eukaryota > Fungi > Monoblepharomycota > Hyaloraphidiomycetes > Hyaloraphidiales > Hyaloraphidiaceae > Hyaloraphidium > Hyaloraphidium curvatum. The sequence goes on from JAIVFI010000013.1 coordinate 99,292, forward strand.
TCACCCCCGGGAGGTGCGGCTCCCCAAGCACGGGCCCGCGCGGCTGTTGGTAACCGAGCTAGGTCGGATGCGATGGTGGTGAAAGACCGTGGGCGCATATATGGATGGTGTTGAGGGGGAGAGGGAGTTTTGGGAAGAGACCCGTGGCGAGCTGAGTGTGCCGGCTGATTCGGCTGTTCGGCCCTACGCGAGCGGCGTTCGCCTGCAGAAAGAAAACACACGAAGTGAAGCCACATTTGAAATTCGCCGCGGTACAACGGCCTCGCTTTACATTTGGCATTTGGCAATAGAGCTACTGCACACTACTGTCACATCCACGAGCCCCTGTTTCGCCGTCCGCATCAACCCGCGTTCTGCGTCTTGCTTATCGACTTGAGCGCCACGGCATACGACGCGCAGAGATGCGGTTTGGCGACCGAATCCGGATCCAGCCGCATGATGAAGAGGTCCTCGGCCGGGCGTTGCTCCACCACATACGTCTCCCCCGCCGGCAGTACGTACGTCGGCAAGACCGACTTTCGCCTGTCCACTGCGGGCGGTGGTGCGGTCTGATTCCTCGTGAACGCCCTTTTGAACAGGGAAGGTCCCTTTGGTGCCGCAGCGGTGGCCGCCCCCGCGGCCTCCTTCGCCGCGGCCGGCTTTCCATCCCGCCCCGGCGCCCTGCGGAGCAGCAGCACCTTCCCCGCCACCCTCAGCTTCGGGTTCGTCCTCGCCGCCAGCCTCTCGTAGCTCGCCACGAGCTTCTCCGCCACCTCGGCGCCCGCGATCCCGCGCTCCAACAGGCCGTCCGACTCCACCAGCAGCTCCCGCAGGTCCAGCGCGTTCCCGTATGAAAGACTCGGCACGGGGTCACGGTAGCACACGTACGAATCAACGTGCGCGGCTTCGGCGGCCAGCTCCCGCGAGACGGTCGGCGCCGGGCCGAAGGCGACGGCTTCGACGTCGGCGTCGGGGCGGCCGCACCGCGCGCGGATCTCGGGGAGGTCGTCGCGCAGCAGGATCGAGAGCAGGGCGGCGACGGAGCCGCCGTAGCTGTGGCCGGTGCAGACCACGCGGCGGACGCCCCGGGGGCGGAGGTCGGAGAGGTGCTGCAGGATCTCGTCGCGGAAGTTGGTGTAGATGAAGGTGGAGGAGAGGACGAAGCCCTTGTGCGAGACACCGCCGCGGAAGGGCACGTACTCGCCGTTCTGAACACCGAGCCCCGCATCAGCAAAGAGGAAGCAGGCACCGGGCAATCACACCCACCAGGTCCGCCAATGCTTCGTGCAAGCCCGCCGTACCCCTAACAGCCACAACTACGGCCTCCATCTTGGGCACGTAGCAGATGGCAAACCTGCTCGTGAACGCCCCGCCCTGTTCCATGAACCGGAGCATCTCGACCTCGCGCGGGCCGCCCAGGTACCGCACGATCTCGGCGGCGTTGGCCCGGTTGGCCTGCGCGCGGACGAGGAGGGGTGCGGCTGCCGAGGCGCGGTAGATGGCACTTGCGAGGAGCAGCACGCGCGTCAGAATCCACCCGGAGGGATCCATGATGGCAGCGCGAGACCCACATGGAATGTTCGAGCCAGGTTTGCGCCTCCCTGACCCGCTCCAGATTCACCTCGGCGCGCTCCTCCGCGCTGCAGTACTTGAGGTCCGGGAGCAGCCCGGCGACCAGCCGCACCGCCTTGAAGGCCGGTACGGCGAACCGCAGCGTCTTGAGGTCCAGGTGCAGGCCGGATCGGTATCCGTTCCAAACGGGGTTGATCTCGCCCAGTGCTTTGGTCTTGGCCTTGACCGGCTGGCGGTCAGTGGTGGAGGTCGAGGTGGCGTGGACCTGGGGGCGCTTGATGGAGTCCATGGCGGGTTGGGACGACGGCGCGTCGCTGTTGGCCACCGAGGAAGACCAGGTGGCCGCGCGGCCGAAGGAGGCAGACTCCTCAATGAGGGTAGGGGAACCGGGAAGGGTTGACGTCGGGGTGCCGGGGAGGGGGCTGTCACTGCCGTGGTGGCTGCCGTGCTGGCTGTCGTGCCGCCCGTGCGCGCGGTGTGGATCGACGTGCTGGCGGATCACGATCGTCGAAGACAGGTCCTCGAGCTGCTTCTTGCGCCGGAGGGAGAACCGGCTCGTGGAAGTTCGCGAGACGCGGGAGGACACGGTGTCGTCGAGGGATCGGCCGGGTGCGGTGCTGATCTTTGGCGGCCGGGTCCGCATCCGCAGATCCAGGTCCCGATCGGGGAGCTCGCCGACAGTGTCCGCAGATTCTTCGTGCACAGGCTCTTCGGCGATCCGGGAGTCCGCAGGCCGGGAGTCGGCGGCGCCGGCCGCAGTGGCGTCCCGAACGAACTGGGCGGCGGTCTCGCCGGCGCGCGCGGGCGGCTCCTCGCCGTCCAGTAGCCACCGCTCGACGTCGGACACGTGCCAGAAGCCCAGCCTGCCCAGCTCGCCCTGGCGGTGGTACCTGGCCTGCTCGCCCGTGTAGGAGTAGCGGAAGTCCACCGCGACCTTCGCAAAGTCGCCGAGCAGGCCGGCCTGGGTGGCGCCCAGGTGGCCCTGGCGCACCTTGCGCACAGACCGCATGTCCGAGTAAGATGGCAGGCGGACTTCGGCTGATCCGGCCAGCGATTCCGTGTCTGATGGCTTGAGAGAAGAGAGCGGGATCTTTGTGCGCCCGAGCAGGGCCTTGTCGTCCCGCAGCTCCAGCATGGCGTGATCGAAGATCAGGCAATGGTAATTGACCGGCAGCTCGAAACGCAGCTTGATCGGCGCGTTGAGCGGCAACCGCCTGATGGGGTGGGACTTCAAATGAACGTTGCGCAAACGCAGCTCGAAGTGGACGCCGTCCACCCCATGCTGCCCGGTCGCGTCGGCCGTCACGAACGGCAGCCTGCGGGCGGCGCTGCTGGCCAGCCGGACCTCCCGCACGGTCAGCGCCAGGGTGTCGGAGCGGTAGACCGGGTCGAACGGGCTCGGCAGCTCGGCGGGCAGCACCGCGCCCCGGGGCGCCCCGGTCTCGTCCGCATCGCGCCGCACGCCGGCCAGCCGGCCCAGCTGAAAGCCGCCCGCCGACGCCAGCTTGAGCATGCGGGCGCCGAATGCTGCGGGCATCTCGGGCAGCTCGAAGGGGACGCCGCCGTCGGCCTCGCCGTCGGAGGACTCGTCCGCCGCCGTGGCCGTGCCCATGTCCAGCTCCCTTAGAGGCGCTTCGGCATTCATTTTGCCGTCGTCCAGGACGTGTGCAGTGGTCTTCAGCCGCGTCGCAGGACCCGCCCAGTCGGGGCTTAGGCTGGTGTTATTTCCCTCGCCACGCGAAGAACCACCAGGGGTTGAAATCGGTCAAAGGAAACAGTGCGTGTGCTCGGATCCTATTAAGTTCGGTCGCAAACGGATGGCGATCGGTCAACTTAACGGGCTCCAGCTGCCGTCCCGACTCATTAAGCAGGACATTAGCGCTGCCCGTTCGCTGTTGAGGTTGCTGGGGGACACACCGGCCATCAGTTTGGGCCGATCGGTATCCGAGTGATCAAGTCAATACGTGCACGACCACGCGGTTCGTTCCCGGTGCGATCGAGGGAGGGCCACTTGGGAGTTCGAGGGTCGCAGGGGATCGTATTATGGCTTGCGGCGAGTCGATCGTCCGATCGCCGCGTGGCCACTCGCGAGCAGCGCAAACACCACTCCGTAGGGGCCCTGCAGAATCCTTCTCTATTTTCCCTCTCCGGGCGCGATGTCGACTCCTCATGATGTGCCCTCCGCGGTGTCGCCGCCGTTGGCCCTCGCCGAGGTCGAACGGGAGACGTTCCGCCGGCGCATCGCGCAGCTGGAGCGCGAGGTCGCCCAGCTCAAGGTGGCCCTTGGCAGGACCGGGGCCCCTTATCCGATAAGCGAGGACCATCCCGACAGAACAGTGGTGGCGGAGGACGAAGAGGGGCCCCGGTTGCCGCCGGAGCTGCTTCTGCGGGTTGCCCAGATCTTGGACGCCAGCCCGGACTTTACGCAGGTGGAGATGGGAGCAGGCATCCCCACCTTCAGAAACAGGTCGCTCGTGACATTGATCCGTATGACCCGGATGTCGAGGGCTTGCTACCACCTGCTTTCGCCCCTGTTGGCTTGCTACGAGGCGGCTGGTCGCGGGGAGTGGACGGGGAATGGCTCATTCCAAACACTGTGGCGCCTATCGATCGGACCCAACACAGATTCGGTCCAAAGGATGAGCTTGCCTGCTCCGGAACGGTTCTTCGCAAGCGCATACTCCATGCTGCTGCGGAGGTTCGGGAACCTGCGTTCCCTGTCAGCCAAGGTGGACAATTTGATCCTCCTCGTCACCTTTTTTACCTTGCCATTGCCCGTGCTCGAGGACTTGAAGGTTTCTATCCTTGGTGATCGAAAATTGTCTTATCCAGGAATGCGGTTGTTTCGGCTTCCGCTGCCTCCGGTTCTTCGCAAGCTCACGGTGCAGGTGCTCCCAGACGCCGTGCTTGTGGCTTCGTTCCTCCTCTCATGTCATGGACGGCTTGAACCGGACATTTTGGTGCACCGCGGGGACGGGCCTGGGGGTTCTGTCGTGGTCGCGCAGTTCGTGCAGGAACTGCCGGACCAGGTTCTGCGAATGTGGACAAGGTTCACCCCTTGCGGTTGGACCATCTTTCGAGCCCTTGCTACGCGGCGTGCCTTCAAGCCCACAACCGTGCACGCCGCCAACACGGATGTGGCGGAAATCCTCGACTTCCAGTGGATGCAGCTGATGGGCAGTGTGCGCCACCTGTCGCTGAACTGGCTCGGCCTCGAGAAGCTGGGTGCCTTTCGCGTTTGGCCTGCCCTGCAGGTACTGCATGTCGACCACCTGGACATCAGCAAGCGCGACGATCCACAAAGTGTGGCCGCCTTCGCGGAAGAGGTCCGCCGTCTACCGAATCGGGCGCAGCTCACCGTGAGGGAGTTTTGGGTGCAGGATTTGGTTGGCCGCGACTCCGACGCGGAGGATTCCGAGGACCCCGAGGACGAGTTCCCGCCGGAAACCAGGCGGCGCATGTACCGTTGTCTCGAGGTCCTGCGCAAGGCCAGCCACTTGGATCTCAAGGTCGAGAACGAGGAGGCGCTTTTGGTATGGTGGGAAGCTCATGGACAAGAGGGCGGGGTCAGTGCTGGCGGACCCGCGCCAACCGACGCGGCGGGCGCGGATGGTGGCGCTGTCGGTGCTGCTGCGGATGCTGTCCAACCTTAGTAGGAGTGCATTCGGCTCACGGTGTTAACCTCTGTGTCGCTACACTCTGATGGTCAGCAATGTACTTCGGGGCACCCGACATCACAGCTTCGGCTTCGCCGCAGCGGCGCGCTGCTTTTCCCGGTCCACCAAGACACGCCTCAGAATCTTGCCTGGGTGGGCAAACAGCTGGTCACCATCCCATCCGTGCTCTACCGGCCGCCAGCACCCACCGCTCGGGCTCTTGGGAATCTCCTCGCACCACTCCACCCCTCCCCTGAGCTTCTTGTGCGGCGACACCCGCTCCGCTACCCAGGCCGCGAGGTCGAACGGCTGCCTTCCCGGCTTGGCAACCGCGTAGGCCTTGGGCACCTCGCCCGACTCGGGGTGCGGCAGCGGGATCACGGCGCAGTCGAGTACGTCGGGGTGCTTGAGGATGGTGGCTTCGAGGTCCGCGGGGGCGACCTGGAGGCCGCTGAACTTGATCAGCCTGCGGAGGATGGGCGATGAGCCGCGAGAGGATGGAGGGCAAAGGAGACTGTTCCCACTCTTTCAGGCGGTCGGTGATGAAGAAGAATCCTTCGTTGTCGGTCCGCACAATGTCGCCCGTCCTGAGCCATCCGCCCTGAACGATGGTTTCCGCCGTCGCGTCCGGGCGGTTGAGGTACCTGAGCGAACGGAATCAGACGCGCGTCCAAACCCACTTGTTCGGCTCTTACCCCTGCATGACGTTCGGCCCGCGCACCCAGAGCTCGCCCTCTTCTCCCTGCGGCACGTCCCGCATGGTTTCCGGATCGACGACGCGGAACTGCACCGAAGGCAGCGGGACGCCGATCGTGCCCTCGGGTGCTTCACCTAAAGGGGCATCAATCAGCGTAGTTTTGAACACCGCGAGCAAGAACAACCCACGGGCCTCGGGAACCGCGCTGCCGCCCGGCGAGATCTCGCTCATCCCCCACGCGTTCTTCACAGGGAGATCCGGCTTCCCCAACCTCTGCCTCAGCTCCTTCACCGTGTCCCACGAAAAGGGCGCGGCGGCGCACATGACCCTCCTGAGCGCCTGCAGATCGTACGCGGCGACCTCGTCGCGCTTGGCGAGCTGGAGCAGCTGCGGCGGCACGACGTGGGCAAACTCGATGCGGTACCGCTGCAGGGCGTCGCAGAAAGTGGGGAGGGAGTAGGAGGGGAGGACGACGATGGTGGCGCCGCGGACCATCGGGCGGTGGGAGACGGCGACGAGGCCGTAGATCTGGGCGGGAGCGGTGAGCCGGGATCTGGGCGGGTGCGAAGGAAGGGGCTCACGTGGTATTGCGGCAGGACGCAAAGCAGACGCAGGCCCTGGTAAGGATACTCGAGGTCGCCGTCCATGCCGTCGAACTGGAGGACGCACGAGACCACGTTGAAGTGCGACAGCTGAACACCCTTACTGCGGCCCTGGGGTCGACCGGTCAGACGTCAGAGGGCCATGTCAACGCGCAACACAAGGAGCGACCAACCGTCGTCCCGCTCGAGTAGACGATGAACGCCGTCCGGCTCTTTGCCTCCTCCACAGTCCGGAACTTCATCGACGGCAGGGCCATCCTGTCCATCCGCGCCCGCCCCGAGGCGATGACCGTCGCCACCGTCACCGCCTTGACCCCGCCAAAGCTCTCGAGCAGCATCCCCGGGTTCCCCGGCCGCGTCGCATCCTCGGGTAGCACGAGCAGGTTGGTGAGCGGGATGCCCATCCGCTTCATGGCCTCGGCGGCCTTGCCGACGACCGCCTCCCCGGCCACGACGATCCTGGCTCCCGCGTCCTCGAACTGGTATTGGATCTCGTCGACCGTGTAGTTCGGATTCGCCGTCGTGACGGTGCAGCCCGCCCTCAAAGCACCCCACACGGTGTTCATGTAGAGAAAGTGGTTCGGCGAGAACATGGCCACCACGGTCCCCGGCTTCACGGGTCCCCACGGCGCCGCGGGCGCCGTCAGCCCGCGCGCAAAGCCGTCGACGTCCCTCCGCAGCTCCTCGTACGTGAGCGCCTTGCCCGACGCCCCGTCGATGAAGGCCGGCGTCGCCAGCCGTCCCGACGTCATCCGCAGGGCGTCGGGCATGCCGGGGAAGGAGCCCGGCGCGTCGCTGTGGAAGAGAAAGTCCACGATGTGCCCGGCCTGCTCGGCGATGGGCGGGCACGGGGACGAGTAGATGCGCTGCCCGTCGGGCAGGACCTCAATGTGGGACATCGCGGGGGTCGTAAGATCGTCTAGAGGTCGTCGCGGACGCGCCTTGGGGCTGCTTTCCTCCGGATTGCGAATTGGTCGCGTCGAAGAGTCGTGGGAGACGGTTGGGCGGACACGGAAACGAAGGCAAAGCATTCTTTTGCCTCCCACCGCCGATCGACCTCCCTCCAGTCATTGCAAGGCACATTCAGCAACATGAAACGCCCGATACCATGTTCGAGACACCCTGACTCGTCAGAACTTCAGCGCCTCGCGCTGCATCCGCTCCTTCCTCTCCCCCGCCTGCAGCATCCTCTCCCTCGCGTCCAAGATCGCCACCTCCTTCTCCATCTGCCTGATCTCCTCCTCGTAGTGCCTCTTGAGCGTCGGCTCCCGCGCGTTAGCCGCCAGCCGCGCCCGCGCCCGGGCGAGCTGGGGTAGCAGCGCCGCACGGCGGTCCGCGATCTCGAGGCCCTGCACCGTCCGGGGTTTGGGCTTGGAGGGGGCGGAGGGTGTGCCGGGGCGGGGTGCGGGGGATGAGCGGGGAGGGAGGGGGAGGGCAGGGGAGGATCGGCCCGCGAGGGCCGAGTTGAGGAAGGTGAACATGCTGTCCGCCGCCTTCGCCTGCTGCGCGGCCTGCTTGCCGACCTTGGCAGCGGGTTTCCGGTGGTTCTGGAACCCCAGCCCGCGGCCCTCCTTCGTCCTCACCGCCTGCACGGGGTCCGTCCGGCCCTGCTGCTCCCGGCCGAGGCCGCGGCCGGGGACGAAGCCCATGGCCAGGAGCAACTTGGAGGCGATGCCGCGCGTGTGGGCTTCCCAGGGCGCGAGGACGTCCGGTGGGGGTTCAAAGTCGTCGGCAGGCGAGAGTTCGTCCGGATCCCAGTCGGAAGAGGAGTCCGAATTGGAGTCCGCGGATCTGTCTCGAGCGGTGGAACTCCGCGCCTCGGAAGCGTGGAACTCCTCTTGGAACCGATCGCTCCCATCCTCGCCGTCCTCCTCCAATGGCACCACCGTAACGGGCACCACGGCCCCGTGCGGCAGCACCTGCGTCCGCGGCTTGCCCGGCTTGTTCCCCGTGTCCGCGAGCTGCACCATCACCTCGCTCCCTCCCCTCCTCTGCTCCACCACCCTCGCGAGCTCCCAACTCCCATCGCCACGCGGTCCAATTGCGACCCAAGATCCCGGCTCCAGGCGGCCCTGCTCGTGCGGGAGAAGCTCCTTGGGGGCGAGCTCGACCTCGGACTGGCCGTCCAGGGGGCAGAGGAGGTGTACAGAGGCGGTGTTGGCAGACACTGAGGTGACCATGCCCGGCAAGAGCACGAGCGAGGCGGCAGGGAGGTCCACGGGGCCGTGGGGGACGAGGCACGCGTCGCCGACCGCAAACTCAAACGACTCCACCGCCTCATTCTCGGCGCTGGTGCCATCAGCGCCCTCGCCGGCCTCCCTGGAGCCGTCTTCGACGTGGTTCGTTCCATTTTGGGCGCGATTTTCGCCCAGCTGTGCCGCGATGGCGTCCCGCAGACCGCGCAGCTCCGCGTCCTCGGCGAGCGCGAGCAGCGCGTCGATCTCGGCCAGCTGCGCCGCGAGGTCGCCCGCGTCCCCCGGCAACGCCGCAGCATCCACATCGCCGTCATTTTCGCCGGCCGCCGACCCCGCCACGTCCTCGGAAACGCTCAGTGCCAGGCTCATTCCGCCTGAGAGGTTTTGTACCGCGCGCGAGCACCGACCTGTATCGGGCGTTTCCTGCACCGATCCCGACGTGGACATGTAGATGAGGATAAGATCTGTCCTGACGATGTGCTGATTGCTATGTTGACATCGGGCAGATTTTCCACCAGGGTCTTGCGCCGTTGCCTGGTTCGATGGAGGGTGAAGCCGCGTCGCAGGATCTGCCGTGCTTCCGTTAAATCGCCCTTGCGGTCTGCCCCTCAAAACCAGCCCTTGCGTCCTCCTCCGCCGATGACTTCATGCCGGAATGGCGTCTTGCTGATCTACAAGATGCGGGGATCAAGAGCCATCATCCACCATTGCCTCCCGCCGTCCATCGCATCAGGCCGAATGCTGGGACGACAGCGATTGTCCCTGGCGCCCAGGAGGAGAGAGACTTGCCCTCTTCGCAGTTTAATAAGTGTCACAGGGGGTTGAGATTCAGCACCCATCCGACGAAACCTATTGGTTTCCGCATCGAGGGATCCGGCGTTAGCGGGGATATGGATGCGATAGCCGGTGCCGACGTCCAGTCCTCTGGGCGGTTCAGGGGCAAAACACTCGCAAATCGCGGAAATCGGACCGACAGATCCGCATGCAGATTCACCGCCGCGATCGCATCTTGCGGGCGATGAGGGGAGGGTGGTTTTCGCCGACTCGGGAAATCGGGATCGGTCGGGACGCCCGCCGTCATCCCCACCCTCCCCCCCGGCAATGGCGTCCCCTGCCGCGCCGGGCGCCCGGCCGGGCCAGAGCTGCGACCTGTGTTCGCGGCGGCGCCTGCGGTGCGACCGCGGGTGGCCGTGCGGGTTGTGCGCCGAGCGGGGCAGGGCGTGCACGTACGCGCGCGAGGTCCGGAAGCGGGGCCCCAAGCCCGCGGCGGGGCGGGCGGCGGACGGCAATGCCGTCAAACAGGTTGCGCCGGCGGCAGGAGGCCCGATCCGAGGCGCAGGAGCGGTCCGGCGTGTCGGGGGGCCGGCCGGGGAACTTGCCACTGCCCAGGTCGGGGCCCCTGCCGGCGGCCGCCTGCCTCCCGGCGCCCCGCACGCGCCTCCTTTGGAGCCCGGAGGTCCCTTTGGGACTGCAGTTGCCCGCTGGTCGCCGCTGCCGCCATCGCCGGGGTCGGACAGCTCGTCGGGCGCGTCCCCGGGCCCCGTGCTGGCGTCGAACCCGCTTTTTGCCGGCGCCTTTGCCGCCCTCGCCGGGCAGATGCCTGCGAATGTGCAGGCGCACATTGCACCGCCCCATGTGCCGGCGAGCACGCCTCCTTTCTACCCCGGAGCGCATCCCGCACCACTCTTCCGCCCCCTCGTGCCGAGTCTGCCGCGCCACCTGACGCTGGCCGACGATCTGCCTCCGTTACCCGACCCCGGCGTCCTGCGCTACCTCGTCGACGCCTACTTCCTCACCATCGGCACCACCGTGCCGATCTTCCACCGCCCGACCTTCACAGCCTCCCTCGCGCAGCAGCCCTTGTTCCTGATCTGGACCATGGCCGCAATCGCGCTGCCATTCCTGCCGCACGGCGTCTCATCGGGTTCCCCCCTATCGAGGAAGCTGCTTGCCGCAATGCCCGCGGACGCGCACACGGTGCTGCGCCCCGCGACGCGCAGGGCGCTGCAGACCAACCTCGTCGAGCGGGCCAAGCGCGCGCTGCTCCGGGTCGCGGAAGCTACCGCCCTCAGCGGTCCCGACTACGGCACCGGGGAACAGTTCCGGATCGCCAAGATGGGCGGGCTCGTGCTCCTCGGGATGGTCACCGCCTTCAGGTTCTACAAGGGCGCGATCGAGTTCACGGACGCCGTCAACAGGCTGGCCACCGAAGAGGCCCGCGCGCTGGGGCTGAACCTGCCACGCCCCATGGCGGGGCACGGCGCGCAGCCCGCGGGGGGTTGGATCGCCGACGAAACGGCGAGGAGGCTTTGGTACGCCATGTTCATCGCGGACCAGGTGGCGGCGATGGGGCTGAACCGCCCTCCATCCGTCGGACACGGGGAGTGCCTGGCCCCCGCGCCGATTTCGGACGCCGCCTTTGCCGCCGACGGGCCGGAGTCGCCCGCGGAGCAGCCGATTCCCGCCGCGCTGGTTTTCGACAACCCCGACGCACCCTCGGTGCGCGCCGACGGCGTTCTTGTCTCCGAGTGGGCCATGGCAGCTGCCGCGGCTTCGACGCTCGCGGCGGTCGTGGACTGGCAGCGCCAGAGTCGCATGAAGGGTGTCCAGTTCTTCCTGCCGCGGACCGAGGACACTGATCCGGCGTGGGAAGACTGCCATGCGAGGTTCCTCGGTCTCGCGGCGATGTTGGAGCGGCTGTATTGGAAGTTCCCCGCCTGGCTGCGGGACCTGGACGCCGACCCCGCAGGATTCCTCGCCGACCTGCCCTCCGACATCGCAGCTGCCGATCCCGCTGCCGTCGCCAAGGCGGTGCACGCGATAGCCATGCTGCATGCCGCGCAGTGCTGTCTGCATTCACCCCCGGCACCGGCGGCGGAGCACCGCGAAACGAGGGCATGGATGGCCCACGGGCACCTTGAACGCCCCAATGACAACGCTCCCGTCATGGTCGCGGCCACCGCCTCCGCCCGCCGCGCCGGCCGCACGGCCTTCGCCGGTTTCCCCCTCGCCCCCGATCCGTCCGACCCCTCGGGCTTCCTCACTTCCCCCGCGGCGCTGTGCTTCTTCCACCAGCGCCGCCGCGCTGCACTTTCGCGCCACGCGCTGATGCCCCTGGACCCAGACGTCGTTTTCCGGGACGGATTGCAGGGGATCGCGGCGATCCAAGTGTTCATGTTGCGGCTCCTGCTGCGGGGGATGTACGCCGAGGAGGCGGTGGGACGGCTGGCGGGCGAGTTCGTGCGGGACAACGGGTCGGGCCGCGCGCCCGGCCCGGACGACGCGTCGGAGCTCCTCCGCCGCGCGCAGCAGGAAGGCGACCGCGAGTTCTGGTCGGACCTGCACGCGCACCTGGCCGAGATGAAACCCGGCGGGACGCAGCACCGCGCCGGCGCCGCCGGGCTGCACATGACGAAGGTGATCCTCGCCTCGGCGCGGCTGCACACGCCGGGGGAGGGTTCCTTCGCGGGGCTGCGGTACTCGACGATCGGGGCGCTGGGGGGGGAGTTCAAGGAGATGGTGATGCGGAGGGTGCTCAGCGGGCCGGATAGGGCGGAGCCGGGGGTGGAGGAGGGGGAGGAGGAGGGTGGGGCGCAGGCGGTGCTGTAGGCTGCGCCACCGGAAAGAGCATCTGGCGAAGGACGGGAGGGCGGTTCATTTCGCGCTGCTTTCCAGTTTTCCGACCGCACGAGCGCAGGCTTGTTTATGCCGCCTCGGCCATTTCAATTATCCCGTCTCACGAGTCGTCTAGCGTTCCGACCCGGGCCAGTCCAATCACCACGCCGCCATGGTGGCCGAAACCTCCACGAACGTCGGCCTATCCGCAGGCTCCTGCGCCCACATCTTCTGCATCAGCTCCCACAGGCCGTCGCTCGCCGCGAGCGGCCTGTCCGGCCTGTCCCCGGCCTTGACCGCGGCAATCAGCAGGTCCCTCGGCAGCCCCATGAACGGGTATCCCCCCTCGTCCGACACCTCGTAGCAAACCATGGCGAACGCGTAGACGTCCACTGGGGGACGCAGTCGCCCGCCGCGCCACCGCTCCGGCGCCATGAAGACGGGGGTTCCGCCCTGCTTCATCTGGCCGTCGTCGTTGTTGAGCGTGTTCATGGAGCCGGTGGTGAGGTGGCTGCGGACGCGAGAGAGGCCAAAGTCGGCGATCTTGGGGACGTCGTGGTCTTCGCGAAGGAATTGGTTACGATGGGGCCAGCGAGCCGCATGAAAAGCGCCAACCGATCATAATGTTCTCGCACTTCAGATCGCCGTGGAGGACGTCGAACGAGTGCAGGTAGGCCATGCCCGCGGCGACGCCTTTGAGGTAGCGCATGCCCATGGCCCCGTCCCAATCCAGCTCTTCCAGCCGCTCCCGCATATTACCGTTGGACACGAGCTCCGAGACCATGAGGGGCGGAGATTCGCAAAAGGCAAGGAGCGGGAGCACTGCGCAGCGGTACACGAGTGGTGAGGATCAGTCGATGCTGAACAACACGGTCGCCCACCATTTCGCTGGGTCAGCCCCTCCCACAGAGCTATCTCGCCCAAGAACATCTTAATCATGCGGGGACTGACATCGCCCTTTATCGTTTTGACGGCGACGGCCGTGGCACCCCGGAGGGTCCCGCGGTTCCGTGATCTCCAGATGCCGAGCACGCGACATCCACGGGACGAGCGACGTTCGAGTCCACCGCATCGCACACCTGCTTTTTTGGCAGCCAGATCGATTTCCGTGCTCGCTGGCCGCCCGGCCACGACGACGCGGGATGGACGTCACACCACCCTGTACAGCGCCGCCGCATTCTCCCAAAACACCCTCCTTGCCCCTCCCGGCCCCAGCGCTTCCTCGACGAGCGCCACGTCCCCGTCCTCGAACGGCCTTTTGGCCCTCGTCGACGGCAGGTCGGTGCCGAACACCAGCGCCGCGGGGTCCCTCTCCACTATAGCCCTCATCGCCCCGGGGAGATCGGAGATGGACGTCCGTCCGAATCCGGAGGCCTTGACCCTCGCCCCCGCCCCGACGAGCTCCAGCAGGGCGGGGAGGCCGGCGTCCGACATCCCCAAATGGTCCACCACGAGCACGGGGAGCGTGCCCAGCATCTTCGCGTGGGGTGCCAAGACGGCGGCTTCGGCGTACACCTCGGCGTGCCAGCCCGCGACCCTGTGCGCGCGGGAGGCGAGGCGGACCATCGCGTCGATGGCCTTCGACGGGTCGGGGTCGGTGGAGGGCCCGCCGCGGAGGAGGTTGAACCGCAGCGCCCTCACGCCGACCCCGTCCAGCCTCCGGATCTCGGCATCGGGTACGTCCTCGGGCAGTTGGGCGACGCCGACCCAGTTCTCCCCCAGCCTCCGCAGCGCGTCCTCCAAGTAGGTGGTGTCGAACCCCTGGAACGACCCCGAGACGACGGCGCCGCCCGCGACGCCGAGGCCCGCGGTGCGCGCGCGGTAGTCGTCCGCCGTGAATTCCGGGGGCAGGTAGCCGTTGTTGGCGACCAGCGGGAACCCGGGGGCGACGATGTGGACGTGCGCGTCGAAGATCTTCCTCCCTTGCGGCGGGGGATCGCGGTCTGCTGGGGCGTCGGGGGGAGCGTCCATGGCGGGCAAGAGGGGGGGAACGCGGAACGGTGGGGTGATGAGGGGGCGATGCGCGGGTTTTGTGCGCGGGATCCGTGGAAGCGCGGAAGCGGCGGTGCGGTTCCTGGAAGGCGGTGTCGGGCTGCTTCGGCCGGCCGAGTCCATCGGGACGGGCTGCCAGTTTGCTGCGTGTTGAAGTACAAAGATCGATGCAATCAGAGGCGCCGATGTCGTCTGTAGATGGACGCGAGCTGATGAAGCGTTCGAGCTCGAAGGAGCCCGTCGAGGTCCGACATCCCGGTGAATCGCGGTGCTGCAGGTCTCTTAATACCAGCAATTGCAATCAGAAGGCTTCATTTTCTCGCTGCTTTCCCCCGTCTCGTCGTCGGAAGCGGATCCGGCCAGCTGTGGAGGCCGGCGGCTTCACTTCCGAAGGGTCCGGGCGGCCCGCGCGTCAGCTCGGCGCAGCAGACCACCGACAGCCGACCTTGCGGACCGAACAGGGCCGTGCGGCCACTCCCGACATGCGGACGTTCTTTGCCCTCGTGCTCGCCATGTGCGCGGCGCGGGCGGGCGCGGCGGCGGGCGCCGACGGGGCGGGGCTGCGCGAGCAGCGGGCAGCGGACGCGGCGCCGGCCGGCGGGCGCCATCGGGGCGACACGGGCCGCGGGCGGGCGGCGGGCGACGCGGCGGACGAGGGGACGTCGGGCGGCTCCGGGATCCGCCGGGGGGAGGGGCGCGGGGAGCGCGGGGGCGGCGCGGGCGGCCGGGTTTTGCACGGACTGGCCGAGGCGCGCAGGGCGGCGCGGCTCATGCGGCCGATGGGGCTGCCGCATAAGCGGGGTGCTGACAGCGATATGGACACGCCGGGCGGCGCCGGGGACGCCCATCGGGCGCCCATTTCGGACTTGGAGCCCGCCGGCCCGCACGGGCTCCACCGCCGGCTCGGCGCGATCCCCGTCGCCGGCATCGTCAGCGGCAACTCGGCCGCCGTCAAGGCCAAGCAGCGCATCGCGGCCGCCGCCAAGCGCGCCCGCCGCAAGAAGAAGAAGACCACCTCGACGACCTCGTCCACCTCGACCAGCGTCACCTTCACGCACACCACGACGACCCTCACCACCTCCACCTTTACCCGCACGACCTCCACCACCACGCAGACCACCCTCACCACGACCGAAACCGCCACCAAGACCGTCCAAATCGCCACAGAGGAACCTCCCCCGCGCACCCTCAAGACCGGCACCCGGACCCCGCAGACCACCGCGACCCCCGACGAATGGTTCGGCCCGTGCCCGTGGGGCGCCGACGTCCCCGAGACCACCGTCGCGCGGTGCGGAAAGACATTCAACCAGCGCTGCCCGCCGGGAGAGTGCTGCACGCCCACGGGGGACTGCCGCAACCCCAACGACGAGTTCGGTGGGCCTCCTCCTCCCCTTTTGCCGCGCGCCGATCGAGCTGACCACGCCCCCGCGTGCACAGAGGTCCCGTGGTGCAACGCCGAGTGCCAGCACGGCTACGGCCGGTGCCGCAACGCGACCGGCACCGTCGACTTTTCCTGCGCGACGACGACCATCCCGTACTCGACCACGCGCATGTCGGCGGCAACACCCGTGTACATGGCCTGCCCCGACCTCGAGATCACCCGCTCCGGCAGGTGCGGCCCGGAGTGGGGGAACCTCCGGTGCCACGAGGACCTGTGCTGCGGCGGCGGCGGATGGTGCCAGGTTCGTCCTCCCTCCTCTTTCCCTTGCGATCGTTTGCTCACGCGGGCTGCGGTAGGACGACGGCGGCGACAGCGGCAAGGAGTGGTGCGGGCTCACGTGCCAGCTCGGCTTCGGCAAGTGCTGGGTGTCGGAGCACCCGGGGGCCACCATCAGGTGCCCGGCGAGGAGGGCAAAGTTCGACATCGGGGAGTTTTTGGCGCCGGACGAGGAGCCGTAGTTGGGACGGGGGCTCGGGGGCCCGGATCGGGGATGCGCCGGCGCGCTGTTGGGTTCCCCCTGCTGCATGTGCTTCGTCTCGAATCGATCTCCGTCGCATTCTCGGTCCCGATGATGGATGCAGATTGCACGGTCGTGTTGGCCTCGACGATCGCGATCGGGGATTCCCTCAGCCGCCGCCAAGGCGCGCCAAAGGACGTTGCCACAGATGACTACAACGCACAACTTCACCACTTCGAACGAGCCAAACCGACCCGACACCCCTAGAGCGATGGCACCCATGCGCTGGCACCTCCCCGCGCTCGTCGCGGCCGCGCTCGCCGTGCTCCTTGCCGCGCAGCCTGCGTGCGCGGCCCCCGCAGCGGTCAACCCGTGCTTCTACCTGCACTGCTCGACCGGCTGCTGCTCCGAGAGCGAGGGCGGCTGCGTGCCGTCCGACCGCTGCTTCATCGTTGTGCTGCCGGGCGGCGGCGCGGAGCGGCCGGCGGGCGTGCGGCCAGCGGTGCCCGCGCCGGCCGGCGGGCCGTGCGGCGCGTCGGACGCCGACCACTGCCTGACCGGGTGCTGCGTGCGCGGCGCGTGCGCGGCGCCCGACGCGTGCTTCGGTGCGCAGGCCGCGCCGGTGCGGCCCGACGGCGCCCGCTGCTTCGCGCACGCCGCGTGCGCGTCCGGCTGCTGCGACTGCTCGCTGCCGTCCGCCGCGGACGCGCCCGTCGCCGCCACGTGCGCGTGCGCGCCCCGCGAGCGCTGCTTCGGCGCGCCGGATGGCGAGCCGCTGGGCAGGCCCGCCGGCGCAAACTGCTCCGCGTCCGGCGTGCAGTGCGCCTCCAGCTGCTGCGTGGGCGGCTCGTGCGCGCCGCACGCCGCCTGCTTCGGCGCCGGCGCATCCCCGGCACCCGCCGGCCCCGGCGCAGCGTGCGCCTCGGCCGCCGGCTGCGCATCCGCATGCTGCTTCAACTCGCGCTGCTCCCCCCCCGGCCTGTGCTCCGCCGCCGGCCCCGCCTCCGCAGGCAGGCCCGGCGGCGCAGCGTGCTCCTCCTCGGGCCCCGAGTGCGCCTCGGCGTGCTGCCTCGGGGGCGCCTGCGCCGACCACGCGGCGTGCTTCGGCGCCGGCGCCGGAGCGCTGTCCTGCGTGCAGGGGGCCGCGTGCGGCTCGGGGGACGGCTGCGACTCGGGGTGCTGCATCAACGCGCGGTGCTCGCCCGGCGCCCTGTGCATGGGAGCCCCGGGCGGGCGGTGCGGGGGGGCCGCGGATTGCCCCGGGGACGGGTGGATGTGCACGGGGGGACGGTGCGTGGTGATGCCCGGCGAACCGCTGCTTCCGGCAGTCTGGCGGGGGTGAGGTGGCTCCACAGCCTGCTTTTCCTCGCGGATTCCTTCCTCTCTATGAAGTGAAACTACTGGAAACTTCGACACGTTGCACGGCGCGAAGATGCGATGATTGCATTCACCGCTCCTGGTGCCCAAACCAGGCGTCGAATATAGCCTTGCTGACCGTGCTGATGAATCTACCCACACCTCCTCCGCTTCCCCGTACGGGTCGAATGGGTTCGGTGTACTTTTCTATGCGTTTGGTGCCCAAGCAACCGCCCCGCCCGGGCAGGGGGGACTGGTGGCCTGTTGCACATCGCCGTGGACCGGACGAACTGCGTGGCCTTTTGTTCGCGCTCCGAACTTCCACCCCCCCGCAGGAGTCGAGAATTAGATGATGACCAGAATACATCAGGTAGAATTAGTGCCAAAGCCGTCGCCGTCCCCCGCACGGTTCACCCCGCCGTCGAGCACAGCACCGCGAAGGTGATGGCGGCCACCACCACCTGCACCCCCACCGAAATGTAGTCCCACCTCCTGACCTCCCTCAGCACCGACCTCGGGTCGCCCCGGGCCCACCTCCCCTCCTTCAGGAACTTTGGCGCCGGCCCCCACAGCGCGCCCTCCTCGGAGCCCGCGTCCTCGTCGCGCGCCTCCTTGCCCACCAGGGCGTGGCGCTCGTCCTCCTCCCGGTCCAGCGCGGCGTGGAACACGGCGTTGTCCCAGAGCACCTGGAGGAAGGTGAAGGTGACGAGGACGTAGGCGGTGATGTAGAGCTCGTCCATCAGCACGAGCCCCGAGACGATGGCGGGGTCGATCGAGGTCTGCTGCAGGAAGACGCAGGTGATGAGCGCCGTCGCGCACAGGCCGATGCGGAGCTCGACGATCTTGGGGTGCACGAAGAGGGAGCTCCAGGCCACGATGAGGACAAAGATCAGGGGCACGAGCTTCCAGGCAAAGTTGCTCTGGGCGCGGGCGATGGTGACGGTGACCAGGATCGCGGAAAAGCGCTCCGAGGAGTTGCTGCCGGGGTCGCCGAAGTTGGTGCCGTAGTCGTGCAGGTACGGCTCGATGGTCATGGAGAGCACGCTCCAGCCCGGCACGACGATGGAGCGGTCGTGGCCCGAGTTCTTGGTGTCCGGGAGGAAGATGAGCTCCGACGCGGGGAGCTCGGGGTCCTCGATGACCAGCTGTAGTTTCTGCCTGTCCATCGGGAAGGAGCGGAGGTTGAAGGCCTGGTAAAAGGTACCCTGTACTTTGAGCTCCTGGTACTGGACGCCCCCCGGATAGACGGCAGGCTCGTCCGATAGGCGATTGACCGTCGCCCCGCCGTCGATGGCGTTCACGAACTCCAGGGTTCTCGTGGGGTCCGTGAGGTTCCCGGACCACAACGCCCACATGTAGACGGTCATGTCGACGTCGGAGGAGGCCACATCGAGGTCGTACTATCGAGCGAGGGGGGATTCAGCGGGAGAGCCTGCCGGGGGACGGGCCACCCACGATGTTGAGCACCTGCACGCCGATGGTCACCGTCGCGGTGTTGTTCGGCACGGCGGGCAGCGGCACGAAGTCGCCCGTCGCGGCGCGCTTCGTCGGGTGAACCGGCGCGGCCCCGTGCGGATGCCGTGCTGCGGCCACCGGCGGCGCCGCGCAGAGGGCCGCGGACAGCGCCGCCAGCGCCGAGAGGCACGCTCGGTCGAAGCGCATCGCGGAAGGCAGCCGCGGGTCGGTCCGCCGGCTTCCGGGTCGGGGCTTCGGTCTGGCCGGTCCGGCGCGGCTGAGCGGTTGGTGCGGGCGGTGCGGTTGATGACGCGATCGTCAGCAGATCTTGCCGGAGCTTCCGAACCTTTCACCAGCATGAAGCTACACGGTGTCAATCTACCCGGTCCTCCGCTTCTTCCTCGGGGACACGGGGCCCCCGTGCCGCCGGTGGAACTCGGCCACCGCGTGCCCAGCCCCTGTCAGGTTCTCCAGCGGCTCCCAGGTGACATCGTTCCATCCCTTCCACTGGACGCGGTACTCTGCCCCGCGATCCGTGTGCCGGCACGCCGAGATCTTGCCGACCTCGTACTCGATGTCCTCCTCGAGGTCTTCCTCCTCCGTCGTCGCCCGTTCCACCTCGAGAAGCAGCCGGTCGAGGGCCTCGAAGCAGGATCCCGGCCGGCCGAGCACGTTGGTCTGGTTCGGCTTGTGCGCCATCCCCAGGGGCCCGTCCGAGTGCAGGAACCCGTGGATGCGGAAGTTGTTCTCCCCTCCCTCGTAGGCATCCCCCGCGTGGACCTGGTCGCCGCGGAACACAAGCATGTCTCCCGTCTCCAGCACCACCCGCTCCACCCTGCCCCCCGAAGGCAGCGTGAACGGCCCCTCCCCCCGCGTCGCAAGCGCCTCGTGGACGTTGCGCCACGAGTGCGGCCACTTGCGGACCGAGGTCCTCTGCACCGCGACGAAAAACAGCAGCGGCGCATCGCGCGCCGCCGTCGTCCGCGCCATCCACTCGCCCGACTCGGCGGAGGGAAACGCCAGATCCGTGTGCTTGGGCTGCGCCGCGCAGCCCGGCCTGCTCATCAGCACGTCGACGTTGCGCAGCTCCCTCCCCGGAAACAGCACGCCCAAGACCCCCCTTAGCACGGCATGCAGCTCCGCGAAGCCGGGCGGGCCTGGAGCCTCCTCCCGTCGCCGGGGAGCGTCCTCGCCCCGTCGATGGCCTGGAACACGGGGGGGTACTGCAGCGGCGAACTACTACGCAATAGCGCGAGCTAGGAGGTTCGATGTTTGGTACGATCCGCGCCGCATCATTGAAGGCTTGGGCCACTCCGGCTTTGTTGCACGTACGTCAACCTTCTCCGCGTGTGGCAAGATCCCCCCTCGCCAGCGCCTGTTCAGCACGGCCATCATGGTTGATCGCCTTTCTTAACTGCTTTTCTCTCTGGATTCACCCGCGAACGCAAGGCATCAACATGTGAAGGCCTGCAGATCGGGGTTCACCCGCCTCGTGCCTGGCGGAGCCCTTGCGCACCGCCGGAGCTCCGAAGCTGCCCAAACAGATAGCACGATCCTGCTTCATTGACGCGCCCGGACCGCAGGCGGCGCGCGTTTCCACATTCCGGCGACATATTTCCCGCATTTTGCACGGGATCGAGCCCGCAGGCCATGCCGGACGCGGTCGGATCGACACCCCCGCCCGTCGTCTCGCACTGGGACGGAGACGGCGGCATCGACAGCAGCGGCACCCTCTCGCCGCCTCCCACTTCTTTTCCCGCTGCACGGCGGCCCAGCGACAGGGGATCCGTCGGGTTCAACGGCCCGAACGGGAACGGTGCCAACGGCCTGAACCCCGGCTCGAAGATGGGCTCGCTGGGCCGGCGGGGCTCCCCCGCTGCCGTATCAGCAAAGGACATCGCGTATCTGCTGGAGCGCATGAACGTAGCCGAGGCCGTCGAGGACGACGGGGCGAGCAACGACGTGGCATCGTCCGTCGGATCGAGCGCGGTCGGGCGCTTCGAAACGAGCGACGAGCTGGAGCGGTTCAGGGAGTTCCAGGTGCTTTTGGACGCCTTTTGCGATGCTGCGACCGTCCCGGTGATGATCACCGATGGCGACGGCCACGTGCGCTCCATCAATGGCGAGGCTCTGTCCCTATTTGGCTACGAGCGGCGCAACATCGTTGGGAAGAACATCGCGATCCTCATGCCGAAATCCGTGGCCGTCAAGCACGACTACTACATGCAGCGCTACCACTCGACCAAGATCAAGCACATCCTCCAAGACAAGCAGACACATCTGAAGGCAGTCAAGGCCGACGGCACCTCGATCCCCATCAGCCTTAAAGTCAACGAGCTCGCCCATCCCGGACACGGGGGCTCGTCTTTCGTGGCCTTCGTGCAGGACCTGAGCGCGCAGCTCGAGTACGAGCGCATCGAGCGGACCTTCTACTCCCTCCTCCCCCGACACATCGCCGACCGCATGCGCCGTGGGGACCAGGGCATCGCAGAACAGACCGCGGCGTCGGTGCTCTTCATTGACTGCGTCAACTTCACGGCATTCTCCAACGCCGCGGCCCCGGCCGAAGTCATTGAGCTGTTGAGCCGTATCTTCCGGGTCGCCGACATTGCTGCGAAGCACTACGGCATCGAGAAGGTCAAAACCATAGGTGACTGTTACATGGGCGCCTGCTTCTTGATGCAGCAGGTAGGCTCGCGATCGGCGACGAAGCGCCCTGCGGGGCAGGACAACTCGTCGCACTACATGGACGCCCCCGTGAGGGCCGTGGAGATGTGCCTCGACGTCGTGCAGTACATCCAGCAGAACGAACAGATCCGGGTGCGGGTCGGGATCGCGACGGGGCCGGTCGTGGCCGGATGCATGGAGGGCGACCGGCCGACCTACGATCTCCTGGGGCCGACGGTCAACCTAGCGTCGAGGCTGCAGAACGTGGCACCGGCTAACGGTATTGCTGTGGACTCAGCGACGGCGGAGCAGTGCTCGCACGTCTTCCAATGGGCCGCCCCTGTGCAGCACGACCTCAAGGGCTGCGGCGACGTGGACGTCTTTATCCTGGAGGGAAGAAAGCAGCATTCGGGTACCATGGGAAGGAATCACTCTCTGTAATAGAGCTGGAATCCCCGTCTGTTGCTGCTGTTTCCTGGTCGGTTAATGTATTCGGTCTCACGATCCCGACAACAAAACTGCACGTAAGGCAGACAACGCCGACATCCACCGAGTTTGCATGAGCCACTCCTTGCGTCAGCGCCAATGTGCTTTCGCGTCCTGATCTCGATGTGGCGCGCGGCCAGAGTGGATCTTGTGTGTCCTCAAGACGACGTCATCAGAGGACCCTTGTCCTTGGGGATCAACCCCCTGCTCGACAACCATCGAACATGGGGGACACGCCCGGTTCCCCCTTTCTGTCGACCGGCGGGCTCTTCGACGGCGACGGCAAAACCAGCAGCGGCACACTGACGCCGGGCCCGGCATCGGAGCCCGGAGGGAGGAGGCCCAGCGACAGGGCCCCCCTGGGGTTCAACGGCACCAACGGGCCGGTCGGGCCGGCCGGCCAGGCCGCCAACGGAGCGGTGCCCATGTCCGGCACGAAAATGGGCTCCCAAGGCCGGTCCGGCGCGCCGCCGGCCGTGTCGGCCAAGGACATCGCGTACCTGCTCGAACGCCTGAACGCCCAGGACGGGGGCGACGACGACATGGTCTCCTCCGTGGCAGGGTCGAGCGGCCTCGGCCACTTTGAAAGCAACGACGAGCTGGCGCGCTTCAAGGAGTTCCAGGTGCTACTGGACGCCTTCTGCGACGCTGCGACCGTGCCGGTGATGATCACGGACGGCGAAGGACACGTCCGCTCCATCAACCACGAGGCCCTTTCTCTGTTTGGCTACGAGCGCCGCAACATCGTCGGCAAGAACATCAACATGCTGATGCCCAAGTCGCTGGCCGTCAAGCACGACTACTACATGCAGCGCTATCACTCGACCAAAATCAAGCACATCATGATGGATAAACAGACCCATCTGAAGGCAGTCAAGGCCGACGGCACCACCTTTCCCATCAGTCTCAAGATTAATGAGCTGGCCCATCCCGGCGGCACCGGCTCCTCGTTCGTGGGCTTCGTCCAGGATCTGACGGCGCAGCTCGAGTACGAGCGCATCGAGCGGACCTTCTATTCCCTCCTGCCCCGCCATATCGCCGACCGCATGCGTCGTGGCGACCAGAGCATTGCCGAGCAGACCGCAGCCTCAGTGCTCTTCATCGATTGTGTCGACTTTACCGCCTTCGCCAACTCAACCCCCGCCTCGGAGGTGATTGAGCTCCTCACCCGTGTGTTCCGCGCGGCCGACATTGCCGCCAAGCACTACGGCATCGAGAAGGTCAAGACCATAGGTGACTGTTACATGGGCGCCTGCTTCCTCCTTCAGCAGGCCGGTTCCCGGTCCGGAGCCAAGCGCCCTGCGGGACAGGACTCGTCCCACTTCATGGATGCTCCCGTGCGGGCGGTCGAGATGTGCCTGGACGTGTTGCAGTACATCCAGCAGAACGAGGAGGTGCGCGTGAGGGTGGGGATCGCCACGGGCGCCGTGGTTGCAGGCTGCATGGAAGGCGACCGTCCCACCTACGATCTCCTGGGGCCGACGGTCAACCTGGCCTCCCGGCTGCAGCACATGGCGCCCATCAACGGAATCGCCGTCGATACGGCGACGGCGGAGCAGTGCTCGCACGTGTTCCAGTGGGCAAGCCCGGTGCGGCACGACATCAAGGGCTGCGGCGATGTTGATGTTTTCGTACTTGAGGGCAGGAAGCAGAGTTCGGGGGCCAAGGGAAGGGCCAGCAGTTTGGCCTAAGCGTGTAGGAGTAGCCTTGATGTCGCTTCGGTGTGCGGAGTGTAGGGGACTTCGGAGCAACAACCTTTATTGAAGCAGAGAGAGCTCCACTCAAACTTCTCCAATCGATGGGAATGCCGTTGGTGCGAGCTACATTTGGCGCGCAATTGCTCAAGCTTTGTTCTTCTCGCTCATCTGTTTCGGGACTTGCAGTGGCTTTGTCAGCCCGCACGCAGCGCGTCCAGTCATCGATCGCAAATCGCAAACACCGCTACCGCCGCCGGCCTCACACTGTCCCGACTACTCCGTCCTGGAATTTCGATCCAATAGCAGAGCTTAACAAGCGCTCAGAGGACGGATACCGGCTGCCGGGCGACAACTGGGGAAGCCAGTCGGGTGGTCTGCGAGGCCGTCCGGCCGCCCCGGACCAGACCCAGGTGCAGAGAGCACGGAGCCGGAGGGGAGGCTCCCAACGCAAGCGCCGCGGGCACTTGTGGCGGTCGCGCCCTCCGGCACCAGGACTCTCAAGCTTCGGGCTCGGGGAACACGACTCGCCGACGAAGATGGCTGCCGCGCCGCCTTTTTGCGGGCGGTAATGTATGTCACGATGCAGCTCGGAAGCTCGCCGCTTACTCCAGCGATATGCGGCACGGGACGGGACTAGGCAGAGCTGGAGGCGCCTCTGGGAAGGCAAGGTCGACGTCAAACAGATGCCTCCGGCGCTTCGTTGGACAAATTGAACACATACGTGGCCGCTGAAATGCTGGTGCTCATCTTCTTCCGATCTACGCTGGAGACGCCCGCGGGGTAGAGCACCGAGCCCACGACGACTCCATTCTCCTGCGGGGTTTCAAGCAGCAGGGAGCTCGGATGGGATGCCGATGCACTTGCGAACGCCCCATCCCGCGGCGAACGACGCCGGGCGGCGAGACGATGGGGAGCGGTTAAACCCCCTGAGCGGGTCACGTGCAGGGGTCCGGCGAGCACATCTGCCGCCCGCGCGGACTAACGTGCCCTCGAGTACAAAAGGCGGCTCCCCGCGCTCCCTCTGCCAGCACGCCAGTTCGCGCCTGAAGCAAGTCTCCTCGTTTGTTGACTGCGGTGGGTCCGCCCATCCGGGTCGGGCAGCGCGCGCTGACGATGTCTCCCTGCCCGCCCCTGCCCCCTCTCGGCTTCCCTCGCTCCCCCTTCATCCCGACCGCTCTCTCCTACTCCCGCCCGTCGCTATATCAGCCCCCACGAAGATGCACGTCACCAGCCCCCTCGGCATTCGCTCCTTCGTGTTCGGCACCGCCCTCTGGGCGAGCGGCGTCGGTCTCGTCCGCATCATGGGCGAAACCATGTACCCCCTCAAGGACGACAAGGCACGCCAGGCCGCCGTGCTAGCCGCCACCATTCCCCTCTCCATGACCTTCCCCTACCTCCTTCCGGTCTTTGGGATCCCTAAGGAGGCCGAGTTCGAGGCTATGGTCATGGGGTCGGCCGCCGCCTGCCTCTGGGACGGATACGCCGTCTTCTTCACCAACTGGTACTCGGACAGTGAGCACGTCAAGCTGAAGGTCGGCTCGACGCTGCTGTGGGGCATCGGGGTGGGCCTGCTGCTTGCCTCCAACAACAAGGGGTAGATTCCATGTAACAAAGACGGAGTTCATCAATCAACCTAGTTCTGCTTCACCTCGTCGTCGAAATCGCGTGGTCCAAGTTGGCGATTGACACCGCCCGGCACAGCATTGAGAGGGGTGCGGCGGCAAGATGGGTGTTGCCGCTGACGCTCGACGCCCGCGGGGGATGCCGCACCGTGACACCCAACAGTCACACACGCTCTACTGCCCGCCGCCGCCATGGCGCGCAGCGAGGCAACTCTCTTCTGTCGCCGCCGTCCCGTGCGGGGCCCGGGCCGCGGGATCTGCTTGCCGTTCCGCTTCGGACTCGCCTTCGCGCTCTTGCTGGCGGCCGCACGGCCGGCCATCGCAGACCGCCTGCTGGGCAACCCGGTCGGCATCTCCGCCGACGGTGCGCCCTTCTTCAAGCCGATTGTGCCGCATTTGTCGGGATTGAGTGCTCTGGCCGGCGATGCGGGCGCGGTGCCGTTCAACGGCCCCATCGCCAAGATCGTCGGCGGCGCCGCCGTTCCCAGTCAAACCACCTATCCTTGGATGGCCCTGATCATCGATCAGGTCCGCGGCTACATGTGCGGGGGTACCCTCATCGCCCCGAACGTGCTGCTTACCGCAGCGCACTGCGCTGCTGGGAGCCAGCCCTCGTTCTGGAGCGTCCGCACGTACCGCCTGGACCAGTCAAAGTCGACGCAGACCGAGGGAGGCATCGACTACTCGGTCACGAGGGTCGAGATCCATCCCTCCTACAATGCCAACTCGATGGTCTTTGACGTGGCCGTGTTCTTTCTCTCGGCCCCCGTGAACTACGGCTCCTTCGTCCCGGCCTTTGTGGCCATCAACAGGAATGGCGCGATGCCGACGGCCGGCGAAACAGCCCGCACCATCGGCTGGGGCACGACAAGCTACCAGGGCTCGACACCCAACATCATGCGCGAGGTCGACATACCCGCAGCGTCGCCGGCAACCTGCGTCTCGGTTTTAGGCCAGGGGTTTGACAATCCCACGTACCTGTGTGCCGGCAGCGTCGGCAAAGACAGCTGTCAAGGAGATTCTGGCGGACCAATCCTCGTCTTCCGCAACGGCGCATGGCTGCAGGTCGGCATCGTCAGCTTCGGAACGGCAGGATGTGCCGACTCGACCGAATACCTCGGCATATACTCCCGCATCTCGAGCTTCAGCGACTGGATCGACGCGCGCCTCGCCGAGGCCGGGGCTGTGACGCAGGCGCCCGTCAAGACCACGACGCGGCGACCAGTAACAACGACGACCACGGTGGGTGCCTTTTGGCTCGTGAAGATGTTCGGACCGGGGTGGTACTGACTATGCATCCAGCTGACGAGGACTACCGCGGCCGTTCCCGCGGGAGAGACGGTCGTTTGCGCCAGCCCCGTCGCCGCGCTCACGGACCGCAACAGCGTCGTCTCGTCGATCAACATCCCTGGCCAGGGGATTCTACAGGAAGTCAAAGTCGAGCTCGACCTCCAGCATTCCTTCTTTACCGACCTGGTCATCAACCTCACGCGAGTCTCGGACGGCCGCACCGTGCAGCTCTACAACCACAACACCGGCTGCTCCTCCTTTGCCTCGTCGCGGCCGTCACTCGTGTTCGACGACGCCGCAGCCGACCAATGGGGCGCGAACTGCGCTACCGCATCCTTCAGGCCCGACAGCCCGCTCGCTGCCCTGCAGGGAGGCGGATCGGGCGGCCAGTGGACACTCCGCGTGGCCGATGAGTGGGACGGAGACTCGGGCATCCTGTATGGCTGGTGCCTGCGCCTTCGGGCGGAGGCAGGATTCATACAGGAGCCTTCGACCGTCACCGTGACGAGCACTACGACGTTCGTGCAGGTGGTGCCGACGACCGTGACGTTGTTCGCGGTTTCCACCAAGACGGTGCAGAAGACCGTCAGCCGGACAAAGACTGTGACCTCCTTCCGAACAACAACCACACGGTTCGCGACCAAGTTCGTGACCAAGTGCACCTCCACGCGCAAGATCACTGTGCTCCGGACAAGGACTGTCACAGTGCTGCGGGCAGCTGCAGCGCCACAACGGGCCGTGAGACTGGGGCAAGCGGTAGAGGAATAGGAATCATTAAATGTGGAGTGTAAACCTGTGTCATTCGATGCACAAACTGCCTATGTCTCCACCTCCTTGCCTCACAAGTGCGCGTTGATGATCGCCTTGACCTCCATGAATTCGAAGATGCCTTCTTTGCCTCTGCAGGTTTTGTCAGCTATGGTCGGACGGACGATGCAAGCACCCACCCTTCCCGTCCGTTACCTGACTGCCGGTAGCCGCCAACAGGCACATCGAATGCCGCGCCGCTGCCCTGGAGTCCGATGAGTCCCGCCTTGAGCCTGCGGGCAATCTTGGCCGCTGAATCGGTGTCCTTCGCGTACACGTAGCCAGCAAGTCCGTAGGCTAGCGTACACGACGAATCAGAAAGAGAGCATGGTAGGACCGAATATGCCACTAACTCGTCTCGTTGGCAATCCTAACAGCCTCGTCGACATCGCTGTACGGGATCATGCAGAGCACCGGGCCGAAGATTTCCTCTCGCGCGATCCGCATGTCGTTGCGCACGTCGGCAAAGACGGTCGGCTTGACGAAGTAGCCCCGCTCGAAGCCCTCCGGTCGGCCGTCGCCGCCCGCAATGACCCTCGCGCCCTCCTCGATGCCCTTGCGAATGAGACCCGTGACCTTCTTATACTGCGCAGCATTGGCAAGCGGTCCGATCCCATCCCCGGCCTTTGCGGCGCGCTTGGGATCGGCCACCTTGACGGATCCGGCGACCTTGGTTGCGATGGCCACGGCCTCCTCGTAGCGGCTCCGAGGCACGAGCATCCTCGTGGGGGCGACGCAGGTCTGCCCGCTGTTGTTCATCACGTCCAGGATCCCCTTGGAGACGGCCTTCTCGAGGGGAGCGTCGGCGGTAATGATGTTAGCCGATTTGCCGCCGAGTTCCTGGCAGACACGCTTCACAGTCGGAGCTGCAGCTTCGGCGACGAGAATGCCGGCGCGGCCCGAACCGGTGAACGAGATCATGTCGATTCCTGTGAAAAAAAGACGTTGGCAGATGTCCGAAAGACACAGTTGGCGTCACCGCACCTGGATGAGAGGCGATATCATGGCCGACGCCCGGTCCATCGCCGTTGATGAGGTTGAAAACGCCCGGGGGCACTCCAGCTTCATGCAGGGCTTCTGCGACGACTATGGCGTCCAGCGGTGCAAGTTCCGAGGGCTTCAAGATCACTGTGCAACCAGCTGCAAGTGCCGCCGCAACTTTCATGGTAACGATCGTCGTTGGCCTGTCGAGGCGGCAAGATGAGCTGCGGATCCGACGATTCGCGGTCAACCAACCAGTTCCACGGCGTTATCAGGCCGCATACGCCGATGGGCTCGTGCCGAACGAGGTGTTTCCCGCCCCTCCTCTCCTCGAACTCGAGCTCCTGCAGAGCCTTGATGGTGAAGCCCAGTAGACCGACCGGCCCCGCCGCTTGAGCAGTGTCGGCAAGGTATTTCGGTGCTCCCATCTCGCTCGTGATCTTGGCGGCCATTTCCGGTATCCTTTTCTTCAAGGCCGCGGCAAACCGCTGCAGCAACGCCACCCGCTCGTCCTTTGTCGTCTCCGAGAAGGTCTCGAAGGCTCTGCGCGCAGCGGCGACGGCTCTGTCGACGTCCGCTTTGGAGCCGATGGCAATGCGGGCGGTCGGCTCCTCAGTCGCGGGGTCAATCACGTCATGCTTGACGAGCTTTCCGGCGGGAGGAACCCATTCGCCGTCGATGTAGAAGCTCAGGTGCTCCTGCAGCGTGCCCCCGACGATAAGAAGCCAAACTCTCCCGGCAGCAATGAAGACGCTTACGGGAACGCTCATTGGCCGGAAGTCGGTGCTCCTTTGTTGGTGAATGGTGTGTCTGGGGGACGTTTTCTGCGTAGAACACCGACGGTTCCGAAGTCGCTGGACATGCCAACGATGCTCATTGTCGCGCTACCTCGCAGATGGTAGCAGGAGAGGCACCGGTAGATCGTTTCTTGCAGAGGGTTACTCGATGGGAGCCGGATTCGGCGCCAGATTCGCGGATTCGCAGTCGCCGTCATCCTGCCCCCGCCGCGGTATAAACAAGAAAAGAGAGCAACCAAGGCGGCGGTCTCTCTCCTTCGTTTCTCGCCGTTATGTCGGCTCCCCATCTTCTCCTATCTCACCCGCAGACGTCCCTCATACATCTCCTGACTGTTCCGGGGCTGACGGTCCACACGTCGATCTCGTCGACCACGCCGGCCCACTGCGTCTCCCTGCCCCTCCCCCTGCCCACCGCGACTCCGCCGACTCTATTTGCCGCGCAGGCCGCGCGGCCGACAATCCATGCCTACAAGTTTACCCACACGAACACTCTCGCCGAGATCCTGAAGCACCCCGCGCCGGAAAAGGTCACGGCGCTCGCGAGCTCGCCGTCCGGCAACTACCTCGTCGCGGGCGGGGCCACGGGCCGCTTATGGGTGTGGGAAGTTGCCACAGGGGAGCTGTTGAGGAGCTGGGAGGGACACTACAAGCGTGTCGGGGTCATTCGGTTCTCCAGTTGCGGGCAGGGTGTTTGGACCGGCGGCGACGAAGGGGCAGTCCACCTCTGGAACCTGGCCGAGTTGGTGTCTTTCCGCCTGTCTGTCGGTACTCGTGTTCTCACTGAGGGGTTCTCGTTGTCAGCCTTGTGGATAGGACCTCGGACGGGCCGCTAAAGACCCTCGTCACCTACTCGGACCACACGCTGCCGGTGACGGACATTGACGTGACCGTTGGCCACCTTTTCAATGCCTGGGTTGTCACAGCATCCCAGGATCGGACAGTTCGGGTTCGTGGGCGAAAATGTGTTCGTCCGGAAGGGAGTGTCTCACTGGTATGCTACAGATTCGCGGAGTCGCCCCTTTGTCGGAGCTGCCGACCATCCTCTCCCTTTTGCTCCCCTCGACT
This sequence comes from Hyaloraphidium curvatum, assembly GCA_025558095.1. Lineage (NCBI taxonomy): Eukaryota > Fungi > Monoblepharomycota > Hyaloraphidiomycetes > Hyaloraphidiales > Hyaloraphidiaceae > Hyaloraphidium > Hyaloraphidium curvatum. The sequence continues at coordinate 129,721 of JAIVFI010000013.1, forward strand.
CCGACGCGAGTCATCCTTCCTCCTCCCTACCTTGCTCTCTACATTGCCTGCTCCGACGGTATCGTCCGACGACAGCAGCTCTACTCTCGTGTGCCCAACCAGCCCGGCCGTCTCGATCCCGTGACGGAGTACTCCACGGGCCGCCTGGACTTTTCTCTCCTCCACAAGGAATCCAAAGGCGCCTTCCAATACCCCGCCACGCCTTCCCCCGTCCTCTCCCTGGCCATGCACGGCGACACCCTCTACGCCGGCCACGCCGACGGCACCCTCACGGCCTTCGATGCCGGCTCGGGCGCCGTCCTCCGCCGTATCGACTGCGCGCAGCTGACCCCCGCGTCGCGCGCCGCGGACGTGGACGGCAAGGACGCTGGGATCCCCAAGGGCGTGACGGAGCTGGTCGTGGTCGGGCTGCCGCTGCGGCCCGCAAAGAGGGACCCGGCGTCCAAGCCGCTGAAGAGGTATCCCAACATGGAGCCGAGGGACACCGTGGTCGAGTTTCCGGCGCCGCGGGCCGAAGCGGAGCCGGAGCTAGAGCTCTGGTACGGCGACGGGGCGGAGGAGATGGACTCGGACGAGGTGAAGAGGCTTGGCGATGAGGTGGAGAGGCTGAAGGCAAGGGAGGCATTGCTGATGGAAGCCAACGACAAGCTGTTCCAGCTTGCGAAGGGCAAGATCACTTGAAAGCCCGGTATCTGGCCATACATGCTTCACGATGAGACACAGTGGTTGTCCATCCTAGCCACAGCAAAGACCCGTCAAGATGTTCCGGTCCGCCACCAGGAGGAGGCCTTGTCCCTGCCCGGACCGCCCCGCGAGACGTTCTGTACGAGCAGACCATCACTCGGCCAATATGGGCTGGAGCAAATGGGTCGACTCTGCTGGAGTGCTGCTTCAAAGGGCCGAAATGCCCGGATCGGCCTCGATGGGATCAGTCCACGGGGGGGAGAATCCTCTGTCGACGCTGGCTGCGGTTCGTCGGTGCCTATTCCTTCTCCCACGCTCGCGAGCGGGTGCTGACGCGCTTAAAGTCCCAATCGTCCTCGGTCTTGGCGACCTTGCTGTCGACAGCCTGCGCAATCGCGGGGGGAGACGCGTCAGACAAGTCCACCTGAAGGCCCGATTCCAGCTCGTCCGGGGCGTAACTCCGTGCCACCGACACCGTGCCCTAACAGCGCAGATCGCCAGCATCGCCAGGATGGCGCTCTTCTGCGGACCATCCCTCCCCCGGACCCGGAACGCACCTTGAGCTCCTCCTCGAGCGTCACCGGTTTCTCCTTCTTCTGCACCTTCCCCCCCGTCCGTATCCCCAGCTCCTCCTCGTTCCTGTGCATCTTGAATTTTTCGTCGCGGATCTGCATCCGCGTTTCCTGGAAGTGCGCGATGACGAAGGAGCCGGCGACGACCGAGGCCATCATCGGGAGGCCGACGTAGAGGAACGAGTTCTTCTTGGCCAGGCGGCGGAAGTTGGCGGCGAGGGAGGCGGGGGAATAGGGCGACACGGGCCTCCGCGACGGGACCGGGCGAGAGGCCATGTTGGAAGGGCAGTGGTTGACGCTGGTCGCGACGCCGAGTTGAGCCATAAAGACGTCGAGGATTGCATCGCGGCTTCCAACGTCGCTCGCAGGTCAAAGAATTCCAAAATGAACAATCAATTCAATCTCTAGCGTCTATACATCCGCAAGACCAACCCCCGGTGTCGCTCAAGCCGCCTTCGCCTTCCCCCCCTCCGCGGCCTTGGCCGCCTCCACCTCCTTGAACAGCCTCTGCTCGATCGCCATCCCGTCCACCTCCTCCCCCGTCGGCACGTCCAGCCTCGCCACCGCCATGCCCTGCAGCAGGTGCCTCGCTCCCCAGGAGTGCCAGTACGCGCGGCCGTTGAAGTCGGCCGTGACGTCCTTGCCCAGGTTGAGCTTGATCAGGTGGCGGCCGCCGGGGTGGTGCGGGAGGAAGTCCTCGACGTCGTAGATGACGTTGGAGACGCAGACGAGCTTGCGTCCGGAGATGTGCTGCGATTGGACTGCGGGAAGGGGGGCCGTGTGAGATGCATGTCCCGATGCGCGCGGCAGGGAGGGAAAACGCACATTCGTCCCAGCTCCATTCGGGCAGCTGCTCCTTCTTCGGCCCGTAATCCAGCTCCTCCTTCTCCCGCTGCAGCCTCTTCTCCTTCTGGTGCACGACGCCCTTCATGATCTCGTTCATGGGCATGGTCTTGAGGTTCCACGTCAGCCCGAGCATGCTCGCCCCGCGGATGAGCCACTTGGTCGGGTCGTACTGGTACCACTCGATCGCGTTGCGGTAGTCGTGCGGGAACTCGTGGTGGAAGTTGTGGTAGCCCTCGCCGAGGGTCACGAAGGCGGTGATGATGTGGTTGCGCGGGGTCAGGCGGTCCGTGAAGGTGGCCTCGCCGAGCCAGTGCGCGAGGGAGTTGACGCAGAAGGTGGCGTGGTGCACGAAGACGAGGCGGAGGACGCCGGCGAAGAAGTAGCCGCCCTGTGATGCGGGGAATGTGAGCAACGGGCGTTGGCTAATGCGCAACAGACGCAACGCACCACCCAGTCGCCCCAGCCGAGCCCGGCGACGAACGTCGGCAGGACGAAGCCCATGAGCATGCTGAGCCACGGGTAGTTGCGGTGCTGCCAGCGGACCATCCAGTCCTTGTCGAGGTCCGAGATGTCGACGGCGCCACGGTTCTTGGCGTCCTCCTTGTTCAGCATCCACCCGATGTGCGCCCAGAGCATGCCTTTGCGCGCCGAGTAGGGGTCCTGCAGGGGCGAAAGGTCAGCGCATGGCCGTGCGGGACGGGGGCCGGCGGTGCGGGCGATGCAAAGGCCGTCATGCGCAGATCTGGCCAAGGGGCCCGCCGGCGGCGCCCGAGCGCGCCCGGCAGCCCGAATCGATGACCAGGCGTCGCATGCGCATGCACGCGCCACGCAGACTGCGCAGCCTGCCCGCCGGAGGCGTGATGTGCGGCGCCAGGACGCCGAAGCCCACCTTGATGGTGTCGGTGTAGCGGTGGTGCTGGCGGTGGCCCCTGCTCCACCACCTGATGCTGCCCTCGACGGCGCCGGTGCCGCCAATCAGCAGAAACCAGCGGAACAGCTTGCCGGCGTCGTAGCTCTTGTGTGCCCAGTAGCGGTGGTACCCGGCGGTGATGCCGAGGCCGGTCCACGCGTAGTACACCACGGCCCAGATTGCGGTCGGCAGCCGCAGCGGCACGGTCAGCAGGCCGTACAGGGCGAGCAGCGGCGTCGCCGTGAGCAGCACGAAGTGCACCCAGTTGACCTTCTTGAGGCTTGCGGGGATGGCGGTCTCCGCCGACTGGTGCACGAAGTCGGGCGCGACGAAGCGCGGCGCGTCCTTCGCGGGCGGCGCGTTGTACGTCGGCGCGTTGACCATCGGCTCGACGGGCGGCGCGGCGGCCATTTCTGGGCGGGGCGAGGCAAAGGCGTGCCGATGCCGTGGCGGCGGTGAGCCGCGCTGCGCGACTGCGGGGCGGCCGGCGCCCACCTGCGCGGCGATCCGGAGTGCCTGCTGAGTGCCGAGGGGGAATGTGCCGGCGATGCCGGGCTGCCTGGGCTCTAGAAGTACTTTGGGTGACCTCGGGTCGGGTCGGAAGCCGATGCCTTGAGTGCCCCAAACGTCGATCACTCGCCGCACGGCCGGCGGCTGGCGGGACATTGGTCACAACCAAGTGACTAACTTTTGCGGGCCCGATGCTTTGGGGAAGACATTTTCGGACGCGCCGCATCATCGCTGCATCTCCTAGCGTCGGCCTTTGGGCCTCGGGACGGTGCGAGCCGGCCCCGAGTTAGCCCCCGCCACCGCCTCCCGCAACCTCAGATCACCCCCATCGCAGCATCATACCGCTTGACCCGTTGACGCAACGGTGTCACCCGATCCCAAACCCGATCATCTGGGGTCCGCCAGGCCGGATGCGTCACTGCGGCCCGTCCCCATCTGCGGCAAGCGCCTTCGGTCAGCGCAAGCCCCCCAATCCCGCCTCCACGCGACGATACCCACAGAAATTCTCCACGGCAACGACCTTCCACTCCCCCTCCCTCCACTCGACGTCGAACACCTCGCATACCATTGTCCCCGATTCTCTCTTGTACGCGCACGCGACACGGTTCGGGGCCGCGGGCAGGCACGCGTCGACGAGGTCCAGCCTGACCCCGGGGGTGGCGAGGCCGGCGGTCAGGTAGGGACCGACCTCGGCGAGGCCGTGCAGGATGCCGGTGGGGGAGCCTGTGGGCGGGGAGTCGTGTCAGCTTCAGTCGCGCTTCGGAACAGCCCGCCCACTCCCTCCATTCTGGCCCTCCTCCACTCCCACGTCCCGCCCGCATGGCAGACATACCTATCTTCCCGCCGCTCTTCTCCCACGCCATCCTCGCCCTCGGCGTTCGGAACAGCACGTCCTCCGCGAAGTGCGCGAGCGCCCCCGCCGCGTCGTTGGTCGAGCACGCCTTGCACCACGCCCGCGCGAGGGCGAGGGCTTCGGGGCGGGTGATTTCGCGCGCGGGGGAGGGCATGGCGGCGGGATCCGGAGAATGGTGGAAGGGGAGATGGTGCGGGAGACGCGGTGGCACAGCGGGGTCCCTGGCGATCCGATCCGGATTGGCCGCGCCACCGGCGCATCCCGCCCGCAGGACGATGGTGGATCGGGTACTGACGATGAGGGATGCGAGAATCTGGTTGAGGTCCCCGTGGCATCCCACGATGAACTGCCTCTCGCGGACCTCGCCTCGGATGCAAGGCCGTTCGTTCCTTGTCAGCCTCCTTGGGACCAAACCAGCAGCGCACACGGCTCGCTGAACGCTAGAAGAAAGATGCGAGAGTGCTCTTGGAACTGCGCAGCTTCGGTGTCCTGGCTTTGTGGGTGAGGCGCGCCTGTCTTCCTGTCTTCCTGTCCATCGCTGGCTCATGCGGCCACCTCGTCCCTCAAATCCCCCACTCGACTCGGGGTGCTCCGTGCAGGCCCCCGACCGTTCGCGGGCAAAGACCCCGAGGCGCAGCAAACGTCCGGATCCCAACTCCTCCGCGATGGCGGCCCTCGCCGCCCTCTCGCTGCTCTTCCTCGCCACCGGCGCGTCCGCGCAGCCCCCCGACTCGGTCTCCGTTACCCTCCCCATCTACGACCTCGGCGGCGGCGAGTTCAAGCTGGGCATATACCTGCAGCTCGGCAGCTCGCCCACCCCGAACCTGTACGAGTTCGACACGGGGTCCTCGGGGCTGTTTGCCGCGCCGTACAACTTTGAGGGCTTCGAGAGCACGGGGCAGAACGTGAACCAGGAGTACTTTTCCGGGATCGTCTACAACTCCACTATCGTTACGACCAACTGCTCGGTTTGGTCGGCGGCGGGGACCGCAGGACAGCCCGGGGCGCCGCAGCGCGTCTCCGGCGCCACGGCCGTGAACATCGGCGTCGGACGGACCTACAACGGGTACAACTTCAAGAAGCCCGAGTCGATGGACTTCAACACCTCGGTTGCCAACGGAGGCCCGCCGTTCCTCTTTGGCGTGTTCTGGGGCGACTCGGGGATGGGGTTCTCGTCGACGGGGGGGCTCTTCAACGTGTTGCCGCAGGTGAGTCCCCTCGTCTCCCTCCAGCGACCCGTTCTGAGGCTCACTGGTATGCAGATGCCCGGGAACCTCGCCTCCGGATTCGTCCTCGACCTCGGCCCGGCGCCGACGCCGGTCCCGCTCAAGGACGGCCCCAAGATCGTCTCTTACGGGACCATGACGCTGGGCATCACCAACGCAACGCGGGCGCAGTTCCCCTCCGTCTTCCCCATGGCCGGCAAGGGCGTCAATGGCCCCTTCCCTGCGCCGAACCCGCTGAACCTGACCACGTACCGCACAACCCTGACGGCCGGCACCATGTGCCTGCAGAACGCCGATGCCGGGTGCGCCAACGGTCCGATCTACCAGCTCTTCGACACGGGCGCCCCGACCATGACGATCCACGACACTCTGGGGACCGTCTCGGCCGCCTTCCCGCGGGGCTTCTTCTCCAACTCTTCGGGCGGGATCGGCGGCCTCCGGAATAACGTGGACGTCACGTTTGCCCTCAACACCAGCTCGGGAACCCCCGTGCCATACGAAAAGCTTACGACTGGATCCGGGAACCCGATCGGCTACACGAGCTCGTTCAGTGCCGTGCCTGTCGACTACATCAACACGGGGATCCAGGCCTTCTTCGGGCGCAGTGTCATGTTCGACGCTCTCAACGGCGTCGTGGGGGTCTCGACGGCGGGGCAGGTGGCCGGCTGCCCGTGCGCGGCGGTGACGCCGGTGCCGAGCCCGACCGGAAGCCCAACGGGGACGACTGCCTCGGCGACCGCGACGGCGACCCCGCTGTCGACGTCCAGGCCCGGAGCTGCGATTTCGTTGGCAGTTGGATGGATCGCACCGCTCATCGCGTCGCTGGTGGGCGTTGCTGCTTTGGGATTCTAGATAAAAGGGTAGCGAGACGGAGCAGCACACCGGATCCGCCCCTGGGGATTGCCGCTTTACAGCAGATTGCGGCCACCAGAATGATGGATCGGGAGCCGTAGATGTACGATGCATGATCTATATCTTCACTTTGGCTATGTCAACTGCAGTAGCGCTGCTTCAGGATCGGGCTCGGATTTTTGAGACGGCGTCCTGTGATCCGACTCCGATCCGACTGCCTCCCAGGCCACATCGCGTTCGCGACCGCCCCGCTCCTGCCTCCAACCATGTCCGGCGGCCTCAAAGTGGTGCCCAGCACCACCTCCATCTTCCAGCCCGACATCCTCAAGGGCAAAGGTCTCCCTCTCCCCCTCCACGCTTCTCGTTCGTTGCTCACACTCGCCCGGAAACAGTCGCTTTTGTTACGGGAGGAGGCTCTGGAATTTGTAAAGGGATGGCCGAGGCGATGCTCCGGCACGGCGCCAAGGCGACCATCTTCTCGCGGACGCAGGAGCGGCTGGACCGCGCGGCGGAGCAGATGCGCAAGGACATCCCCGGGGCCGAGGTGCTCGCCATCTCGGGGGACGTCCGGAACCCCGAAGACCTGGAGAAGGCGGTCAAGGCGACGGTGGAACGCTTCGGGAAGATCGACATCGTCGTCGCCGGGGCCGCCGGCAACTTCCTGGCGCCCATCGAGCAGCTCTCATACCGGGCCTTCAAGACCGTGGTCGACATCGACCTGCTGGGGACTTTCAACACCATCAAGGCCTGCTTCCCGCACCTCAAGGCGTCGGGCAATGCGTCGATCATCGGCGTCACCGCGACGCTGCACTACCACGGTCCGCGATAAGCCCTTTACCGGCCGTGCGGTCACTCACCCCGCTTTCCGCCCCAGGAACCCCCTGGCAAGTCCACCCCGTGGCCGCCAAAGCCGGCGTCGACGCCATGTTCAAGACCATGGCCGTTGAATGGGGCCCCTACGGCATCCGGACCAACATCATCGCGCCCGGCCCGATCGGGGGTACCGAGGGGATGGACAGGCTTTCCCTCGCAGAGACGAGGGAGAGCAGGCCGACGCGGATCCCGCTGCGGACAATTGGGGCGATCGGGGACATTGAGCAGGCGACGCTTTGTGGGTTCCGCGCGCAGGGAGCCTGTTGAGGGGTGCTGATGGCGTGGTGCGGTGGCAGACCTCGCTTCGGACGCCAGCCGATTCACAACCGGCGCCACGCTAGTCGTTGACGGCGGCAGCTGGCTCACCCAGGACAACTTCCGGCCCACAGTGGGTGCGCTCACGCCGCCGCCAAGGACAAACCTAACGGTCCGCAGCCCGAGGAGCTCGAGAAGGCGGGGAGGGCGATCCCGCGCGTGCGCGGGCCGGGGAAGCTGTAGTCGATCGAGATATGTTGCTCGCGAAGCTCGGTCCAATACACCTTCGGTTTTCACAGCTTGAGCGGAGGCGGCGCCGTCCAGCCCGTGCGCTTTGGCTTCGGCTTCTTGCCCTCGGCCTCCCCGACGCCTCCGCTACGCTCCAGCCTTTGGCCGGTATCCCGACCCACGTCAAACCCGGCTCGTCGATGTCGCTTGTGACCACAGAACCCATCCCGGTCTGCGTGCCGGGGGCAATGCGTACGTGGTCCCGTATCGTCGTTGCGACACCTAGCGAGCATTCTGCGCCGATGCGGACGGCCCCGCCCACCATGATGTTTCCGGATAGCTGGCGGTAATCCTCTCCACGACGTCGTGCGCGACGTCCGTGAAGCCGCCCACGCGGACAAAGTCCCCGACGACGGCGGCGTTGTTGATGCGGGCGTAGTAGCCGACGTAGCACCCCCGACCCAGGCTTGCGGTGCTGGCGATCGACACGTCGGGAGAGATGACGGTCGGGAAGCGCGGCGCGAAGGCGGCCAGCTCCGTCTCGATCTCGGCGACCAGCTTGCGCACCACGGCCGGTTCGCCGTGCGCCACGAACACGTCGACGGCGGCGGGCGCGGGCGACAGGCTGCGAAGCCAGGTCTTTGCCGCCTCCACAGAGCGAACGTGCACCAGCGCGGCCAGAGAGGGGTGCACGGCCGGGCGTCGTCCCAACAGCTGGCCCTGCCAGAGGCGACGTCGGGAGCGTAGTCGGCACGCAGCGTCTCCCACACGGAGCCGCCATGCCCGCCGCCGCAACGCAGGATGACGGCGCGGGGGGCGGTCGTGGGTCCCTCGCTGGGGTCCGGATGATATCCCTAGGCTGCGGCAAGCTCAATATGTGCGATTCGCCATCAGAAGCATCGGAAACGTCCGAGGAAACACAACTCGCGACGTCCCACTCCTCCACGCGGATTCCCGACTCGCCCGGAAGCCACGGGCTTTCGATCAGGTCCTCGCTTTCCCACCTGACGCTCAACACTCCGCCCTGATCGGCCACAGCCGTTGCCAGGCTTTCCTTGGTGGCGGCCGCATACTGGAGCCACGACCCGCCGCGATCCTCCCCTTGCCGAGGAACACTTGGCTCCCCAAGCTGAGCACGTAGAAACCACGCACTTCCCCGTCGTCATACTTCCTGGCGGCTTCCAGGGCAGTCTCCTCTGTCTTGTAGCAGCCGATGATGTACGTTTCTTCGTCCTTAATGTAGGCCACAAACAGGTTCTCTCTGGGCTCGTCGACGGACTGCGAGTCGGGAAGGGGGCCGGCGGCCCGTCAAACCCTCGGGGTCGAATCACCTTCAGCTGGCATTAACATGTGCCGGATTTTTGTCGTCCGACCCGGCTCCGGCTTCGGCGTCGTCCCTGTCGACGCCCCTGGCGGCAGTTTCGCCGCCCTCCTTCGCCGTCGCCGCGGAACGGTCACGGTCCGACATCAGAGCTCACAAAGATGCACGAGCTGAGCCGCAAGAAGAGCTGCTCTGGGAGGAAAAGCGTCGGCAGACGTGCCTCCAATCGGTGACGGTGCGGAGGAAGTTTGTGTTCACCCGGCTCCCGGCACTGGTCGGCCCGCCAAGTCCCCCACGAATCCGCCCTACGCTCGCACGACGCCGCGATGTCCTCCTCCGACGATTCCTGGCGCAAGCGCCTCGAGCCCACCGATGAAACCGGTCGCCGGCGCGCAATCCTGATCACCGGTGCGGAGGACGGGCGCCGGACTTCCGACAGAAGTTGACGCGCTGCCGCAGGCTCCGCGAGCGGGATGGGCCTCGAGACGGCAAGATTGTTCCACAGCAAGGGTGCAAAGCTCTTTTCCTTTCGGATTGCGGGCCGGTACTGACTCTGGACCCGCGCCAAGGCTGGTACATTGTCGCCGTCGACAACAACGTCGAGACCACGCCCGACGTCAACACGAAGCGCCCCCGGCCCGGCCTGAAGGAGCTCGAGGCGGAGCTCAAGGAGCGGATCCACACGGCCAAGCTGGACGTGGCCGACAAGGCCGGCTTCGACGCGCTGATCGCGGAGCTGCGGGAGAAGCTGCCCAAGGAGTGCGGCTCGGAAAAGGCCAAACTAGATTTGGTATTTGCCAACGCCGGCATCGGTCGCGGAGGCTTCTGGGCCGACCAGCCGTGGGAGGACCACCTGGCCGTGCTCAACGTCAACTTCCTGGGGGTCATGACGGCCATCTACTGCTCGTTGCCGCTGATGAGGGAAAACCCCGGGTCGCTGGTGTTCTCCACCAGCTCGTCGTCGGCCATGTACGGAATGCCAATGATCGCGACTTATTCGGCGACAAAGCACGCCGTCAAGGGCCTTACCGAGGCCCTTTCTGTTGAGCTCCGCTCCTCCGGGATCCGCGTCGCCGACACCCTTCCCGGAACGGTACGGTCTCGCCCATGTACCGCCGCCGCCCCCGCTCACGCCCACGCCGCAGATCAACACCGCTCTGATGCCCACCGAGAGCGCCGAGCGCACCAAGGCGCTCCCCGCCAACTCGCCCTTCCGCCTGATCGAGCCCTCGGAGATCGCGCAGGTGGTCTGGAAATCGTACGTCGACGACCCGGAGGGCAAGGACGCGCTGGGGGACTCGACGCACGGCAGGCTGCATTGGTACGTCCCGGAGGAGCTGCACGTGAGTCGATCGTCTTTTGCGGGGGGGTGGGGCAGGCGCTGAGGCCGGTCCAACAGGTCGAGATCGATTCCGTGGTCAACACCCGTGGCGGCGCGGAAAAGATCCGCGAGTTCTACTACTCGACCATGTGGGCCCCAGCAGAGGAGAGAATCAAAAAGGCCATGGCGGAAAGGAAGGCGCAAGCCGAGGCGAAGTGAGCGACGTGCTAGTGCTCGGGCGGGACGACTTGTAGAGAGGGAGGACTAGCGCGATTGGATCAGATCCAGCTGCTCTAGTTCACGCTTTGCGGCTGCCTCGATTACTGAGCTCCGTTCTCGCCCGTGACGGTCCCCTTGCCGGCCAGAAGCGCCTTGACCTCGGCCTCCAAATGGAAGAGATCCTTGTCGACCACGCCGGCCTCCCTAACGACCCCCGCCACCATAAACAGGTACTCCGCGTTCGGTCCACTAGGCCCCGAAGCCTTGGCGATCCTCTCGGCCATCACCGATACCGGCTCCGGGCCCAGGAAGGAGGGGTTCTCGGGCGTGGCGACGTACACCAGCGCGCCGCGGACGAGGGGTTCCTCGCCCGGCTCCTCCTTCCTGGTCGACCACATGTCCGCCACCGCGCACTCGTACCCGTTCTTCTCCCTCCAATCGAGGTAGTGCAGCACCGCGTCCCGCCTCTCCTTGTTCCGCGGCAGCCTGTACGCGATCCCCCACGTCGCCGCGTCCGCGTCCTCGAACTCCTCCGTGTCGGCGTTGGGCAGCACCCGCAGCTGCTCCGGCGTGAGCAGCGTCACCACCCGCCCCCAGTAATCGTGGGTTCCGCGGTGGTCGATGGAACCCTGGTAGAAGACGCGGCGCCACCCGCGCACCCAGCCCGCGACGGCCTCCTCGTGCTCAAAGTCCACCTTCCAGAGGAGCGAGCCGTAGCCAAACACCCAGACGTCGCCTTCCTCGCCGTGCGAGGGGTGGTCCGAGGGGAGCGTGCGCCGCGGCGGGGCAAAGTGCGGGTGGTCCGAGTAGGAGAAGCCGGGAGGCACGGTGCCGGGCGCCGGGGAGGGAGTCGGGGCGGGAGGAGAGGGAGCCGTGGCCTGCAGGGCCGGCGAGGGGGGCATCGCGGAAAGACGCGGGAAAGAGCTGGCGCGTAAACACCGTGACGATCACCTCGCTACCGGCCCCGCGCTCGGGGCGTCAACGATGTGGAAAGAGACAACTGCATGTGTTTTTTGACCTGGCCGCAACAGGAGGAGAGGCAAAAGCTAGTTTGGCTGAATCTGGGCTGGCGCCCGCGCACGCGGCGAACGAAAGACAAGTCTGCACCCAAGTTCCTTCCCATTGCTCCACTCCGGCTCATTCCCTTAGCTCCAATCTGCCCGTGCAATCGTACCCATGCAAATCCAAAGCTGTCGGCTTCGCCGTGCAGCAGGTTAGTGCCTCCTTCGGCCCCCTCCGCCACTCCCACCGCTTCCACCTCGCAGCTTGGGCCGCACACCCTGCCTTCATCGAAAGCTTCTGGATTTTCATCTCCTTTTCTCTTTCCCGGGATGCCATCTCGAGCAGTGCGATCGCTCGCCCGAGCTACGGTGACCGGACATCTTGTACAATCTCCCCGGGCCAACCCCGGGCGCCATTCGTGGCGTCAGGGCAGCCGACAACCCACTTCACGCGGGGAGGCTTCATCATCTTTACAGATTTCATTTAGCGAACCTACCCGGTAGAGATCTGCTGTAGTAGCCGTTTTCGTTTGCTGTGTAAGTGATGAAGGAGTTTACGCGCCTGCTGGACCCGTTTGAACTCCACCAGTTCCCACCGCACCTGCTCATTTCCTTCGAGCAGCGGCGCGGGCACCGCCGGTACCTGCCGCCTGACGTGCAGCAAATACACGGGCTTGCCTGGTCCACAGCTCCACCACGATGGGCCCCGGATCGCGCGCAGTGTGCCTCGCAGCGGCGCTCGTCGCGCTCACCGCCGCGCTCCTCGCCGTGCCTGCACGCGCGGCCGAGGGCGCCCGCCGGCCCAAGGCGTCGGGAGCGACCCACACCAAGGACTCGTTCGCCGAGGTCAACGTCGTCGCGTCGTTCGGCGCCGATGCCGACGAGATGGATTTCTGGCTGGCCGACAGGCAGCTCGCTGTGGCGCTCGGCGAGTTCCTGGTCATCGACAAGCCGATGCCGTACTACTTCCTCGTCGATGCGTTTGATTTCCGGTACCTGCCCGCCGGCGGCCGCCCCGCCGTCGCTGCAAAGGCCGCAAAGGACTTGTACGCCAAGTACATCCACATCAACGGCGTCCAGAACCTTGCGAAGAATGGCGGCTACCTCACGCCTGCCTCGTGCAAGGCGCTCGAGGCCTTGTGGCAGGTCGCCGGTGGGTGCACGACGCCGACGTTCCGGTGCCCAGCTCATTGCGCGCAGACGGTACCGACGTCACCGCGTTCGACGCTGCCGTTGAGGAGATTGAAAATCTCATGAAGAGGGACTCTTTCTCGCGTTTCAAAAGTCGTCCCAGTTTCAAGGCGGCTGCCAAGGCAGCAAAAATTAAGGCCCCAACGGAATCCATAACCAACGAGGTCGTCCAGCAATGGGTCACCACTCCGGCGCTTGCCACAGCAACGCGCGAGTTCCTAGACTCGGAATTCTCGGCGTGAGCACATCGCTGCTGCCTCCCCAGTCGGACGACCCTCACCCTTCCCACACATCCAGGCAAAACTTCGACTTCCTCAGCACGATCTACAAGCTCCGCACCGCAGCCGCCACCCTGTCCCCCGCCAGGCTCAAGCGTGCTCTCGTCCGCGCCTACGTGGACTTCGTCCTTGAAGACGGGCCCTTCCAGGTCAACCTCCCGATGTCGATGTCACGGGAGCTCGACGGCAAGTTCACATGCACGTACCGCCTCCGCCCGCCCGCCGCGCCGCTGACCCCGTCCCACCCCAGTCCCCACGGCGCGCAACACGTTCGACGCCGCGATCCAGGCCGTCGAGCAGTCACTCGAAAAGGACTTCCGTCTTTTCAAGAAGACCCCGGCCGGCAAGGCCGCCCTGAGTGCCTGGAACGATCTGCTTCAGAACCACCAGGTGCGTCCCCGACGAACCGCACCGTGAGGCGAGCTCAAATCCCGCGCAGTACCGCCAGTGGTTCGGGGACGACGCGCCCGCTGCGCAAGGCGCGGGGAGGGGCAGGGGCAAGGCCAAGGGGGGTGCCGAGGAGGACTAGTAGAGTGCTGGGGTCGGACTTGAAGGTTTTGTGTAGTGTTTTGACTTGGAGATGGAGATCGGGGGATCACGATTTACCACGGCGGCGATGATCAGGTGCTGTTCTTCCAGCGACATTTGCAGAGGCGTCTTGGTAGCTCAGGGTGAGATCGGCAGAGGGCAAGCGGGAAATTGAAGTCAAGCGAGCATGGATATTCGAAGCAGCGGGTCCGCCATCCCCCCTCTTCACGTACCGTAATTCCCCCCTCTTCACGTACCGTAGCATCCGCAGACGGCTCCTCTGCACCGAAGCAGGTCAACCTGGCCTCGTTGGCCTCCGGCCCGGGAGACCCTTCGGCGCGTCCTCAAAAACGAGAGGAAAGCCAGATCGCTGAGGCGCAGGCAAGAACGAGACCCAGAGCACACCCGTGGACGGCAGGATTGGGTATGCATATGATCGTCTCCGTCTACATTCTGTACCGCGAGCACACCAAACCCGATTGTAGCGCCAAGATCTAGCCCATCCGCCGGCGCCATCCCCTCTTGCACGTTGTGCTTGATCCCCTCTTGCACGTTGCGCCAAGATCTATCCCATCCGCCGGCGCCAATCCCCTTGCCAAAGCGTCCCCGAGTCACTCAGAGAGAGTCCGGTAGCCGGTTGCCCTTTGTCCAAATGTCAGATCACCGTGCCCTGAGCCAGATCCGATCCATCCAAACAGCCTCACACGGCGATCGCGAGCCATGCGATGCCTCCAACGCCGACCATGACGCCGACGACGACCAGAATTCCCCAGGTCGCAAACACGAGCATCAGGCACAGCGCGGCGAGGCAGAGAGCAAACACAGCGCGGTGGCGCAGCACAAAGTCCCTGGTGAGGCCGAAGCGCGCAGCGGTCGACTCCAGCAGGCCGGCGATGGAGCGGAACGACGAGGCGGCGGAGCCTGCGGCCGAGAGCACCGACGAGGCGGCGCTCTGCACCGACGAGGGGAGGAGCAGCAGCGCGGCTCGCCGGGCCGTGCGGTACGCCAGCGAGTCTCCCGACTGCGAAAAGGCGGGCTGCGGAGGCGGCGGCGAAGGGCCCTTGGAGTAGCCCGTTTCCGGGACGGCCGGCGCGCACCTCCCCTCGTGCGCCCTCCGCTCGGCCCGCGCGGCGCGTTGCCTGTCGCTCAGCGGCTGCCGCTTCTTGACCGGTGCGGCATAGTACGGCTCGTACTGCGCGGGGGGCGAGGGCTGAAGGAAGGCCGGGAGAGACGCCCGCACGGCCCCGGGCAGGAGGCGCGTGGGGAGCGACAGCGCCGCGTCGACAGACTCGAAGAGCAGAGACATCGTGGTGCCGAGGAAGATGATGGACAGCTTTTTCGGGCGCGGCTCGGATGCTCGGCTTTTGTCTGCGGAGTCGTCGAATCGACGTTTGTCGGCAAGTGCGGCCGCTCGTCTCAGGGCAGCTCAGCACGTTCGAGTCCCGCGAAATCTTGCAACATGCCAACGGTTGAAGGCCAGCTTCCATCTAAAACAAGCTAGATCTACCGCTGTATTGCATTCGGTGGGCAACCCGCCAAACATCATAAGCACACGCTCTCGAAAACGAGGGTGAGCGAGGACCCCCTGGCAATACTCCACAATCCCACAGCAACGGTAAACGCGGTGAGCGCCACCCCCCTTATGACCGCATAGGTAACCTCGAACCCGAGGAACCTCGCGCGGAGCCCCTCGGCCCCCACCAGCCCCTCCAGGACCCTCTCATGCCTCCGCGCTTCCTTGACCGCCGCCGGATGCGCACAGGGGTACGACAGGAGCAGAATGCGCAGATCCGCCGCGGCGCGGCGGCAGGCAGAGGCGACGGTGGTGATCTCGGCGTTGGCGGCGGCGGTTTCCACAAGGCCCCGGAGCAGCTCGCCGACGACCCAGAGGATGCTGCCGAGCTGCCATGCAGGGATGCAGGTTGCTCCAGCCTTATGACGCGGATTGCTCAGCGAGCGCAAAGCGTTCGATAGGCAGCACACTTACGATGTTGATCGTGAGCGCCACCACTTCTCCCACAAGCAACATGGACAGCACGAGCCGGTATTGGTTAAAAGCCGACAGGCGCGATCGCGAAGCCGCGGCGAACGAGGAGTGCAGGCGCACGTATAGTGGCGGTGCGCCCGCCCGGTCCTGGATCGGAGAACATTCGGCCGCCGCCAGAAGTTTCTGGCAGCTCGAGATGGCGTGTGACAGTGCGATCGACATGGCGCGGTTGTGCAGGCGCAGTTGGAGGTCCAGGATTGGAAGGATGTTGTTCATCCAGGACAGACCGGCCATGGCACTTATCGTTGAGATGACCTGAACGAGACCTGGTGACGAGGTTCAGTCCAGTCGGAGAAGAGTTCTTCAAAAACGAGCCTCACTGGCAGCAACAGCAATCAGCGCTCGCCACCAGGTACCCCATGTCGAGGCAGCAAACGTTATGAGCTGGGTTATCATGCACAAAATGCAGTATATCGCGGTCACCGCGATCAAAGCGGCGGCGGTGCCCGCAGCCTGCATCCAACCGGTCCTACGCAGAACGTTGCCCGCGCAAGATGGGGCTGGGCAGGGGCATAGCCGATCCTTCGGGTCGTGTTCGAGAAGCGGCCCGTCGGCTGTCCTCGCTCCCACCCGTGACGAGGTCAGCTGACCGTACCGCACCAACGGCGCGAGCACGTGGAGATCGAGCGGTGACCCCGTGTCTTTTCCCTGCTCCTCGTTGTGCTCGCCCACTGCGCGGCGTCGGAAGGTTGCCTCGAGCACCCCCGTGGCGAGTATGGGGATCGACCAGGCGACTTCCAGCACGACGAACGCCGCGGTACCGAAGGCGAGCTGCCGATGCGAAAAGCGCCCGTCATTCTCGGGCCATATCATCGTAAACAGTGCTGTCCGTAGGCCGTCATAGAGCAATAGGCGCCCGGGAACGACGAAGCGCGCGAGCGGCGCGTTCAGCTCCTCCAGCCGGAACATGCCCGCGAGCACCGAAGAGCGCGAGATGCCGTCGACGAAAGTGTCGCGGCCGAGCGGGTTCCGTGCCCGCGCCGACGCGGCCTCGGGCGCAGCGTCGGATTCGGCCAGCCCCGCGACGAGCGGGCGCGGTAACGGCGGCAGGGGGACAGGGAACAGGGCGAGCCATGCCGCGTCGGAGAACGTCGGCTCCACGGAAAACGTCGGCTCCGAGGAGCCCGATTCCTTGGTTTCGAGCGTGGGCGTGGGAGCCATGTTGTGGTGAAATCCCGCGGTGGGGAGCACCATCCCAAGGCAACACCGCGTCATTTAGGACAACACGGGCAATCGATTGGGTCTCATCTCGCTATAGAAACCGTACAACGCGGACTGCTTTTGGCATTTGATTACACGGCGTCGAATGCTGTGGACGCTGTCCGTCATTGCCCGGACGGTGACGTGGGCGGAATACTGGGATCAGCTGAAGGGGAGGAAGGAAGTGGGTCGACGCGGACCTTGATGGCCGTGTCACATATGAACGACAGCCCGACAATGAGGGCTTCGCCTCCCATCGCGCACGCGCCTCGTGCTGGTTAGTCCGGGCAACGGCCCGACGTCATCGAGTCGTTGGCCGTCCCGCACGGGTTGCCAACATACGCACATCGATATGAATAGAAAAGACTCTCAACCAATGAACTATCGCAACCCGTCTCGACTCCTTTCTAAAACTTGATGATCGAAACGCCGCCCCGCAACTCTATCATGGGAACGGGTCCGTGATCGTCGCGGTATACGCGAACGTGGTGCACGCGTCGTCCGAGAAGAAATCCACCGAGTTGCAGCCTGCCCCGAACTTGACGGAGCTCGAGGAGGTAGTCGGCACGCAGTCACCCGGAGCGTTGGGTACGTTTTGGAGGCTCAAGGTCCCCACCGACGTTACGAAGGGACAGGTGCCGGGGTAGACGCCAATGTTTCTGATGGGTCCGACCAAAAATGGATTGAAGCAGGCACCGGTGGCCCCGTAGAACTTGGTGGTGATCCCGGGTTTGTCGAAGCAGTTGTTTGAGGCGGGCGCGTAGCGGCGGTACAGCGAGCGCAAATCGCCGGCGTGGTCGACGCAGGCGATGGGCGCCTCGGCGGTGGCGGCCGGGTGGCCGAACTCTGGCGGGATGGCGGGATCAGGGGGCGGCGGGGCATGTTGCCGGTTTGCGCGGGGACACGAACCACAAAAGGAGCCCTCCAGGCAGTCACTGCACGAGCGGACAAACAGTGTCACGCCGCGGTCGCCGGCGGTGGGGGCGGCGTGGACGGCGCTGCGGGCCGCACGGGCGTCAGCAAGGATGCCCCGGCGTTGCGACGGCGGTCCTACAGGGCGGCAGCAGCCAGGACGGCGCCACCAGCAGGAGGGCGGCGGCGGCGCGGGGCATGGCGATGTCGGCGGCGCGGATCCAAAGGACGCGGGCGGCAACGGGGGGGGGGGGGGGGGGGGGGGAGGGGAAGGTGGGCGAGAACCGCAAAAGTCTTGGGCGGCGCCGCGATTACGGCGGCCCTGGCGGCCGAGCGGCCCAGCCGCCAGCACCGCTCATCCCTACGGACCGGCATTGGCGCGAGACAGTCCTCCAGCCTTTCCCTATTGCTGGCGGCCCTTGGCAGCTGCCCGTCCACGATAATGGCAGGCCCCGGTAGCAGAGGCGGAGGAGGTGTGATCGGGGCGGGTCAAATCTGGCGGCGATGGTCTGGGCTCGGTCCAGGCCAGGGCTCGCCCGCGCACCGATCCCCGCCAAGACGGTCGAAACAGCATCGGAGGAGCGGCGGGTCGCGGTTCAATGGTGTTTCGTGTTTCGCCCGATCGCGTTGGGATCATTGTCGGCGGCGCAGAGAGACGGGGGATGATACGACCACGACTGGCATCCGCAAAAGGAAGCTGACGACGAACGGAGGGCACACCCAAAATCACCGCCGCAGTGTAGCGGATCGGGGTCTTTGGTCACGTAGGAGGTGCTCGCGAACAGTATCAGATGCATCAAGTCGGGCGGGATGGGACCTCGACGTCGCTGGCTGGTGGAAAGCGCGAGGGCCCTCCAGTAGCTTTGCACGACATGCGAGCTCGAAGGCGTCCCGCACCAGGGGCCGGTAGGCGACAGCTGCGGCCAGCACTTCCGACACGGTGATGCCGAGGGCCGTCATGTCGGGGACCTGTCGCTCGGGGCCGGGAGGTGGAGGCCGGCGGACAATGCCAGCATCTTCGCTCGCAGGGGGACCTACGGATATCGGGGAGATCGGCGAAGGTGTGGTGGTGCCACTTGCGAGTTTCTGTTCTGTTTCATGGCGTCGTCAGCTTGGGCAGCTTCATGCGTGCGTTCAGACTCTCGGATCGGATGGGACCGCTTCACCCTCATAGAGCTTGGCAAGAACCCGATTGACTGGTCAAGCACATCATCCACTGAGCAGCAATAGGCCACTCTACGATAGAATGGATGCGATACCATCTTTTGAGCTTAAAATCTGGTTCTAGCTGTACCCGACGCGCCGCCAACGCAAGGTCAACCACGGTCTCTAGCGGCGCGCGGCCTCCGTCGACAAGCACCGTCTGCCTCCCCTCGACGATTCTGACGGCCTGCCTCCCTCCCCTCCGATCCCGATCCGGCTGCACCAACCGCCCCTTGTGGACTGACAGCTGCTGGATCTGGACCTGCGGAACATGGCGAACCCGGGGAATAATCAGGTTAGTGCCCGTTCAACGTCGACCGGGGGGCCGCCGCCGCCAAGAGACCGCAAGGCGTCGGCTTCGGCTGGGAGTTGGCAGACCTCCCACTACTGGGTCTACGGGCTCAGGAGGTAATGCGATGACCTCGAGCAACGCGGCACTGCTCGCTTTGGGGCGCGTTGTTTTCTTCGCGCGCGGGCAGTCGGCAACGTGCTTCGGTTCTATGACAACGGGTGTGGACTTCAGCAAACACCCGCCAACTCCACCTTTTGAAGACCGCCAGTGCGCGCGAGCAAATTGACCGGGAAGCGGTCACGCGCCCGGCTCCATTGAGACCAATGTCCCGCGACCCCGTAGAAGTTGCGGTCGACGTGCCGCCGCGCGATGCCAAGCAGTGCGGCCTGCTCTCGGATCGCGAGTGGCTCTGCCTTTTCCCGGCCGCGCCTCCGCCCCCGGCCCCCGACGCGACCGCGCTTGACCAGCCGAAAACGGAGGACCCGGCCGCAGAACTGCGCGCCGAGCGGCCGCTGACGCGTGCCGCGCTTGTCCGCGGCCTCGCCGGATTTCCGGCCGCCAAGGCGTTCGCCGCGGTGCAGATGGCCATCTCCCCGTTTGCCCACCGCATACCGGGGCCGGCAGGTCTTGCGCTACACGGCTCCATCATTCTGGCGACCGTTGCGACCGCCGTGGCCAACTCAGTTGCGGGCACCTTTGGACCAGCACAGATGGCAGCCGGCGCTGCTGGGGTTATCTTGCTGCCGGTATCTCTGCTGTTGATGCTTCTGTACGTCGTCGCCACCGGCACTGGCATCTCCATGTTTGGGCTCCGCGGCCGCAACCGGTCGGCGCAAGCTCCTCCGGACAGGGACGTCGGAACCCACCCCCTGGCTATCATCGTGCGTTGGCTGGAGCTCCGCGAGACGGCCATGACGGAGCACTCGGCTTTGCTCGAGCATGATGCGACCGATGCCTTCTGCCCGTGCCCGGACCGAGCGTGCGCTGGTCAGCTTCCGAACACGGCGGGATGGTGGCGCTGGGGCCGACTCGCGTTTTCGTTTCTGTCTACGGCGGGCTGCTGGTTCTTCATTGTTTACACGGGATTTATCACCCTTGGCCCCGTCATGTGGCACGTGTGGTATGGCATCGCCGCCAATTTCGCCTGCATTATCGTCATGAATGGATGGTTTCTCATCGCGCCCTTCATCCGCATTGCCGGCAGCATCCCTGCGGACCGACTTCGGCTACGACTCCGGCGCCGGGCCGCCGCTCTCTTTCTGCGGGGGCTCCTTGCTTCGTACCGTGGCTTATCTGCACGGGATCCGGTGTCGGAATCGAACGACGAGGCCAAGGCAGCCATCTTCACCCTTCACGCTGCGCTCGTCGCTGCGTGGGACCGCCGTGCTGCCGCCACGGCCGTGACCCTCTCGTACCTAGCGGCCGTCCTGATTCCAATCGTTCTCTCTGCGGTAATCAACGTCTCGGTCGGTTACTGCGTGCCGGCGTATTCCTGGTCGTGTTCAACGTTCTCTGCGTCCTTGGCATGGACATGGCTGTCGCAGCGGCGGGGAACGACGAGATCGAGGCCGTCGCCAGGCTCTACCTCCGGGCCGAGGCCGAGCTCCGGTCGATCGTCGTGCGCCGAGGCAGCCCGCCCGGGGCCGCGGAAGCCGCGGACGCGCTGCTCTCGCTCAGCCGCGTTCGCGAGTCCAGGGTCAAGCTGGCGGGGATGTACGTGGACTACACGGTGATGAGGACGGTGCTGGTGACATCTTTCACCGTCGGGCTCGGCATTTGGACTCTGCTGAGGTCGATCGGCGTCGCGGTGACTCTCGACATTGCTTGCCAGACGTAGGATGACGTGGGCCGGACCACAATTTGGCTGGAGCCTGCCGATCGTTGGGAAGTCAGCGCCTGTATGGTCAGCAGAACAAGGATGTTGATCAGTCTGCTGAAGACCCCTGCTGCTCGGCCGCATTCGTTCGTCAAGATCGTCACTCCACCTCCTCCGAGCTCTCGCCCCCCTCCACCGCCCGCTTGCGCTTGCTCCCCGCCCTCTTCTCCTTCGTCACCCTGCTCTTCTCCTGCATCGCCTACATCGACGTCGACGGATGGTCACCTTCCGCGCACACCACGCGCGGCAGCAACCACGTACCGCCAGCCCCCACGGCCCCCCGTGCACCTGCCACGCCCGCAGCAGCACGTCCTCCACCGCGTAAAGGTGCTGCGTCATCTCGTGCTCGCTCCGCACGCTCCTGAACGTCACAGCCCGGAACGGCAGCCCGTCCAGCCGCCCGCGGAGCACGTAGGCCTTCTCGCTCCGGCCCTTGTTCGTGCTCTCGCCCCGCGCGCGGGCCAGCGCACCGGCGCAGGTCGACACAGCCTCCACCTGGCCGCCCGCGCATGCCAGAGCGTGTTTCCAGAGATCCGCGCGGCACCCCGCGCACAGCCTGGACGGCGCCTGCGGGTCGGCTTCGTCCATCCCGAAGAGGAGCTCCGAGTGCGGGTCGAAGGGGGCGGCAACGAGGTCCAGGAGGTACGCCGGCGCGGAGAGGGGGAGGATGTCGGTTTTCATGGGGAAGAGGTCGAGGCAGCCGAGGCAGAGCCGGGGCTGTGGGTCCCGCCGCGTCAGCGGTCCTTGCAGCCAGAACGGAAGCCCGCGGCCCGAGGACCCACCCCGTACTTGGCCAGCACCTTCCAGCAATTCACGTCCCCCTTCTTCCTCCTCAGATCCTTGGGATCCACCCTGTCCGCGCGCCGCCGCTCCTTCTGCGCCCCGGGCGCCGGTGCCGGCTCCGCCGCGAGCGCCTCCAACGGCGCGCGCCACGGAGCGAGCTGCCCTATCTCGAGCCTCAGCGCAACGCAGGTGGACGAGAGGCGGACGATGGAGGGGAGGTGGGGCATGGAGATCCAGCTTTTCCGCGCGGAGATATGGTCAGCGCGCGGGAGGAGTCCGACACGTCAGCGGCGACCCACTACAGCAGCCGCTCCAGGACCTTCTCCGGCAGTCCCGGCAGCTCCGTCCCGTCCAGAGCATGCTTCTCCGCCCGCTGTTGCTTCTCCTTGGGCTGGGCCGGCGGCGGTGCCGGTTCGGGGGAGGGCGACGCCTCCAAGGTGGCCTGCGACGGGAAGGGCGACGCCCAGAGCGGGCGGAGCTCGCGGGGCGCGGAGTAGGGCGCGACGGGCGGGCCGTGGAGGTAGGAGGCGGGGAGAGGGGTGATAAACGCCTGGTAGACGGACATTTCTGCTTGTTGTTCGGGGGCCAGTCACCGCTTGTCCCGCCTCTCCCGGCCCGACCCGAGTCTCGCCATGAGCCATGGGCCACCAGCTGGACAGGAAATGCCACAGCAACGTTGAAAACCCACAAAATTGAGCATACTTTGCTAGCATGGGCCAAACCCGACTTCGTCGGCCTTCAGTGTTCTCTCCCAAGAAGCCCCCTCTGGATGCCCTCCACGATCACCCCGTCGCGCCCTTACAGCACCCCCGTCTTGGACCCGAACAGCGACTTGACATACAGCACGTTCTTCACCGCCCACATGATCCAGCCGAAGTTGCCGTAGGCGGTGACGCTCGCCGGCCTCGCCGCCATCACCTTGAGCCACTGGCTCGCCAGCGGGTGCTTCCCGTCGTCCACGTCCAGGAGCCCCATGTCCTGCGGCCCGTTGACCTCGTGCAGCACCTGGATGTCCGCGATCGTCGGGCTGTCGGTGCCGCAGAGGTAGCCCGTCTCGCCCTCGGGCTTCCCGGCGGGGCGGGCGGCGCGGAGGCGGGCCTCGAGCGCGTCGACGACGGCGGGGATCTTTGCGCGGAGCTCGGCGGCCTTGTCCGCGCGGCGGTACAGCGCCACCTCGCGGGTGAGGCCGGTGGTCACGGGGCGGAGCTCGTCGCCGGACCACTTGAGCGCGTCGTCGACCTGCGCGCGCTTGTCGGCGTCGAGGGCGGCGTAGAAGAGCGCGGCCGAGGGGAAGGTCTGCGAGACGTAGCGCAGGATGTCTGCGCTCTCGGGCATGTACTTTCCGCCGTGGTTGATCACCGGGACCAGGCCCTCCTTGTTGATCGAGAGGAACGCGGGGGTCTTCTGCTCGCGCTTGCGCAGGTCGATGCGGACCAGCTTGGCGGGCACGTTGCCCTCGATGATCAGCTGGTACACGGCGCGGGAGGGCTGCGAGCCCTGGTCGAAGTAGAGCGTGAGCGTGTCGCCGCCGGCGGGCTCCCAGGCGGGGGGCAGCGCGGCGGATCCCTCGGAGGCGGCCATTGCGGGTTGGCGGAGGGCGGGCTGCGTCGGCGGGGCCTCTGCTCGGCGGTGGAGCGGTGGAAGTACCGGCGTCGGCTCGCGTTTCCGACTGGCGCAGCCATGCCCTAGCGATCGGTGTTGCGCGGATCGATCGCTTGGGTTAGCGGCTGGAAGGTCTAAGGTCGGCAGTACCGCGGAAAATCGCTTCAGGCTCCCCAGATATTGTTTCCTCTTCGGGGTGGAAATGGAGGTGGACGAGGGCCCGCCCGCCCCGCACGGCGGCTACGCCATCTTCCTGGTCGGTGCGACGAAGCTGGCCGCGCACACGTCGGCGCTGGCGGCGTCCCCGGTGCTGGCAGCCGCGGTCGCCGCGGACCCGCACGCGACGCTCGCGCTCCCGCCGTGCTTCGGCCCGCCGGCGCTCGCGGCCCTCCTCGCGTTCCTGCACACGGGCGCGTACTCGCCGCCGTCGCCCGCCGCGCCGCACGCCGCGCACTTTGCCGCCGGCGCCGACCCGGCCGCGTGGGGCAGCTCGCCGCAGCAGGGCCTGACGCCCGAGCAGCAGAAGTCGAACAAGGCGCTGGGCTTCTCGCTGCCGCAGCTGGCGTCGCACGTGGCGAGCCCGCCGGCGCTGATCGAGCTGTTTGCGCTGTGCTCGGCCTACGGGGTCGAGCAGCTCAAGCCGGCAGTGGCAAAGGACGTGGTCGCCGTGCTGTCGCCCGACACGGCGGCGGAGATGCTGCGAAAGGCGCGCGAGTGCGCCGCCGTGGTGCCCCCCGAGTCGGGGTTCGGCGCGATCCTAGAGACCGTGGAGCGGTACATCAGGACCAAGATGGGAGCGGACCCCGAGGCGCTGCTGAACCCGCCACACGCAAACGGCGGCGCGGGCGAGGCGCAGACGGCAAAGAGGGAGATAAAGGAGATCAGGCGGAAGAGGGTCAAGGAGTGAGGAGGCGATGGGGGGACGGTCGGCGGGACCTGAGCGGCGGCCAGAAGCCCAAAGGCAGACGACCTTGCGGACCGTTTGCTCCTGTAGGCTCGGACGCGCCGGATCTATACCACGTATTTTTGACCGACGAACGGCGCCACAAACCCGGAGCACGGCGCCTACATCTTGGCCGCGACCTCCCCCGGGATCACCTCCCTCAGAAACTCCCAAATGTCCTTGACCTCCTCCTCCGACGCCGCATGCCCCAGCCCCCCGTATATCTTCATCCGCAGGTCGGTCCACCCCATCCCCTTGAGCGCCTTCTCGGTCCTCTCAGCCCCGTCCTTCACCGAGACCCTGTCGTCCTCGGTGCCGTGGCAGATGAGCGTCGGGCACCGCCTGTTGATGTCCGTCGCCACCTCGGGCAAATAGGAGGGCGTGAGGATGCCCCCCGAGAGGAGCATCAGCCCGCTGAGCTTGACCGAGGACGGGGAGGTCAGCGCGAGGAGGGTCGACATGGCGCAGCCCTGCGAGAAGCCGCCGAGGACGAGGCGGGTGCCCGCCGCATGGGCCTTGAGCAGCTCCGTGACTTGCCCGGCACGGTCAGCACCGCCCGCGGCACGGCGCGCCCGGGCGACCCACGCTGCCCGGCCATGCTCCGCATCCCCTCCTCCGCCCTCTTCTTGGCCTCCTCCGTCGCCTTGGGCCCCGCGAAATCGTACCACGCGTGGCTCATCTGCCCGCCGAACGCCGAGATGGGCCGGATGGGCGCGTGGGGGAGGACCCACTTGACGTGCGGCAGGTGCGGGGCGAGGGCGTCGGCGAGGAACTCCCAGCCCATGCCTGTTCCGGGGGCGGGGCGGGAAGGAAAGGGTCGGTGGGGACCGCGGGGAAGGGGAGAGGACGCGTACCGGTGTCGCCGAAGCCGTGCAGGAAGACCACCGTCGCCGTGTGCGGCGCCGAGGGCTCCACCGTGAGCATGCGTAGCGGGCTGCCGGGCGCGTACTTGGAGGCCATCGCGGCGGGACGAATGGGATAGCGCGGGGAGACGCGGTGGAAGTTGGCAGTCGCGGGAGGCGATCGGCCCGACGGCGCTCTCGTCGCATCGGCTTTGCCCTGGACTCGGGAGAAAGAGAGGGAGCGGTCGACGTGAGCAAGACCATTGTAATTCGAGCACGTCTTCCATCCCTTCGCGGTCCGCGATCCGCTGATCGGTGCGGCAGTGGGTATTGCCTTGATGCGGCTTGGAACCCGCGGTCGAATCGGCGGCAGCCATAGTATGCAGGCCTGAGCAACCCGAAGCAACGGGACGGAGAAGCACCGAGCAATCTGCAGCTCCGCGGGACTCTTGTGCCCAGATGTATCTGGGCTTCGCCGCTGTGGGCCGCCGCCGGTGGAGTGGCAAGAGAGTGCATGAGGGACGTCGGATCCCCTCATTCCGAGTCATACTTCGACAACCGCCATTCTCTCGCAAAACATGACTCGCTCTCACTTCTACCTCTTCGCTCTCTGCCTTGCGTCCCTCACGCTGCACGCCGCGGCCGTCGGCGGCCCCCTGGGCTCCGCCTGCACGCAGTCCGCCCCCGACGAGTGCCAGTCCGTCTGCTGCTTCCAGGGCACCTGCAGCACCTGGGACAAGTGCTTCCCCGCGCCGCAGCCCGGCCCACCCGGCGCCCCCTGCGAGGCGGGCTCCGGCTGCGGCTCCGGGTGCTGCCACGAGGGCACCTGTCACGACGCCGTCATCTGCTTCGGACGGGACCCCGCAACGACCTTCGCCCGGGACGCCTCCGAAGCCGTCCTGGAACCTCAGCCGGACCAGGCCATTGCGGCCGAGTACCCCCTGCAGCTCACTTTGAAGGACGCCGAGCCCTTCATGCACGCCTTTGCGGCGCAGGAGAACGGCCCCGATTCCGTCTCCCGCGTGCCCGCTTCCGAAGGCCAGGGCCCCGTCTCGTGGCTGCCCGACGGCCCGGCCGTCGCGGCGGCGCTGGTCGCCGCGCACGGGGAAGGACAGGGCTCGCTGCTCCTCGAACTGGCCGGCCACCGCGCCAACGGCACCGGGTCGACCTTTGCCGCGCGGTTCGCGGACCGCTCGCAAGCCGACGAGCCCTTCGGTGGCCTCGCGGCGCTCCCGGGACTGGCTCCCGCCGTCAACACCACTCTGGTCTCCCCCACGCTCTACCTCAAGAACTGCCCCGACAACCAGGTCTTTGCGTGCTGCGCCGGCGAGTGCAACCGCGAGGGCTGCACCGTCAAGCGCCAGATGTCCTACGTCCACTGCCCTACCAACGCGATCGGATACGTCACGGGCGGTTCCTGCTGGGACAACAGGGGCGGCTGCGTGGCGTGCAGGGACGGCGAGCTCACGGACGCGTGCAACGCAAAGTACCCCGAGTGCAACGGCGCGTGCCGCAATTCCTGGGTGTCGATGGCGCCGCCGTACAGGATGTGCTGTCCGAACTTCCCGAGCACGTGCGACTCGGACTGCCCGAGGCTGCACAACCTGGACTCGAGGTGCGCGAGGTGCAAGGGATGATTAGGGAGAGGAGCTGTATATATGGTTGCAATGGGGTAAGAGGGAGTAAGTTGCGGTTTCGTTTCTTCAGCAACATGATGCCTGGCCAAGCTTGACGTGCATGCACTGCTCGTCCCCCGCCCCCTTAAGCCCCGTTCGCTCCATAGCAGACCCCGTACGGATTGCAGAGCCCGTCGAAGCAGCACTGGTCGGCTCGGTTCAGCATTTGCAGCCCCGTACATTCCGCGCCGGAAACGGAAACCCACCTCCGAAGCGCACTCCGCCCCCGATGCGGAGCACCGAGCACCGAGCGGCTTCCGCGCGGCGCCGAAGCACGACTCGGTCGGAGCGCAGGCGCCATCGATGCAGCACCCGGTCGAGCACTGCAAGGGGTGGCTCGCGCCGCAGGCGGCACCGACGTCGCCGCCGGGGAAGCACGACGCGTACGGCGCGCAGGCCCCGTCCAGGCACTGCGGATCGCGCGGGATCGAGGATGAGCGGGGAGCACTCCCCGGCGGGCGTTCGACCCACGCATCCGGTTTCGGGGCACTGCCCGATCGACGACGAAGTGCAGGTCCTGGATCCTCCGGCCCACGGGCAGTCCATGCCCGCGTTGCATATCCGGCCATCCTCGGTGCTGCGCATAACGACGTCTTGGCGGATGCAGTCCATGACGGCATCGTCCAGCCGCGATAGCAGGATGCTCTCTTGGCCGCTCAGAGCCGGAGGGGGCTTCCCACGCACGGCAAAGGGGTCAGCGTGAAGGACCGGAGAAATAAGTGCCGCAACAAACCTTGAGCAACGCGTCACCTCCCGAGGCGAGGAAATCAATGGTGAGCAGGCTGTAGTTCGCGGCGGGATCGATCGCCTCCCATCCCGTGTGTACACCCGACCGGCCCTGCTCGGCGATCTGGGCCTGCGTCACCCTCTTTCCGACCGGCAGCCGGTCGTCGAACCGAAAGCGCACACCGGAGACCTGCGCAAAGGCCTTGGGGACGTTCTTCGGGGGGCTGTAGAAGTCGTTGGTGACGTTTGGCCCCGTCGCGACAACCTCGAGCGTTTCCAGGATCTGCCGGCCGGTGTACGTTGCGCGGACCAGGTAGTTGGCAAAGGGGAGCAGGGAGAGGATCGTGCCGACGGTGACGTTGCCTGGATCGACGGAGCTTCTCCGTCAGTTGCTTCGGCTCCCTCGTCGGCCAGTCCCTGTTGACCTCACCCTGCGGTACGTCCACCCGAAACACGCCCGAGTTGAGGATCGCCAGCCTCGACGCGGGCACGGTGCGCATCATGCAGTCGGCGACGTAGTTGCCGATCGCACAGTCGCGCGAGAAGCAGTTGTCCCGGACAAAGCCCCGTTCCGCAGTTCCAAGCACTTCTGCCGAGAGCTCGTCGAACGGCTTGCGCCATTCACGGACCTTTGCCTGGGGAAGGTTTCAGGCAGTGGGCAGGAGGCACGACGGGAGTTGGATTAAACGCACCTGGAGCACGGGGTCTTGCGGGATGCTTTGGTCCAGTAGAACAGGAGCGCCCGCGACTCCGAGCACATCGCAGTTCTCGTCGACGTCGACGTCGATCACCCCCATGTACTTGCCCGCCCACATCGCCTGGACTATGAAGGCTTGCTTGCCGTCCAGGTTCTTTTCGATGGTCGGATAAGGCCCGCCGACGGGGTCTTTGGTTGCCGCAGAGCCATTGCCGAGGAGAAGTGTGTGTGAGTGCCCGCCGATGACGACCTGCGCTCCCGACAGCTGCGCAACCATGGATTTGTCGGCCGCATAACCGATCTGACGCCCGGGAAGCAAGTGGTATCATTTGCTAATAAAGACCTGTGGCCCCCAGAAACACTCACATGGGAGACGACGACTATGCAGCTGATGTTCCGGGCCCGCAGCTCGTCAATAGCCTTCTGCACCGCGGGAAACACGCCAGAGAACGAAACGTTTGGTCCCGAGTTGGAAATGTCGGCGGTTTCGGGCGGGCTGATCCCGACGATTCCGATCTGCAGCGTGCTGTTGGCAGGCTTCACGACGGCGGAAGGTTTGACGTGCTGCCCTATGGACGGATCCTTGAAGGCAACGTTCGCTGCCACCGCGGAAGATCGGGCGAGCCGCAGCATGGGCGCAAGGCCTTCCGGGCCGTCG
Source organism: Hyaloraphidium curvatum (assembly GCA_025558095.1). NCBI lineage: Eukaryota > Fungi > Monoblepharomycota > Hyaloraphidiomycetes > Hyaloraphidiales > Hyaloraphidiaceae > Hyaloraphidium > Hyaloraphidium curvatum. The sequence goes on from JAIVFI010000013.1 coordinate 158,846, forward strand.
TCAAAGTCGTGGTTGCCAAGGGTGACGGTATCGACGCCGAGCTCGTTGAGGATTTCGGCAGTGATATTCATCCCGTGCTTCTTCCAGTAAGTATAGAATAGCGTCCCCTGGTACTCGTCTCCGGCGTCCACCAGAAGGAAAGGCTGTCCGCGAGCTGCGGCCTCGGTCCGGAGCCGGTCGACCACCGTCTTCTGGCGGGCGACGCCGCCGAAACAGCTCCCGGAGGCGCGGTCCGAGTCTATACAGTCCGTAAAGAAGGCATTGAACTCGTCGTAGTGCGCGTGCACGTCGTTGACGTGCGCGATGCGGAAGCTTGCGGCAGGGGAAGTTTGCCGCCGTTCGGCACGGCGGGGAAACGGACCGGCCGCCGCAGGCCGGGCAAGAAAGAGGAGCAGAAGCAGATAGAGCGCTGTTCGGGCCGCTCCGGCCCGCGATTGGCCCCCGTCGTCCACCATGATTTCGGTCTCAACACCGCCACTTCGAGTCACCCGACCCCCCGACCCTCCACCCCGGATGCCGTAAGGTCCTTCGCCTTTACATTGGTTCGTCACTGTTTGCGGTTTGCACTGCACAGGGCGTAAGGCGAAAAAAAGCCACTGCCCGCACGCAGCACACCATGTTCGGCCGCCGCCCAAGTAAGGAGTGTTAGGGCACATATGAGTCACACGGCGCGAGAGCAACAGCTCGATTCCTGACATACATGGATAATTCTCTATGGTTCGTTTTACTCCGCCCCTCGTCCAGCCCGTGCCGGCCAGCTTCCAAGATCGTCCAGCACCGCCCTTGCCACCCGTGCTCCGCATTCCCGTGCCCCTTGCAAATTTGCAGAAGCGGGTCCTCCCCTTAGCGCGGCAGCAGCGCCGACAACAAAGACATTGCATCCATCGGCCCAGCGTAGGTCCTCTGTGAGGTTTGGAAGACCGCCATGCAGTCCTACAGGCTGCATCTCGTATAAGCTCGCTGTCAAAGAGTTGGACAAGCAATTGAATGAGAAGCCGGTGCCCAGCCAAACGGCGTCGCAGCTCATGTCGATGTTGTTCGAGAGGCTGAGTGTCCACCGGCATCGGTGGGCTCGGTGGACGTCGGGCACCCAAGCAGCGTCGAGGACCTCGGCATCCTCAATGACACGGAGGCGTCCGTTGCTGCGATAGGGTGCTAGTGCTTCCCAGAGCAGAGGCGAGATGCTTCCACCGCCCCTGGCTTCCCTCAGCGCAGCGAGCCGAAGTTCGGGACAACTCAGGCTCCAGAAGCTCGCCAACCTCCGCATGCGGTGACCCGCGGAAAGCCATGGGTCGGCCACGTCAAAGTGTTGCACTTTGATGCGCTTCCGGGAGATGATCGACACGGTGCCGGCAAGACCTTCCGCTAGGACCCGCAGCGCTGCATGTGCGGCCGTCATCCCAGCTCCCACGATTGCAACATGGTCTCCGTTGCGCACATCAAGCTTCGTCCTTGAGTCCGAACCAAGAAGGGAGAGGTGTAGCACTGCAGGGCTTTCAGATGTGGGGCCTCCATGGAGTGGAAAGCCCGAAAATGCCTCCGGAACAATGGGGAGACCAGGGCCCAGGGCCAGGACCAGGTGACGGCATAGGAAAACGCGTCCATCGGCGAGTTCGACCTCAATGATCTTTGACGAGCCCGAGTAGTGCTGGAGTGCATGATTTCCGCTGTGCCAACGAACGGCTTTGGCCTCCCCAGGCTCGATGAGACGGTCCAAGTTGTACCGAGCTTGAAGATTCGACAGAAAAGCACCGAAAGCTTCCGATGAGGGCACCGCAAACGGACCGGCGTATGTTCGCGTTGGCCCACTTATCGGCAGCGACTTCGTCACCGGAACAGCCCCATTCCGCAGGCCGCGCTCTGCTGCTACTTTGTAGCATGCTTCATGCAGCGCCATTGTTGATGTGGGATCGATGTGTGTGCCCACGGAAGATCGTAAGTGTTCGATGGCCAGCTCGGAAAACGCTCGCCGCCAAGACCATGCCCATGTCCCGTGGGCATCGACGACGCGAAGTGCAGACCGGTCGAGAGCCCTGCCGACGGCAGACCCGGCCCGTGCCGTGATCTCGGCGTCTCCTTTCTTGGGCACGAGGTGCGGCGGGACGGCGTCGAACCTCGCGCGTAGGGACCCGTCCGCGCGTCGGCTGAAGAGATGGCGATTCCGGGGAACCAGCGCAGCGGGGTCGTCCGCGCCGGCAGCAAAATGCAGCAGGTAAGCGACTACGGCCAGTGCTGCCGGTCCAGCGCCGACGACCAACACGTCGACGGTTTCGGTGCCGCGGGAATCGTCGGCCGACATGCCAAGCCGAGGGAGTTGCAGGTCTTCGTGAGCCAGATACACTGGCGGCACCAGTGTTGCCGCCAGCGGTGCGTTCGGGCGGCGCTTTTGAATCGAAAAAGCTTCCGAGGTGGTTTTGCGCATTAGCACGGCGCAACTACAGGTTCCAGGACCCATTTTCCACACGATGCTTGGACCCAAAGACCCATGGACCCACAATCCCCTAACTTCTAATCTGTCCGCTCACCCGCTATACTACACTCCTGCACGGGAGCGGGAGGCCGGCTAACTAGGCAACCTCACATCCGATCATGCGCCCCGCTTCCTTCGTTGCCACATTTCAGCAGTCAGGTCAGTCCCTCCGAGCTGTGGCCGAAACAATCATGAAGGGGGCAGTCATCCCGACCCCCTTTCTTCATTGAGCATCCAGGGCTATCACGAGCTCTTCCCTTATGGCCTGTTTCATTTCCTCGCTGAACGACCTCGTGAGCACTGCAAGTGGCCCGTTTGCCATGACTAGCGCGGCTGCCAAAGCAGGTGTTGCTCCTGGTCCACCAATGTCCAGCGACATTGTGAACGGGGCGCAATGGACATCGTCCCATCCAGCTTCGATTAGTGCGTTCCTGATTTCCGGCTCGTCTCCAAACTGGAATGCTCGTACGACGTCCTGCGAGCTAGGCAAATCGATGCCAGCACGGGCAGCCGTCCTGATCATCGTATCGATCGCGGTACGCAGCGATGGCGATGAATGGGGACCCATCCAGACTGCAATAGCAAGCCTGCCTCCTGACTTCAGAGCGCTGTGCAGGCTCCTGAATACCGCAGCGCCATCTCGATCCGCCGGCGTGGTGCCGAATCGAGATACAAGAACGTCGGCGGGAATCGACGGGCGCCAAGAACTCAGGTCAGCGAGCACTGGCTCGAGATGCCCCGAAGCAGGCTCAACGTGGCGCCAGGCAGCGCAGTTGAACGTCGCGCCGCCGAGGTCGACGCACCAGACCAGACCTTCGGGCCCCGTCCGCCGGGCCGCCTGCAGAGCCGTCGCGACGCTGCCGCAACTGGCGTCAACAACCTTTTGGCCCAGGCCAATGTCCGCAGCGGCGAAAAGCGGAGCGTCCACAGCAGCAAGAATCGCCTCGAAGCGGTCGGCGTCGCTTGCAAGACCGGCCCACAGCGCGCCGCGGGATGCAGCGGCGCCGGCGTTCAATGGGGCAATCATTGTAGAGACGAGCACTGATGAGCGGCCGGGCATGGAGGATGTTGAAGCAGAGTGTTGAGCTCAAGTCGGTGTTTGCAAACTTTCAGGCGCTCCCAAAAGATGGGGAATGGATCGGCGCCCGCCGATGGCCCGCTCTCGGACCCACAATTCGCCCGCCCCGAAACAAGGGAACCAACACAAACACTGAATACCTGTATAGGTACAGATTCCTACACCGCGACTCCAGCTTCCACGGAAGTTCAGATGGAGGAGCTGGGACCTTGACCAGATGACGCATCGGAAGCGCCTCGAAACACATTCTGCGGCCAGCAAGACTTTCCGGCCTCTGCAACCGTCCATCGCTCAGCTCGCACGTTATCGGATCACGTAGACGTCGTAGAACGGCCCGGTCGCCACCCTGTGCCCCACGCCCACGGCCAGCACGCGGTTCATCCACATTAGCTCGGGGTCGCCGGTCTCGAACCTGATCGCGGTACGGAAGTAATAGTCTTCCGGGCTCGCTTCGCCCTTGGCCACCTGAAGAGGCGAATGAGCGGCGGCGCAGGACCTGGCAAACCGCACGGACCTTGGCAAGCACCTCCGGAGCGCCCGCCCTCACGCCGGTGTAGCTCATGAAAAACGTCTGGTCCTTGTGCGTCTTGCACACCAGCCTCACATCCATGTGCGCCGTGCCGTCCGGCTCGACCCTGAGCCAGTCCGCCGTCGTCCCGGGGACCACGGTTCCGTTCAGCGACGGGCCGGAGAAGGTGCCCGACGTGACCGGCACCACCCTCCGTTCCCCGCCCCAGGCGGTCGCGGCGGTGGACATCTGCGGCGCGCCCACGCCGAGCGAGATGCGGAAGAGGAATTCCGTGTTGAGGGGGAGGCGGTCGGCCATTGCTGGATGTTGGTGCCGGATGTTGGGAGACACGGGGAAGGGCCCGGCGCGGCGTGCGGGTTCGGATGAAGGGAAACCTCCTCTGGGTCCGAATCGGTCGGAGGGCAGCTTCTGCTGCTGTACGCGAGTCGATAGACGAGCTGGCTCCGGGGCGGAAGCTGTTTGAGTCGGAGTGTCTCCCCAGCTGCGTCGATCGCCAACTACTGCTCTCGAACGAAACCTCGACTCCCCGGGCCCCACCGGCTTCTCAGCCCTTTCTGCATGACCATGGGCTTCCACGCACCTCCTTTGGCCTATCAGGTTGAACTCTGCCTCTGCCCTCACTGTCGTTGATGACTATAGCAGCGGCTGGTGGAGGGTCAATGACGCAGACGAAGACACACTGACTCCATTTTGAATCATCCGCGGGTACCCTCGAGGCCTACACCTTCACCCAGTCCGATTGCGGATCCAACATCTTAGGGGCGCCTTCGACAAACCCGTACGCGTCCGGCGGCACTCCAGGAACCTGCTTCCCTGTCTACGGTCACACGAGCGCCTTCATATTCGGGTCAAACTGCAACACACTGAGCAGGTATTACGCAAACGCCACCTGCACCAACACACCTACGGTTGGCACCATCACGGTCCCGTTTGCTTGAAGCCCACCCCGAACTCCGATGGTTATCCCCAAGGCGTCGACCCAATAAGGGACGTCGCGACGGGAGGAAGAGGCACTGTCGGCAGACAAAACCATTATTGTGGCGCACGTTTAAGCTGTTACGTTACATTGGGAGTCGAATCTGAGGTATCGCAGATCCAGAAGATCAAAGGCTGCTCTACTCTCCGTATCCAAAGGCACGACGCCGCAGCGGCCGCGATCAGCTTTCCGCGGCCTCGACGACCCACAGCTCGCCTTCCTCCTTGCTCATCCTCCCCGCCACCTTCCGCCTGATCCCCGGTCCCCACCCTCTGGGAACGTCGTCCGCGAGCTGGAGCACCTCCACGCCCAGCGAGTCCTCGAACGCCGTCTCCAGACGGGGCTGCCTCCTCCGGTTGCGGGTGCGAGGTACCGTCGAGCGCTTATGCCGCTTGTGCGGGGTCGACACGGCATGGCGCAGGCGGACCTCCTCCTCATGCTGCGCGATCTTGCGCCCCTCCTCGGCCTCGTCCTCGTCCGTCTCGGCGGCGGGCTGCTTCGCATGGTCGCCGTCTGCGGCGGTCATGTGCTCCTCCTCCTCGTGCTTCATTTCCTCGGGGCGCACCATGCCGGGGCCGCGGTAGGCCGAGCCGGCGTACCGGTCCGCAATGTCCGTGAGGTCGTCGTCCTTGCCGTGCACGGCGGGGGTCCCCTGCGGCGCCGGTGGCGCTTCCCCGGGAGTTGCAGGCAGAGAGGGTGCGGAAGCGGGACCTTCGAGCAGGGCTCCCGAGGCCAGATCAGTGATTTGGACCCCCCTGGGCCGGGAAATCGCCGCCAGCGAAAGGAGCAGGATCGCCCCCGTAAACAGCCCCGCCGCGAGGAACAGCGCGCCCCGCCTGGACGGCCTGTCGCGCTTGGTGCCCTCGACGTCGTAGTCCGAGCCCTTCTTCGCCCAGCCGGCGGCGTTGGGCGAGTGCGCGAGCATGTCCCCGGGCACGGCGAGGAACGGCACCGCCTCGGCCGCAGGCGACCCCTTGCGCAGCGACGGCGGGAGCGGCGGTTTCGACGACTCGTCGAAATCGAGGCCGACGGATTGCAGCGAGGGCGCCGCGGACGCGGGCGAGACCGGGGATGCGCCGCCCTCGTCGGCCGAGTACGAGTGCCGCACGACGCCGACTGCGAGCGACGACGCCGTGCCGCGCGCCGCGCCGAGCAGCGGCGCCGGCGGCGGCGGAGCGGAGGCCGACGGAGAGGGCATGGGGGTGCCGGGATTCGGATCAACAAACAGAGGGATTCGGAGTGTCGCGTGCGGGTCGCGTCCCGGCCCCAGCCCAAACTCCGCTCGCGTCCCGATCCCGCCAAACTGCGGGCGCTGGACAAGGTAGTTGCTGCGATCGAAGAATGCTTGAGGGCATTCAAATGACAGGATACTCAACAGCGGCCCTAGGAGCGCCCAGCTCGGCACCAGAGGCACTCCATCGAAGGACACCCTGATCAACACAAGACACAGGCCGCGATGCCCCGGCAAACACTCCATCTGATCCCTTCCCCGCGTAAACATCCTCTCCACCAAGCTCCATCAGGTCCCATCCCTCTTCAGCCCGACCATGTAGCCCCTGATCCTCGGCTCCTGCCCGACCACCTTGACCAGCTTGCAAATCGCCGGGTACTGCTCCTCGGTCACCTCGGCGAGCAGCTCGCCGTCCAGGTTCTTGAGCGCGACGAGGAAGTAGTACGTGGCGAGGTCGGCGTAGGTGGTCGTGTCGCCGACGTAGTGCCCGTTGTCCCCGTTCTTCTTGAGCAGCGCCTCGTGGTCCCGGAGGAAATCGGGCCACTTCTTGTTGCGGAAGTTCATCTGCAGCATCCTCCGGAAGGCCACGGGTGCCTCGAAGATGTAGTTGCCCACTTGGTCGAAGTACCCCTCTGTAGGGCGGTCAAGAGCTGCCTCTTTGAACGGCGGCAGGAACCCACGGATGTTGGTTACCAGCATGTCCACCTCGGCCTGCTCGTAGCGGTCCTTCCCGTCCAGCCCAAACTCCCTCGCGATGTAGCGCTCGATGGACCTGCTCTCGGCCAGAATGAACTTTTCCCCCTTCTTCGGCCCCTCGGTCCTCGTCTCCACCAGGATCGGCACCCGGCCGAACGGCGTCGTCCGCTTCACGTCCTTCTCGGGGTCCCGCACGCCCCAGTTCACGTCGTCCGATATGGGGACGAACGTGAACGGCTCGCCGGCCAGCGCGAAAAGCATCCGCGCGAGCTCCTCCCTTCCGGGGGCCTCGTAGTAGCAGAGCTGGAACCGAGGCACCGCCATGGTCCGCTGGGAATGCAATCTATTTTACGCTGGTGTTGGCGACCTGCCCGCACGAGCGGGAGACAGAATGCGGGATTGGGCGCGGCGGAACCGATTTCAGCGCCGCTCACTCGCACTCCGCCAGGCCAGTCGCCGATACGCGTCGCGGCCTGCGATCTCCCCTTGCCGGCAATGGCCAATTTCGAACGGAGCGTCTGGGGCTGGGGCTACGAGGGCGGCGTCGCCAAAGTTCCCCAGGTGCTCGTCCGCGCCGTGCTGGGCGTGCTCGCGACGAAGCTGCCGAAGCCGACGGCGCGGATAACGCAGCCCACGAAGGAACGGCTCGGCGAGGTCGCGAGAGGGCTGAGGAAGCCGCGATTCGCGAAGGATGACGTGCCCGCGCGCGTTGCCGAAGTGCTCAGCGACGACCCGCTCGAGAGGATGCGGCACAGCTTCGGCAAGTCGTTCGACGACATCTGCCGTGGCGCGTTGCTGCAGTACACGAATCCACGTGGGCTGAGACTGCTGCTGGACCGGATCCGCTGCCATCTGACGCGTTTTCCGTTACTGATCTGGCTCGATCCCGTGGCATCTGACGCGTCGCTCGGGCAGCCGACTACGTCGCCTTCCCGCGCGACGAGGAGGACATCGTGGCCATCCTGAATTACTGTACCCGCACGGGCACACACTGCATTCCCTTCGGCGGGGGCTCGTCGGTCGTCGGAGGGATCGAGCCCGTCGCCGACGCGAAGCGAGGCGTGATCACCGTCGACCTGACGCGTCACCTGAACCGGCTGCTGTCGATCGACGCGGAGAACATGACGGCGCGCGTGCAGGCGGGGGCGTTCGGGCCGCAGTTCACGGACCAGCTGAAGCGGGCTTCCGGCGGCAAGTTCACCTTCAGGCACTTTCCCCAGAGCTTCGAGTTTTCCACCGTCGGGGGATGGGTCGTGACAAGGAGCGGGGGCCACTTTGCGACCAACCACACGCACATCGACAGCTTTGTCGTCAGCCTGCGGATCGCGACGGCGGCGGGTGTCTTCGAGACCAGAGACTTTCCCTCTTCGGGCGCCGGTCCGACGCCGGATCGCATCTTTCTGGGGTCGGAGGGCATCCTCGGGATCGTGACGGAGGTTGTGCTCCGCGTGCACAAGCAGCCAAAGCATCGGGCAGCGTGCACGGTGGTCTTCCCCAGCTTTGAAGCAGGTGTCGCTGCAGCCCGCGGTGAGCCTTCAAAGCGAATAATCGACTCAGTCATTTTAATCCGTGATCTGACAGCCATTGCGCAGTCTGGACTGTACCCGGCGCAGGCCCGCCTCATGGACGACTCCGAAATCGTCATGCTCTCGGGCATGCAGCCCAAGGACAAGCAGCTGACGTCGCTGCTCCTTGGCTTCGAGTCCGCGGACGTGTCCGACCTCGATTCGAGGTACCTCGAGCCGGCGGTCCAGCTGTGCGCCGCGCACGGTGGACAGGTCGAAGGCCGCGCGGCCGGCGCCTCCCCTTCCGGCGCGACGGACACGTTCAGGTCCAACTTCACTTCGGTGCCGTACCTTCGGGACGTCCTCCTCATGCAAGGCGTCATCGTCGAAACCTTCGAGACCGCATGCACCTGGTCCGCGTTCCCGAAGCTCCACGCGCGGATGCTCCAGATCGCGCGGGACAACGGAGCGCTCATCTCGTGCAGGTTCACCCACCTGTACACGGACGGGCCAGCTCCCTACTACACCGTGGCCGCGAGCTCGACGGGCACGGACGGCGAGTCGATGCTCGCCCAGTGGCGGAAGCTCAAGAAGCTGTTTTCGGACGGGCTTGCCGAGACGGGCGGCACGATCACGCACCACCATGCCGTCGGGAAGGACCACCAACCCTGGTATGCCCGCGAAAAGGGCAAGGAGTGGGTGAACCTATTGAAGGGCATCAAGGGCATCCTGGATCCGGCTGCGGTGCTGAACCCGGGCACGATCCTGGACGCGGAGGCAAAGGTCCTCAAGCCAAAGTTGTGATGCGGCATTAGCTGACGCAGGTAGCTCTAATAATCACCTCCATGACCCTCCGAGGCTCGCCTACATTCTCGGTCCCTGCCGCAGCGCTCATGCTTCGTTGCCGTCCATCTCGAAGAGCTCCCCTCCCGCGGCCAACCCCTTGGGCCCCACGCTCTCCCGCCTGACGAGCGAGCCGACCCGCTTCAGGCTGCCGATCGGCGTCTCCTGGATCGGCGACGCCCCCATGGCCATGGGGCTTGTCGAGAGCACCGCCTTCGAGTCCACGGTCGGCCGGCCGACGCTCGTCGAGAGCGACGCCGGCTTGTAGGATCCGGAGAGGTACGAGCCGCCCTTGAACGACGTCGCCAGCGGGGATTCGGAGAGGCCGAGCGGGTTGTTGGCCCGGGCGAGGTCCGTGCCGAAGCGGACGGACTGCGCCTGCTGGAGGATCGACTGTCGGCGGATGCGCTCGGGTTCCTCGAGGGCGCGCAGCGGGAGGTGTTCGGCACCGGCGATCCAGAAGTAGTCGGGAATGGGGAAGCGCTGAAGAGCAAGGTCAGTATCCAAGGATCTCTCGGTGCGAAGGAAACGTACGGTGCGGTCGGTGAGCTCGAGGTAGATGCCAATGGCCTCCTTGATGTCCTTGCCTTTGGCGGTGAAGTATCCCAGGCATTCCTCGCCCTGGACGTGGAACTTGTGATCCGGCCTGGCGCGTCGAACCGTCAGCAAACGAAATCACGAACCGAACTGCGGAGCACCCACGGCACTTCCCACATGACCTCGTAGATACGCGGGTCGTTCTCCAGCTGGGCAAACAGGTCCAGATCCGCGTCCGTGATCTGGCCTTCCTTGCTCGAAAGGATGAACGACATGGCGAGCGCGCACTTGGGCTTGGGCGCTTTCTTGATCTCGACCGGGATCCCGACGCAGGCGTAGAGGCCCTGCTCGACCAGGTCCACGCCCCAGACCTCCTTGATCCACCACGGGTACGGGTTCTGAAGGCGGCGGATCAGACCGGCGCCAGCCCGCTCCCGCTACCCAGTCCACCCACCCCTCCCAGACGGCCGTTGACCTCGACGATCTGCGGTCCGGTCTGCGTCGTATACTTCATCTCCACGTGGACGACGCCGATGTGCATCCCCAGGGCCTGGGTGGAGGTGCGCACGGCCAGGTCCACGAGCTCCTGCTGCTTCCTTTCCGAGAGAACCGAGGGGATGTTGGAGCCGGTGTTGACGAAGGAGGGCTCGAGGGTCGGCAGGTCTGTCGACGACCGGTCAGGTCCATATCGGGGACCGCGCTCGAAAGGTTCTCACTGTCGGTTATGGACCAGAACATGAGCTTGCCGTCCTGGAGGAAGATGTCGACGTCGACCTCTTCGCCGTCTATCGCGGCTTTTCAGAACGAAGACGGGGCGGAGAACGTGGCGCTCCTTACCAAGGTATTGCTCCAAGAGGCAATCCGCGCCCTGGGCGTAGATGGCATCGTACTCTGAGGAACATTGTTGGTGAGCTTGGATCATGCCAGGTCCGATGACAGATTCCCACCGACTGTCAGCAGCTTCTGGTTGTGCGCAAACGCCTTCCTTGCGTCGTCCTTGGTCAGGCACTTGACCGCCCCCATTGCCGACGCGCCAAACACGGGCTTGACGACGGCCGGGAACGGGCACTTTTCCAGGGCGCCCTCGAGGTCCTCCGTGGTCTTGCAGAGGATCGACACGGGGGTGGGCAGGCCGGCCTTGCGCATCGCCTCGCGGGTTTCGCGCTTCGAGCGGGCCAGTCGGGCGGAGTTGTACGGGTTGGCACGGAGGCCGAGGAGCTCGGCGATCTGGGAGGACATGGCGACGTTGTCCTCCCTGGACGAGAGGGGTCAACGAGCGTCCCTCGTCCCCGAAAGTAGACGCACCAGAAATTGTAGATGCCGTCAAACTCCAGGCCTGTCGCCTTGACCTTGTCCGCGACCTCTTTCGCGGCGGTCTCGTGGCTCAGCATGTCGGCCTGATCGGAAGGCAGAAAGTGAGCTTGCGGTTCCATGTCGTGACATGGCGACAACGCGGATGTGCCACGATATCGTGAGGGAACCTCGGCGCCGGCGTGAATGCTGGCGGCCGCTCCCGACAACAGATGACAGGGTGCTCGGGCACTCCCGCTCCAACGCCCTTCCCCATTCATTCGCGCCACCGTCTGCCGATGTTCCATCGCCGACCAACCTCGATGAAGAGCTCGATCCCCTCCATATCCTTGGCATAGCTGTCCGGCAGGTCGGCGACGACGACCTTGCACCCGAGCTCGATTGCCCGTTCGATGATAAAGCTCTGCGCGGCGGCAGGCGCCGTTCAGCGACCCCAAATCCCCGTCGATGCCTTGCTAGGCCATGCTCCACCTTCTCCAGATGGCCGGCGCCGGGGAACAGGATCCGGCGGCCCTTCAGAGCGGCGCGCCTCTCCTTGTCCGACATCTTCGTCTCGGACGGCAGGATCACGCTTGTCATGCGCTTCGGTATCGTCGCCATGGTGAGCCCTCGTCGAATGCCGCGCGGAGGAGGTCGAATCGATGCCCGGCTGCCGCGATGCGCGTCGGTCGAGTGGTCCCTGCGGGCTTATCGGGGCGACGACTCCTCGCGCGCGCGCGCCAGTAGCACCCGCGCCCCGGAGTGCTCCGGCCGACCCAAACACAGGATGGCGACCCCGGTTTACTCCCTCGAGACGGTCTCCGCAAGGCCGCTCCATGCCTTGAACACCTTTCTCTCGTGGCTGACGGCCAAGCGGATCCCGATTCCCGTATCTCGGATCCTTCCCTTCCTCCTCCCGCACCTGAGCGAGTCCAAGCGCGCCGACGTCCTCGCGGCCATTCCCAACGCGCTCGGCGTGCCTCCGGTCAACGGGGACCCTACAATCTCGTTCTTTTTCTTCCTGCACGCGTCGGTGCTCACGCTGTGGTTCAAGGGCACCAAGGAAAAGGCCGACGGGAAGAGCGGACGGACGCGTTTCGGCGCGTGGTTCCAGGGATGGCTGGGCTTCATCACCATGAACATGATCGGCAACATCCTCGCAGGTAGCTGGGGCGCGTTGCCTCGTCCGGAGGGGAGGCTGACGATCGGATGTCTCCCCCGCCACAGGGATGCTAACCGCCAGGCCGCCGCTCATGCTCCTCAACAGCGAGATGCTCCCCGGCTACGCCGTTCCTTACCTTCTGATCTCCATCCTGGCCGAGTTCGGGCTCGACTTGCCGAAGATTGTGATGGGAAACGCGCAGCTCCGGTTCATCCAGCAGGTGGCCATGAACACGCTCAGCGGGTGGGTATCGCCGGCGTCCCTTTCGCTCATGGGCTAATGCCTGCTTCGCTCCCTTAGGATCGCCCAGACGATGGTCATTTCCGGCAACGCCGACGCGGCGCTCACCATCCCCGGCGTGCAGAGGTCGCTTCCCGGCCAGTTCGCCCTGTGCTTCATCGCCTCGACCGCCGGCGCCGCTGCGGTCGACGGCCTGGCCCTGCAGAAGCTGGAGTGGAGGTTCGCCATGCCCCAGGGGCTTAAGGAGGTGTGGAAGGACGGCTTCCTCTACGTCGTCCTCGGCACTGGGTCCGTCCTCTACATTGTGAGTATCTTCCCCAAAGGTTCTGCCAGGGACACGTCCACTGACTCGCGGCCCCTTTCAACAGGCCGCCGTGAACCAATGGGTCTCCCCCGCCGTCCGCCTCCTCGCGAACCTCCCGCCGAGCGAGAAGCCGGCGCCGGTCGTGGAGCCCGCCCTCGCGCGGCTGCTCCTCGTGCTGTGGATCGTCCCCGCCGTCCTGGCCAACTTCGCATTCATGCTTACCAAGGCGAACAGGGCGCCTGCCAGGGCCGAAAAGGCCAAGGCGCCGGAGAGGGAGCGGGCGAGCACGCCGCCCACGCCCGCAAAGGCGAAGAAGTGATCGGTGGGAAAGGGGCCATAGAAGGCGTAGTGTAGTGTGGCAATCGAGCTTGGTGGCTTGGATCGCTTGCGACCCACGTTTCTTTCAGACCAGCGAAGGGATACATCATGCCAAGTTGTCTGCCTCGTCTTTTTCGCACTTCTAGTTGATCCTGCGCCCGCCGACCGCCTGCCACTCCCTGTCCCTGAGCACGTTCTTGCGGATCTTGCCCGTCGCGGTCTTGGGCAGCTCCATCTCGAGCTGGATGCGCGCGGGGATCTTGAAGCCCGCGAGGTGCTTGCGGCAGTGCTGGATTAGCTCGAACTCGATCTCGCCGGGGGCGAACTGCTCGTGCTCGATCGCTTCCTGCTTCAAGACCACGAATGCCTTCGGCCGCTCGCCCCAAGTGTCGTCGGGCGTGGGGACGACGGCGACCTCGAGAACCTTCGGGTGCGACGCGATCACGTTCTCCACCTCGACCGTCGAGATGTTCTCGCCCCCGCTGATCACGATATCTGCATTTGGTGAGCACCAGCAGGTTCGTGGAAGCTCCATACCTTACCTTTTTGCCGGTCCTTGAGTGCGACGTAGCCGTTGGGTTCGCGCACGGCGAGGTCCCCGCTGTGGAGCCAGCCTCCCTTGAACGCCTTGGCCGTCGCCTGGGGATCGTTGTAGTACCCGAGCTTTGGGTTAGGTGGAGGGAAAGGTTGAGCGAGGATGCGGCGCAAGCACAAACAACTCAAACCATCGTGATGTTGCCTTTGTGGGTTTTAGGTGGAAGGAAAGGTTGACGGAGGATGAGGCGCAAGCACAGACAACTCACCTCGGAAGATGACCTCTCCCATCGTCTGCCCGTCTGCCGGGACATCGTTCATATTCTCATCCACCACGCGCAGCTCGTCCTGCATCGGGTAGTTCTGCCCCTGCATGGCCATCTCGTGCGCCAGGTCGGTGTAGTTGCCCTCTTCGACGTACTTGTCCCAGCTCTCCTGAGGGTAGCAGCGGGCCGCGGGTCCCAAAGTTTCCGTCATTCCTGAGCGCAGAAGCGTGGTTGGAGGAAGATATTCAGGGGGAGCGGAAAGCCGAGGCCCTGAGGCAACTCACCATACACGTGGACGACCTCCATGCCGAGCTCAGTCATCCGCTTGATTAGCGCAGGCGAGGGCGGCGAGCCAGCAACCATAACTCTGGAAGAATGAGGAGGAGTCCGTTAGGCTTTACCTGGACCACCAGCACCGCGGCAGCACACGCACCTCATCGGGTGGTCGAGTTTCTTGGCGTTGGGGTTGGCGCAGAGGAAAGACTGAACCGTAGGAGCTCCGTTGTAGTGCGTGATCTTCAGATCGGTGAAGTAGGACCATATGAGGTCGTAGTCGACCTTCCGGAGGCATACGTGGGCACCACCCATGAGGGCAACGGCCCACGGGATACACCAGCCGTTGGCGTGGAAGAGCGGTAGGATCCAGAGGTAGCGCGTCTTCGTTGTGAAGCCCATCTCGAGCGTCTGGGCGATGGCCTCCATGAAACTCTGGCGGTAGGAGTCTGGAAGCGATCACCACTCGTCAGAGAGCGCCCAAGAGCCCGAAAGCCGTCGAAACCCACGCATGACACCCTTCGGAGGCCCTGTAGTCCCCGAAGTATAGCAGAGAGAGATCAATTCATCCTCATTCTCGAGGACGTCAAAGCTCCACCAAGTCCTCGGCTCCGCTTCGCTGAGGACTGTCGCGTACTCGTCCTGCCCGACGATGCCCGTGTCTCCATCGATGATAACCCGCTCCACGCCCCATTCATTCATCTCCTCCTTGAGGTGGGCCAGGTCCTTGTCGACGACCGCGAACCGGGCCCCGGAATGCTTGATGATGTAGCTGATCTCCTCGCTCTTAAGGCGCGTGTTGACGCAGATAATCACGCCTCCGGCTGCCCGTCGATAGAGATGAGAAACATAATGGGGCTCCAAAACAAGCCGAACACACCGAGCGGAACGGCGAAGTGGCCTTCGAGGATGGAAGGGGTGTTGGGGCAGACGTACGCTACGCGGTCCCCTTTCCTCAGCCCCATCGCCCTGAGGGCACTGGCGAAACGCAAAACGCGCTCGTTCATCTCCTTGTAGTTGTAGCTCCGGCCCTCGTGGACCACGGCGAGGTTCGTGGGCCATATCCTCGCGGCGCGCTCCAGCAGCCACGCCGGGTTCAGCTCGGTCCGGTACGGCTTAGACTGAAGGCTCTGCGGGATCTGCGAATCTAAACCAAGTGCATCAGAATGTCACGACGGTCTCTGGAGCTCAAAGGAACCCACAATCGTTCTTGAGGCCGAAGGGGCCCAACTCGGCGACCTTCGCGGCCTCGGCCTGCCGTACGGCCCGCGAGACCGAGAAGCGGCGCGCAGATGACCTAATTCTCGTCGGCGAGGCGGTCACATCACGCGAAGCGGCAACTGCTTGCGTTCCGGTGACCAAGAGGGCGGTGCGGAATCTCTCCAACGCCCCGTTCACGGAGACCGACGCCACAGCGTTTCCCGCCCGCCCCAAGAGGGCTGAGCGGTTGGCAACCAGCACTTTGGCTGTTGCCATTGTTGTCGAACAGCCCCCTTTTGCAGGCACCGCGAATGGACCGATTTGGGCGGAGGTTGCTGTCCCTGACGCAGCGCGGGTGGCAAGTGAGCCCATGTACATGCACGTCAACTGTCAACGCCCCGAATGCCGCGCCCATCGAGTCACTCAAATCAGGATTCAACGACGACATCGATTATCAGCCATTCTCCGTCTTTCCCGTCCATGTCCGTCACCGCCGCAACAGTTAGTTTTCGCGCGCGTCCATCGCTGGTATCCTCCATGACGCACACACCCTCCACCTTCCCGGGGTAGACATCTCCTTCGCGCCCGACGAAGAAGGGCTGCTGCCGCACCAGCACAGCAGAGCAGCTCCGATCCGGCCCAATGGGAGCCGGAATGAGTCCTATGAGCGACCCGTGCACCGTTCCGTCGTCCATCCCGTTCGGTGTGTCTTCCAACGTGGCAGAGAAGAGGATCTGAGGCGAACGAGTCCCTGGGAGAGTTCCGGCGCCGCTAAAGCCCGGGAGCAACCGTCCTTGTGTCGGCAATGCGTACGCCTTGACGACAAAAGGCGGCACTCGCGGCTCGTCGCGAAGTGCCGAGAGAAACGGGGCAAGAGGGAAGGAGACCTGAACATTCGGCACCCCGGCGTTGCCCCGCTGAAAGAAAAGGATCTCGCTGCCAACGACAGTGCAGCCTTCCAGATTCAGCGTCCCTTCTCCAACGACGTCCCGTCGCGACCGGAGCGCGTCGTAGATGTTCCCGATAAAGTACGTTTCGGAAACGAGGTTCTCGAGCGAGATGATGGCGGCCCAATCCCGATTCGGAGACAGCGAGCCCGATCCCGCAGCAAAGAGCGACTGCGGATACCCGCCCTGCGGGGGCAGCACGCACAGAAACTCAAAGTCCGGCTTCTCTGCCTTTGGCAGGCTCTCCAAGTCCACTTCCGACGCGTCAAGTTCGCCGAAAAGCGGTATCTTCCTCGTTACCCGCAAGCTGCGCGGGTCCATCTCATACAAGAAGGTCGAGGCATCACCGACGACGTAGGCCGGGCCATCGCGTCCGAGAAGCTCGACACCCGATGCAGCCGGGACCGGAAGCGGAAACGCGTCGCGCACCGTGGCACTGACGACCCTCATCGCAACCGCGTCGGCCGTTGATGTGAGGCCCAGACTCCAACCGGAGGCAAGTTCTCTCGAAACCGATTTCGCCAGCGCCCGCCACCCACTCCTCTATTTCAAATCTCGCTCGCACCCCGTCACGCTGCTCCGTCAATTGCCGTTGTTCGCGTTTCTCCTTCCGGCCCTTCTTCTTGCCGGAATGGCCGCGCCCGCTGCCTCTCTTCTGTCGCGCCGGGCTCCCGTGCTGTTCGTGCCTCATGGCGGCGGTCCGATGCCCCTCATGGGCGACCCCGGGCATCGCGAACTCATCCGTGGGTCTTGCAAGCGACTCGTCACCCATATCTCCTGACATCTTGGTCAACGGCAGGCTTCCTGACGCAAGATGCGCCGCGCCACCTCAAGCTGCCCGACGGCAGTGATCCCGCGGCGGTGCTCGTGGTTACGGCCCACTGGGAGAGCCCTACGCCCGCCATTTCCTCGCAAGAGTCGCCCGGGCTCCTCTTCGACTACTACGGCTTTCCCGAGGAGACTTACCATTACAAATGGCCGGCACCCGGGTCACCGTCGATCGCGAAGGAGGCGGCCTCCCTCCTTAGCGCCGCGGGTTTCAAGCCCGTTCTTGACACCTCTCGCGGCAACGATCATGGTGTCTTTGTGCCGATGAAACTGGTTTTGCCGGAGCCCAAGATCCCGGTCGTTCAGGTCAGCGTTCTGGAGAGTTTTGACCCCGAACAACACCTGGCGATGGGCAAAGCACTCGCCCCGCTGCGCGACAAAGGCATCGCCATCGTGGGATCCGGAATGTCATTTCATAACATGCAAGCGTTCCGCTCTTCGCGGTTCGGAAGCGGATCGGGCCCGGGGCGGAACGAGGCGTCGCAAGCTTTCGACACCGCCCTGACGGACGCCGTTCAGGCCGAGCCGGCCGCAAGGTGGCAGCTTCTCAAGGATTGGCAGCGGCTCCCCAAGGCGCGGTACAGTCACCCGAGGGAGGAGCACCTTCTGCCCTTGTTAGTCTGCGGTGGGTGTCTGTCCTCGCCTCCGGTCACGGACTCGAAACTGACGACTCCCAGCCGGAGCGGCAGGCGACGACGCTGGGACCAAGGTCCATGAGGAAGCATCGCTGGGAGGTTTCGTCCTGAGCGGCTTCAAGTTCGGGCCGTCGGAGGCGCCGAAAAAGGACGAGCTGTAGGAGATAGCCAGCGAATGTACTGAATGCCTTCGATTGTCATTTTTGTCTCACTTTACGTTCCTTGCTTCCCCTGGCGGTTTTGGTGCTGGTGTTTGGAAGGGATGTTGACGTGCGAGGCTTCGATGGAGGATCACCCGCCTGAAGCGCAATACAGCTCGCCCTGCAACCACAGCAACATAACTATCTACATTGCACTCTGCTCTTTCGTGCGAACTCCGTATGCAACGGGTGTTGTTGGCAGACGCAGGACACGGCGTTGCGGTGCCCGCAGGTGACTCGACATTACCAATCCCCACCAGGCGGAGAAGGCCACCCCTGCTTCTGCTCGACCTGTGCACCTGAAGACGGAGAAGAAGCGACTCCTGGACAGTTAGGATAGTAATTTCATCCATCCGAACTGTTTTCGATGTAATACTGCGTCGGCGGGGTGAAGTTCAATGGATGGGTCTTGGGCGACAGTTCGAGTCGACTCCCGCCGGTCCCCTCGAAACGACATTGTCCTGAATGACTCCCGCGCCGACAAACCCGTGCTCGGCATTCGCTCTGCTCACCCACGCTTTTGCACAATGCTGAATCTGAAGGCTCTGCTCCGCCCGAAGCCCTTCGGGGGCCCCACGCCCCGCACCGGCCTCCCTCCTCGCGCCGCCTCCCCCGCGCCGCCCAGCACGCCGCCCCCCGTCGACGCCAAAGCACGCCTCGAGGGCAAGTACGAGCTTGGCAGGGTTCTCGGTTCCGGAAAGTTCGGTGCGTGTGGCGGACCGCGCGCCTCCAGGTCGTGTGCGAACGCCGTACCGAGGCAGCCACCGTCCGGCTTGTGACAGACCACGCAACGGGCAAGAAGTATGCCGGGAAGGCAGTCGGTGCGTCCGTTTCGTCTTAACTCTTGTTTGTGATCTCCGGACTGATCTCTGGCCGCCGCCAGACCGCAAGAAGATCAAAAAGGAGGCCGACGTCCGCGAGGAGGTCGCCGTCCTATCCAAGGTCGACCATCCCCACCTCGCCCACATCTACGAACGCATCGAAACGCCGACGGACATCTGGCTCGTTCTCGATCTCGCCGAAGGCGAGCAAAAGCGAACGGCTGCATGCGATCGAGGCGTCTCACACCCACCTCTTGCAGGTGGCGAACTGCTGCAGCACATCATGTCCCGGGCACCCTTTGAGGAAGCCGACGGAGCGCACATCACGAGGCAGATCGTCGAGGGGATCGAGTACCTCCACCGCCTCGGGATCGTTCACCGCGACCTAAAGCCCGAGGTGAGCAGTCCCGCGGTCGCCAGAGGACGGGCCTGATCATGCGCTCTTCGGCGCGTAGAACATCTTGTTCAAAGACCCGGGCAGCCACGACATCCTCATCACCGACTTTGGCTTCTCTCGCATCGTCGGCTCGGCGCGCTGCCTCGAGACCATTTGCGGCACTCCCAGCTATATGGCCCCCGAGATCCTCAGCGGTTCTGGTCACGGCCTCGAGGTCGACATGTGGGCGATCGGTTGCATCACCTGTAGGTTCTCTCGGGCCGTTGACGATTGTGGCGGTGTTCCTGACCGACTGCACCGCCAGATGCCATGCTCTCGGGCTTCCTCCCCTTCGCCGCCGACTCGCAGGTCGATCTTTTTGCCCTCATCCGCTCCGCATCCTTCTCGTTTCCGGACGATCTCTTTTCGGACGTGTCGTCGGAGGCCAAGGACTTCATCTCGCGATGCCTCGTCGTCGCCGTCGGAGCGAGGCCGGGATCCTGGGACCCTGTGCGAATCAGGGCGAAGGAGGCGCTGCGCCATCCGTGGCTGGACATCGGAGCGAAGCTGCTGGACGCCGATCCCGGAGACTCGATGAAGATCAGCACGGCGCGGTGCAAGGCCCCTGCGAGCCTGGTTCTCGTTGTAGCTTGACTGCAGCTTCATGGCGCGGCACTTCCATTTGCTGGAGCGCCTTTTCTCACTCGATACTTGGATGGATGCCAATCGTGTAGGAAGATCGGCAGGAGTCATGGTGTGCACGGGATGGGAAGTAGATAGCTTAGTGGAGGTGTGCAGGACACAAGGATCGAAACAGAAGACAGATGCAGCCGAAATAGCTTGGATCCGTGGAGGTCGTTGGGGAGCAGCGCCTCCGGTGCGTGGCTATCATCGCGTCCCCAACGCAGATAGCACCGGACCCACGCGTTGCACGCGTTCCGCCTTCTCATCGCTCCGTGCACGCGCTCCGTCTGCTCATCGCGCCACGGAAATGGAGCAGGCGCGCGCCCCCACGCTAGAACTGAAGGACTACGCGCTGAAGACTCTTGGGAGAGACTTCTCGTTGCTCGAGACCAGCTCCCCCGTCGCCGAGTCGTTCCGGGCAAGCTCCTCGTCGTCCGTCGGGTCGCCAAGGACGGCCGAAGCGAACGGTGCGGGGACGACCGCCTCTCTGGGCCGGAAGAGGCAGGACGAGCTTCCCCCCGAAGTGGACGACTTTGCCGAGGCCGCGCAGCTGCCCCTGTTGCAGAGGATCAGTTCCCTTGAGCGGATCGTGTCGGAGAAGGACAGGGAGATCGAGGGTTTGAAGGCTCAGGTGGCCGAGCTGCTGGCCAAGGCGGAGACGCACCAGGACGAGTCGGGCGATGGCTGAAGGGTTGACAGATGGACAGCGCGGATGAAAGTGAAAGCTGAGCTAATGGTCATCATTGGTGGTATTGACGGTATTGTAAAGGCATAATCTCGTTCCTGAATTCACGTTTCCATTGCGTCTGGTTGGTGGGACGCCACGCTCGGCGCCCCGGTGACCGATTGCGCAACGTTCCCATTCGCCGGCGCGTCCGGCCCGACGATCGACAGCAGCTTCCACTCGCCGAGGTAGTTGGCTTCGGTCGCCATGTCAGTCGGCCCTTGAAGGAGCCCGATCGCGGCACCCACCCTTCCACAGCCTGATCCTGCCGTCGTCCCCGCTGCTGCTGACCACCGTCCCGCTCACGTTCCACTCGCACCGCCAGACCTCGCTCCCGTGCGCGTCGACATCGGCGACGCACTCCACGACGAAGCCGGCGACGGGGTTGGCGTTGGGCGTCAGCCGGAATATGCGGAAGTGGTTGTCCTTGCAGGCCGTGGCGATGAGGTGGTACGATCTGCCCAGTCGAAACAAATGTCAGCTCTGGCAAGCCTTTTTCCCAAAAGAACCAACCTCCCGACGTTCGGCGCCCACGAAACGTCGTGAACGAGGTCCCCGTGCCCCCCCAAGATCTCGCACGCCCCCCACTCCCTCTTCTTCGACACCATCGCGCCTGACCCGCCCTGTCCGGCGTCCCCCGCCGGCGCCCCCGATCCCACCCGGAAGACGCGCGCCACGTTCTCCTTCCCGCACCCGATGGCCAGCATGGGCTGGTCATCCCCGGATTTGAACCCGTAGAGGTTCGGACACCAGCTCAGGCAAAAGTGGCCGTCCGATTCGCGGTTCGGGAAGGAGGAGGGGTTCTGGAGGATCGCGAATTCCTCCATGAGCGTCCAGGAAAAGAGGTTCATCGTGTCCATGGCTTCGTAGATACGGCACATGCCGTCGGCCGATACCGAAGCCTGAATGGGACGCGAAGTTGAGCAATTCTAGACCTTCCGAAAACGTTGAGACTCACAAGCTTCAGGCCGACGTTGTTCGGCGCGAATTCCACGTCATGAACGCTCCCCTTGGAATCGGCCAGGCGAGCACGCTCCGCCCACCGCTTCCCGCTGCGTTTCGGTTCGTTCTCGCACTCCTCCCACACCTTCACCGTCCTATCGAAGCTGCAGCTGGCGAAGCATTGCCCGTACTCGGGGTGCGCCCACGAGACCTTGAGGATCGACGAGTCGTGCGCCTTCCACGAGTCGTTCAGGACCCAAGCCCCCGTGGCCTCGTCCAGGTCCCAGATTTTGATCCTCTGGTCCGAGGAACACGTGATGATCCTCTTCCCGTACCAGTCCGTCGCGATGTCGTGGATCAGATCCTCGTGCTGCCGGGGCGGTCGAAGAGAGCTGGTCAGGTCCCGCCCAAAGCGCGGGCCGAGACGCGTTCCGAAGCTTACCCCGGCATTAAACTACGCGTTTCGAGCGGAAGCAGAGTGAGATCCCGGTCAGCGGAAGGGGAATGGGCAGCGGCGCGACGGTCGACCTTGTAAACAGGCTCATAGCTTGCCATCGCCCGTCCCGCGGCCCGGAGGCCCGACTGCTCGAGACGGGTGGCTTCTGCGCACTCTGCGGTCACGCCACCGCGATAGCGCGGCGGTTTAGACGCGGCAAAGGGCACGGGAGTACTTGTCCTTCGGCGCGCGTCCCGCAGCGCGGGCAAACACCACGAAGCGGGCGTCTCCCTCAACCTCGGCCCGCGAATCGGCTGCAGAATGGCCGAAGAGTTCCTGATTATCGACACGGACGGCGGCGCTGACGATGCCGTGGCGATTTGTACCGCCCTCAGGCACTGCCGCCAGGCCTCCTCCCTCTCCCGCGTGGGGTACTCCGCACCAACTTTACTCGCCATATCGACCGTATTTGGGAACGTGACCGTGTCGCAGGCCACGGCCAACGTCAAATGCATCCTTTTTCATTACGCGAGCTTTGCGCTGAACAGCAGCAGCCGTGACTCCTTCCATGACTCGCTCCCGGCGGTGTACGAGGGAGCCGATGGCCCTCTGATTCGGACAGATGAATCATTCGTTTACGGGAAGACGACCTACGAGGGCTACGGGAAGGATGGAATGGGGGGCTGCACGGACGTAAAGGCCGCGTACGGGAAGATGGCAGCCGAAGCTAGCGCCAAGATTCCCACAGGCCACGTGCCCGTGGCACAGTACCTCGCGCAGGCGGCCAGGGACCACCGAGGGAAGCTGACCGTGGTCGCGCTGGGACCGCTTACGAACATTGCTTTGGCCTGCCGGCTGGATCCGATGTTCATGAGCAATTTGAAAGCGCTCGTGGTCATGGGCGGGAGCGTCCTCGCCATGGGCAACATGGGAACGGCCGAATTCAACTTTTTCCTGTGCCCAGAGAGCGCACAGGTTGTCTTTGCGAACGCCAGCAAGGCGTCGGCCGAGTCGGCGCAGCCGAAGCTCGTTCTCGCACCCATGGAGCTCTGTCAGGACCACGCGTTGAGCTGGGACTTTTACGACGAGATCCGCGGCCTGGGCACGCCCATGAGCCGCTTCTTCGCCGCCTTCACGGCCGCAGTGGAGAAGCTCTGCCGCCCCGGCCCCGATGCGGTGCACGCGAGGAGCAGGTCGGGCTCGCACTACTCGACCATCCGCCACGTCCTGCTCGCGCAGCGCAAGGCGGACTCCTTCTTCAACCCGTGGGACCTGTTTGCCGTGATCCCGTGCCTGGACCCGTACGCGGTGCTCTCGTACGTGGACGCGCACGTCGCGATCGGGCTGCACGGCGAGGCGAGGGGGCAGTGCGTGGTTTCGTGGGCGTCGGCGACGATCGAGGGCGCGGAACGGCGGAGCGGGACGCGGCCGCAAAACGTCCGCATCCTCACAGAGCTGGACCGTGCCAGGATTAGGGAGATGACGCTGAGCGCGTTCGCCGGTTAACTCTCCCCGGAGGCCAGATGCAATGGGACCATAGAGTTCTAGGCATCGTGCTTTCCTATTGGATATGGTACATGAGGTTGTTCCGAACGCCTCACGCGCAAATATACGATCTGACACATGTCAGGGCAACAGCTAGACTAAGGGGCGCCAATTCCGAGCGTCGGCCACCTCCGATCACCAGCGTCCGTTTCATCGAGCGAAGCCGAGCCAGCGGAGCAGCCGGCTCCACCGTCCCGCGGCGGGCTCCTCCGACCGCTTGTTTCTCCGGCGCGGGATGCTCCTCCGCATCCGCCTCGAGGCCGGCTGGCCCGGGAACTGCGTCTCGTCCCTGCAGAGCTTCAGCTGCTGCAAGTTGACGCCGATCCCGCGGCCGTACGGCGTCGGCTCGAGGATGGCGTTTCCGGTGGGGGTGTTGAAGCGGAAGTCGTAGGTCCTCCAGCCGACGTTGGGCTGCAGGGCGATGCTCTGGTCCACGATGCCCGTGTCGCCGTCCCAGACCTCCAGGATGACGCCCGAGCCGTTGGTCTGCACGGTCAGAGAAGTGATCCAGAAGCCCTTGCCGTCGGTGGTGAAGACGGCGTCGCCGCCGTTGGGGTTCAGGCACGGGTAGTTGGAGAGCGAAGGCGGGCAGAACTGCGTGAGGGTGGAAGGCGGCAGGAGGCTGAAGTAGTCGACGTCGGCAAAGTCCGCAGGGGGCTGCGGTGGATTCGCAGGGTCTCCAAACACGGCCTGGAGGCACAATGCGAATCAGAAAGGGCGTCACGCAGCAATGCAGCAATGCTCACCGTCCAGCAGGTCCTGAAGTTGTTGGTCTGGCCGCAGTTGGTCTGCGGGTTGCCCTGCACGAGCTGGGAGTACGCCTCCTTGCACCATCCGTCCGCGTACTCGGTACAGGTGCGGCCGGTGTTGGAGTTGGGCGGGTTCGCGCCCCCGTTGCAGTTTGCGTTGTCGTACCAGTTGCACGAGTCCGCGTTCGCGCCCCAGCACTGGATGCTGCCGCCCGCGGTGACCTGGACGTAAAGCGACTGGTTGCGGTCCTGGCAGGACTGGATGCACTTCCAAGAACCGGGCACGCCGGTCGAGGTCGACGTCGATGTCGTCACGGAGGTCGTCGGGGGACTCGACGTGGTCGTCCGCGAAGTGGTCGCCTGCGAAATGGTCGTCGTCGGCGGGCGGGACGTCGTGGTCGGGCCGCCGGTGGTGGTCGTGGCGTCGCACGGGGTCTGCGGCTTGCCCTCAGCGAGCTGGCCCCAGGCTTCCTGGCACCAGGACTTGGTGTTGTCGGAGCAGCCGATGAGGGTCTGGTCGTTGCCGGGTCCGGTCGGGGGGGCCGTAAGG
The DNA here is from genome assembly GCA_025558095.1 of Hyaloraphidium curvatum. Classification (NCBI taxonomy): domain Eukaryota; kingdom Fungi; phylum Monoblepharomycota; class Hyaloraphidiomycetes; order Hyaloraphidiales; family Hyaloraphidiaceae; genus Hyaloraphidium; species Hyaloraphidium curvatum. Next base: position 183,735 of record JAIVFI010000013.1, read on the forward strand.
CCTCCGCAGTTGGCCGACTTGTACCAGTGGCAGTTGGTGTCATCCCAGGCCGAGCAGACGACGATGCCGTTCTGGATGCGCACAAAGACCGAATCGCCGTTGTCGGCGCACGACTGGATGCACTTCCACGGCGTGTCCGGCGGAGGAGTAGTGGTGGTCGTGGTCGTCGTGGTCGTCGGAGGGGCGGGAGTCGTCGTGGTGGTTGCCGAGGTGATGTTGCAGACCGTCTGGGGCTGGTTCAGGACGCGCTGGTTCCTGGCCTCCCAGCACCACGATCCCTGGCTGTAGTCCGTGCAGGGCCTTCCGGTGCCGTTCGTCGGGCTCGGGGGCGACGCGCCGCCGTCGCAGTTGCCGTTGGTGTACCAGGTGCAGGTCTCGAGGTTCGGGCCGCTGCACCAGATACCCGAATCGCCGTCGAGACGGACCCAGGTCGAGAAGCCGTCGTTGCGGCACGACTGGATGCAGGACCACACCCAGGTTGGTTGGGCAGAGGTCGTCGTTGTGGCGGTGGTGACCGACGTGGTCTGCGTGGGCTCCGTGCATACTGGAGGGTTACCGGCGACGTAAACAGATTGGGCTTCCTTGCACCAGTGGCCGGTGGTGTCGATGGCGCCCTGCGTGCAGAAAAATCCAGAGTCGGTGTGGTTGGGGGCGGCGGTGCCCTGGCAGGTCCAATCCCAGTACCAATCGCAGTTCTGCGCGTTGGGACCCGAGCACATGATGCGCTGGCCGTCGGTCCGCACGTAGATGGAACCCCAGTTGCCGGCACCAGCGGTCGCGGCGTTGCACACGGGCATGCACTTCCACTGGCGCCACGCCGACTCGTCGCCCCCGCCGGTGCAGTTGGACGGCTTCGCGCTCAGGATCATCTGGTTCTTCGCCTCCTTGCACCACCCCTGGTCGAAGCTGGTGCACGTCGTGCCCTGCCTGCCGGCGGTCGTGGGCGGCTTGGTGAGTCCGTTGCAGTTGCCCGTATCGTACCACGAGCACGAGGAAGCGTCGGCGCCGTCGCACATGATGGCGGTTCCGTCGGTGCGGGCAAAGAGCGACTTGCCGCCGTCGTCGCACGACTGGATGCACTGCCAATTGGACCAGTCCGCCGAGCAGAGGGTCTGCGACTGGCCCAGGAAGATCTGGCGCCGGGCTTCCCAACACCAGGAGCCGATGTCTGCGTAGTCCGCCTCGGTGCAGGAGCTTCCGGCCGCGCCGTTCGGCGGGCTCTCGCTGACCACAGACGCCGGTGGGGACGAGAGGCCGTCGCAGTTCTCGGATTGGTACCAAAGGCAGCTGCCCGCGGAGACGCCGCCGCACTGGATGGTCGAGCTGTTGGCGGCCTTGACCCACACCGAGTCGCCCCGCTGCTTGCACGAGGAGATGCAGACCCAGGAGGTAGGCACAGGAACCGTGGTGGTCGTCGTGGTCGTCGTGGTCGTTGTCGTAGTCGTGCTTGGCGTCGTGAGGGTCTGGTTCGCGCAGACGCCCGGCTTGGGCAGCTGGATCGTGCCGGTCTTGCACCACATGGTCGGCAGGTAGTTGTAGCCTTCGGAGCTGCAGCGCGTCGGCGCCCCGATCATCCTCTGGAACCAGTAGGGGATCCCGGCGATGCACTCCTCCGCGGTCTTGAACCAGGGGCACTCGCCGCCGTAGCGGACGCTCGAGTTCGTGGTCATGCACTCGACGAGGGTATGCGGGGCGACGACGCGCGCAATGACCCATTTGAAATCGTCCTTGGGCGACTGCGTGCAGCCCCACGGTCCGGGCGTCTCGGCGGGGTCCTTGGAAGGCGGTCCGATGAGGCACGGCGACGGGGAGGCGGTGCTGGCGGTGGTGACGGTGTTCGACGGGGTGGAATCCGAAGTCGGGAGCGTGTTGGTCCCCGAGAGCGTTGCCGTGGCGACGGTGCCGCCCGAGGTCGATGTGGTTCCGTTCTTGCCGTTTTCCCAGCCGTCGCAGAGGGTCGGCTCGAGACCCTGGATCAGCTGGAGCTCGGCCTCCCAGCACCAGGTGCCCCAGGTGTAGTCGGCGCAGGTCTGGCCGGCCGTGGCGCCGACCGGGGGTTTCGAGAGGGCGCCGTTGCAGTCTCCGTCGCCGAAGAAGTAGCAGGACGTGCTGTTGGCGCCCCAGCACTGGATGGTGTTGGTGCCGTTCCTGCGCACATAGAGGGATTTGCCGTCGTCGCCGCACGATTGGATGCAGACCCAAGGGTTGGTGCTCTGTTGCCGGGGAGGGGTGATCAATTTCGTTCCCGAAAGAAGTCTGAAGAAATCACTCACGTTGCCCATTTGCCGGGGCTCGACGAGCATCAGTCCGGAAGAGGTTTCTGACGGCGGAGTCGGGGCCGTCGAGCGGCCGGTAAAGAAGGAGGCGACTGGTGACGGGTGACAGGTTTGATCAGAAGGGCGAGGGCGGCGAAAGACCGGTCGAAGCTCACTGTCATCAAAAATGTTGGCCTGCGCTATTTGAGTGCCTCCCAAAAGAATCAGGAGAGCTGCTCCAACCAGGCCGGAGGTCGGCGACCGAGGTCGGCCGGGACGCAAGCTCAGCAGCGCCATGGCGGGATCTTCGAAAGCCAGTCCAGACGTTTTAAGACGCACCGAAAGCAGATTTGAAGCACGAGAATAGCCAATGCCGCGGGGAGGAATGGCGGAAAGCGAAGGTCAGTCAACGCTACGGCCAGGGTTGACAGGCGGGCACGGCCACCCCGCAAACAATGGCCCGCCGCCCCGGCCCTGCCGCACCGTAGTGGGCATTCAACTGCTAAGAAACAGCGGGGCGTGGTCGTCTCGGGCCGGCAGGCAGATCCGCACCGGGTGCGGCGGCACTGATCAAACTTGACACCTCACCTGACAAGGGTCGCGGCCGGCGAAATCCGGGTCCGTGGCACCGGAAACAGGGCGGATCCCGCTATTGAAGGCTTGCCGAAGCAGCAGACGCGGCCCGCGGGGTATCCGACCGAGCGAAGGTGCCGTGTTGACAAGGGTCGGAGTCCGGATCCGGAAGGTCGGACCAAGTTCGGCGACCTGCCTGCAACCGCAGCAGCGCCGGTGTAGCGCTGCCGTGGAGAGGCGCCGGTTTAGGAGGGAGGAGGGAGATCCGTCCGCTCCTTGAACGTGTGAGGGCGCGGAGCAATTCGAAACAGTTGGTGTTGGCCGCGGCACGGAGCGCGAACTCCGACTGGCCCGGCCGGGCGCCAGGGGGCTGATCCCCCACCAATGCCGCGCCAATGTACTTGTTCTGCCGATCTCCAATCAAATCTAGTTTCCAACGAGCGTTTCGGGACGCACGTGTCCGCAAGCCCCTCCCAGCGTCACGCCAGCGAGCTGATCAGAGCTTCGCCTTGGAGCCCACCGCCCCGGCGACCCTGAAGTACTCGTCCTCCAGCTTAAACCCGCCGCGCTTCTTGCCCCCGTTCACGCGGTCCAGGTAGGCCTTGAGCCGCTTCTTGAGGTCCTCGGATCCCTCGGGGATCGGGGTGACGGCGCCGCCGTACGAGACAAAGTTGACCGAGGTCTCCGGGGGCGAGGTCGGGTTCTCGCTGAGCTCCACGATCCACTTGGACGCCCGCTCGAAGAAGACCTCGGTCTGCTTGAGGAAGCGGTAGAACTGGAACACGTGGACTTGGCTAGGGACAATGGAAACGGTCAGCAACAACGAAAGAGCTCCAACGCCCAGAGACCTACTCCTCGTAGATGTCCACGGTGCAGTTTTCCCCGGCGCCCTCAATCCGCTTCACCACCATGGCGAGGTTCTCGCCGATGAGGCGGTCAGCGGTGGCCAGCGCCCAGAACTGCGGGGGCAGGTCGCCCTTGTTGTCCGCCAGCGGAGTGACCAGCGCGTCCGCCACCACGGACTCCTTGCCGGTGACGTACTCGGGCACGGGGGCGAAGCTCGAGTCGCTGATCACGTCGTTTTCGAACTCCTCCTTGATCACCCGGGTGGGCGAGCTGTTTGTGAGGTCGTTCCAGGGGCTGATGAGGATCAGGCCAGCGGGGCGGGGGATGTCCTCGTTCGAGCCGTGGTCGCGGACCTTTCGATAAGTCAGCGTGGAGCCGATGCAAGACAGCGGTGTCTGCTCACCCAGATGGCGGCCGCCTGGGCAAGGTTGCCTCCCGCCGAGTCGCCGCCGAAGAAGATCCTTTCCTCCGAAACACCGTCGTTGAGGAGAAGGTGCTTGTACGCGGAGATGGCGTCAGTGAGGGCGGCTGAAGACGGCGTGAGCGCTAAAGAGAGAAAAGGCGAGGAGGCAAGCTAACCAGGGAAGGGGTTCTCGGGGCTCAAGCTGTTCGAAAACAATTCAGTTCTCGCCGCCAAGCGGCGCACCACAGATGCTCACCGATAGTTGATGCTCACGACGCGCACTCCGTGCTGGGCGAAGCTGCTGGTGAGGCCCTGGTGGCTCTCGGCGCTGTTGTCGATGAAACCACCTGCCAGGCGCGTCGGAATCGGTCACGAAGGACAATCGCAGCACATTGCGAGGCAACTTTACCTCCGTGGAAATACAGCAATGTGGGCAAATCGAACCCGGAGTGCGTGTTCGGGGGATCGAAGATCAGGGCGTCAATGTCGCCCGACGCCCCGTCCTCGAAGCCGGCCAGGGGCTCGCGACTGATCCTGCGGGCACACAAGCGTAAGGAACGGCCGTCGGGAGCCGTCCACAGTAGTCCCACTTGATCTTCCGGATGTTGACTCCCTGCGCGACCTTGGGCGGGGGAATCGCGGCGGTGGCCTTCCGCTTCTCCGCCAGCGACATCCCGGGCTTGGGACGTCCCATGGCGATGTAGCTGGCATCGGGAGACCGCGTCTTCGGTCAGGAGGGCTCCGGCCCGTGGGGACGTTCCGGGAAGCGCACCGGATTTGCCGCTCATCCCAGGTCTTCGGGGGAACCGGAGCCATGCTGGCGCGCTTGTCGCTGACGGATGAGCAGGATGAAGGTGGAAACCGCTCCGAGACCGCGATTCGGTTCGCGGGGAGACGATGTTCACTTGGTCGTCTTCGGCCCGCGGCTTTTGCCGCCGGGACCACTCGCGCAAATCGTTCTATACTCCTAGGCCCTTTGGGCACGGCAAGGCAGCCGAAACCGAAAAATGGCAATGGTAGAAGAAGATAATCACGATCCAGATCTTCCCCTCTTCTCCATCCCCGGATGTGCTCGCACTTCGTCCGATCGATGGGGGGAGCTGCCACTGCCGCAATCTCAAGAGCTCCGAACCAATCCAGAGCAACACAACGACGAACGCCTCGTCGGCATGTTTCCTCGGCAAAAATCTCTGTACTACTGCCGTCCTACTGTGGTGAGCATCCTTGGTGGCCGCAGTTCAGGGCCTCGCAACACTCACTGTCACGCACGGCCTTCTGCCTCCCACCCCTTTCCCCGCGCAACAGCACCTCTAACGCACCATGGCCTCGACCGCCGTCCTCCTCAAGACCTTCGGGTGCGCCACCCGCCGCTTCTACCACGGATTCCGCCCTGACGCTCACGCCAAACGCGCCCGCCGTTCTCGCTTCCGCGCCGCTTCGAATCGCCCACCGCCAGCGCATGTAAGCACCCGCAACCCCTCTTATCCACCCGCACCTCACGTCCATCTCCCCGCAGACGTGATCGGCGCCGGCCTCGGGCTGACCTTCGCCCCCGCCACGCTGCAAAAGGTCATCGAAACCGTCCTCAAGCCCACCTCGCTGCCGGGCCCTTCGTTCAACGAGGAGACAGCGGGGACGCTGGGACCCGTCGTGACGGCGCTGGGGCTGTACTGTGCGTGCTTTCTTTCTCGCGCGGGGCGGCGGGCGCTGACGTTCTCCGCCTTTCGCCGGTGACACGCACAGACTACGGCGCCGGCATCGACGACAACACCGCCTTCGCGAAGCGCTCCGTCCCCGGCCGCGTGGCCTTTGCCGCCCTCCTGGCGATCAACTGGTACCGCGGCGTGATCCCGTCGGGGACCGCGGTGGTCTTCGGGGCCACCGACCTCGTGTTCGCGTACCTGACGCGCCAGTCGCTGCAGAAGGAGGGCAAGTAGGCCCCCCGTGGGGGCCGCTTAGGCGTACCCGTGCGGCGGGGGCTGTTTTTCGGTGTGCCTTCGTACGCATACATCGGGATATCGCTGCATCTGTTCCCCCCGTGCTCCGCCGCCCTAAACGACGGTGCTCCGCGTCCACTTGCCGTCCCCGGGCTGCGAGATCATGTCCAGCGGCAGGTCGTCGAGCAGCGCCTGCGCCATGGCCGGGTCGATCGTGAGCCGGTCTGCGGGCAACGGCGTCAGCGTCCCCCCCCATCCGCCCCGGCAACGGCGGCTCACAATCGCGGGTGGTCCCCTCGTCCGGATGGATGTGCTCGAAGTACTCGATCAGCCTCAGCAGCGGCAGCTCCCGGAACAGCTCCCTCGCGTAGACCTGCCTCCACCACGCCTGCGCCATTGCGAACCGCCCCGGCCCGGGGTCGGAATCGACGTAGTACGCGCACCCGGTCTCCATGACCGCCATGGGGAGGTTGTACCGCTCCGCGAACATGGTGTAGAAGCGGTGCGGGTTGGTGCCCATGCGGCCGTCGAGGCCGTCGCGGAACTTGGTGGGGGATTCGGGGAGGAGGTTCTCCTTCCAGGGGTACTCGACGCCGTAGTCTGCGCAACCAATGGTCAACGGGCCGCGATGGGTGGTCGGGGAATGCGACCCACGGTAGAACGACAGGCCGACCCAGTCGACGTACTCGGGCCCGGGGAAGTATGGCGTGAACGGGTCGTCCTCCCTGTCGATGACGCCGTTGCCGTTGGTGTCGAGCTCGGGGTCCCACTGCATGCCGTTGGCCCAGTAGTTGGGGATCACCGAGTTCTGCCGCCGCGGCCGTCAGCATCCGTCCAAACCGATCGCCGCCTCGGTCGGCCCGGCAACCCACCATGTGCCACACCAGCGCCGTCATCTCCCCCGCCACCGCCCTCACGGCCGTCGACACCCTCCTCCACGCCTCCCTGTACTTTTTCGGCTGCCCGCCGTACTTGTACCAGTACCCGTTCCCCTCGTGCCCAAAGTTGAGCAGGATCCGCAGGCCGCGGTCGTTGAGGTACCTGCACGCCTGGGCCAGCTGCCGCACCGAGACTTCCGTGACGCTGTCGAGGGCGCCGTCGGACTGCGGCATGGCGAAGAGCGCGAGGATGGTGGGGTACGGCAGGGCGAGCAGGGTTTCGGCGACCTTGTACAGGCCGTCGGTGGGGAAGTGGTCCGGGAACATGACAACGTAGGTGCTGCACGGGGGCGCTCGGGGTGAGCTTTCCGGCCTGCGTGCCGGCCGCGCGGACACCCACTTCCACAGCATCGGCCTGACCTTGCCCTGCATCCTCGAAATGTACCCCTCCGGCGTATCATCCCCGTCGATCGACGCGCCGTAGATGAACCTGCCCATCCCCGGATCGAACAGCTTGCCCGTGTTGCCCGGCGCGTGGCACTCGCCCCTCAGCCTGACCTCGTCCAGGGTGTACTCGGCGGCGGGCAGGTCCTCCCACGCCACGTGCTCGATCTGCGGCACGAGGCCCGGGGGGAACAGCGCGGCGAAGGAGACGAAGCGCGGGCCGGCGGGGGCGGGGTCGACGGGGAGGTAGAACCGCTGGCCGGCCAGGGTGGGCGAGGCGTCGCAGATCTTGACCGAGATGCCGTACGGGGAGCCGAGGGCGGGGCCGGAGAGGGTGAAGTTGATGCCGGTGTAGCGCTGGTAGGTCTGGAAGAACCCGCCGTCGCCCGAGCTTGCGGCCTCGTCGGAGGTGCAGGGCAGCTTGGTGAGCAGCCACGCGCGGCCGCCGGTGGTGGCGAACCGCAGCAGGCCGTCTGCGACCTGCGGCGGCGACGCCATGCCGTCGTGCATCCAGGGCAGGCCGAGGTCGTTTGTCGCCAGCGCGCCGGGGCGGCCAAAGTCGGCGACGACGAGGTCGGGCTGGCAGGTCGGGTTGGCGGCCTGCCGCGGCTCGAGCGCGCGGCGGGCGCGGCGGGAGGCCGGCTGCGGCAGCACGACGTGCTGGCGTGCTGTGCCTTCGTGTGACGCGCCTCGCGGGTTCGTGAAGATGGGCAGCCGCCTGTTCTTGCCCAGCGGCCGCACCAGGCCGTCTGCGGCGCGCACCATCGCGAGGCTGCCCAGCGCGTCCCCTTTCTGCGCAGCGCTGCCCGCCGGCAGCGCGGCGTGCCCGAGTGCGCCGCCGAGCAGCAGCCACGCGGCGCCGGCCGCCGCGGCAAACACGACGGCCCACGCGCCGCGGCCCGCGCCCCACTCCCGCTTGGTGTGCGACCCGCCCTCCTCGAGCAGGGGCGTGCGCAGCTTCTGCGGCGACGCCGGGGCGGAAGGCTGCACGCGGACCATGGCGGCGGGCGCGGTTCGGATTCGTGGTCTGTTTGGGCCGGAGTGCCCCTGGGAGTGCCCAGCCACCTTCCGCGAGGATGGCCCGCCGCCTTCAATCCCGTGGCCGCATCTGCCACGTCCCAAGGGTCCCGGCCTCCATCTGCGTCCCCCGTTGTCATCCATTTCACCACGAAGCCCCGGGCTGCGCCGGCCCCGCGGCACTTCCGGCCCCCGCCCGCGTCAGCGGGGCAACGCAGCCATCCGGCCGGCAGGCCGCGGACCGCGGGATCCATCCCTCGGGGTGTCTCGCAGATACCCAGCGGCTCGGGATGGCCATCGGGAGGAGGGCGGGCGAGGTCGTCGGCCAGCCATGCAAGCGCCGGAGTCGCTCCGGGGTTCAGCCGACGATCCGCGATCGATGCTCCGCACCGCACTCTCGAAACACTCCCGACGCACCTTCCTCCCGCTCAAACGCCTGCAGCAGGTGCGCCGCCCGCGCCTCGCTTCCTGCCGCTCTGACTCCGGCCCCGCTATCTCCGCCGTCTCCGTCCCGTTGCCCCGGACCAGACCCGAAACATGCCGACGGCGAAGTGGAACGGCGCCGTGCTGGCCGAGGCCTCGGCCGACGAGATCCAGATGGTCGAGGGCAACGTGTACTTCCCCGCGGACAAGATCAGGAAGGAGTACTTCAAGCCCACGGAGACGCACACGACCTGCGGGTGGAAGGTGGGCCATCTCCCCGGCGGGCGGCGTACCGGAACGGCGGCTGACGGGAGGGACGGCAGGGCGTGGCGAGCTACTACACCGTCGAGGTGAACGGCAAGGCCAACAAGGACGCCGCGTGGTGGGCACCCTCCTCCCCTCCCCCCTTCTTCCGCGAAACTGACCGGCCCCCCCGACGGTGAAGGTACTACCCGACGCCCAAGCCCGCGGCCAACAACATCGCCGGCTACGTGGCCTTCTGGAAGGGCGTCGAGGTTTCCAAGTGAGCCCCGCGGCCGGGGATGGGGGACGGGGTTGACCACCGAGGCAGGCTGTGAGGGACGCGGGGCGGAGGGAGGAGCGGTCGATGGTACGCCGGCAGCTTCGCTGTACATAGACAAAAGAGAACGTCGATCACGTTGATGGCATCTTTCTCCATCTCCATTGCCTAGGGACGCTGACGCTGATGTCGTGATGTGGTATAAAGTGATGGGGGGATGGATTCGCTTCCTTCCCCCGATCATGCCCGCCCTCCGGCGCAGCCCGCGGTCCGCGGTCGTCGCGGTGTTTGTCGGCGCGCGCCGCGTGGTGTGCGACGTCGCGCAGGGCGAGCTGTTTTTTGCGGCGGCGAAGCGCGCGGCGTGGGTCAACGACGTGCCGCACGACGCGCAGGCCGCGCTCGAGGACGCGCTGCGGGAGGCGGTGCTGGCACGGCAGGCACCGGGAGCTGCCGGGGGCGTGTCAGCCAGCCCGCCCCGCCTGACGGCCATCCAGAAGCAGATCCGCGTGCAGGACATCGCGGACGCGTTCGCCCGCGGCCGCGCGCCCCCCGGCGGCACCGCGCCCGCCGACGCGTTCCCCGCCGCCTACCACGCGCTGGCAAACTCGCCCGCGCCGCACGTGTTCGACACGCTGCTGTTCGTCGAGCGGGAGCTGGCGAGGCCGGTGGCGGACCTGCTGGCCGCCAGGGACGCCGCGCTGGCGGACCTCGCCGCGCGCCACCGCGAGGAGCTGCCGGCAAACGCCGTCGGTGCCGCCGGAAGCGCGCAGGGAATGGATGCCCCCGGTGCCGTTGCATCCCGGCACGCCGAGGAGATGGCCGCCGTCATGGACGCCTTCGCCTCGGCCCTGGCAGACCTCGACGCCTCCCAGCGCAGGCGCTTCCGCGCCCTCGTCTCGGCCCTGCACGCCGAATACGCCCGCGCCGTCGGCCCCGAGCGCGGCTCCGACGCCGAGCGCGACGCCGTCGCCCGGCTCGCGTCCGCGGACCCCGAGTTCGGCCGCCGGATGGTGCTCCGTGCGATGGACGCGTCGCAGTTTGGCGCTGCCGAAGGGCGGCTGCGCGATCTGGGCACCTCGGACGACGCGGGGATGCTCCCCGTGTCGCGGAGGGGAAGTTCGGTGCCGACGGTGCAGATGCAGAGCCTCGACGAGATCGCCGACGCCTCGGACGAGGAGGAGGGCACCGAGGGCGAGGGGTCGCAGCCCCCCCGCAGGTCGCTCGACGGCTCGGCGTCGGCGGATTTCTCGGCGTCGGGGGACCATTTGTCGGAGCGGGACGCGGACGACGCCGACACGGCCGCGGAAACCGCCGCCTCCCGCTCGGCCGTCTCGCGGTCGCCTTCCCCCGGCCCGCCGCCCGCTCCCGCACCGCAACCCTCCCCACCCACCGGCCCCGAAGACCGCGAGCTCGCCCGCCTCACCGCCGAGCTCGCATCCATGGGCTTCGACCCCCCGCTCGCCCAGGCCGCCCTCGAACTCTCCTCCCGCGACCCGGACCGCGCCGTCGCGCTGCTCCTCGAATCCCCGGACCGCGTCCGCGCGCACGCGGAGGACCGCGCGCGCCTCGCCGCCGCCCTCCGCGCACCGCAGCCCTCCCGCCCAGCCGCACCGCCAGCACCCCCGCCGGTGCCCGATAAACCCGACCCCAAATCCCGCTCCGTCAGCACGAGCTCCCTCGCCAAATGGCGCGAATCCCTGCAGGCCCGGCGCAGCCAGCCCTCGCTTGTCGCCCCCGCGGCCAGCAAACCCTCGCCGCCCCCGCCGCCATCCAAGCCCGCCCCGCCCCCGTCCCCCGCCAAACCCGCCCCCGCCCCGCCCAAGCCCGCGACCCCGGAACCGCGCAGCCCGTCGCGCGAACAGCGGCCCCCCTCGCGCGGCGCGGACGAAGGCACCGCGAACCCGCTGCGCAGGCTGGGCACGCTGTTCGGCAAGCCCGGGACCGCGGCGGCGGGCGGGGGCACGAAGAAGGGCAAGGAGAAGGAAGGGGGGAAGGAGGAGGAGGCGTGGTTCGTTTGGGAACCGGACCTGTCAGAGTCGTTCACGGTGTGGCAGGGCACCCACGGTACGCCCACCGTCCCCCGCATGCATTGCACCGCGTTGCTGATGAACCCGTTCGTGCAGCCCGGACGATGTACAACCTCCGCCTGGCCGTCCTCCCCACTGACAACCCCTTCCGCCCCCCGCGCCCGGCCGAGGACCTCCCCCTGCGCGCGCAGACCGCGCAGTCCCTCTATTCCCCCAGCCCCAGCGCTGCGGCGGTCGTCGTCACCCGCTCCGAACTCGCCTCGTGGCGCGTGGCCGCCCGCCTGGCCCCGCGCACCTCGACGATCCTCGGCACCGGCATCCTGCGTACCATCTTCCGCGCCTCGCAGGCCACCACGGACCCGCACTTCCCCCCCCTCGCATCGCAACTCGCCCGCGCCGAATCCGACCTCGACCCCGACACCTTCGCCTCGCTCGCCGAAGGCGACGTCGTCCTCGCGCGCCACGGCAACCTCCCCCTCGTGCACATCACCTTCCTCCTCGTCATGGACGAGCGCGCACACCCGTCCCTGGGGGGCACCCCCGAACTGACCCCCCGCACCCCGCTCGTCGCCGGCTACAGGAACCTCCTCCGCGTCGCGGCCTCGCTGGGCGTCGGCGCGCTGCACGTCCCCGCGCTGCTCCTCCCCGACGCCCACCTCGCCGCACCGGTGGACTACGCGGCCATGCTGCGCCGCTTCGAGCAGGTGTGCCGGACCACGCGGAGCTTCATGGCCGAGCACGCGCGCGGGGCCGCGGCCGAGGGGGGCGAGAAGCGGAGCTGGACGTTCGTGCTGCCGCCCGCCAGGGGGGGGAAGGGATGGGAGGGGAGGTTCGGCGCGTTCAGGGACAGGTTCGCCGAGGTGTTCAGGGCGTAGGGGCATCTAATCTACACCCGGCCATGGCGCAGCCGGGTCCACAAGTCGTACGCCCGTCGTCGTCGCCGTAGCCTCCGCCGTCCGTCCGTCTTCCGCCGTGCGCCGCCCGCAATCCGTCCGCAAATAACCCCGCCGCCTCCGATGACCGTCCGTCCCTTTTTCGCCGCCATCAACCCTCCGCGCCTTAGCCCCCCGTCACCTCCTCCCCCTCGCTCTCCTCCTCGTACCGCAGCGGCACCGGCACCGGGTAGTACGGGTACACCGGCCTCGCCATGCCCACCATCGGGTGCGTCGGGCGCGGGGCCTGGCAGCGGTAGCACGCCGTGCGGCTGGCGTAGTTGCTGCCGCGCAAAACCAGGGTCAGACGCATGCGATCGGACGGGCGGAGAGCGGAGAAACGCACTGGTACTTGCAGGCCGGGTTGGGACAGTTCCAGTCCCCCGGTCTGTCGGTGGGCCGCGGCTTGGACCCGTAGTGCCCGTCCGCCCTCGTCGGGTACGGCGCCGGCACCGCGACGGGGTAGGCCATCGGCGCCGGCGCGCGCGGGTAGTAACCCCCCACCAGCGCGATGGTCCCCGACGAGAGGTGCGATCCCGAGCGGCAGGCGACGCATTCCATGCGGGAGGAGAAGTTGTTGACGCCGCAGACGCCGCAGATCCAGTCGCCGGGGAGCACCTTTTGCGAGAGGCGGGGGGGAGAGAAGCCGGGGTACTCGGCGCCGGGGAGGTAGACCGGGGGCCATTCGCCGTCGGCGGGCGACGGGGGCGTGCCGGCGTGGGGGAAGGGGAGAGGCTGCGGGAGGACGGCGATGGGCTGCACGGGGGCCCGCATGTCGTCGTAGGATCCGTCGGGGCGGAAGGGCGGGCGCATGGGAGGGGGCTGGAAGCCGGCGCCCATGGGCCACGGCGCGAAACCGGGGTAGGCCATCGGCACCATGTGCGACGGCGGGAAGGGCGGCGGGCTCTCGGCGGGGTGCGGCGCGAGGCACTTGTTGCAGTGCCGCCGCGCGGCGTAGTTGGGGTAACCGCACGACGGGCAGCGCCAGTCGCCGGGCTTGGGCTCGCCGCGGCGCGGAGTCGACGGCTGCTCGGTGCGGGGGGTGGCGCGGGTGAAGGGGAGCAGCGGGTCCGGCGCGTCTCCGGGCGGCGCTGCGAGGATGGCGGCGCAGAGCTGGGCGATGGCAAGCGCGCGCTCGACGCCGCGCGAGTCGGCGTACGCCGAGGCGTTCGCGCGGGCCGAGGGCGGCAGCAGTTGCTCGAGCGGCGAGGGCGCCCCGGGCGGCGATCCCGAGCCGGGGCCGCTGGCGGGCACGCTCTGCGACACAAAGAGGCGAAGCTCGGCGGCGACGTCAAAGTACGCGTTCTGAAAGAGGGGGTTGCGGAGGCAGGGCGGGAAGGGCCGGTCAGTGATCGGTGATGGTGGCGGCGGCGAAAAGTGGCGAGAGGACGGCCAAAAGCGGGGGTCCGAAAACCCCAAACATCCGGGCCGGATGCAATGCAGGTGGACCATCGGAATCGCCAGAAACCGGTAAGACACCCACAAAGTACGCCGGAAGCCTCGCAAACGCCTCTGCTGCCTCCCCAGCCGCCGCCTTGTCGAAGAACCACGCCGCGTCGTGCACCACCAGGCACAGCGACCTGCCGTGCGCGATGATTGCGGACTGGAGCTCCCCGTCGAGTTCCGCGAGGGCGCGCGCGAGAGGGGCTAAGGCGCCAAGTCGAGGGACGGTCGAGGGATCGGTGGCGGGGGGATCGGCGATCGTCAGGTCCCTCACTCGGTCGGTTGCCGCAACGGGGCAACAAAGCCCACCGTTTCCGTCATCCTCGCCACTTTCCCTGCCCACGGGGATTTCCGAAGAGTACTCGATCGTGGCTGTGGGCACGTCGACGATGGCAAAGGCGATCGCGACCACCTGGGGCTCGCCGGGTTCCTGCAAAACGGGTAGACGCGGACGAGGAGAAGCGTCAGCGGCCGGACCGAATAAAATAACAGCAATGCAAGCCGGAAATCACCTCGTCTGCAGCGTGCGACGGCGGCTCGCAGCGCAGGGCCAGCGCGACCAGGCGGTCGAACGGGCACGCGTCGCAGATGCGCCTTGTGGCTACAGCCGGGCCCAAGGTACCCATCTCCAGGCCTGGAATAATGCCGTTGGCGGTTTTTGCGGCCTCGTTCCCGCAGCGGTCATCGGCCAGGGACAGCGCGTCGAGCGCGGCCGCGGCGTCGTCGTCCGGCCGGCCGGGGGCGGCCTGCTGCGCCACGGAGCGATTTTCCGGCGAGCTGCGCGGCATCTTCTGTCCTTTCGCGGCGTCTGCGCCGGCGGTCGGCGACCGCGGGGCGTCCCTCGCGGCGTCGTGCGGCCGCCGCAGCCGCGGGGGCTGCGCGTTGCGCGCCGCGCCGTTGGGCGCGCCGCCGCCGCGCTCTGATCCGGGCATCTCAGCAGCCGCGCTGCGAAGGCGCTCGCGCGGCGGGCGGCCGAGGCGCCCTCGCGCCGCGCCGCGACTTCCGAGCCGCGCGACTTCCGCGCCGGCCCGCGCTCCTCCGCGCTCCTGCGGGCCGTCCGCCCCGCCGGCTGTTCCGCACGGTGCGCGGACGTGCGCGTGGCCTGCGTGCCGTCGGCTCCGCAAGTGGCGGGCGGGTTGTGGGGGAGCGATGCGATTGGATTGGCGTTGCGGGTTCCGGACCTTCCAAAATGACCGGCGCGAGTGCCTTTCGCCCACCCCGCACTCCGCGCCGGCCTCCGCCCCGGCGAGGCACGGGCGAGCCAGCAGCGCAGTTCGGCCAGCCTGCCGATCACTCCATCCGCACGGCTCGACCGTGGGCCGTGGCCGCAGCGGGCGGTTCCGATCCCCATGGCGGCTGACGCTGGTCGTGGAGGTCAATTTCTCGATCCCCTCCCCCCCGATGGCAAGAGCCCCAGGCCCAACCGATCTATGGAGCACGTGCGTCATGGCTATCTCCGAAAAGAACGCTACTTTCTGGCAAGCTGGTGGAACCGGATCGACGGTGAAGCGTAGGGGATAGGAGGCGGCCTCGCCCGAAGTCTAGAACCGGTGAGCCTTGGAAGAACCCAAAGCGGCGAACTTCCGCTTCCCCCTCGCAAGTCGCTCTTTCCGACAGGCGTCTCGCTCCGATTCGTTAGTTACAGGTCCCGAAGCGCACCACCGTGCGGGTGCCGGACCCACCTGGCCGTGGCCGACCGCGCACTTTCCCTTCCCTTTAGCGCAACGCCGCCGGAAACCCCCTCCGATTACCCGGCCCCGCAAGGTTATAGTCCTCGACCGTCCCCTACCGCACGTTTGGGCCGCATCCAAACAATCATATAGAATGCAGCCGCCGCGATCCTCACCCCGCTGGGTTGTGCCCTATGCGGGCGGGCGATCAAGGCGCCGCCGCCGCCGTCAACAAGCCCCGACGCATGGCCGGCCCCCATCTCACCTCGAAAACAGCTCCGCGATCCAGCCAGCACTCTGCCATTCTTGATATCCACCCCTAGCGTCCGCGGGAGACGCGGTCCCTCGGTGCTCTTCCGAGGGGACCGGTGGCAACATCCGCATCCCCGGATCCCCTTGCGGTCCCTCCACGCCATCCCGCGCCTCCGCTGCATCCGCAGGTACCGCGTCGCGACCCCGCCGTTCCTTTCGGAACTGCTGTCCGGCACAAAGCATCCGGCATGCCGGGCGGCGCGGCGCACGGCCGGCCGATCGAGTTCCCGCCGTCGGCGTTGCGCGCCCTCGCCTTGCCCCTAGACCGGCCATCCGAGGACCTTCCCGCGTCGCTGTTCGATCGGCTGGCCTCCCGACCGGGTTTTCCGCGTGCTTTCGTTGCCCCGGAGCGCGCGGGGCGGGCGGCATGCGGAGCACAGCCCGCGCGGCCCTCGCGTCCGTGCGGCCCGGTGCTACCCGACGGATGACCGGATGACGCAGACGGTAAGCTGGGAGGCGCTGGATTGAGAGCGGTGGCGCCGGATCGATGGAAGCCAGCTGGAGGCGGAGTAGCTGGGAGGAGGAGCTGGGAGGGACCGGTTTCGGAGTGCCATACTCGCAGGCACGAACTGCAGGGGGAGACGACGAAGCGAACACCGGCTGCAGAAAGCAAATGGAAAAGCAACGCAGAAGATTATCGTCTTGCAGATGTTTCCAAGCAGGGGTTGGTTGAGTCGATCTCGGTCTCCACGGCGGGCGGGCTGCAACCGAGTCACACCAACGACCGCCGATGAAACCGCATCCATGGCCGACGGCGGCCCTGGCGTTGCTCGGCCTGCTCGCCTGCCTCCGAGTTTACGTGCTGGAGGTGGAGCTGCGGGAGCTGAGGGCGACGTGCGAGGTTGCCGCGCGGACGGTGCCACGGGCGGCGGAGGGAGCTCCGGACGCCGCAGGGACGCCCGTAAATGCCGCTGGAGGCCGCAGCCGGCCCGACGACGCGTCGGCTCGCGTTTCTGACCGCGATTCCGGCGAGAAACCGCGGGACGCCGCGACGAACCCCGCCTCGCCGGCTTCCCATCCTCCTCCCGCGCCACAGGACGCGAAAGGCTACGTTCCCCACGCCGATTCGCGCGTGTGCTCACCCCTCGCGAACCGGCGGCACCCCGGTCGCGGCGGGAAGCGCGTCGTCTCCTTCTCCCTCTTTGCCCTGCCCGGCGGCGGCGTGCTGCCCTTCCTCGTCGTCGGGATCAGGAAGAACTACGACTTTGTCCGCCTGTGGTACCCCGGCTGGACCATGCGCGTTTACGCGGCGGGTGTCAACGAGACGGTCCTCGGGGAGTTCGAGCGCGCGCTCCCGGACGCCGAGTTCGTGCGGTGCCGGCGCAGCCCCGTCCCGCAGCGCGAGATGGAATACCGCTGGCTCCCGTACGACGACGCCGAGGTGGAGCGGTTCGTGGTGCGCGATCTGGACTCGCTCCCCGGGCCGCGGGAGGCGTTCGCGGTCGGCGAGTGGGAGGCGTCGCGGCTGCCGTTCCACGCCATGAGGGACCACGAGGCCCACGGGGTTCCGCTGGTGGGGTGCTGCTTCGGGATCGTCGCGGGCACGCTGGGGTTCGCGTCGATGGAGGGGTTCCTGGAGGGGGTATGGGGGGAGTTCCCGAACGCGAAGCGGCCGTCGTGCTGCGGCGAGGACCAGGGGATATTGATGGATTTGCTGTGGCCCAAGATGCGGGACAGGACGCTCTCGCACGACTCGTCGGCGAAGCGGCGGCGCGCGGGGTGCTACGGGTCGCACATCTGCCGCGACTTTCCCATCACGGAAAGGACGGAGCGCGGCTACGTCGGCCTCGCGCTCAAGGACGCGTGGAGGATGGAGAGGGCGGAATGGGAGTGCTCGTGCGCGTGCGAGTTTGCCGAGGCCGGGCCGCAGCCGTCCGGGTACGAGCCCGGGCTCGAGCGGATCCTGCACGCTGACCTGCCGCCGGGCGACCCCGGGAGGGTGGATGAGGCGCGGCAGGATCGCCGCGGGAACGGAACGATTGGGTAGCCAGCATAACTACCGTCGAGGCTATCTTTTGCAACTCGGCCATGAAGATGACTTTACCCTATCTGCTGGTGCTCCGTGCGATCGAAGCTCTTTTTGAGCATCTGCTGGCTTCGAACTGCACTGTACAGCACAAAACATTTCACCACGCGCCGACTGGTGGCATAAAGCTCCTTTTCGACGGGACCATGGTCACTCGGTCGCGGGTGCCGCGCCGACGCCTTCACACGACAACACCCCAAATCAAAGGCCTCCCCCGCCCCGCCTCCCGCGTGCGGCGTGCGCGCCGGTGTCCGTGCGCGCGGCGCTCCGCGGCCATGGACCCGCGCGGGCCTCCCCCGCGGGGTGGGCCGCCCGACGAAGCAATGGGGCTGCCGCCGCCGCCCGGCCCGCTCCCCCCGCCCCCCGCGCTCTTCGGCTCGGTCCCCTTCGCGCCCGACGACCGCGCGCGGATCAAGCGCGCGCTCGGCATGCAGCTCGGCCCCGAGTTCGTCGCGTCGCGGCAGGGTCCCGGCGGCGCGAAGCTGTCGTACGTCGAGGGCTGGAAGGTCGTCAACCTCGCAAACGAGATCTTCGGGTTCGACGGGTGGAGCAGCCACATCGTCGGCACAACCGTGGACTACGTGGGACCGCCCGGAGCGCGTTCCGAGGCGCGGACGGCTGACGGGGGACGCGCCCACCAGTGCGAAGTCGACGCCCGCGGCATCTCGCTCGGCTGCTCCTGCACCGTGCGCGTGACCCTCAAGGACGGCACGTACCGCGAGGATGTCGGCTGGGGCTCCATCGCAAACGCCAAGGACAAGGGCCAGGCCTTTGAAAAGGTGCGCAAGGAGGCGGCGACGGACGCGCTCAAGCGCAGCCTCAAGAGCTTCGGCAACGCGCTGGGCAACTGCGTCTACGACAAGGAGTACCTCAAGCAGATACCCAAGATCAAGATGGAGAACATGGCGGGTTGCTCAAACGTGCCGCGTGTGGCCGCCGTGTTCTGATCCCTCCCCGTTTAGGCCGGCCCGCTCGACCCCAACAACCTCCTCCGACCCTCGGACCTCCGCGAGTACGGCCAAACCGTGCGCACCGACGGCCTCGCCGGGCGGATCAGGACCATGGAGGAGCAGTACGCCGCCGCGGCGCCCAAGAGCGCGCCGCCGAAGCAGGAGCCCGTGAAGCAGGAGCACGGGGCAGGGCCGGGGCCGGGACCCGCGGAGCAGGCGAGGACGGCGCCGCCGCCGCAGGAGGATTACGGTGGGCTTCCAACCCAAGTGCGTGTTGGGAGCCCCCGTGCTGACGCAGACACAGAAATGGACGACGAGGACATCATCGCCGGCGATCTGGAGTCGGTCGACCCCGCGCTGCTGGCCGCCGACGCCGAACGCAAGGCCAAGGAGCGACAGGCCAAAGCGCAGGCGATGCAGAGGGAGTGGATGGCCAAGAACGGGAGCAAGGGCGGGATGGCGGGTGCGCCGGGGCCGGGGACGCCGGGGCAGCACGGGTGGCAGGGCCAGGGGGCGCACGGGCCGCCGCAGCCGGGACCGCAGGGGCACCCCGCGGGCCAGCCGATGCAGCATCCGGGATTTGGCCACCCGTTGCCGGGCCAGGGCGCTCCCGGGCCCGGGCCGGGGCCGCTCGGGCAGGCCGTGCCGCAGATGCACGCCGCACCGCCAATCCAGCACGCGCCGGTTGCACCCCTGCAAGCGGCTCCTCCTCAGCACATGCCGATGCCCATGCAGCACCCGCAGGCGCTGCAGGCTCCCGCGCCGCAGCAGCCTCCCCAGGCGCCGATCGCACCCCAACTGCCGATCGCGCACCCCGCTCCCGCACCCCAACCCGCCAACCCGATCTCCAATCCGAGCAGCAACGAAGCCCCGCCGCCGCAAGGCCCGCAACCCCCCCGCCCGGCCTCCGATCCCGCCCTCCCGCCCCCCCTCCCCGGCGACCCCGAGAACCTAGCCACACCGCCCGCGATCCCCTTCGCCTCCGGCGCCCCCCCGCCCGGCTTCGAACCGCGCTTTGCCCCCGCGGCCGCCCTCGTCCGCACCGACTCTCCCGCGACCCCCTCGCGCGGCCGGGGGCGCCAGAGGCCGGGGCAGGCGCCGTTCCGCGTGCCGGCGGCCGCGGACACCGCGAGGCCGTTCGGCGCGCCGGGGCCGATGCAGGGGCTTTCGCCGGGCAGGATGGCGCCGGCGGGGACCAAGAGGGGGTTCGACGAGGTGACTGGGTGAGATAAGGGAGGCGTGGGAGGCATCTCGGCTCCGGGAGGGAGGATGACCCGCGATACCACGATCGATACTGTAGCGTAGGCTTTTACTCTTTGATGATCACTACGTCGGCTGATCCCCGCTTTCCCGGCGCATTTCTGGATTTGGAGCGGTGTTTGGCTTGGCTCAGCCTCCCGGAGATCCCGCCGTGACGCCCCTCTCTGACTCCGCCCTCTCTGGCCACCAGGCTCCCTCCGCCATGCAGGCCGCGCAGAGTTCGACGTCGCACGAGGCTCTTTTCGAGCCGCGGTGGGCGTTTGAGGGACACGCCATCGCCTTCCCGGCCGCCCCGCCGCCGTTTCTTGCGGGGCGCACTCCCGGCGATGCCGCGTTCGACCCGGCGAGGCACCTCGCCTACGTGCCGCCGAAGCACGTCTACGACTACAGGCACGTTGACGCGCCGCCCGGCGCCCGCCCGGCCCGCGGAGCACGGAATAACACGGCGCAGGTTCCGCCCGCACGAGCTGGCCACCCTGGACCGCGCAAATTTCTGCGGCCTCGGCATGACAGAGCCGTTCCAGCTGCTGAGCAAGGAGGGCGTAGAGGTGGCGCGCGGCATCGTGGAGGCGAACAAGTGGAACAGGGCGCTCAAGAGCGAGCTGCCGGGCAGGCAGCCCTTCCGCCTCCGCGGGCTGGGCTGTGGGTGTCCCGGGCCGAGCTAGGGGAACGATCTCACAGCGGTCTTTGGCAGACATGTCCAGCTTCATCCGTGAGCTCAACCGCTCCGAGGCCGTCGACGCCATCGTCTCCTCCTTCGCCGGCGAGCCCGTCGTCGCCCACTCCATGCCCAGCAACTACTCGCACGTCAACATCGGCGAGCCCAACTCGGGCCTGCCCGTGGACAGGTGGCACCTCGACTCGGTCGACTACGTCCTGATCGTGCTGCTGTCGGACCCCGAGGGCATGGAGGGCGGCGAGCTGCAGGTCGTGGCCAACCACGAGCCCGCAGAGGCGCTGAAGCTGCTGGAGAACCACGGCGGCCACCCGCCCGCCGAGTTCGTGCGGACGGTCAAGATCCCCGCGGCGGGCTGGGCGGTCATGATGCAGGGGAGCAAGATCGCGCACCACGTGACCGAGGTGACCAAGGGCAACGAGCGCATCTCCATGGTCAACAGCTACATGCTGCGCGACATCTACAAGTCCGAGGACCGCACCAAGCTCGGCACCTTCATCGGCCGCGACTCGCACATCGACGACATGTCGACCGTCGAGTTTGCGCGACACCGCGCCTGGCGCGTGGGCCAGCTCATGGACTACATCGTGCAGGGGGCGAAATTCGGCAACCTTCCAGAGACCAAGGATGAGGTGGGCTCGAAAGTCTCCGATGTGCATCCGTTTGTGGCTCAACCCGCCTTGCAGATCCTGAAGGTGCTCAAAATCGCGGAGCAGGAGCTCCAGCAGGCCTACTCGCTCGTCAAGGGCGACGTCTCGGACGCTTTCCAGTACCGCTTCGACGAGACGAAGAAGGACGCGAAACCGGCCGCGGCGGACCAGATGCACGCGCGCATGTGAAGAGCGCGGTGATCGGAACTCGCTTGCACAGAGGGCGGGGAGGGGTCGGGGCGTTCGTGCGGGCTCTTTGTTTGCAGCTGGGAGGGTATACCAACTCTGCGACTGTACATTCTATCTGTCTATGTGTAATGGAGGCATTCAAACGCAGTCAAGTCGCCTTGAGAGAGCCATCCACGCGCTCGGCCCCGTGCTCGGCCTCCGTGGGCGCAGCTGGCCCCGCAGGAACGCTCTCCATGGCGACATCCTGCCCTCCAGCGACCTCCACCTCGTCCAACGCGGCCTTCCCCTCGAGCAGCCCCTTCTCCGTGTCCGCCAATGCTGGCGGCGGATCCCCGCGCCTCTTCCACGCCCTGAGGAAGGGCACGATCAGCGCGCCGACCAGCAGCTGCGCCGCGTGGTAGATGAGCAAGGGAGCGGCGTACAGCCCGGCGTTGGGGTCGCTGCCCCAGATGATGTTGATGAGCGGGATGCCGAGGGCGATTGTCTTTGTCGCGCCGACGAACATCGTGGCGATTGCATCGGCCCGCGCAAAGGGCAAGAGGAGCTTCCGGAGGACGTAGAAGCTGCCAAACACGACGGCGGCGGAGAAGCCGACGTAGAGGCCCACGTCCACGGCGACGACGACAAAGATCTCCCACGCGGCCATGGAGAGGTTGGCCGCGAACGTGTCGCAAAAGGTGCTCCAGACCATGAGCAGGATCATGCAGTTGTTGAAGTTGCTGATGTTGACGTACGTTTGCAGCCACGGCGGGAACTTGGGGAAGAAGAAGCGCACGGCCTGGCCCAGGATCAGGGGGATCAGCACCGTGATGGAGAGGTCCAGGAAGAGCTTCGAGTAGGGCGGGGGCGCAGAAACGTGGACAAAGCCGAGAATGAGCATCGGGCTCACGAATATGCCGATGATGTTGCCCAGTACGGCTCCGACCACGGCCGCGGCGTCATTCCCGTCAGCCTGTTTGGTCATGACGACGTTCGAGGAGACGGTGGTTGGCATGCTCGCTGCAACGATGATCCCGCTAGCCAAAGCCGGGTTGAGCGGGGTCAGCAGCAGCGCGCTGCCGATTCCCCAGCCGACGAGCGGTATAAACCCCAGCGAAATCGCCAGCGTAAGGAGCTGAGGTTTCCACATCAGGAGCGCGCTGCCCAGGACCTGGGACTTGAGCGTCAGGCCCGTGAGGAGGAAGATGAGGATCACGGCGCAGTATTTGACCACGTATTGGGCCTGGAGGTATCCGTTCTTCTTGCCCAGGTCCGGCCAAGCGGCCGCGAGTCCGATTGCGAGGCCGAGGCCGAGGAGGAACCAGTACTTGGCGAGGAAGGAGCGCACGGCCCGCCATGCCTTCCTCCAGCCCGTCGGCGGTGCCTCTTCCGCCGCTGGGATTTCGCCGCCGTCCTTTCTGGGGCCCGCCTCGTCCTCGATGTCGGTCTCCAGGTCCAAAGGAGCGGTGTCGGGCTTCCCGACCTCCACGACATGGGCATTGTCCGCAGCGGGCAGAAGCGGTTCATCTTTCGTCGCTTCGGAAGAAATTGTCCCCAAGTCGCCGTCCGTCCGGGAGTGCTCCATGCTATCGCGATGCTCGGGCGTGCTTTGCTCTCCACACTCCCCAGAGCCCGAGCTCAAAACCAAGGCGGAAGCGCTTTGCCGAGACATGCCATGGACCTTACATCCGGAGGCTCACGAAAGCGGCTTCCGGGGCCGGCCGGTGGCACGGCATGTCGCCATGCCATTTCGCGCAATGTTTATCGCGCGGCGTCGCTGTTCATCGACCCAATGTCTCCCGCGGCTGCCCGCAAGATGGGCGAGGAAACGCTGGCCCTGGTGACGGAACACATCCTGAAGATGCTCCGGATCGTGCCGGACCCGCTTCCCTCCGGGATCGCGCGCAGGCCGCCGCACCGGAGGCGTCCGCTGTTCGTCTGCCTTTCCGGACCGCAGGGGTCCGGCAAGAGCACGTTGAACTCCAATTTGGAGCGTGCGCTGGCCGAAAAGGACATTAAAGTCGCCGTGACGGGCTTGGACGACGTGTATCTGTCGTTCCGGGACCAGGAAGCTCTGCGGACAACTCACCCGGACAACACGCTCTGGCAGGGCAGAGGTGTCGCCGGGACGCACGATATCGCCTTGGGGACCAACATGTTCGATGAGCTGGAAGAAGCACAGAGGACTTGGTACGATTCGGGGGGCACGAGCCCTTCGCGACCCGTCCTGCTTCCGCGCTACAACAAGAACGCGAATGGCGGCCGCGGCGATCGACTGCCAGAATCCGATTGGCCTGCCGTTTCCGCCCCCGTGGACGTCGTCATTTTCGAAGGCTGGATGAACGGGTTCCGTGCCCTCCCGGAGAAATCGGTCGAGGAGCAGTACCGATCGGGGAAAGCGCACTACATCGTGCAGCACAAGCTGGAGCACGTGTTGGAGATGAACTCTGCGCTGCGGCGCTACGAAAGCGAATGGTGGACGCGGTTCGATTGCTGTATCCACCTGAGGGCGGTAGATTATCGATTCAGCTACGAGTGGCGGTGGGAGGCGGAGCAGAAGGCGAAGGGGCCGCTCACGCGCGAGCAGGTGGAAAAGTTCGTGGACAGGTTCATGCCGATGAACGAGCTGTACATGGCCGAACTTGCGGAGCGGGGCATGTTCGGATCGGACCCACGGATTGCAGAGGCCATGAAAGACAGGCATCTCCAGGTCTCCATAGACATTGAGCGACGACTGGTCGGCCACAGGGTCATATGATTCAATACAGCGATATGGGTATCTGGTATCGCCGGGTCAAGAAATCACGTTGATTGAAGAAGGTCCCCGGCGGCGTTGACCGCGCCTCTGGGATCATCGCGCCAGTAGGTGAAGTGGCCCTGCAGCTGGGCCGTGCTGATTTGCAATCCCCTGCACTTCGTCACAAACTCGTCCGCCAGCACGTTCGTGTCCAGTTTCCCGTCGGGGTCCGTCGGGTAGAAGCGCAGGAACATGCCCCGGATCTGTGCCGCCGTCGCGTGGCCAAACTCCTGCCTCACATCGGCTCGACCGGGACGGATCAGTGCGGGATCCAAAAGATCGACGTGGTTCGTGGTCATGAACACCAGCCGCTCTTCTGCGGCAGCAACACCGTCGAGAGCGTTCAGGAGGCCCGAAAAGGTGACCGTCGACGTGAAGCTGGCAAAGGAGACAATGAGGATGGCTTTTTGACATGGCACTTCCAACCCACCCCTGCTTCTCGTTGGGATCCCGGCGCACAAAGGCAGCATCGATGTCCTCAAGGAGAATGATGCTCCGCGGCGGCGCGTGGCTCAGCAGGTGATTCAACCGATCGTCGGTGAGGCCGCGTTCGGACAAGTTGAGCAGGCAGATGTTGAACTGCAGCTCACCCGCCAAGGCTTGGATGAAGGACGACTTGCCCGAGCCGGGCACACCATAGAAGAGATACCTATTCCGAGCCGTCAATAGTGCTGACCGGATCACCGCAATCCACACTTACCCTCTTCGATAGGGGATGCCACGGTCCGCGTACCATTTGCCGTTGCCGATAAAGTCCTTCACGTCCTTGAGGATCTTCTCGCTGATCCCCTCGTCCAAGACCACAGACTGGATCGGCCGACGCTTCCGTGGCTGCCCAAACGGCCTCCATTCAGGTCCGTAGCTGGTGTAGATCACCGTTTTGCCCTCCTCCTTCGTGAGGGCCAGGGCTTTCGCGTCCTGGAGCATCTCGGCAAAGAGATGCCGGTCCATGGTCAGGGTCGTCAGCGTCACGGTCTCCCACGGCGTGCCGGACGTGAGGTCCAGCATCTGCCTCTCTCGCGTCCGTTCCATCGCGAACCATGCCGATCTGTATTTGAAGAAGTGGCGCCCAGGTCCCGGCACGAGCTCGAACCGAGCTGAGGTGGCCCCGTTATCGTGCTTCACTACCGACGTTTCCACGCTAAGGGCCGGATTGAACATCCGCTTCATGGCCCCTTTCCGCTGATTCGAAGCCATCCATTGGAGGAACCACGAGTAGGATTTGTCGTTCGACGGAATCTCCAGCGTGGTGAACAGTCGCTGCCTCGCGAGACCCGAGGCCTGTACCAGACCCTGCCGCAATACTGCCAGGCCGGCGGTGATCCCAATGAGGCCGGCACCGCCCGCGAAGTACGGGTTCGACGCCATGAGGTCGTTCAGGAAGCTCATCGTCGTCCAACGGCCTCCGATCGCGCAAATGCAGCTTCAAGCCAGCTCTGCTATTGTGATCCGGTCCCAAAATGGGACGTGGAAGGGCTGCTCCTGGCGCAACGTAGCGGGACGCGTTGTTTGGTTGTGCCGGATCGCGCGGGAGGAGCTGCCGGGCCGATCACGTGCCGGGAATCTTGCAGTGTCTTGCTCCCTGGCCTGTTAGCAGCAGGCGCTATCGCTTCCAGCAAAGTGTCTTGGACCGCCGAAGCCAGCGCTTCAGATTCGCCGGGCCCGTCGCCAGCTGTGCGTCTCGCCGGGTTCTCGGTAGTCACCTCCAGCTCACCCGGAGATATCTTCCGTTCTCCCGGTTCCCAAACGGCATTGGCCTTCTCTTTGTTACCTGCTGTCGGCACGCACTGTGCCTGTTTCATTCCGACATATCTGCTGGAAATCTTCCTTGCTTCGCGAGGAAAGCAGGCGGACCGGAACAACTTGAAGCCGAGGCTTCTGCTTAACGTTTCGCGGAGTGCAAGGTGGACTGGAACGCGCCTCGCAGCCACGGATGATGCTGAATATTGGATTTGCACGATATTCGGCCACAGATGAGCGACAACGTGGCTCACGCGCTTGCCGGAGCCGGAGGCGGCATCCTCAGCATGGCCCTGACGTACCCGCTGGGTGAGGACGGCCGAAGGCCAGCAGTTTCGCCACATATTGACCGAAACCGCGGGGATCAGTCAACGTCTCCATGCGGTCTTCCGTTCAGGCCAAGCAGGCCGGCGGTAAGCCCGTCAGCCAGATTGACGTGGCCAAGAACGTCGTCAAGGAGGAAGGTGTTGCCGGCCTCTACAGGTGGGATTGGTCGCTTCGTTGACAACAGAGCATTCTGACGAAGCGCGCGATCGGCTGCGGCGTACCCCCTCCAGCGGCGTCGAGAGCGCGCTGTACGGCGTCGCTCTGACCAACGGCATCTACTACTACTTCTACGAGGCCGTCAAGGCCGCTTTCGAGAGTGCCGCGGGTGTGAAGCGCGCCATGACGACCTTCGAGAGCATGGCTTCGGGTGCCGTCGCCGGTGAGCACGAACGACGGCAGCCTTGTGTCGGTCCCAACTCACTTTCGTTCCCAGGCGCTGCCACCGCGATCGCGACGAACCCTGTTTGGGTGAGATTGACACGCAGATCGACAAGATCGCACCCTCATTCCCTTCTCCCGTGACAGGTGGTCAACACTCGCCTCGCTGTCCGCAAGGACACGCTGGACGAAACCACTGGGGAAAAGAAGGCCGTGGCGTCCAAGTCGACTTTTCAGGCGGCGCAGGAGGTTTACCGCGAGGAGGGCATCCAGGGTTTCTTCAAGGGCGTCGTCCCCGCCCTGATCCTCGTGATCAACCCTATCATCCAGTACACGGTCTTCGAGCAGCTGAAAGCCTGGATTGAGAAGAGCCGGAAGCTGACGAACTGGGACTTTTTCTGGCTCGGCGCCGTCAGCAAACTGGCCGCCACCGGAACGACCTACCCGTACATGTGAGGGGATGCCACCCGCTCCAGTTTGAGTGGCCCCATTGACGATCACGCCAGCGTCGTCAAGCAGCGGATGCAGCTGAAGCAAGGCACGGACGAAAAGACCCGCTACAGCTCCGTGCTCGATGGTTTCCAAAAGATCCTGAAATACGAGGGTGTCGGTGGCTTCTATAAGGTCGGTTAGCCGCTACACTGCCATCAGGTTGTCTCGCTCACTTTTGTCTCTTCAGGGTCTCGAATCTAAGCTGATGCAGTCCATCCTCACCGCCGCCTTCCTCTTCATGTCGAAAGAGATCCTGTTCGAGTACGCGGTGCGGCTTCTCGTCATGCTGGGCGCACGGCCGAAGCCGGCCCCGATCAAGCAGGCATGATGGTCAGGTCTTGCGACTCTTCTTCATGTACACTTCTATGGAATGCCGAAGAGGGTATCACAAAAGGATGAACTAACACCCGCGCCGCCGCGCCGTGCCAACATCACGGGTTCGACAGCAGAAGAAGCTCCTTTTTGACGTTCTGGCATTTCAACTTCAGAATCTTGACCGCTTCGCGAAAGAGTTCGTCCGGAGGAAGAATGCCCGTGGATTCCACCGAGACTGCAGATTTGGAACGAAAGGTTAATGAAAAGACACCAGTGGTAACCGGCAGACCTTACAAATGAAGTGATCCCGCACCCTCCCGAGCCGCACCTTGTCGGCAAACTCGGGATGGCGCAGTACCTCGCGACTGACAGTGTCCTTCCTGGGGTTCACGATCCGGGCCTCCTTCTCCCCGTCGTCGTTCACGAACACCTCCGCCACGCCAGGAGGAAAGCATCCGACAAAATTTTCCGCGTCGTCGCCCGTTATCGGCTCCAGGATGGTGATCTCCGGCAGCAAACGGTACGACGCCGTGGCAACGGGCGAAAACTTGGCGTGGTCCTTCCCTATGCCCTTGACGGCATGCATGTCCATTTCAATCATCTGATTCGGCCTCATCTTGGCGATGAGGATGTCCGGGTGCACCGGCTTGAACTCCCGGCCGGGCGCGTTGGTGGGCGACGGTACGAAAACAATGTCCCGCGAGTACACGGAGGAGTGGAGGTACTTGTCTGCGGGCTCCACAGCATTGACAGGCGCATCCGGATTGACTTTGCACGCCACGTTGAGCCGGAAGGAGATTGTGGTGACGTCGTTGTGCTCTCCGTAGCCCGGGATGGGATCTCGTTCTAGCGGGAGCCCCAACCGCGTGAGAAGCGCTTCGAGGGCGAAGTTGGGCACCACGCACCCCATTCAAACTCTCGCGGATCCGCCTTGATGGGGATCAGGCCCAGCCGCTGCGCCACGATTTCGTCCTGGACGATGGACGTGTTTTGCAGCGAGTAGACCCGCTCAATCGCCATCGTCGGGACCTCGGCGATCAGGATCCGCCGGAAGGCGTTCGCCACGGAAGCGTCGACGCCAATCATGTCGAACTCCATGTCGTTGCCCTCGAGCTTCGTGACGACGATTTTGAAGTTCTTCTTGAAGGACGCGAGGTTCCACGACAGGTCCTCCCCCGGGAACGAGCCCGGGTACTCGTTGCTCGTAACGCTCGACACGTGGTCGGCATGGAGCGAGACATGCTTGCGTTGGTAGTCGCTCCGCTCGCGGAAGTCCGCCATCGTGGGGGGACTCGTCCTGGTTTGTCGTTTTGATTGGATTGCCTTCTCCGCCCATCCCGGCCCACCTAGTCCGCACCGGCTTGGGCGGTGTATAGGCCCTCGCCTTCTTCCCCTAACACCACGACGCCCATTTGAGAAACAGTCAATGATGATTGTTTCAATTTTGATCCACTTGCTCCCCTGTATGGAGCTGTGGAAGGCCCGATCATCGAATCAGTGTTCCAATCAGGACCCCAATCAGCACCGTGTAGCTCAGGAGGATTGATCGTTTCAGTTTTGAGGAGCTGAAAGCTGGAAGAGATTGGATCTCCCGACGGGGGTAGGCTCGATCAGCCGTTTTCGTTTCGGAAGCAGATTTTCCGCGCGCGGCCCAGGCCATTTTAGCCTCGCTTGCGCTGCCAACCCGCGAACCGCGCGCGCCTTCAATGGCGGCCGAGGCGGCCTCTCCGATGCTTGGCTCCACTCTGTTCGGCGACTTTGGGAAGCAGCGGGACGTCGTCCGGCGCGACACGGACGGGACGCTGGTCGGCGGGGGATCGTCAGACTCTGACTCCCTCGGCGGGCGGCTCTCGCCAAGCGCGTCTCCCGTGTCGGTCGCGGTCCCCGACTTGGAGGGCAACCTGAACGAAGTGCAGCGCGACGCGCTTCGGCGCCTGCGCGCCTTGCTGGACGAGTCGCCCCACGGGTCGACGTTCCAACGGCACCAGAAGAACCCTTACGAAACGGTCGAGCATCTCCTTCTTCGGTTCCTCCGCGCCCGCTCCTACAACGTTTCTGCGGCATGGCAGATGCTGAAGGCGGATTTGGACTGGCGGTGAGCCTTGGCGGTGCCTGTCGTGGAACCGACTCTTGACCGTTTGCCACCGCTGTCACCCAACCTCTGAATCGCGCGCAATCCGGCATCAATCCGTCGAATCTCCCTGTGGTGCGGGTTTATCTTCTTTGTCTCGTGCGCTGGTCCTCGTTGCTGCGCCGATCTCTCCCATTTCTTCGCACGATGTGGCCATGCGTCGCAAGAGAGGAGAACGACATCGCAAGCCTGACCAGCCGGTCTCCCGACGACGTGCTGGGCTGTCCCGTGGGCGTGATGTTCGAGCAAATGCCGATTTGGGTGCAGGGCTTCGATCGAAAGGGTCGCCCTGTTGTCTACCGAGGGTGAGTTTCCATGCACGACAAACGCAACGTCAGTGTCTGACTATCGGTCAGGTTCGGACACACCTGGGTCTCGCGCGTTCTGGAGCGCACCACGTTGGACGGGATGCTCAACTACCACACGTACCTCAACGAGGTGTTCTGCGAGGCGCTGGGTCCGGCGTCCGAGAAGGCGGGGCACCTCGTCGATACGTTCACATTCGTCGTGGATGCCAGGGGGTGGCATGTCGGTCTGGCGACGAAAGCTGCATACGGATTTCTTCGCGGGATGTCGGTTTCCGATGCCGCGCACTACCCCGAGAGATTGGGTCGGATCGTCGTCATCAATTCGCCATTCCTCATCCACACGGGTAAGTTGCTGTACTATTGCTCTTCGCCCGCACGGACTGCTTACATGGTGCTGCACAGCATGGAGGATTATTTCTGCCTGGCTTGATCCCGTGACGCGAGCAAAAGTCAGCATCGTTTCGGAAAAGGACACCAAGGCAGTTCTGGACGAGCTGATTGCGCCGGAGGAGTTGATCGACGACTATGGCGGAAAGGCGAGGTCGCAGCGGCCTTTGGATCCCAACGGAAAGCCGTACTGGTGAAATTCATTTCAAGCAATGTGCATACCCAACAAAGTCTTCTTGTGTGAAGCTTCGCAATACACCAACGTGCCATTCACCGTTCCTCGACGTAGTTGGCCGGGAACAGGCCAATCTCGCCTCGCGCGTTTTTCCCCTTCCACCACCCTTCATCGATTTTCTCTATGTCAGTGATCACCTCCCCGTCCGCAAACGAAATTTCGTTGCTTTCTTGCGCCTCGTAATCAAAAACGGCGTCGGCGACGATGCCCGCCGCACGGGCAGGTGCGGGCGGCGCCGCAACGGCCGCCGCAACCGGGGGAGGGGCGTAGGAAGCCGCTGGCGGAGGGGCGTAGGAAGCCACCGGCGGAGGGGCGTAGGAAGCGACCGGCGGAGGCGGAGCAAAGGCAGGCGGCGGTGGGGCCTTGAAGAACTTCAGCTTAGCTACCGGCCATCAGTCAGAACGCAGAGCAAACTTACCGCGGCAGCAACTTCCTCCACATAGGTTGAGGGGAACAAGCCAATCTGTACGGAAGTAAAGACATAAGTCACTTTCCACGCCACCGCAATTGCACGTTCACTCGCCTCGCCCGCCGCATTTTTGCCCTTCCACCACCCTTCGTCCACTTTTTCAATGCTGGTAATCAGCTCCCCGTCCGCAAAAGAGATCTCGTTGTCCTCCGCCTTCTCGTAGTCGTAGATGGCCTTGGCCGTGATACCACCGGACGCGGCCGCAGGAGGCGGCGCCGCGACCCGGGCTGCGGCAGCACGGCGATCCTCCTCCTCCTGCCGTTTCCGTTCATCCGCCTCCCGCCGCGCCCGATCCTCGGCGTCCTTCCTCGCGCGTTCCTCCGCGTCGCGCTTGCGGGCCTCCTCTTCCCTCTTTCGCCTCGCCGCATCCTCCTCCTCCCTCTGGCGCCGCGCTTCATCATCGCGGCGCCTTCGGTCCTCTTCTTCCTGCCTGCGGTTCTCCTCTTCTTCCGCCCGCTTCCTGTCATCTTCTTCCCTGTCATAGGTCGGGCGCGGAGGCGGGGCAACCGCGACGGGAACGGGAGGAGGCGCCACGGGTGCCCGGGCTGCCGCAGGAGGCACACCCTTCCTGGCCTCTTCGCGGCGGCGCTGCTCTTCTTCGGCCTCGGTATCCAAAGCTCCTTGCCTTGCGCGAGTCATTGCTGCAAGTTCGGCCTCCCGGCGGGCGCGTTCGGATGAGGCGTCGTTCCCGGCGCTGATGTCCGGCACGTAGTCGGTCGAGCGCTGCTTGCGGATCGCAGCCAATTCGGCCTAGATAAGGCGATCAGATCGGTTACGATAAAGGCGGCACCGACAGTATAAGGATACGCACCTCGCGGGCCGCACGATCATCCTTGGCAGCCGGGGCAGAGACGTCGTCCGCGCTGCTCCTCGCCTTCCGCAGTGCCTCCAATTCGGCCTCCCTCGCCTTCCTCGCGTCTTCCCCGGACGACGCCCGGGCTTCAGCGGGCGCGGCCGCAGATGCCTTCGAGGCCTCGCGCTCGCGAGCCTCGCGGTCGGCTTGCTCCCTCTTGGCGCGTTCCTCGGCAACTCGCTTGTCCGTCTGCGAGGCGGCCGAGGTAGCGAAGCGGTTGCCCGAGATAGGCTTGGGCTCAGGGAGGGTCTTGCTAACCGGCTGATAGGCGCTCCCCTGCCACCACAGTCAGTCCAATCATAAGGGTGATCGAGGGCAATAGAACTCACAACTGGCTCCGGAGGCGGCTCAACCTTGCTCGCTTTCGGAATATCAACCACGGTCTTCTTGTACACCGAACCCTGAGAAAGTAAGAAGTGTCAACGACGCTAGTGATCCGCGAAAGGAGGCCGGGATACCAACCACGGGCTCTGGGGGCAGCTCCGGCTTGGCCACCTCGTTGTGGATCGAGTACTTGGCCCCGCTCGCGTCCCGGACCTTCTTCTTGATGTTGGCCGGATCGACATCGGCGTCGTGGCGCGCGTTGATGGTGACGTGGGCTCCCTGGTCAGGCACGCGTTAGGATGACCGGCACTGCGTGCCTGCGACGATGCTCCCCCGACCTTGAAGAACCGCTGCACCTCGGCGTTGTGCGTGGCAAAGATGCCCTTGTCCGGCACGCCCTCGCCGCACCAGCCGATGAAGACGAACTTGGGCAGGCCCGAGATGTCGTCGACGACGCGCGCAAACGCGTACTGGATCTTTCCGTCGCCTTTCCGCGCGTCATCGATCCGTGTGCGATTCCAGAAAGCGAGCGGACCCACTGAACTCGTCCGTGAGGTCATCCAGACCCGAGCCCATCTTGTTCACTTTGAGCGTGTCCCGGCCCAGGTAGCCCGTGAGCACCCAGTCGATGGACGACTTGGGGTCCAGGACTTTCTGGTAGGCATCGTTCAGGTCGCGTCCGTACTGCGAGAGGTTGAGCGGCGTCCCCATCGTTCGTCGCGGAGGGGGCGGAGTCTTGGTTGCTGAGCTGACGTTGAGAGAGCTCCGCGTCCGAGCTCCGATCAAAGCCTGTCCACGAAACAACGACTGACGACGAAACCGATTCAAATCGAGGATATCTAGTGACTGCAATGGATTTGCGTGCAATGTACAGTATTGTCCTCGCTGTGGGATATAAGCCTTGGTTGAAGTTTTCTTGATTCCCTTCCATTCCCTGGACGCCTTGGTATCGTGCTTCCATGCTCGTGTGATTCGAATGCTCTGGCGCTCAGTTCTCGAGGCCGCCAGCGAGCATCTCCTGAAGAGGGAACAGCTAGCGTTAGAACCGGGGAGATGATTGCAGATCAGGCCGGCGCACCTTGATCTTGGCCGAAAGGTCCTCGACGCCGTCGACCGCAATTTCGCGGCCGTCGCGGAGCACCTTGCTGGACTTGATAGGGGCCGAGACGTCGACGCCATCCGTCACGATCTCCTTGAACTGGTCGTGGTGTGAGAGGCCGATCGAGGAAAAGTCAGCACAACGCACCTCCTCGGCGGTGACGGGCTCGTCGAACTCGGGCTCCTCGTCCTCCTCCTCGTCCTCCTCATCCTCCTGGTCGACCTGCAGGGGAGTGATCGTGAGCGAACGGAAACGGCGACCATGCACATCAACGCACGGGGGTCTCTTCGTCCTCGGCAGCGGCTTCTTCGGCCTCGGGTGCGTCGGCCTCGTCGGCGACGCTGTCGTTCTCTTCATCGGAGGCCTCGTACTCGCCGTCCTCTTCATCGTCGCTCTTATTGAGTCACAGAAGGTCAGAATCGAGTTTGTTCCCATCAGCGATCCCTCCTACCTCGAATTCGCCCTTCTCGATGGTGGTGGCACGCAGCTCGCTGAACACCTGCTTGCCGGAGCGGAGCACCTGGGTGGGGTTGAAGATTCCGTCCTACGGAATGGAGATGCGAGGTTGATGGAAAGTGATTAGGGCGGACTGCACAGGATGCGAACCTTCTGGTACGAGAGGGGAATCTGGGCGTCGGAGACGACGTCGACGACTTCCTCCATCGTGATCTCCTCGTCGGCCTCCTCTTCCTCCGACTCGAGGGACTCCATGTCGCTCTCCGCGGCGGCGGCCTGCTCGCCCTCGGCGGCCTCGGGCGCGTCAACCTCCTCCTCGATGTCCTCGCTCTCGGACTCTTCGGCGTAGGACTCATCATCCGTGTCTTCGTTCTGCGAGGGGAGGATGGCCGGTGGGGCGGCGGTCCCGGGGGAGGGGAGAGGTCAGCGAATCACGGGGCGATGCGGGCCGGGGCCGCGGCAGGCGGCGGCGGATGAGTGCTTTGCTCACCATCGGGTCTGGGCCGAGGAGGCGCTCGAGGTCGGCCTTCGCGGCGCGCTTGGCGGCGGACAGTTCGGGCGCGGCGGCCGCGACGTCGGGGGTCGGAGCTCCGGCGAGGGCCATCTCTTGCGCGGTCGACGAGAGAATCTTGGCGGCGGCAAAGGGCGAGAAGGCGGGCGCTGCTGGATCCGGGACGGCGGGCCGGCGAATTCACGACTGATGGAGGGAAGGATACGAGCGCGCGCGATGATCACCCTCGCTCCACTTCCCCACGCCCGGGCATGGACCGCCGGCCATCGCCTCGGGCTGTCCCGCCGAGGCATTCGGCGGCCACTTATGAGCTCTATGCGCGGACATTCCGGCCCCCGAGGCTGCACGAGCTGCCCGCCCTCGATGCGGAGCTGCAGATGCTCGTGTACCTCGTCTTGCGGGACTTTGTGGGCACCTGGTACACCGGGATCTCGGGACACGACGACTTTTACGCCGAGGTGGTGAAGACGTTGTGCTCGGTGGTGTCGTCGATACAGGAAAGGCTGGCCAAGGTCGGCAGCGTCCGTCTTTGTCTCCCCGGGCCCTTCACTTATTGCTCTGCAGATCGACGTCGTACAACTGGCGATGGAGGAGCTGCCGATCTTGCTCGCGGAGCATGTGCGCAATTTTCGGGAATCGGAGTCCCTTTTTGGCACGCTTGCAGACGGAGGAGCCGCCTCTGTCGCGGAGCTTTTCCAGCGCCGAATGCCGCACCCCGGGATGTCGTCACGGGAAGCTATGCTGGACCATCTGAGGGCCATTGTCGACCTGGGACTGCATGCCTTGCTACCAGCCAGCGAGGTCGGCGCCGAGGCGCTCCGATTACTGGTCAGAGAAGCAATCACTGTCCCCGGGCTGGCCGGCATGCTGGAACGTTTCTCGGAGCCCGACTTTATTGCGGATGCTGTTCTGAAGGTTGGAGCTTGATCTTACTCTGCCGTATTCACGGGAAGCTAATCCTGATCAGTTGCTGGCCGCACTCGATGCTTCCGGAGGTGAGGAAGTTCCTCTGGAAACAGAGAAACCAAAAGCTCGTCGACCATGGCACCGCGTGGTCAGCTCCCAGACCGTACAGCCCGTCGTCGTGCGGCAGCTGCACGTACTTGCCAGCTCAGGAACGGAAAAGCCCGCGGCTCCCTCGCCACCGCCCCGAACTTTCTTGTCGGACCTTTTGTCGGCGGAGGCATGGTCGGAACGCCTTTCGGGCGCCGCATTCGCCGCCGCAGAGCTTTTGAACACCGCCGCACGTGCGCTTGCGGATGCTGCCTGGCGTTTTCTCACGCAGCCGGCACCGCCCTCGCCTTCAAAATCATTCCGTCGAGAACAATATCCGCCTATCAACCGCACGGAGTCGGATCCCATGCCCGCCGAATATCCTTGGGAAGAGGACGAGATTGATTTCGAAGTGACGGAGCAGCTGCAGGAGGGTTCGTCTTCCGTCGCGACGAGCAGGGATCTGGCGCACTCCGAAGTCCTCGATTACGGCGGAGATCAAGATCTCGCGGCGCGCACGCCTATCTTTGCGACGCTTCACGGCATTTACCTCCGCATATCGGCTTGGCGCCGGGCTGCTGCCCACGGTCCTTTTGCCATCGGACCTATCTCCGACACGCGTGTATACAGCGGGAAACGTGTGTATGGTGCATGGTTGGAGCTGGGAGGCGATATCCTAGGACTACGAGAGCGGGGTTCCCACGGGACGTGGGTTTGGGACCAGCTGCGATACGCCGCAGAGCCTCTTTTCATCTGGTTCGCGGGCAAGGACACGCTGAAGCGCGCGGCACTGGAGCTCCTGGCCGGAACCGTCTCCGGGCCCAGGTTTGCCACCTATTTGCGCCTGTTGCGCGCATCCATGTGGCCCAACGGCGAGCTGGCAAAGGGAGGTGCACGTCGCTCGGACGAAGAAAAGGCGGCTCTGTCCGCGTCGGCACTCACCGCAGTGCGCGCACGGCTAGCGCCGGCCCTCTCGTTCGTGCTCGGCGATTCCTATTTGGACACGGAGCTTGCAACGTCGTGGCGTGCGTTCCAAAATCCGGCCGTCGTGCGCCATCTTCTGCTCCGCATCGTGGACGCGCTCGTGCTGCGTTTGTTCGCAGAGGAGCTGGAGGCGATCGCTGCTTCGGAGCCCAAGCTTGGGCCAGCAGCGCACGACACGGCCCCGGAGTCTCTCTCGCCAGAGCAGAGGCCCACGATCGTGCAAACGGAGATCTTGTCAGGCATGAACGACGATATACGTGCAGGTCCCTTCGTGCCTTCGTCGCCGGTCAAAGCCGCCAGCTGGAGCCAACCGTCGGGGAGCCCCGTGGCGTCGACCAGATCCACGAAGGGCATTCTTGATCCGCTTTCTATCGACGCACGGGCCGGAAGACGGTAACAGGGTGCCATTGTTTTTCTGTACATGCGCCTCGGCGCAATCGAAAATGTACACGATGAAACCCCACGTTTGCCAAAATCCACTCGACGGACCCCAACAATCCACAACCCTGACGCAATAATGAACCGAACCGAAGCAAATCCATGCCGCGGCAGCAGACGGGCGGCCACGATTTCATGCTCTGCGGCACCAATTTCAACCTCTACGGAAAGTCCAGATGACCAAAGTGCAGATGTCATTTCCAGCTCACGGCAAAACAGGCCGTTCCCAAGAAGTACGGATGCGGCTACCATCCGCCGAGGTTGTTCTTGACCACGCTGCCGATGAACGAAGCAACGCTCCTGGCGCCGTCAATGAGTCCCGGTGACGACGGTCGCTGCGCCGGATCAGACGCGTTTGCGGCAGCCGCAGCCGGCGCAGATGCGGGAGCGGCAGGCGGCTTCCGCGCTCCAAAAGAAAGGCCTTCATCCTCGCTCGACTCGTCGTCCTCGTCCTCGTCCATCTTTTGCGGCTCCGCCGGACCGCGCTGCACGAGCCCAATCTCAACGTCCGGATCGACAATTTCGGGCCCAGTGCCGTCGTCGTCCTCGTCGTCCACTTTCAGGACGGACGGGGCTAAAGAGCCCGTGGTGGCAATGTTCTT
Organism: Hyaloraphidium curvatum; assembly: GCA_025558095.1. Classification (NCBI taxonomy): domain Eukaryota; kingdom Fungi; phylum Monoblepharomycota; class Hyaloraphidiomycetes; order Hyaloraphidiales; family Hyaloraphidiaceae; genus Hyaloraphidium; species Hyaloraphidium curvatum. The sequence continues at coordinate 220,984 of JAIVFI010000013.1, forward strand.
CCGAGCGACCGAGCCGCGGCGCACTCGCCCGGCCGAACGCGAGACGCCCCGAAAAAGTGCCTCCTCCACGTCCTCCTCGCTTTCGTAGTCGTCCTCGGATCCGTAGACATCCTCCTCGGTGTACAGATCGAAAATGATGCGCTGCTCCACCTTGCGGCTGAAACGCAGGTGCTTGTCCTGCTGGGGAAAACCGTACGCATCGTCCCTCGACCCCTCAGAGTCCACGGCGGGGGAAACACCGGGTCCTCCGGTCTGCTGTACATCCTCCATCTTGCTCGCCGCCTCCGCGAGCAGGTCGGCCAGGTTCATGCGCGAGGCCGTCGGTTTCGGGTGGTGCGCACCCTGTTCCGCCGAAGGTGCGGGCGACCACTTGGGTTCGCCGTTCTCGATCATGGGGGTCCCCATGACCATGCGGCCGGATTTGCCGCCCGAAAGCGCGCCGGGGCCGAAGCGCATGTTCGAAAGGTCCGAAGTCGATTTCGAGCGCGCCATACCCGAAGAGCGCGACGAAAGCCGCCCGGGCGAGGTCGACCGCTTGCCCATCTTGAAGTCCTGCTCTGCCATGTTGTGCAGCAGCTCGCGCTCGCGCCGGATGACCGAGACGATGTCGTCGGCTTCGCGCTTCTTTAGCGCCGACTTCAAAGGCGGGTGGTGGTGACCGCCGTCGATGAGGTTCAGCTTCTCCAAAGAGTCCGACTTTGTCAGCGGCCGCGCATTCTCGCCCGTGCTGGGCGTCGACTGGCGCTGCACCAGATCGACTGCGCTTGCGGTCGCGATTATGCCCGAAGGGTTGGCGACCGTGCCACCGGCCCGGCGGTCATTCACAGGGGTAGCGTAGAAGATCGGGCCATAGAGCCAGCAAATGTCCGAATCCTTGAACCTGGATGCGCGGGGACGCCGGAATGAGCGACGCTGTTTGGGATGACCGGGGCGCGGAGAGCGGAAATCCGGCCCCTGCGGAAGTGCCCACCAGTTGAGCTCCGCGGGGTCCAGCTTCTGCAAATGGAACTTGTCCTGGAACCAACGCCGCCAAGACGCATTCTAGGGTGGTACAGCGGTCAGCTCGGCGCTCTGCGAGAAGCACAACTGGGGGCGCCACGCACCTCCAGGCGGCGGCCGTTGAACAGGTTGTCCTTGTGCTTCGTCGTGAAGCGCCAGCTCTTCTGCAAATCCGACTCGTCCCACGTGTGCGAGAAGTAATCGACGTGGCATGACCCCAGGTTGGTTACTGTAGAGTCGTCGGGATCCAGGGGTGCCCCAGCGAGCAGCTCCGTGACGTCGTGCGGCTGCGAATGCGGCCGCAGCACGTCCACCATGGTGCGAGCGTGCACGCGGCGGCCGACGGGGAGGAAGGGAGGGGAAGGGTGTGTCGGTGGTTCCGGACCACCCCGATGGGCGCGGCGTGAGGTCCGACAGACGATGACCCTCCGCCGGCGCCGCGCCGCTTCAGGCGATTTGCGCTATGCACCGGAGCTCAGCGCAGCTTGTCCGGGCCCTCGAGGGCCAGAACGGGAGGTTGTGCTGATGACGGAGTGGCGGGAGACGCTCGGGGAGCGAATGGCCAAATCGAGGCGCAGATCCGGCCGAACAAACTCGCGCGCTGCCCTCGAGAGACGCGATGCTGCACCGATTGCTGTTGGCAGATGAGTAAGGAACCGTTGGAGGACCTCACGCCGCGTCCCTGACGCCCCCCCGCCCGAACGGAGGGAACTGGATGGATCGCGGGCCGGCTCCTAGCCGGACCGTTCCGGTCTGCTCCGAATGCGTTGCGCAAACTGCGCCCCCCTTCACTTTCCCACGCCAGATGGCCATGGTTTTAGCCCATCTCCAAAGCAGCAATTGCTTTCATCTGCCGAAGAGACCCGCACTTTGTTTTCGAAGCAGCTGGACGATCTGATCTCTCGCAGCCCTCCCCCTTGGATCGTCCGTCCGCAAAGCGTCCCGGAGCCATCAGTGGGGCGATCGAGGAGGTTGAGGCACTTAGAACCTAGAACATGCCTGGTTTTGGCCGTTTCCGCCACCGCAAGTGGAAAATCACGGAGCACTGGCGAGTGATCGGTGGCGGCGTCGGCAGCGCGTGGACCGCCTGGTTCCCACGCTCCTGCCTCCCTGTCACAAAAGCTCGCCTCCGAGCTTTTCCGTACCCTAGCGATGGTGCAGGCGTGGTTCTTCGACCCGGCCGCACCCGGCGACCAGCGGGCCCCGCACCAGTACACACCGAACCGGCCGGTCTCGCTCGAGCAGTTGGGCGAGCTGGGCGTACAGTACTTCACCATCGACGTGTCGGACCCGGACCACATGGCCAAGATCGACGCCTTTGCGGAGGAGCGGGGCTACAAGAACCGCGACGTCGTGAACATCGCCCCCGGGCACCTTCCCAACTACGAGGAGCGGCTCAAGGTCTTTTTCGAGGAGCACATCCACGAGGACGAGGAGATTCGGTACATTCTGGAGGGTTCGGGCTACGTGGGTGCTTTTCGAGCCATCGCGCGTCGTCTGGTCTCATTCTCGGCGTAGTTCGACGTGCGCGACAAGGAGGACCGCTGGGTCCGGATCGCCGTCGTCCCCTCGGACCTCATTATTGTCCCCGCTGGCAGTGGGTCCGACCTCGCACACCATTTGGCACCCTTCTCACTTTGCGTCGGTAGTCTACCACCGTTTCACGATGGACGAGAACAATAAAGCCAAGGCGATGCGGCTGTTTTCTCTCGAGCCCAAGTGGACCCCCATCAACAGGCCCATCGCGGACGACAATGCCATCAGGAAGGATTACCTCGTTGGTCCACGCTTCGTCGTCTTCGAAGAATGTCGCTCACGTGCGTTGTACAGGCCAAGTTCGTCGAGTCGTCTGCGTGACCAGTGAGCCCACAGGAGGCAGCAAAAGAGTCGAAAGCCCCATACACATGGGCAGCGACCAACTGTGTGATGATTTCGTTGTTTAATGGAAACGTTCGCTCCTATTCCGCGCTCCTTCACCGATACAGCGCCCCGTACTGCTGTTGCTGCGTCGGCGCCATTCCCTGCTGCCCCATGCCTTGCTGCATCCCGTAGCCCGGCTGCATCATCGTGCCCTGCTGAGGCGCCATCATCCCAGGCACCATGTTTTGCTGTCCCATGACGTTCTGCTGCAGGAACCCGCCCGACTGAGCAGAGAAGCCGCCCTGGGCAGACCCCATCGGCATTTGCCCGCCCGTTGCGTTCTGCGGGAACCCGCCCGACTGAACAGAATATCCACCCTGAGCAGACCCCATTGGCATTTGCCCGCCCATCGCGTTCTGCTGCTGAAATCCGCCCGACTGACCAGAAACGCCGCCCTGGCCGGAGCCCATTGGCATTTGCCCGCCCATCGCGTTCTGTTGCTGGAATCCGCCCTGGGAGGAAAAGCCGCCCTGTCCAGAGCCCATGGGCATTTGCCCACCCATAGCGTTCTGCTGCTGGAATCCGCCCGACTGGGCAGAGACGCCGCCCTGGCCAGATCCCATCGGCGGTGGCCCACCCATCGCGTTCTGCTGCGGGAACCCGCCCTGAGTAGAAAAGCCGGCCTGTCCAGAGCCCATGGGCATTTGGCCGCCCATCGCATTCTGCTGCTGGAATCCGCCCTGACCAGAAAAGCCGCCCTGAGCAGACCCTATTGGCATTTGCCCACTCATCATGGCCGATCCGCTTTGCATGCCACCGCCTTGCATGCCACCGCCTGGTATGCCACCGCTTGGCATGCCACCACCTTGCATGTTAGTGCCCTGCATGCCGGCGCTTTGCATGCCACCGCCCGACATACCGCCGGACTGCATGACGCCGCCTGACGAATTCGGCATGCCGCCACCGGAAAACCCGCGCGAGTGTCCCATAGAGTTCTGTCCTTGCATGCTTCCCTGCTGCATGCCCCCGGACATGGGAGCAGGGCCGCCCGTTCCCGACATGCCCCCGAGAGCGCCTTGTCCACCCATCCCAGGCCCCATCTGGACCCCGTTCGGCATCATCGGTGCCTGGTTCAGTCCTTGCTGCCCACCCATGCCCATGTTTGGTTGCATCATTCCCGACGGCTGCTGGAATCCGGCGGACTGTCCCATCATCGCGTTGTTCGGCATCCCTGCCATCTGTCCGTAGCCCACGCCCTGCATTCCCATCGTGCCCGGGTTCGGATGCATGCCCTGGACGCCCATTGGCGGGGGCTGTTGCATTCCAGGCGGGGTCCCCATCTTCTGCGGCTGCATCGGCCCGGGTCCCGACATGCCGACACCCGAGGCCTGCATCGGCGGGGTTCCCGCCATGTTCCCGCCCATTTGCATCGGCTGCATCATGTTCGGCGACGGCCCCGTGGCCATGCCGGTGGCATTCATGTTCTGTGGGCCCATGCCCGAGGTAGGCCTCATGACGCCGCCGCTGGCAGGTCCAACGGAACTCTGCTGGAAGCTCCCCGTCGGACCCGAGGAGCCCATGCCCATAGAGCTGGCGCCAGATGGTCCCATTCCACCAGGATTAGGCCCGAACGATCCCATGGGAGCCGTCGGCATGTTCGTCCCAAAGCCTGTCGGCTTCATGGGCGGTGCCATCGTCGCCGGGCCCGGCTGCGCCATGGTGGAGCCGGTCCCGAACCCGCCCATCGCGCCGGGGCCCATCGCGGCGTTGAGCGCCCCGCCTGACGGCGCCGCGGTCCCCTGAATCCCCAGCCCCGTCCCAGTTCCAGTAGAAGATCGGGTGGGAGCCATCGTTCCCGAGAACGGCTGGCCCTGCATCCCCTCGTTGAGCCCTCCCACGGATCCCATCGACGGGTTCGTCGACATGCCCGGGCGCTGGAACCCGGGCGTCAGCGTGTTGTAGTTGCTCCCCGGCGCGCTCGCGAGCGCGCCTCCCGAGATCTGCGCCGAGCCCATGGGAGGGCTGAACGCCGGCGTCGTCGTGAACCCGGTCGAAGCCATCGACGCCGTGGAGGGGCGTGCGCTCGCCGCGAGCGAAGCGGGTTGGAACTGCGAAGAGGGCGGCGCGGTGCTCGGCATGGGAAGGAACGGGGTGTTGATCGGAGGCGCCGTAGATGACCTCGACACCGGCGGGGGCCGCGGTCCCGAACCCAATGCGCCGCCCATTCCGCTTCCGACTTGCGGCATCGCGTTGCCTCCGAGTGCAGAGTACTGCGGCGGCGGCTTCGCGAAGGGGTCAAAGTCTATGGCGCCGGGCGCCGCGGGTCCGTTGGAAGCGAGCGAACCCATCGATCCCAGCCCCGAGCCGACGGATAGACTGCTTCCGGCGCCGCCGAACGAAACTGGTGGCGGGCCCGTCGGCTTGGTCGAAAGCGGCGGCATCGGCGGCGGTCCCTGCGAAGGAGGCGCGAAGGCCGGCTGCGAGGGGGGCGCGAACACCGGTTGCGGGGGCGGTGCGTACGGCGGCTGCGCGGGAGGCCCCGACGGCCCGAGCGCACCGCCCATCGGGGGTGTTGGCCGCGCGGGGCCCGACCCGGTGGGAACGTAGGTGTTGGAAGGCGCCAGCGGGGTAGGAATCAGCGGCGGAGGCAGGGCGCCGCCCACTGGTTTGGTCGCAGCAGGCGGGATCGGCGGCGGCGCGACCGGGATCGGCGGGGGCGCAACCTGAATGGGAGGGGCCCCAGGCATCGGCGGCGGCGCCACAGGTTGCGGAAGAGGTGCAGGTTGGGGTTGCGGCTGCGCCGGCCTGGGCGAAGCCGCAGGGGTCTGCGCCTTGGGGGGCTGCTTGGCCGACGTCGTGATAGGCGGTGCCTTGTGTACCGGAGGCGCCGGCTCCGTCTGCGATCCCGGGACGGCCCAGGGATCGTTCGACGGCAGCGCGCTCGGCACCAGCGCAGGAGCCGTGGCCGCAGATGACCAGCTCTCGTCCACCGCGAGCGCCGCGGCGGGGATCGCCTTCGATGCCGGGATGGCCTGCACCACGGGCCCTGTGTCGGCACGGGCCAGCGCGTTGGAGGATCCGGAGCGAGATAGCGAAGGCGTGGGGCCGGGGGAGCCGGTGGGCGACGGCGGGCCCTGCGACGACGATGCAACGCGCTGGGCCACGTCGCGGAACGCGTCCGCGCTGATCGCCGGCGCCTTGTGGGCCGATGTGGCTGGGAACAAAAGCTGTCAGGCGATGCCAATGAACGATGACACGGGGATGCTCACTCCGCCGGCTGACGGTATTGCTCCGGCTGTCCGGGGTCTTCTTCTGGCCGAAGACCAGCGGCGGCGGCGGAGACGTTGCTGCGGGGGCGGCGGGCTTCGTGCCGAACGCCGCCGACAGGTCCGCGGCGGAAATGCCGGCTGGCACGGCCGACGACGAAGGCAGGCCCGCGCGCCTGTTTTCCTCCTCCTGCAGCGCTCGGGCCAGCGCTTCGTCGGACTTTGCGATCTCAGCGGCCGCGCGCGCGGCCGCGAGGGCCTGCACTTCCTCGCGCTGCGAATGCAATACCTGATGTCAAGCAAAGCCAGCGCTTGCGGCAAAGAAATCACGCACCTGTAGATCCTGCGCCAGCCTGTCGTCCATCGCTTCGATCTCGTGTGGCGACAACTTCTGCCCTCCGGCCGAGCTGCCCCGATCCGGCAGGATTGGAGGCGGAGCAACAATGGGAGGCGCGGCAACGGCAACCGGAGCTTTGCCCCTGTCCGGGAGGACCGGCGGGGGCGGCGGCGGCGGCGGCGGAGCGCCTTCGGATCCCCCACCGACGAGGCTCTCGGCCAGCTCCGCGTCCTCCGGGCTCAGCTTGTCCAACGGCACGAATATCTTGACCCCGTTGACCTTGTGCAGCTGGGCCTTGCCGTCGATGATGGCCAGCAGCTCGGCTTCCACCTTGAAGGTCCCGGTGCGGTCGGTCCACTGCCGCACCTTTTCCGGGTCGGGTTCTGCAGACGGCGTCAGCCTCCTCGAACTGCTATGAAACCGATCGAGAACGTACTCGTCGGGTCGCGGGCAGCGGTCGCGGGGGCGGGGACGGGGGCCGGTTCCGCGGGCCTGCCTGGCAGCGCCGGCGCCTTCGGGGCGACCGGCACTCGCGACGGCAGCGGCGGACCGGCGGGCGAGCCCCCGGACCTGACCTCCACGTAGGTCCGCGGCACGATTCCCTCGCCGCCGCCGGGTTTCTCCACCCGCACGGTCCACCAGTCCGGGTCCGTATCGTCCAGGATCGTCAGGGGGTCGCCCTCGCTCATGGCCACCTCCTCGGCCGTCTGGGGGGCGTAGTCGTAGAGCGCTTCGCCGGGTTTGGGGTCCACCTTGGGCGGGGGGGCGTAGGTGACGGGGCTAGGAGGCGCGCGGACCGGGGAGGCAGGCGCCGGGGAGGCAGGCGCCGGGGAAGGCGGCGACACGGCCTGGGATGCGACGGTGGAGATGGGGCCGACGGAACGGATGGCCGTGGTCGTCGCGACACCCTTGGATTGCTGGAGGCACGGCAGGACAATGAGACGATGGTGCTGAGGAAACGGAAGGACGGCGTACCCGAACAGCCAGCAGCTTGCTCTGGAGCGTCTTGAGGATCTGGTCGAGCTCCTTCTTGTCCACCTGCCAGTCGCGCTCCTCGCCGCCGGTAAAGTCGAGCTTGACCTTTTTCGTCTTTTGGTTGTCGCGGAGCGTGGTGACGTCCGACAGCGGCCACTTGTTGTAGAGGGTCTGGAGAGGGCGTCAGAGATGTGCGTCGGCGGGACCGCCCGGACAGCAACGCACGTCCGGATCCTTGACAAAGTAGATGTGGGTATCGGTGATGCCGAGGAACCCTTTCCGGATGGTCTTCTTCTTCTTCCGGTCCATTTCCTGCGGGGACCGGGGGTCACCAGCGGCGGAGGGGACGCAGAGGACGCCGACCCACGGTTGCGGCGTACAGCTTCAGCGTCCGGAAGTCCTGCGGCTGGCTTGCCGGGGCAGCGGCGGCGGGCAGCGGCGTGGCGGGCGGCGGAGCGGTGGGAGACTTGCTTGGCGGCGGCGGCGCCTCGGGCTCGGGCTCCTCGGCGGCCTCGTCGACCAGGTAGCTTGCCGGCACCACGCCGAACTGGCCGCCGGAGCCGACGACCCACCAGTCGGGGTCCGAGCGGTCGAACACGGCGACGCGCGCGCCCTCGGCGACCGACAGCTCCTCGGGGCCGGCGGCGTCGTACGCGTACGCGGCCTTCGCGAAGCCGTCCTCGCTTAAATCCTCGAGGTACGCCGACGGCACGAGCCCCGGGTCGCCGTCGCGCCGCCGCGCCGTCGTCCAGTCGGCGTCGCGCTCGAGCACGTAGAGCACCTCCTCCTCCGCCACCGCCAGCTCGCCGTCCGCCTGCGGCGCGTAGTCGTACAGCGCGCGCGCGATCCCCGCGTACCCCATCGCGGCGGCGGCACGGGCCGGGGCGGGAGGCGGTGTTTGGATGCCCTGGCGTCCGGTTGGCGGACTACCGACAGCTGGCGCTTGACCCCGCCCGGGCCCCCGAGGCTGCAGAAAGCCAAGTCACTTGATCCGCAGAATGGATGCAATGCTGATGGGACGATTCCTGTTGAATGAGGGGCTCGGAGCAGTTGCCAGCTTGCCACCCTTCTCCCCTGCGGTCCCCCGTCCGTTGGCTTGATATGCGCCACGATCGGACGAAGGAATCAAGCAGCAATCGTATGCTCAGCCTGTACGTCGGCCTCCTGGGTCAATTGCTTGAATGATGCGAGTTGTCTCGAGAGAGTGGACATTCCCAGCGAGGACGATGACTCCGGGAGTCCACCAGGCCGGATCGGCACGAAAGATGAAAGGATACAATTGCATTGCACGCTCCCGATGTATAGTTCCGCATAGTTTGTTGGGCGTCCAGGGGATGGCGGTTGGTCGGAGCACTGCAGCACACGACCGTCGACTCTGTTTGCGAACTCCAAAGCCTCCACGCAAAACACGGCGTCCCGGCCCAGGACCGCCTTCAGCGACCCGCGGCACGATGGCATTTGCCGCGTACGAATTCGGCACCGCCGGGCAGCCGCGGCCGTTCGACTTCCAGCCGCCCACGGGCGCGCCGGCGCTGTCGCACGTCCCCTCGCCGACCAAGCGCCGGCCGGGCGCCGAGCTGCTCCCGCCGGTGCGCTCGTCGTCGCTGCCGTTCCACCGCGACGCCACGCTGTGCGACCTGCCGCCGCTGCACGGCCGGCTGTACCCGGGCTGCGATGACGCGGAGGCGCACGCCGTCGCCCCCGGCAAGCGCGCGAGGCCGGACTCGCTGCTGGAAATCCGCATACCGGCGCAGCAGCGGCCGCCGGCACCCTCGGCAACGGACTCGATGATGACCTGCGCGGCGTCGTGGACGGATTTGCAGGAGCCGGAAACGCCGTCCACAGCCGCGACCTTCTCCTCGCCCGTCGACGAGCTCGTGTGCACGGAGCAGACCTACTTCTCGGACCTCGAAAGGCTGTCTGCCGAGCTGGACAAGCTCGCGGCGCGGTGGGAAGGGCTGCAGGGCGAGGCTGGGCCCGGGTCCTGCCTGGCGCAAATCCTCTCGCTCCACCACGCCTTGGCCGTCGATCTGAGGCTGAATTCGAACGATTACGGACGCATCGCACACGCATTTTCCAGCAGGGTGGGTGGAGTAACACTCTTGGCAGTTAACCGTTGACTGTTGACACATGTCGCGCAGGCGCCCCAGTTCGAGCTGTACAACGAGTACATCCTCAACATCCCTCGCCTGCAGCAGCAGGTCCTTGCGGCTGCAGCTGCTGGCTACGTCGATTCGGCGTTTGCCGGCCTCGACCCGACGCAGAAGCTGCCCCTCTCCGAGTGGCTCGTCAAGCCCTTCCAAAGGCTCACGAAATACCCCCTGATGCTCCAGGTTGGTCAAGCTGCCACGAATTTACTGTTTGGCACAAGCTGAATGCCCCTGTTCATTTTGTCTTGCAGCGAATCATCGACACCCTGCCGCCCTCGCACTTTGCCCTCCCCCACCTCGACGCCATCTGCAGGCAGTTCGTCGCGCAGCTGCAACTCGTCAACTCGCGCATGGAACCCGAGGACCGCGGTCTCGGCCGGCTGTTCAAGCTCCCCCGCGTGCGCAAGACGCCCGGGGGGCCGATGAGCCCGGGGCCGGCGACGCCCAAAAAGAAGATGCAGATTCTGCAGATTTTCAGCCCGTCGGGGGTGGGTTCCCGCCGCACGCGCATCTCGTTCGATCGCTGACGCTGGGTTCGTTTGTAGGGCACGAAGCGCAAGGCCCAGGAGGCCGATCTCCGCATGTCGCGCGACGTGGACGACATGCTCAACCAGGAATCCGTGGGTATGGAGGTGGATTCGGTACGCTCGCCGGGCTGGGCATCGCAGGGCTGGGCATCGGAGCCGCAGACGCCGGTGGACGATGTGAGTGGCGCCGGCTCCGTTGGAGGGATCGGTTGCGGATGCTTACCCCTTGCAGTCCCAGCGCCCGCCGCACAAAAAGCAGAGGAGATTCATGGGAGGACTCTTTTCCAGGGCCATGTGATGCATGTACTACCAGCGGGTGTAGCACAAGGCGGGAGAGGTTTCTATGTACGGCACAACGGCTTGCTCACGGGCTGACTCTAGTATCTTGGCTTTATCAATGTATCAAGAATACACGATACCCTACTTCAGTAATACTCTCCCGGACTGTTGACTTTTGTGCTGTACGATGGGGCTGGGAAGGCAAATGAATCCATTACCCGCCACGGGTATCTCATTGCTTTCCTTCCGTGACCCGAATGTACAGTGCGAAAGGTATAGTCCCCCGTTTCCGTGCTTCCCAAAAGCCCGTCGAACGTCGCGGCCGGCTCCAACCTTCCCCGACGTCGGCCATGCACTCAGTTTTCGTCCCCAATTTTGGGCGCTGTTAAATGGAAAGGGTCGGGTTCGTCGTCAATACCAAAGCCTGCCGGCGGCTCGATGATCAACCCACCGAGGTAGAACCTGAGGAAGCCCGTGTCCCCGATCCTGTACTCGACGAGCAGCGGCACGTCCGCGCTCATCGACAGGCTGACCTGCGACGCCAGCGGCGTCGCCTTGGTGAAGTTGGACAGGTACTTGAGCGAGAAGGTGAGCTGCACCGGCTGTTGCAGGTCGATCGTCGTGCCCTCGTCCTCCTTGTCCACCGCACCGCCGGGCTTGACCAGCGTCGAGCCCGTGCCGAGGTCGCCCTGGGCCATGAACTTGATGCCCTCCTTGGTGACGTCGATGTTGACTGCGGCAACATAGAGTCAACATCCAGTGTCAGGAGGAGGGGACGAAGACGTGAAACGCACCCGACTCGTTGAGGATCAGGAGGTCCCTGCAGATGCGCTGGAACTCGGCCGAGGGCATCTTGACGACGGCGTCGTACTGCGTGTCGGGGATGCCGAGGTGCTCCGAGTCGATGTCCATAAGCTTGAGCTGGTACTCGGACTCGCGCTCGCCGTTGGATGACTCGAACTTGAGCCCCAGCGTGTCGGCGTCGTCGTCCGAGCTGATGGTGATCACGTCGTCGTTGCCGGCCGTCTTGACGACCTTGCTCAGCGAGCCGAGGTTGATGCCCAGGCTGAGGTTGCGGTCGCAGCGGTAGGGGTCGAAGCCCGAGGCGCGGAGGAAGAGGTGGACGAGGGCGACGTGGGAGTTGTCCTGGATTAGGGGTCAGAGGGCCCGCGGGGAGAAACGAGAGGGCACCTACCATGGCCTGAAGGCTGATCCCGGTGTCGTTGCAGTCAAAGTTGGCGTCGGACACGAGGTCCTTGACGGCCTCGAGCACCTTCTTGAGGACATTGCCTGTAGGGGGGTCAGCGGCCGTGGACGAAAATAGGATCCGCCGACGCAGGCGGCAGAAAACACCCACCCTGGGGCAGCCTGGCTTCAAGCATAATTGCCGGTTCGCCGCGGGTTCACGGGGAGAGGACTGCGGGGGCACGGTCAGCGCGGTTCGCCCGAGCATCGCCCGCCCGGGACCGCAAAAACGCGTCCACCCGCGGCCGTGTCGATTTCGCACGCTGCACTGGCTGCTGCGGCGCGCAACGGGGCGGATCTGCCGCGGCGGGGCGCGAGATGGGGGCGCTACCGCCGTCCCACCGACCGGTGCGGGGTCCGCGGGGCGGGCCGCGGGGCGCGTCCAGGCGGCCGAGCGCAATCTCCGGCACTGCAGGATGCTCACCGAAGAGCGTCGAGGCCTCGAGAAAGGGGGGAGAGGGCGAACCGCGAATTTCGTGATGGACGAACGGCTCGACAGACAGATACCCGACATCCTTACAAGGTCCAACTACGATTTTCTGCGCCAACCAACAATGGCGGCATCGCGGGGTTCCTGCGGCTTCCTAGGTACCGATGGCAGGCGCAGTGCGTTGCAGTTTCTGTTTTCTTACCTTGACGTGCGCTGGACCTGCCAGCGCTGGGGAGATTGGGCGTCACGGACGCGTCCTGTCGCGCCGCCGCATCGCGGCTTCCGCAGCCAGCGGCACCTTTCCTGGCCGCCTGTGGAGCCCGCGGACTTTCTCGGCGACCGTGGAACGGCAGGCCGAAGGCGGGCGGCCCGGTGCCCGAGTTCACCACGCAGGAGGAGGAGCTGCAAAAGTCCAAGCTGGCGTACCACCAGCGGCTGACGCCCCAGGCGGCAGCGACGCTGCAGCCGGACTATGTGGCTTCGGACAAAACGGCCGAATCACTCGCATTGCTGCGGCAGTCTTCGACGCCGCTGTACGCGATCGTGGAGATGAAGGGGCGGCCGTACTTTGTCACGGCCGGGGACATCATGGTCAGCGAGCATATGAAGGAGGTGCAGCTGGGGGACGTGCTGCGGTTCGACCGCATCCGCGAGGTCGGCAACAAGGACTATGCCGTGCGCGGGGCGCCGCTGGTGAGCCCGCGGTTCTGCAACATCCGCGCGGTCTGCATCGAGCACACGTGGTCGAGCCCGACGGTCATCCAGAAGCGGCGGCGCAAGGGCATGCGGCCGGTGGTCGTGCACCGCGACCGCGTGACGATGCTGCGGGTGGCGGAGCTGAGCATTAGCGACGTGTAGACGGAGGCGTTCGTGCGCCGTGCTCGATTCCGACCCCTCCCTCACGGAGATTGAACTTTGGCTCCTCCTCTATTGAAGGCATCCATTGATTTGTCCTCAAGACTGCCCTGAAGCCCTTCGGAACGCTCGACGGAAGAAGTCGCGGTGGTTAACGGTTTTGCTAGGATCGTTTGGTTTTCGCTTGGACGCCACGCCCAGTGCCCGCGTTTCACCTCCTCCGGTTCGTCCCCGCACCGTGCGCCGCATTCCTGTGCTCATCCGCCGCCGCCCGCGGTGTTTGCAGAGCCTCTGCCGCCAGCATGATGAGGACATCGCGCCTTCTGGCGCCGCTGCGCGCGGCGCCGCTGTCGTCGGTGGGTGTCTTTTGCTTCGCGCGCGCCGCGCCGCGCACGCCGGATGGACTGCCGCGGCGCGGGGCGCCCGCCGATGGATGCCGGGCGGGCACGGCCGCCGCACCCGCGCCCGGATGGGCGGCCCCGGCGCACACGGCGCCACGCCCCCCCGCCCCGCCCGCACACCCCGCTGACGAACGCCTCCGCACAGGCCTCGGCGCCGCGGCTGCTGTCGTCGTCGGCCGCGCCCCGCGCCGCCGCAAAGACCAGTGGGTCGCCCGGATGCCGCCCCAAAACCCCCCTAACCGCCCACTCCGCGTGGCGCGCAGGCACCTCCGAGATCTCGTCCATCCTCGAGGAGCGCATCCTGGGCTCGGCCGCGGAGGTCGACCTGCAGAAGACCGGCCGCGTGCTGTCCATCGGTGACGGTATCGCGCGTGTGTACGGCCTGAAGAACTGCCAGGCCGAGGAGATGGTGGAGTTCTCGTCCGGCCTCAAGGTGCGCATCCGCCGCCCAACCCGGCCGCCGGAGCACTGGGGCCAATGCATGCATCCGCACCGCAGGGAATGGCCCTCAACCTCGAGCCCGACAACGTCGGTATCGTCGTGTTCGGCAACGACCGTCTCATCAAGGAGGGCGACACCGTCAAGCGCACGGGCAACATCGTCGACGTCCCGATCGGCGAGGGCCTGCTCGGCCGTGTCGTGGACGCCCTGGGCAACCCCATCGACGGCAAGGTGGGCCGGCTCGCCTCCTTTGGCCCCCCGCGTTTTCCAATGCAACCTCCCCGCAGGGCCCCCTCACCAACACTTCGGGCCGCGCCCGTGTGCAGACCAAGGCGCCCGGCATTATCCCGCGGAAGTCCGTGAACGAGCCCATGCAGACCGGCATCAAGTGCATCGACTCCATGGTGCCCATCGGCCGTGGCCAGCGTGAGCTCATCATCGGCGACCGTCAGACCGGCAAGACCGCCGTCGCCCTCGACACCATCATCAACCAGAAGAAGTGGAACTCGGGCACCGACGAGAGTGCGTTGCTTGCGGTGGCGCGCCGGCGACACCCCCTGACTCCCTCGCCTGCGGCGCCCCAGAGAAGAAGCTTTACTGCATCTACGTCGCCGTCGGCCAGAAGCGCTCGACCGTCGCCCAGTTCGTGCAGACCCTCGAGGAGAACGACTCGCTGAAGTACTCGGTCGTCGTCGCCGCCACCGCCTCGGAGGCCGCGCCCCTGCAGTTCCTGGCCCCCTACTCGGGCGCCACCTTCGGGGAGTACTTCCGCGACAACGGCAAGCACGCCGTCATCATCTACGACGATCTGTCGAAGCAGGCCGTGGCCTACCGCCAGATGTCGCTGCTGCTGCGTCGTCCCCCGGGTCGTGAGGCCTACCCGTGAGTCTTCCGCCACACTCTCCCCTTCCCATGCGCAGCCCGCTGAACCGCAGTGCTTAACAGCGGTGACGTGTTCTACCTCCACTCGCGTCTGCTCGAGCGCGCCGCCAAGATGAACGACAAGTTCGGCGCCGGCTCGCTGACCGCGCTGCCCGTCATCGAGACCCAGGGTGGCGATGTGTCCGCCTACATTCCCACGAACGTGATTTCCATCACGGACGGCCAGATTTTCCTGGAAGCCGAGCTGTTCTTCAAGGGTGAGGATTTTCGGTGCGCGTCCCTGGCGAGCTTTGTTGAGACCGCCCCACCGCCAGGTGTCCGCCCCGCCATCAACGTCGGTCTCTCCGTGTCCCGCGTCGGCTCCGCCGCGCAGGTCAAGGCCATGAAGCAGGTCGCCGGCTCGCTCAAGCTCTTCCTGGCCCAGTACCGCGAGGTCGCCGCGTTCGCCCAGTTCGGCTCGGACCTGGACGCCTCGACCCAGTTCCTGCTCAACCGCGGCGCCCGCCTGACGGAGCTGCTCAAGCAGCCCCAGTACCAGCCCATGTCGGTGGAGCACCAGGTCATCGTCATCTACTCGGGCGTCAACGGGTTCCTCGACAAAGTCGACGTCAAGCGCGTCATCGAGTTCGAGAAGGCCCTCATCCCGTATGTCCAGGCCAACCACCCCGACATCCTCGAGGAGATCAGGACGAAGCTTGCCATCTCGCCCGAGCTCGACGCCAAGATCAAGAAGGTGGGCCGGACCGTCGTGCGCTGCCCGCGCATCGGATCGCTGACTTTTCGCGTTTCAGGTCCTCGGCGACTTTGCCAAGAGCTTCTGAGCTTGATGACGGACTTGGAGCAGCGGCCGCCCGGCCCGGCGGATAGATCTGGGGGAGGGGGTGCGGTAGATGTGCCTCCGAATCTGGCGCGAAAAACTTTCAATAAAGAAAGTTAATGCACTACATTCGCCTTCTGCAGTTCGCATTCCGTTTCTCCATGCTGTGCAATAGCCCTCGTAATCTATGCCTCTTTGGGTTCGACGTGCTGGTGAAGCTGCAAAACAGGAATGAGCTTCGTAACGCGGCTCCGCGGCATGCAACCCACCGCTTTCGACATGCTCAACCACCCGTTGACGGTTTTGAAGAGTGGGTGCTCCGTTTTCCTGGGCGGATCGTCGTGCCCCCACACTGCGATCCGGTCGAAGCGAGCGACGGCGCGCAGCTGCCTCTCGGGCTCCGAGGCCTGGTCCATTTCGTCGTCGTCGTCTGCGTGCCGGGCGTGGTCTACGCGGAAGACGGTCTCCATTTTGCACCCTTGCCGCGAAAGGTGGAATGAAGGTGAAATGACGAATTGCGATCTGTAGACGATCGGCTCACCGATGTACCCCTCCGGCAGGACCAAGGTGCGAGCCTTCAGTTTCCGCCCGCGGAACGAGGTTTCCAGGATGGTGGAAGGGTCAAAGCCTACAGATGGTTAATCAGGGAAGGTTCAGGCCAATTCTCATGGAGCACGCACTCGAAGGGTTCAAATCCGCGACGGCGGTGGCCATTGCCTCGTTTCGAGCTGCAGAAGCACCATTCGGGCGTGCCACTTGCCCTGCATCCCCCGAGGCCGCCGCCTCGGCCCTGTCCATCTTGGGACTCCCGCCCCCGACCGATATGTAGCCCGAATCCTGCGTCTCTTCCCCTCCGGCGGCCCCTTTCGGCAAAGCAGCGTCCTTTTCCGGCGCATTGTCCGTTTTTCCGCCCTCGGCGGCGGGTTCGGGCTCCCCCGCGCCGTCCACCGTGTCCTGTGTGTCCGCATCCCCGCGCGTCTCCGCAGCCCCCGCGGCCGCTTCGGAGCTCCGAGTCGTTTTTCGAGATCTCGGAACGTCCGTGCGGTCGGCAGGAATGCCGTGTTCGGGGGCTACGACGAAGTAGGTCGACACCTTCGCCGCGCCGTCATGTTCGACCGTGCAGGGGAGCAGGTGCACGGGCAGCGCGGGCGCAGAGGCGATGGAACGCGTGGCAATCGACGCCATTCCGGCGTTTCAAATGGCTCTGAAGCCGGAGGCACGGGAGCCGGAATTTGGGTGGTCGCTCCTCCAGCGCCTAGCTCCTCCTCATCACAATCTCTTTATCGCTCTCGATGTGACCTTCTTCCGACACAGGTGCGCAAATAGCAAGCACGTACATAGCATAACCTATCACGAATGCCAGACGGCGCCAAAGACCGGGATCCCCGCGCCCGTGAAAGCCCCCCGCAGCTTTGACCACGGTCACGAATCCCAGACGGCGCCAAAGGCCGGGATCCCCGCATCCATGCACGCCCTCCGCAGCTCCACGGTATACTGTTCGTTGGAGACGATGTAGACGGCCTCGGCCTGCACCTTCTTGGCCAGCTCCACGGGCATGACCACGCCCGGCCGGCCCATCTTCTTGCTGTCCCAGGCAAAGTAGTGGTCCTCCCCGAACTCCTTGACCAGTTCCCTGTCGGGCAGTGAGCATGGGCTCGGCGTACCGCAAAAGCAAAGCACGCGCACCAATACTTTGGTCCGAAAACCTGTTCGTGCTTGGTTGCGATCCACAGGATCCAAACCTGGCACCAGGGGTAGTGCGGTTTCCGGTAGCCGATCGAAGCGGCGATCCCGCCCCCCGTTCCCACCAGGAGCACGCGGTTCCAGGCGTAAAGGGTGTACGAGAAGCTGTTTGTAGAGCCTGTTAGCTGGATCCAAAATCTGGCTGGCTCGGGCAACCCACCCCACGCCGCGACGCCGCACCCAGTGGTACGTCGGCGCGAACCCCGGCCCCTTGGCGCAGGCATCCAGCAGCTTCGAGGTCCAATCCCCGGCGCGGGTGATGACGAGGTCGAACTCCTTCTTGGCCTCGTCCACGTAGGCGATGCCGAACGAGTGCCACTCGTTCAGGTCCGAGGAGATGCGCACGAACCCGTGCGCGGGCATCTTCCTCCCGTACGTGATGACGACGTGGTTCGCCCCCGACATGTAGATGTGGTTGATGGGCGCCTTGCGCACCAGCGTCCAGGGGTATATCGCTAGGGCGAGGAGGGTGAAAACGAGGTAGGTGTTGGCGACGTTCCAGTTGCCGTTGTTGACGTAGATGTTGCGGAGGATGATGTGCACGAAGATGAAGGCGAACATGGTGAACCGCGTGTAGCGGTGGTTCATCTCGAACAGGTCGTGATGCTTGCGGCGCATCGCCGGGAAGGCCGTGCAGATGATCAGGGTCATGGTGATGGGCAGCGGGACCGCCGTGAAGGTGATGAACCACGGGTAGGACACCGTGTCCCACAGCCACTGGGGCAGGATGATCTCGTTGAGGACGTACACCCAGACCCAGTAGTAGCACCACAGGTTCGCGGCCACGTGCAGCCCGCCGATGCAGTGGAGCATCCGGAGGATGTGGTAGCGTCCGAACCTCGGGCAGTAGGGCGAGATGTAGTGCAGCGTGGCGATCAGGTCGGTGTCGCGGCAGAGCGAGCCCACGAGGATGTTGACGAGGGCAAAGGTGGAGGCGCTGACCCTCGCCAGCGGGATCCAGTAGATGCAGTTGAAGACGATGTTGGTGATGGAATGGATGATCCACCACACGTGGTGGTGGGTGATGTCGTCCCTCCAGTTCCATTCTTTGACCTGGCGCCCGCGCTTGTTGGCCTCGATCTTGACCTCCTCCGGCACGATGGCGTTCGGGGCGACGACGGGTCCCGCGAGCTTCACCGACTGTTCGTTGGCCGAGTGCTTTTTCGGTTTGTAGGAAGCGGGTTTGCCGGCCAGGAGGGAGGCGGTGACGCTCTGGGCGTTCGAGCCGTTCGTATCCGCCCGCGCCCCGTTTGGACCATCTCGCGCCGGAACCGTCCGCGACATGAGACCATTGGGAAGTTTGGACAACGTTGCCTGGAACGAGGGGCCGGCGCGGTGAGCAAACGGTTGACGCTGACGATCCCCTGTCAGCGTACCCTGATCTCGTCATCCGACATTGACGGCGACGCCGGCACGTCCAAAGATACGTCATAAGATGGCAGCCTGGGCATCGAGGCTGCTTGTCGCCTGTAAACGATCTGCGCGAGCGCAGCATTAGGGGAGCCCCGTTGCGGCCGATCCTTGTGCGCTTGTGCGTCCCACCGTCCTCATGATCCTCCTCGTGACGTCGTCGACGTCCTCCCGCTCCCTGTACCCGTCCTCCGAATCCACCTCCCATTCCGAGTCCGAGTCCTCGTCCCTGGCGGGGAAGTCCTCCGCAGCGAGCGTGAGCCCGGCAAAGAAAATGGATCCCGGCGTGTTTGGGCTCCGCGGCGATCCGGGAGCGTCCCCGCTGCCGGAGGCGCCAACCGCCGGCTGGATCGGCTGCTGTTCGTCCGTCCCTTTGCGGGTAAAGGCACCGGCCCGGCTCAAGGCGCCCAACGGGGGCGGACGCCGCGGGGTCGATGCCGTTGCACCGGGGGCGGAATCCGGACCGTCTGTGCCCGCGGCAGGCATCGAGACGAGCTCCACGGCGTCCGCGGCCTGCGAAGCCGCATTCCCGCGGGGCACGCCGGGTTCGCCGGCCGTCTCCATCGCGGAGGCGTGCGGTGCGCCGATCGCTGTGAGGGTGAGCGGCGGCGGACGCGCGGCGCAGCCGTCAACACCGACTGTCCGTCAACTTCTCCCCGAGCGGAAGGGGCCGTGCCGTGCATCTGCCCGCAATGGCACGGAACGGCGATCGCGGGGCGTCGCCGGCGGGATCCACGCGCGGCGGCGGCGGGGCGGGCGGGTGTCTCCACCCCCGCGGCCTGGCCCCGATCGTCGGTCTCCTGCTCGTGGCGGCCGCGCTGGTGCCTCCCTCGGCGGCACAGCGGGAGTGGCGGTCGGTCGACGGCTCCGGAAACAACCTCGCGAACAGGCTGTGGGGCGCAGTCAACGGCAACTACACCCGCGTCCGCGGCGAGCGGGGTTTCGGCGCCGTGATCCCCGAGTACGCAGACGGCATATCCGCGCCGTACCCGGAGGCCATACAGTTCAACGCATCGTCCAACACCTCGTACTTTGTGGCCGACCCGGACGGCTCGGGGAGCATCGTGCTGCCCACCCCGCGGTTCGTCTCCAACAGCCTGCTCAAGTGGGGCGCAAACACGTCGCTGGCGGCCCGCAACATCGAAAGCGGCGATGACCCCTCCAACACGGCGCGGCAGCTCTCGGAGATGGTCACGTACTGGGGCCACTACATTTCGAACGACATCTCCAAAGGATATCCCACGGGAGACGCGAGGCCGATAGCCATCCCCCGCTGCGACGACATGTTTGACCCCTTCTGCACGGGCACCGCCACGAGCTTGGCCTTCCGGCGCTTCGCGGCGTACAACTCCTCCGACGCCACAGCGCCCCGGATGGCACTGAACAGCATATCCTCGTTTCTGGACAACACCCCGGTGTACGGATACAACGCCGCGGAAGCCGCCGCCCTGCGCGCCAACCGATCAGGCCTGCTCGTTTCCACGTTCCAAAACATGACGGCCTCGGACGGCACCGTGTACGAGGCCGAGTTCCTGCCGCTCGTGGGCCAGATCAAGGGACCCTTTGCCAGCTACACGCCGCCCCGCCTGGGCATCGGATCGCCCAACAACCTGTTTGCAATGGGCGCCGCCATGGGCTTCAACGGAGCGCCCATGACCACGGCGCTCACGATGCTCTTCCACCGGGAGCACAACCGCCTGGCCCGCAAGTTCGTGGCCGAGCACCCGGACTGGGACGACGAGCGGCTGTACCAGACGGCCCGCAACTGGGTCAACGCGTTCGAGCAGCACATCACGTACCGCGAGTACCTGCCCCTCCTCCACGGATCCAACCTACTGCCCCTCTACTCGGGGTACAAGCCCGACGTGGACCCCTCGGCGCACTGCTTCTACTCATCGGTCACGCTGCGCTACGGGCATTCGGAGATGACCGACACGATACAGCTGTCCAAGAGCCCGAACAACCCAAGCCCGAAGCAGATGATGGTTCGCCAGGCCATGTTCCTGCCGCAGTCCATCTTCTTCACCTACGACGTCGGGACCGTGCTCCTCGGGGCCGCCGAAGCGGTGCAGCGCGCGGTGGACCCATACTACTGCGAAACGATCCGCAACTACGTCTGGGACATCCCCAGCCGAGGCGGACGCGACATCGGCGCGGTGGACATCGCACGCGCGCGGGAAATGGGATGCTGGAACTACCTCAACGCGCGCATGGACCTCGGCACGTTCAACGGGACCGCCGAGCAGCTCGTCGCGCGCGGATTCGACGGCATCACATCGGACCCCGAGCTTCGCAAGCGCATGGAGGCGACTTACGGCGGCAAGATCGAGCTCGTGGATGCGCTCGTCGGCGGCCTGGCCGAGGACCACGTCAACGGCGGCAGCCTGGGGCCGCTGTTCCTCGCTTCGTCGGTGCGGCAGTTCACGATGCTCAGGGACGGCGACAGGTTCTGGTACGAGAACACCAACGTGACGGGGTTCACCGACGCGGACCTCGACGAGATCCGCAACACCTCGCTGCGCACGCTGATCCTCCGCAACACCAACTTGGACGAGTCGGAAGTGCCGCTCAACATCTGGCAGGTCAGCCCGACGGGGGCGAGCGCCGCCGGCGACAACCCGACCCTCAACGCCAAGTACACCAACTTTGTGCGCCTGACCAACGACTACTCCGTTTACTGGAAGATCTCGGGGAGCAACCTCGCCGTCGCGCAGCAGCTGGCCGGCGGCGTCGGCTGGGCCGGGCTCGGCTTCACGCCGACGGCGACGTCGCTCATGAACGGCGCGGACTTTGTCATTGCCCACAAGCCCGATGAAGCCGGCGACTACGAGATCGCCCACCACCGGGCCAGCCCGAAGGGGTTCGACAGGCCCGTGGAGGTGACCGAAGGCGCCGGCGCCGTCCAGGTCAAGGGCATCAGCTATACTTCGATGGGCGCCGTGGTGTTCGAGTGGGAACGCCCGTTGGACACGGGCGATCCGCGGGACCAGGTCATCAAGAGGGGCGGCAACTTCATGATCTTTGCCTACGACGCGGCCCGGCCCACCCTGGCCTTCCATGGGGGCAACCGCGGCACCTTCCAGGCCGATCTCTACAGCACGAGCTCGAACGCGGTGGTGGTCGGCACCACCACCAGCGTCCAACGCACCTCGCGCACGGTGCACGGGCTCGGCATGATCTTTGTGTTCGGCGCGGTCTACCCCACCGCCATCTACATCGCCCGCTTCGCGCGGCACACCGATTACTGGCTCGACTTCCACACCAAGGCGCAGTCGATCGGCGGCGTCTCGTTCGTCGCGCTGGCCTCGGCCGCCGCCGCCACGGTCAACGTCATCGGCGGCACCGCGCACGCCATCGTCGGCATCACCATCTTCTCGATCGTGTGCTTCCAGATCATCCTCGGTTTCGCCGCCCTCCTCGGCCTGTCGACGCTGTTCAAGGGCCACATCGCGTTCAAGTACATGCACCGCTTCTTCGGCTACGCCATCATCGTCCTGGGCTGGGTCAACATCCATTTGGGGATGAACCTGCAGTGGCCCGACACCGCCTGGATCGGCGACATCGTCGTCGGCGTCTGGCAGGCCCTCTTTGCCACCCTGTTCTTCCTCACCGAACTGGGATGGTACGGCCTGATCGCCTTCCCCATGCCCGACGAGTGGATCAGCCCGCTCGTGGAGAAAGGCAAGCGCTGGTTCATGCGGACCTTCCGCGGGGCCGACGCGTCCGACGGCGAGGAGCTCCTCGCAAAGGAGCAGGAGGACGAGTTTTTGAACGTGTACACCTGGGACGACATCAACCTGCGGGTGACGCAGGGCGACCAGTGGCTGGTGATCGAGGACAAGGTGTACGACGTGTCGGACTGGATGGCCACGCATCCGGGGGGGAAGCCGGCGATCGAGAAGATGATCGGGATGGATGCCACCTTCGTGAGTTGACTGCTGCAATTTGGTTGGTTTCGGTTCCGCCCGGCTGACCTCGCTGTGCCCCCCTCACAGGAGTTCTACGGAGGTTACCCGCCCATGACGGGCATCCAGTCCGTCGGCACGGACCTCAACACCACGGTCACCCGCACGGGCTACGAGCTCAACAACACCGGCAACACAGGCAACACCGGCACGCGCCGGCGCCGCACCAAGCGGGATGAAGCCTCGGCACCCGCTCCCCAGCTGGGCGCCGGCATCATGCACGACCACAGCTTCTTTGCGCACAACAAGTTGCGCTCGCTGCTCGTCGGGCGCCTGGCCTCGGGGAGCAAGTCCGGCAAGGCCGCGGCCCCGGCGGAGGAGGCCGAGGCGGACCACCTCAAGCAGGAGTTCCGGCGGTTCGCGCTGACCCACGTGACCAACGTCAGCGAGGCGCTGCATCCGGGCAACGGGCCGGAGGACGAACGGCCGTCGCGGAGGTTCCAGTTCGTGCCCGTGGTGGTCCGGCCCGAAGATCCGGACGAGTTTCTGCCGGGGGAGTACGTCGAGGTGCGGGCGAGGATCAAGAAGAACAGGATCGTCGTCAGGTGCGTGGTGCTGTTATTACAGGGTGCGTCGGCTCGGCGGCTGACGTGTTGCGCGCTGCGCCCGACAGGCAGTACACGCCCATCAGCGGCTCGCTCAAGGCGGGCTTCGAGATTTCGGTCAAGATCTACCCCCGCGGCATGTTCACCTCGTGGCTGGACCGCAACGCCGTCCCCGGCAAGCTGACGATCGAGGTCCGCGGCCCGCTGGGGGCGCCGATCCTCTGCCCCGCCCGCGACGACGGCTGCTGGGACCGCGTGCTGCTGATAGCCGGCGGCAGCGGGGTGACCCCGTGCCTGCAGCTGATCCAGCACACGATCGCGCGGGCGGGCTCGCGCGCGGGCGGCAAGGTGCAGCCCACGCTGCACCTGATCTACGTCAACCGGACCGAGCGCGAGGTGCTCGAGTACCCGTACCTCGACTTTTTGGCGGAGCAGCACCCCGATATGCTCGAGGTGCAGTACGAGTACGGGACGCTGGAGCCCTCCTCGCTGCTGCTGGGCCTGGGCTACCTCAACGAGCCGCCGGTGGACGGCCTGGAGCGAAGGATCTTTGTGTGCGGGCCGCCCAACTTCGAGGACTTTGTGCGGCGGTCGCTGCAGGTGATGAGCGTCAAGGACGACATGATCGGCTCGATCGGCATCAGGGACGCTGCGTGAGGCGGCTTGGTGGCGGGCGTGGGGGACGAGTGGGGCGGACGCGCCGCGCGGCGCCGGGAGGGCGGGGAACGTATCTGCTGGATATTTGCTGTTTATTTCCGTTCATAAAACTGTGTCTTTGCCGTACATTGCCGGGGGTTCCCCGAGGGGGACGTGTGGAGACCCGGCCCGGGTCCAGACCGAAGTCGCGCAAGCGTGCTGGCCGCCGCGGCCCCAACATCAGTGGATTTTTCCCAACGCTCGCTTTCGCCTCTAAAGCCCCGAATCCGGCGCTCCGACGCCGCCCGATGACCATCTTTTGTGTGCCCTAGCCTCCCCGCGATGCTGAGCGCGGCCGACGAGCTGCGGTCCGCGTGCGGGTCGCCGACGGCGTTTGCCGAGCTGCTTGTGGACGCGGCGGGTTCTCCGGTGCCGGCGCCCCCCCTCGCCCCGCCGGTCGACTACCTTTCGCACGACTTCGAGTTGGACGAGCTCGTTGCGGCGCGGCGGGCGCTCGCGCGGTGGCTGCGCGGCGGCGACGACGCGGCGCGCCGCGACTACGAGCAGCGCGCGCGGCTCGAGAACGCGCTGTGGCGCGCGTGGGCGATCCGCGCAAACGGCCTGCAGCGCGCTGACCCGCGTGACCTGAACTGGTGCGTGGCCATCGGGTGTGCCCCTTATCTGGTCTGACCTCCTCCCGTGACCTCTTAACTCCCCTAACTGCCGCCCAACCACCACCCCGGAAATGCTATCAATCTGCTATTTAACTGGTTGACAGGCACAAGGACGCCGACACCGGCTTCCTGTACGGCCCGATGCCCGCCGGCGCGGTGCGGCCGCCCTCGCCGGCGATCGCCCGCCCGCCGCGCGCCGCGCCGCCCGCCCACGCCCCGCGCTCGAAGCAGCGCGACGCGGCGTTCCTGATGCACCGCCGCCGCACGTCGTCGGCGCCCGCGACCGTCTTCCCGCCGCGCGCGCACCACCGCGCGCGCACGCAGCCCGCGCCGCTCGCGCCGATCCTCAAGCCGCACACGCCGCCCACGCTGTGGGACCTGCTGGTCAGCAGCGTGGCCGCAGGCGACGCTGAGACGCGCGAGCAGGTCGTGCGGCTGGTCGCTCGCGACCCGCCGCCGCGGCAGCGCCTCGACAGGCGGCCGTGGCGCATGGCAGAGGGCGAGAAGCTGCGCTGCGACTCGGGCACCGTGCTGTCGGACGGCTCGGACCAATCGGACGCTGAGGGCAACGGGTCCGCCGTCGCGCTGGCCGCGGAGCGCCCGACTCTCATCCACCCGATCCCGCGCCTCAACCTCCTCATCGACCTCTCGCCGCCGCCCGACGTGCCCGTGACCCTCGACACCCCGACGCGGACGCTGTCGCGCGCGGGCAGGAAGCGCGTGGGCTTCCACGAGGAGGTCGAGCAGGCCGTGATCGTGGACGACGAGAGCGACGTGGACGGGGACGAGTTCGAGCTCGAGCTCGACGCCGACGGCTTCGACTTCGACGGCTTCGGCGCCTCGGACCCACCGCCCCGCCCGCGCGGCAAGCGCTCCCCGGACCCGCACGGCGCGCCCGGGCCCGCGCGCAACGAACGCTCCCGCATCCCCTCGGTCGCCTCCATCGCCTCCTTCCTCCTACCCGGCGACAGGCGCAGCGAGCCGCCGGACCAGGAACCCCCCGAGCCGCCCGCGCGCTCACCCAAGCCCATGACCCGACGCATCCCCTCGGCCAGGCTGTCGTCCGCGGACATCGAGCCCCCGCCCGAGCCGACCCCGAAGGAGGCGCCGCGCAAGTCCATGGCGGCCAGCCTCGTCTCGCGGGCGGCGGTGATCCCGGGGAGGGAGACGTTCGACCGCGCCGTGGACAGGGGCATCGACCTGTGGGAGAACGCAAAGGAGCTGGCGGCCTGGGTGGGAATCGTGGTCGTCGCGGGCGCGTTCGCGAGGGTGTCTTGAGGCGACGACGATGCGATGAAGAGACGACGAGGACGCGACGAAGTCGACGAGACGAGAGACGATTCCCGTTTTGCTTCGCTTTGAGCGGTATACCGTGCTGGATCTGCCGATTTCGAACATAGCTGATTTTGTGCGCACACCCGCTTTATTCGTCCACCGCATCCGTCCTCCGCGGTACAAGAAAACACCGCCACCGTGCTCCAGCCCCTCCATGCGCAATCCGTGTGCAAGCAGCTACGCGTTCGGATCAAAGATGAGCTTCCGCATCACCAGCGTGTCCGCCCTCGACACCTGGATCAGCTTCGGCAGCCCCGTGCCGATCATCATCGGAACCCCCATGATGATGCACTCGCTGACGCCGTCGATCCGGTCCTTCTTGCCGTAGAAGGCGGCCTCGAAGAGGTGGTCCGTCGTCTTTTCGAAGGAGGCCAGCATGAGCACGCTGTCCTTCATCTTGGCGATGCCGAAGCGGGTGATGCCGAGCACCTCGCCCTGCGCGATGTTCGTCACAAACCGCAATCTTGGTGCAAGCACCATGCCGACAACCCACCCTATACGTCATCAGGTCGCCCAGCAACATGACGTGACGGGGATCGATCGTCATGCCGTGCTTGCCCATGGTGTACTGGATCTCGTTGATGATGGTGGCCCGCGCCGCCTCGATCCCGAGCACCTTGTTCACCTCGAGGATGTGGTTCGACGTCGTCCTCTCGCCCTCGACGCCCTCCATGTTCATCACCTCCCGGAGGCCGTAGCCCTCGACGAGGAGCTTCAGCCGGCCGTCCTCCTCGTTGATAACGGCGCGGTTCACGCTGGGGATGCCCTTGACGATGACCTTGGGGAGGACGCGCTTGAGCGCGTGGAGGTCGCGGAGGACGCCGACGGAGAAGGGATCCTTCTCGTTGGGAGGGAGCATGACCGTGATCACGTTGGGATCGTAGGCGTTGATGAACTGGGCAGCACGATGAGTTCCCCACATCCGAGAGCGCCAGACGCTTACGCACCGATTCCGTAATCTTGAGTTTGGGAGCGTTCAGGATGGCCTGCTGGATGGACTGCAGGTCGACCTCGAGCTGCAAAGATTCGCATTAGCCATCAAGTGAGATATGCGGTCGCATCACGACGCACCCGGAGCTTCTGGATCGCGTCCATGTCCAGGGTGATCTTGACAAAGCAGTCTCCGGGCTTGATGATGATCTGGATCGACTTGGCAATGTCCTCCAGCAGCGTCTTTTCGATGCGCCCCTTGACGATGCGCGCCGGGATCGTGTCCCGCGGGTTGGACGACAGCAGCTCGGCGGTGATGATGGGCGTGCTGATGGCCTTGGACGCGTTGATGATCTCCTTGATGCGGGGCACGCCGAGCGTGATGTTCATGCTGGCCACGCCGGCAAAGTGGAAGGTCTTGAGGGTCATCTGCGTGCCGGGCTCGCCGATCGATTGCGCGCCGACGGCGCCCACGGCCGTGCCGGGCTCGATCCGGGCCTTCATGTACTTGCGCCAGCAGGTGTCGAGGAACATCTCCAGCTGCTGCTTGGTGACGCGGAAGGTGTTGTCGGCCTGGATCTGGCCCAGCGACCTGCGCCGGCCCAAACGCTCGGCAGCGGTGCCCGCATTTTCTTCGCCCTCCAGGCACTTGGCGAGTCCAAACACGCCGCGGACGCGGCCCAGCTTCTGAACGATGTGCTTCTCGACGAATTGAGTAACCTGCTCGACAAAGGCTCTGGAACACTTGGAGAAAGTAGGCTCGAGAATGCCTTCGGCGACGAGCTCGCGGATCTCGAAAGGCAGCAAGCCGGGCTCGCCAAAGCAAGGCAGCACATTCTGGCAATGCGCAAGCAGCCGAGGGAAGTGCACCGGCTGCTTGTCGCCTTCCATGAAGCTGGGGTCCAGGCCGTCGTCGCCGTACGTGAGCTGAACCACGCCGCTCGTCGAGTTGCGGACTGACGAATCGTAGGCCGTGGTCAGGTCCTCGAGCGCCTTCATGAGACGCCGCTGCATGTAACCGGTCTCTGCAGTTTTGACGGCGGTGTCGACCAGTCCTTCGCGACCCGAGACGGCGTGGAACAGGAACTCAGACGGAGTGAGACCGCTGTAGAAGCTGTTGCGCACGAAGCCCTTGGCGGCGGGGATTTTGGAGTGCTTGCCAAAATGCGGCAGGGAACGGTCCGGGAAACCGTTCGGGATGCGCTGGCCCGAGATGATCTGCTGGCCGACGCAGGCAACCATCTGCGACACGTTGATCTTGGAGCCTTTCGATCCGCAAAGCGACATGATGAGCGGCGCGTTGTACTTGTTGAGCTCCTGGAGACAGATCTGACCGACGTCGTCGCGGATCTTGGAGAGGATCCCAGAAATCTTGGCCTCGAGCGTCTGCTCGGCGTCGCACCCTGGTTGGTTCTCCAGCTGCCCCTTGCGGCTCTTTTCGATCACGTCGTCGCAGTCCGTGTAGCCCTTCTCCACGACCTGGTCCTTCTTGACCGAAAGGACCGCTCCCGGCTGCACATCCTCGATGCCGATGGAGAAGCCACGGTTGGCCAACCAGCGCGCGCACGTCTTTGCCAAGCGGTTCATGGCGCCTGCCGCATCCTCCGGGCTGTAGTCCCGCAGGATGGTGTAGAAGACGCTGTTCTTGCTCTCGGCACCGATGAGCGACTTGTCGATGGTGCCACAAAGCAGCTGCGAGTTCTGGATGATGACCCAGCCGTCCGCTTCATCGAACTCGGCCATCCCGTGGCCCTTTTCGAAGGTCCGATTGCGAGTGCTGAGGTTGACGTTCACGTTGCTCTTGCGGTTCGGCTTCAGGACCAGGGAGAACAGCTGCTTGCCCGTCCAGAGCCGCTGCGGCTTGAGGATCGCCGGCGGCGGGAGATCAATGTGCGTGACGGCGTCGCCCATGTACGTGCAGTACTCGGCGATCTGCGCACGGTTGAAAAACACGTCGCGGCGCGTCATGAGGTACGACGCCGTGATGAAGTCCTGAATCGCCGCGATGAGCGGTTCGCCGTTGCGGGGGGTCACGAGGTTCTGCTTGACCCCCATGAGCTCCCGGGCTTCTGCACGGGCCTCCTCCGTCTGCGGCACGTGCAAGTTCATTTCGTCTCCGTCGAAGTCCGCGTTGTAGGGAGTGCAGGCACACTCGTTGAGCCGGAAGGTCCTCCACGGCCGCACCTTGACAAAGTGCGACATGATGGACAGTTTGTGCAAGCTGGGCTGCCGGTTGAAGAGCACAATGTCCCCGTCGATGAGGTGGCGCTCTACGAGGTCGCCCGGCTTGAGGTTGGCCGCGGTGGCCTTCCTGTCCCCGAACTTGAGGTACATGTTGCTGAACTTTCCGCCGTCGGCCTTCTTGACGTAGTTCGCGCCCGGGTGCACGTCTATCCCGTTGCGCACCGCCGCCCGCAAGCGCTCGATGTTGTGCACCGTCACCTGCTCCGGATAGGTGAGGGTCTTGGCCACGTGGACGGGAACCGCGACCTCGTCGATGCGGAGGTTCGGATCCGGACTGATGACCGTGCGGCCCGAAAAGTCGACGCGCTTCCCGGAAAGGTTGCCGCGGAAGCGGCCCTGCTTTCCCTTCAGCCTCTGGCAGAACCCTCTCTTGATCCTGTTCAACATCTGGCAACCAGGGTTTTAGGCCGTGCGTTGCTCAATCCGGGAACCAAGCTCACCGTCGGCGTGTTGGCAACGCCGGGAAGGTCCGCGTTCACGAACATGGCGCACTGCAGCTGCAGAAAGTCCCAGTGTTCCATGAGGAGCTTCATGTCCCCGCCGTCCTTCAAGGAGTTGCGTATCCGCGCGTTCACGGTGACAATGTCCGAGAGGAGCACCGTGATGTCATCCTCGTTGCTCGCGCCGTCCTGCCCCACCGACGGTCGGATGCACACCGGCGGAACCGGGAGCGAGGTCCAGATGAACTCCTCGGGTCGGCCGTGGGACGGGTCCAGGCCCAGCAGCTCGCAGTCCTCGTCCGAGATCTGCTGGAACAGCGTGAGGACCCGGACCGGGTCCAGGTCGTCCTGCGCCTTGGAGATGTGGTACTTCATGTCCGGCTGCATCTCCACGGCCGCGTCGAAGGTGGCGCGGAAGGCCTTTATGTCGTCCTCCTGCGCTTTCCGCGTCGCCTTGTACCGTTCGTGGACGAGGCGCATCGGGGAAACCTTCTTCACCATGCCGTTGAACTCGTCGCAGTGGGGGCACTTGGTGACCTTCTTGCAGAGGGCGTTCAAGGATTTGAGGATGGCGCCCCGCTGGACGCCGTCGATGTTGGGCTGCCGCAGGCGGCGCAGGTACGTCCGGCGGTCGCGCTCCTCCACCAAGATCCGGGCACACGACTTGCACACATTCTGGAGGATCTGGATCACGAGGCGGAAGTAGCCGATGTGGAACACGGGGAGCGCGAGGCGGAGTTGTCCAAAGTGCCCGACGCAGTCCTTGAGCTGCAGCTTGCAGGTCTCGCAGTTGCCCGCCTTGGACGAGATCCCCTGGAGGTACATGCCGGTCAGGGGCCGCGATGCACAGGGAAAACATCATTTGGAACCCACGAGGCGCTTGTCCAGGGCCCCATAGGCGAGCGGAGGCCGTCCGGCCTGCGAAATGTCAAAGAGGTCCCTCTGGGTGATGCTCACGACCGAGAGCTGCGAAAGTTCGGCCGCGCTGAGCGCCCCAAACTCGATCTGCTCGCTGGAGTCGACGGGACGTCATCCTGGGCCATTCCACGGGAGCAGGCGTGCTGGCCCACATTCGCTTCGGGGTGGAGTCGACCACCGGCTGCTTCATATTGGCTATACCCTCGGCGGCCCCCCCGCCGGAAACACGTGCGGCCGCACTGTGTGATCTCCTGCTCCCTTCAGCAGTCGTAGAGGAACGAGAACTACAAGGCCGGGAAGCGCGTCTGTCAACAGACAAGGGCATTTCTGCAGATCTGCACTGCAGGCATATATGGCGAGGGCTCCGTCGCCCGGGGGAGCGTCCGTCGTGACGCTTGTCGCCGACGCGGGCGTCGGGACCGCCGGCACGAAGCGCAAGTTCGAGGACGACGGGCTCGCGCAGGTGCATTCCCGCGTCCCCCACGCGCACTGCCCCGGCCACTCACGCCCGCCAATCGCAGTCGCAGCCGCCGCGACCGCCGCCATGGGCCGCGCAGGCGTGCTCTCGCAAGCGGCCTCGGGATTGGGACGACGACGGCGGGGACGTTGTTGACGAGCCTCCTCCGTACGCGGACTTCGGGGCCTCGCACAGGCAGGGCTGGGGCGCGCCGCCGGACTACAAGGACTGCCAGCCCCCCACGAAGCGGGCCAGGCACGCACACGCGGCGGAGGACTGGAAGGCTTCCGTCATGGACTCGCTGGGGCGCCCGGTTCCCAAAGCGGCGCCGCCGTCGACGAGCTTCTACGTGTACAACGCGGCAGCCTTCGAGAAACCGCTCGCGGCTGTGCCGCCGGAGCTCGCGCCACCGGAGCCCCCGTTGGAATCTCATGGGCCGCACGCGGGACTGGGATCCTCTACGATCCACCAGAAACTTCAAGCGCTTGTGGACAGCGCCGGGACTTGGATTCAGCATCTTCGCGACGATCCGGGCGGCCGTGCACGCCGCACAGATCATCCTCGGCAGCCCGGGACGAAGTGGACGTCGCGGGTTGCCAGTTTCCTGAGAAAGGGCAAGGGCTGAACATGGCGCGCAGGCCGTGCGAGAATCAGCAAAAGGCACAGAGCCTGGGGATCTGAACGATTTGCTTCCTCGTGGGTCCGGATCGGTCGTGTTTCGAAATGTGGAGTGCAAACGGCGGAGAGCGTGAGCGGGATGGTGTTCCTCTACTTGATATCGATGCTACTATTGCTGCTACTGGTTTTGTACCCTATTCGTGACTAAATCGTGGTCCTTTGTTGCCTTGCCTTCGGTGAAGAGGGACGCTGCGATGATTGGTTGCTTGCCGACCGACGCGGCTCAAGCCTTGCGAGTCGCGGACCGCGGTTGACGCCTTCTGATGTCCAAGAAGCGCAAGTACACCAAAGACGACTATGATGAGGAGGTCGCCCGCATCGTGACGGCAATCGAGCAGGCGCGGCCGGACGATGCCAACTCGTGGAAGGTCCGCCCCGGAGCGCGAACATCCTTCACTTCCCGTCCTGACGCCGAGATCTCGGAAAGCTCCTGGACGCGCTCGGCAAGGATCCGCGAACGGTCGCGAAAGAGCCAAAGATCCTGGGCCAATTGAACGAATGGGTCCGCGCCAACTTTGCCGCGTGCCCGGACGCGGCGCTAAAGTCGCTGTGCGTGGACGCGCTGGTCGCGGCCGCGGGCCTACTGGAGCCCGTGGATGCTCTGGAAATACTTGGAAATGTCTTTGTGCGTCGTTCCGAGGCTGCTGGGAGGGAGATCGGTCTCATGAGGGCATGCATAGTCCAACCTGCAGGACGAGGGCGATCGAGTCTGCTTCGTCCGAGCCTCTACCGGCGCTCTGGGTGTCCTTCGGGTTCGTCGACCTTGTCTTGCACTTTTTCTGGTCCTTAACGGTGCGATTGCATTCAGGAGCTCAAAGCCGCCTCTTGGCCAGCAGAGGCTTTCGCACCTCTGTCGGCTTTAGTGGAAGAGACCCTCCTGAACCTCGGCTACGTAGACGGGATCGTCCGGGCCAGCTCCCTGGAAACCCTCGCGGAGGCACTCGGGATCGCTTCTGCACACGGCCGGGCGAGATTGGCAATGCTGTCGGAGTCCGACCTCGCCCAGCTCGCGGCCAACTTCACCGCCGATCCGGACTGGCGCGTGCGATCTGTGGGTCTCACCGGCCGTTGAGTGTGTTCAGTGACTGACGATTGGTCAAGGTCGCGGTGCAGGTTTTGGTCAAGATTGGTCCGGCTTCCTTGGCCCCCGACGCCCAGACGTACTCAAGGCTTTGCGCTCTGCTGAAGGACACGAGCGCTACTGTTCGACGGCATGCCATTGACCTCGTGTGGTGGGCGTGCTCGCACGTATTACTCCACGATCCGCTGACCGCAGCGGAAGGTCCATGGCTTCGGAACGCACCCTCGCCATCATCACGGTGGAAAACGAAGGCCAGCGCCTCCGCCTGCTTGATGATGCCTTCTCCAGGTTATGCGATTTGGTGAATGACGGAGAGGTACCTGTACGAGTGCACGTCGCCGCGACCCTGGGGAAGTTCAGGGGTGTGGAAACGCTTCTGCTGAAACAGACCTTGAGCAAGCAAATCCTAAAGCCAAAGAAGCGGTCAGGAGGCCAAGGACCAAAGCGGAAGAAGGTTTGCTGGGCGCTTCTGGGGTTCGTTGATCGCAGTAGCTGATGATTTATCCAGCGCAAAACGGTCGATACTTCATTCTCTATTGGTGATGTTGATGCCGAGGAGGGCGAAGTTGCCTTGATGGAGGCGAGTTCTTGCGGAGCCTTCATCCATGCACTCGAAGACGAGTTTGAGGAGGTCCGGAACACCGCGATCGGTGAGCAGCGAGTTGTGTCTGGGAAAGGGGTTCGATCGCTGATGGGTCGACCAGATTCGCTTCGCGATCTCTGTGTCTCCAACCTTGAATTCGCTCGCTATGCTATCGATTTCCTGCTAGGTTCGCGCCTTGCTGCGTCCGTCTACTGCGCAAGCTCACTGCTGGTTATCGCCAGACATGCTGAACGACGAAATGGATCACGTCAGGCTCAACGCAGTCGACACGCTTTGCGTCGTTGCCAATGCCCACTCGGCAATGGCCCTCGATGAGGAGCAGCTCAAGACAGTTATGACGTTGACATTGGACCACGATGTGCTGTGCCGGCGGTCGGCATACCGGTTCTTGGAGTGGGTTTATTCGCGCGGCTGTGTATGGTGGCTGACGTTTCCTTCGTGAAGGTCCATAAGGATAGCCGGGCCGGCCAGCATGCTGCACTTCGTCGATATTCTGTACGTCACCCTCCGCCGGTACCCGGGGGACACAGAGCCCGTCTACAAATGCATGTCGCTGGTGGGCAAACACCACCCCGACATTGTCCGTAAGTGTCGTTTGGAACTGTGGTCCGAAACCCTTGTCATGCGGCTACCGGGTAGGCGAGGTGATGTCGAAGCTGTTCCGGATCGATAGCCGCTTTCTGGCCCAAGAGATTGCGCTACAAGATGTCCAGCGTAAGTTGATGGTGAGCGTTGTAGTTGATTAGCTGACTCGGTGGCGTCAGACGTCGGCAATGTCTTTCTTCTCTTCGGAGCTTGCTCTGCACAGCCCCGGATGCTCGAAACAGTTCCGGCCTACCTAAGGCAACATTATGGCTTCATTTCACTTCGCTACCCGGCTCTAGCACCGCGCCTCGAGCGTGAGGCTAAAGGTCTTGCGCCCATGGAAGACTTGGAGTCCACTCCGGATGAGCTCGAACGGGACTTTGGCGAAATAGTGGACGTACTGCTTTCCAAGCTCTCGGCCGTGGAAAAGCTGTCGCCGGCGACACCTTTGCGCGTCGTGGACAATGCTTTGCGATCCATTTCTGCCGATTTGGATGCTCTGCACGGCGGTGATCGAGGCCGCAATACCAAGTGTGAATTGATCGCTTCTCATCTCTTGCTGTGTCGAACACTACTGAAGGTCAAGGATGCAACCAACGATCTGTCTTTTCCTGGCGCTCTGGAGCACCTGTCGTGCTGGCTGCTGTCCGAAAGCTACAGGATCGAGCAAACGTTCCGTTTGCTTCCCCAAGAGTACCTCCTTCATCTGCGTGCGGTGCGCGCTGTTGCCCACGCTACCTGGCTCCTGTCTGCAATTCGTCTGCGGTATGGCTGTTCTACAGGACGTAGTAAGCCCTCGACTCACAGCCCTTCCAGTCATCCACCACAAGAGAAGGTGACTAAGCTCTTGCGCCGTTTCTCCCATCGACTAGTGCGACTGCGGAGACTTTGTGGATCACAAAGCATCCCTTTCTTCGATGCCCTGGCAACCGCGCTCTCAAGCGGTGTCGACAACCTGGAGCAGTTCCTCAGCAGGCTACAGGAATCCCTGCCTCGGATCTGGCTGCCAAGGCTGCATGGCATCCCGGCGGATCTTGTAAGGCCTTCAGTGGAGCTCTCAGTCCCGGGAGGAAACGGGTCAGAGGAAGCGTTAGAGGTGGTTGGTGGAATGCCGTCCACCATTGAGCTCGTCGCCCGGACGCATTTCGTCGAGGTAGGATCGCGACCCCGGCATTGACAATGCTCTTGACCGACGCATACGGCAGAACGTCGGGGATCTCTTCGTGCAAACTACCCTGCCGACCGGAGAGTTGCAGCTGTTTCACCCGCCGAGCTCCCGCTATTCCCGCTGCGGAAGCGCCGCGACTCTGCATACCCACATACCCCTGAGGCTAGATCCCTGGACGGGCACGACGCCGATCACTTTTCACATGGTTCAAGAGTTCGAACCGGACCAGGTTTCGCCGGATGTGCTCATGTTCCGTCGGGCGACGGGCGATCGCTCGATCGATGCAGCGAGATTCTGTTACCTTGCGCTGGCGGGAGAAGGACGGGAGCAAATGGAAAGGAGGGAGCTAGCTAGCCCATCGTTAGCAACTGCCCGCCGCTTTGCGCGCGTGCTTTGGGAGTAGAGTGATGACCAGGACCCGGCCCGCCGCCACCGCCTCGTCCTGCGCTAACCGACGCGCCTGTCCTGTCCACGGGCGGCGACATGTCAGCCAAACCTTTGATTGCAGGATGGCTCCGACTAATCATTCTGGTCGGTGTCTCGCGCTGACGGCCCTGTTGGAAGAGGCAGACGCGTTGACGCGTCCGACCCTCAGGTGCTCATTGCATTCGTGGGATTCTCGTCGAGATTGTTCTCCGGTACGCAGACTGCTCTGCTACGATGCCACTGGATCCGCTCACTCATGTTTTGTGCCCCCAGTGATCCGTTTCGAGTCCATTATCCACGAGTTTGACCCATGGTGCCACGACCCCCACGCGTCGACCACGCGCTGCCGAAGCTTATCTAGCGCGTTTTCCACCTCTTTCTCAGGTTCAATTACCGTGCAACTCAGAAACTGGTGGAGAGTGGGCCCTACGAGTTCTGGAACTGGTTCGATGACTTCAGCTGGTAAGGAAGCTCTCGTTCCACGGGGCATCCACAATGGTGGCTCACATTCCGCTCAGGTATCCTCTCGGACGTGTCGTCGGAGGGACGGTCTACCCCGGGATCATGCTGACATCGGGCCTGATCCACTACGTGCTCAACTTCCTCAACTTCCCCATCCACATCCGCGAAGTCTGCGTGTTCTTGGCCCCCGTGTTCTCGGGCCTGACCGCGTTCGCGGCATACCTCCTCACGTCGGAGATCAAGAACCAGTCGGCTGGGCTGCTGGCGGCCGCCTTTGTCGGGATCGTACCGGGTTACATCTCCCGCTCGGTGGCCGGAAGCTATGACAACGAGGCCATCGCCATCTTCATCCTCATGATGACCTTTTACCTCTGGGTCAAGGCTCTCAAGCTGGGATCCGCCTACTGGGCGGGACTCGCTGCCCTGTTCTACTTCTACATGGTCGCCTCGTGGGGCGGGTACGCCTTCATCACCAATCTGATCCCTCTGCACGTGTTCGTGCTGCTGCTCATGGGTCGCTACTCGACGCGGATGTACGTCGCCTACACAACGTGGTACGCCATCGGTGTTATCTCGGCGATGCAGATCCCGTTCGTTGGTTTCCAGCCGGTGTCGACGAGCGAGCACATGGCAGCTCTCGGTGGGCTGCACCGCGCGACTCGCTCGTGATCGTCGTGCTGACTATGCCGACCGATTGCAGGCATCTTTGGGCTTCTTCAGATCGTTGCCTTTGTCAACTACGTGCGCTCGTTCGTCTCCGAGAAGC
This sequence comes from Hyaloraphidium curvatum, assembly GCA_025558095.1. Taxonomy (NCBI): domain Eukaryota; kingdom Fungi; phylum Monoblepharomycota; class Hyaloraphidiomycetes; order Hyaloraphidiales; family Hyaloraphidiaceae; genus Hyaloraphidium; species Hyaloraphidium curvatum. Next base: position 257,515 of record JAIVFI010000013.1, read on the forward strand.
AGTTCCAGGTTCTGTTCCAGGGCTTCATCGTCGTCGCTGCGATCGTCATGTTTGCGGCGCTGGTGTTTGCAACCATGACCGGCGTCGTTGCTCCCTGGACCGGACGTTTCTACTCGCTGTGGGACACTGGCTACGCCAAGAAGTACATCCCGATCATCGCCTCGGTGTCGGAGCACCAACCGACGGCTTGGCCGAGCTTCATCTTCGACCTACACTTCCTCATCGCGGTCTTCCCCGCGGGTGTCTACTTTTGCTTCCGCGAGCTCAAGGACGAGCACGTGTTTGTCATTGTCTACGCCGTGACCGCCAGCTACTTTTCCGGCGTCATGGTGCGGCTGATGCTCACGCTCACGCCAATCGTCTGCGTGGCGAGCGCCATCGCGGTTTCCGAGGTTCTGGAGACGTATCTCAAGCCCGCCGCCGCCGCCGAGAAGACGGCCCAGCCGGAGGCGACACCGACACCCGCCGCCACGGCCTCAAAGACCAAGCCGCAGGACAAGCCGAAGCCCAAGGAGCCCACCAAGGAGGAATCCGGGGACGGTCCGCTCCTCCCGAACCCGTCCTATGCCGTCGTCTTTGCCGCCATGGTCATCTTCCTCCAGTTTGTCTGGCACTGCACCTGGGTGACCTCCAACGCGTACTCGTCGCCCTCGGTCGTGCTCGCTTCCCGCGCCCACGACGGCTCGCAGATGATCATCGACGACTTCCGCGAGGCCTATTACTGGCTCATGCAGAACACGCCGCAGGACGCGAGGGTCATGAGCTGGTGGGACTATGGGTACCAGATCGCGGGCATGGCGAACCGCACGACGTTGGTGGACAACAACACGTGGAACAACACGCACATCGCCACGGTGGGCAAGGCCATGTCGAGCCCCGAGGAGGTCTCGTACGAGATCATGCGGAAGCACGACGTGGACTACGTCCTCATCATCTTTGGCGGCGCGATCGGATACTCGGGCGACGACATCAACAAGTACCTGTGGATGATCCGGATCGCCGAGGGCATATGGCCGGACGAGGTCAGCGAGCGCTCGTTCTTCACCGAGTCGGGCGAGTACCGCGTGGACGACGCGGCAACCCCCACTATGAAGAATTCGCTCATGTACAAGATGAGCTACTACCGGTTCGGCGATTTGTTCCCGCAGGGACAGGGCTACGACCGGGTGCGGGGATCTGCCATCCCCAAGAGGCCGATAAAGCTGTCGGTGATCGAGGAGGCGTTCTCGAGCGAGAACCTCATTGTGCGGATCTACCGTGTCAAGGAGCCGGATCTGCTCGGCAGGACTTTCGATGCGGCGCAGCAGTTTGAAGGGGGCGCGAAGAGGCGGAGAAAGGTGGCCCGGAAAGCCACTCGTGTATGAGTGCATCCCAAAACAGGTCAGAACTGCATCATCAGTCACTTCATCACTTCATTTTGTCTGCAGCGTCCTTGACCTTTTGCTGCACGCTCGTCGATCCATCGCCGGGACCCATGGTCGCGACGTGAACTAGTACGCCCAATGCAACCCCGACGGATGATGTGTTCCATATGCGGGTGAGGCCGGCCCCGGGCACAAGGACCCCGACAGCACCCGCGACGGCACCCCCGATCGCGCCGTAGGTGGCGAAACGGTCGGTCCTCTGTTGGCCCTCGTTGTGCATGATGCGATACGCCCGATCGTCCACGCCCGGACCGTCCATCGAGTACGATTTGCCCGCGACCATGAAGAGGCCGAGTGGGATTCCAATCAAGGTTCCACGCCCGGGGTAGCGGAAGGCGTTCCGGAGCAGGCTCTTGTTCTTGTCCTTTGAGAAGAAGTACCCGATTGGAGACGTCGCCAATCCCACTATCGCACCGGCCTGTGGCGAGACAATCAGAATCACCACTCTCCCCAACCGAGGTATCGTCCAAGCTTTCGTAAAGCAATCACACGCCAAGATACTCGGCGCTTCACGCGAAAGCTCCCTAGGCCTATCTCGGAAGGACGTTGCCGATATCGATCCTCACCTCCACAGTCTTGAGAACGACGTGACCCGTCAGGAGCATGCCAGTATTGGCGGGCATTCCAGATCCTGGGTACTCCTTTTCGGGATCGATCGTTCTCAGGAGTACCGACGGCCCTTCCCTGCGGAACAGGGTGAGACGGCGTGATTGTCATTCGGGAGGCAATCTATTCGCACCCCGAACTCGGATCCTTGGATCGTGGCGGGGGGCTCATCGCGTGTGATCCGCTTCCTTTAAGTAGTGAAGAAGGTGCAGAAAGGGTTCCTCGGTCTCCCTGCTACGTCGCGACTCGTTTGCGGCCGCGGTGCTCGGCGCCCCCTCATCAGCCATCCCTCGCACCGGGGCGCGGACGCGCCATCACCCTCCACAAACAACCAAAGGGACGAGGAAGGAGCCCTCGCGGCAAAGCAGAGGCCAGTCAAAAATGACCATCAACGTGCCGGTGCAGGGGCGACCTGCGCTGCACAAAGCTCGCGTCACGCAGCCGTCTCGGAAGGGCAAGAAGGCGTGGAGGAAGAACATCGACATCACGGAGCATGATGCTGCCCTGGAGGACCGGAGCAACGAGAAGCGCTTGGGCGGCAAGCGCCTGCACGAAATCGCAAACGACAGTCTGTTCGTCATCGATGCTCAGGGAGACGACAAGGGTGGGCAGCGACCAGCTTTTCTTTCCCCCGCAGCTCACCTCGGAGCGTTCCTAGAGCGCCATAAGCTGCGCCATTTCCGCCTCCGTATCGATGAGATACTCAAGCCGGACAGCAAGCTGGCGCCCTTGAGGCCTCAGGAGCCTAAAGCTGGGGCCGGAACGAAGCGGAAGCTGTCGAAAGCGGAACTGCAGAAGGTCGAGAAGACAAAGGCAAAGCTGGCTCGCACCGTCGACGCAAAAGCCAAGCCCAGCGAACCATCCTCGGTCGCTGACCCTTGGGCCCCGTCTGGTGCGTCCGCCGGCTTGACATTCCAATGACCTGCTGACGCATCTCGAAGCCGAAGAGGCCGACCCCGTGGCGGTGAACGATTACCTTGCCCCGGTGCGCACCGTCCCCGTGAAACGACCAAGGACTTTCGACAGGAGAGCGCCATCGTCCTTGGCGCCGTCTGTCACACCCTCGGACCCGGGAACGTCGTACAATCCGACGTTCGAGGACCACCAACGCCTACTGCAGCAGGCCGTGGACGTGGAAGTGGCCAAGGAAAAGCAGCGCGAGCAGGTCCAGCAGAAGCTGGCGTACCCTCCCGAATTGGACCTGCTTCCTGAAGACGCCGAGATTGCTTCCCTCGGAGGGGAAGAGTCTGTGGACGACGCTGGAGGCCTTGAGGACGAAGCTGTGGGATCCCAAAGCGCGCAAAAGCGGCTGACGAAATCGGAGAAGAACAAGCGGAAGCGCAAGCTGGAAGCGGCTGCCGAGGAAGAGAGTGCGCGTCTGCGCAAGAAGCAGGCTCGGGAGATCGCGGTCCTGCCGAGCCTGCTGAAGGAAATCAAGAAGAAGGAGAAGGCGAACGCGCGAAAGCAGGCGGTCCCGAGAAAGGACGAGAGCGATCCGAAGCGGTTGGGGCCTTACAAGCTCAAGGAGCCGTCGTTGGACCTGCATCTGACGGAAGAGCTGAGCGAGTCTCTGCGGGCATTGAAGGTTCGGTGGAATCCAGCCGTTGTCCGATCATCCAGTAACGTAACCTTTCGTCGGCAGCCGGAAGGCAACCTGCTGAAGGATCGCTTCTCGGGGCTCCAGAAGCGGAAGCTGATTGAGCCGCGGGTCCGGGTTGTCCGTTCGCGGAAGTACAAGCTGCGGACGTACGAGAAGCCGGCGTACAGGTTCTTGAGTTGATACCCCCCACTGCGCGTTGTATTTCGACCCAGGTTCTAAGTCTCCTACATTGATGTTGCGCTGCTTGCTGCCAGAGCCAAGCATGCTGCCCACACGGTGGCACGTCCAGGTTCATCCACCGGTCCCACCCGACAGATACAGGTGCGGACAGGGCGCCAATCCTCCACCTAATTACTTTGGAAGAGGAAAAGGTTGTTCGTGGCGGCAAGGGCCACAGTGTTCTCTCGCGGATGCCAGCTCGCGTGCAGGATCTTTTTCGTGAAGTCCAGCGACTCCAGATTGTTCTGGAAATCCTCCTTCTTCGTCGGCTTCTTGCCGACGGCGACGGGCGGCTTGTTCTTTGTCGACCCGATCCGTTTGGCTTTGAAGGCGGACTTGTCCGCCTGCAGCACGATGTCGTTCCGCCCGTTCCGGTCATAGATGTGGAAGTAGTTGCTGTACGACCCGGTCAAGACGTGGCTGCGCAAAGGAGAACGAGTGAGGACCGAAATCAGCTGCGCCGGCAACCCGAACCCACGAGCCGTCCCCGCTGACGGTGCACTCGAACTTGTCGAAGATGCAGTCGTTCTCGTACAGATCGCACAGCTTGCTCCGCAGGTCGTGGATGAGGATAGTCTGGACCGGTTTCGACTCCATGTTGATGTCCCAGACCTTCAGCGTGAGGTAGTCCCGCGAGATGATATACCGGCCCTCGCGCGAGAACTTGATGTCCGAGATGGACGAAATGATCTCGGAGAAGAAGGACTTGTTCTGCGGATCCTCTTCTTCCTCAAAGACTTGTAACGGATGTCAGGGGCATCACGTCTCGAAGCAGCGAGCCACGAACCCTTGGCCGGTGAATCGCAGAGCGCGGACATCCGCATGTCCGCAACCTTGATCGTCCCCTTGCTGCTGCTGTACATGAACAGATTGCAGTCGATGGGGTGGAACTCTGCCGCGGTGATGACCTCGGTGAGCTCCTCCATGTTGACGGGCTTGATGTCGACAATGTCTGGCGTGGTGACGCCTTAGCATGACGAGGGACCGCGTCTCCAAGGCACCCACTGAAACTCTGATCCGCGATGTTGAGGTTCCAAAGGTTTATTCGGAGGTCGTCTGCGCTGAGGAAGGTCTCTCCGTCGGAGTTCACGGAGATGGAATTGATGTGGTAGGCGTGCGCGTTGGCGTAGATCTTGCGGGGGATGGCCGCAATCATGGTATCGTGGTGGATGAGTTTGGGGAGTTTCAGCGACTGCTGGGTGAAGTTTTGCTGCGTGTCCATCCCGTCGGAAGTGTTGTTCTCGGAGACAACCTTGATGGACTTCTCGAAGATCTTCCACAGCTTGATGGTTTTGTCTGGATGTTGCGGCAAGGGATGGCAGATGAGCCCACGCAGCTCCCGTGGATGCTCGTCGGGGACCGACCGTTGGTAGAGAGGAGGAAGTGCGCCGCATTCTGCCGCTTGCACCAGCGAATCTTGTTGATCTTCTCCTCGATCTCCAGACTCTTCAGGTAGTCAAACTCCGGCTCGTGCGACTGGAACTCGGTGTAAAACTTGTACTCGCATCCTTTTTTCTGCGCGATGGAGCCGCAAAGCTCAGAGAGAACCGGCCGAGTCGCCGGGAGGCACGCTCACGCCCTCGTTCCGCTCAAAGAGCACGACGCGTCCACCCTTGTCGCCCGTTGCGAGATAGTCTCCGGTCTCGTCGAACTCGACGGCCGAGATGATGTCCGCTGAGGAACGCGAGCGGCACCACGCGGCGGCGGACAAGCAGGCAGCAAAGATGGCGTCAAGACTCCGAAGCTCCACGAACGCGCGAGGAGCAAGAACGCGCACCATCTGTGACCTCCTCGACCTCGCCTTTGTCGCCGAAACACCTTTTGCCGGAGTGAGCGCGTCACGACCCCGCGTCTGGCAGCGACGCGGCGGGCACACGCACTGTGCGAAGCGCCACGACCCCTCCTCCTCGCTCGGCGACACCTGCGGCGGGGACGCCATGGCTGTGCGAGCGTCGGAAAGTCCCTCCTAGGTCCAAGCCTATGGTTGGCGGCGCATTGTCACCCTGTTGAGGGTACCGCGTCGACGGGCGTTGGATACGATCACACCCCCGCGGTGCGTTTTATTCGGGCACAAACAGGTTGAAGTCGCGTATCGCGAAGGTCCGAAGCATAGAGCGAAAGTTTTCCGCTAACGCATCGGGCGCCATTGGTTGCGCTTCGGTGGTTTCCGGCCGATTCAGCGCGACCAGCACGTCCGTCGAGTAAGGCGCCCGAAGCCGGATGACGCCCAACAGGATGGCCACCCTGTGAGCCTCCGACCCGTGGGACCGATATTTTGAGATCATTTGCTCTCCAATGAGCATGGATGCCGATTCGGCCTGCCTGTTGGTGCGCGATCGGCGGCGTGGGACGGAGCAAGACCGATCGCGGCCAGCACCAGCACTCACTCGAGAGGAACCTCGAAGAAAGTCAACGGATCGAGCACCTCGATCCTGTTTATGGTGTTCGTTGTGGATTCGTTCTCCTCCGCCAGGTTGTTGAAGTGGAAAGTCGCCGCTACGAAACAACGTTGGAGCAGCTGCGCCTGTGACGTGCATTGCCGGTACCTTCCGATGCGTCGATGTCCTTCACGGATTCCAGCAACTCGACGATGAGGCTGTCGTCGGAGTTCATGTCCACGAAGACCTCCTAGGGCAGGCCAGGTCCCGATGAGGACCACTCCCCGGAACCAGGCAAAACGCGTTCCACCTGGTTATCAGGCACCTCTCGTATTTGGCTGCCGAGAGCGGTCCGATGAGTCGCTAGCCGAACCTCCACACGCGTCCGCTCGCACCTCGCATCCAGGTAGGAGTGCGGGGTGACTGCGGTCGCGGGCGGTTCTCTAGTTCCGATGCGCCCGAGCCAGGCACGGAGCGCCGTCTACCGATGGTGATGGCTCCTCCAAAGATGGATTTGGTCTCTCCGGGCACGCCGACTGTCATTTTCGAATGGTGTTCGGGAAGGGAAGATTGGCGCCCTCGTCCGATTCTCCGCGCCTGCCCTGCCGGAAGCAGAAGGATGCGAATTGTAATAATCATTTCGTGCCTAGCTTCTGCTCGACGATCTTCGGACCCTGTTCTTCCCACTCCTGCTTCGAGATCCAGAACGAGTCCTTGTCCTTCATGATATCGGCGAGGACGGCGCCGCCCAGGAACACCATGTGCTTTCTCCGGGGCGGATCCTCGACCTTCAGTTGGAATTTCTGTGGCAACATCCAATGAGAGGCCGCGATTGCCCTTACACACCACGCAACCCACCGAGAGCCGCGAAGTGTCTCCCTTGAGAACGTTCGCAAGGTAGAGTTGCTTGATCTCCTTCTCTAACCGGCTGGGGAGACCCGGGTACATCGTCGAGCCCCCGGAAAGCACGATGTGCTTGTAGAGCTCCTGCCGGAGGTCGATGTCCGCGGACTGCACCGCGTTGAAGAGTTGCTCTGCGGGCATCGGACGATCAATCCACGTGATATCGTCGCGAAGGAGGAAACCTGCCTGCCATCCCGGCGGCCTCGACGTCGACAAGATGCGGCTGGAACAGCGCCTCTGGTGCCTCGAACCGCTCCGATCCCAGTTTGATGACGCGCCCGTCCGGCAGCTGAGAAGCGGTTAGCGGCGACTTCAGGCGACCGCAAGAGGACCATACGGTATAGCTCTCCATCAGCACCGTCGTCTCCTCCGCGAGTTTTCGCTCCAAGTCCAGATCGTACCTGACGCAGCGACGGCATATCAACACAGGGCTGCAGTGGGGGAAAGTGTCCCACCCACCCGACGTAGCACAGCTTCTCCTTCACCATCCGCACAGTCTCGAAATCTGCCGTCCGGTTGAAGGCGTACCCGCGCAGCAGGAGCAACTTGATGAGGTAGCGCGTGATGTCGCGCCCTGCCACATCGAGCCGCCTCGTGTTCTGAGGCAACGCGAACCCGTCGTACACCGGCACAATGTGGGTCACGCCGTCTCCAGAGTCAATCACCACACCGGTCAAGAGGCCTGATTCGGAGGGTCAGACGGCATCCGGCACGGGATCGCGAAATCGGAGGTCCACCTTGCGCGTACAGGGTGAGGACCGCCTGGATGGCCACGTTCACGCCCTGGAACCCGTACTTCTCGAACATGACCTCGCACATTTTCACCCGGTTCTGTTTCGGGTTCTGCACGGGCTCGGTCAGGAGCACCTTGCACTCCTTCGGGTCGATCTTGAGCTTCTCGTAGAACGTGTAGTCCCAGAGATACCCCTGGTCCTCCCAGTTGCGGACGATGCCGTTCTCCATCGGATAGGAGATCTGGAGCAGCGACCTCACGGCGGAGGCCTCGTCTCCGACCATGATGTCCTTGATCTCCACGTCCCCGACCTTCTCCTCCGCCCGGAGAATGGGCCGCCCGACCATCGAGGGGAAGATGGCCGTCGGGAAGTTGCTCCCCGCAAAGCCGCACTTGACGAACTGCGGAGATGACGCGTCCGCCGGGACATGAGCGCGTTCGGGCCACGGCAACGGGTCAGCGCAGGACACGCGTTTCGGGGGGTCCGGCACGCACCCCCGTTCCATTGTCGCACACGACGACTTTCGACATCGTGGCGGAGGATAGAGGAGAGCCAGGAACGGGTCGCTCCGAGCGTCTGGACGACTTTCGCCAAGGGATCGACTTTCCAACAGTACTAAATAACTGCAGTCGCGACGCTGTCGGCAGGATGACCTCCGCAGCTCGGTGAGCGCCCCGCGGACGGCGAGGCGAGCGCCGCTAATGCTTGCTGCAGACCCACGTGGAACCCCGCCGTCGGCGGTAACACTCTGCGTGACCGCGGCGGGGTTACGAAGATCGTCTCGTCCAAGGACCTCGCCTCGCAGACCAAGCTCAAGTTCAGGCAACCGGGTCAGAATGCGCCCGAGGACCTTGCGGGGAAGGACCTGAGGGAGGAGCTGGCGAGGAAGGAGGAGGAGCACGTCAACAAGGGGAAGCGGAAGACCGAAACGGACCTCCTCGACGACGACCAGCCGCGGAAGAGGGTACTGCCTCCGGTCAACATCGATGCGGACGACGAGAGCGACGAGGACGATAGCGACGGGGACGAGGACGGCGCTCCCCGGGCGGCGAAGTCCGCGGACGACTCCTCTTCCGAGTCCGACTCGGACGACGAGGACGACACGGCGGAGCTGATGCGGGAGCTGGAGAAGATCAAGAGGGAGCGCGCGGAGGAGAAGGAGCGGCAGGAGCGCGAAGCGATGGAGAAGGCGCAGGCCGAGCACGAGGAGGAGGTCCTCCGGGGGAACCCACTTCTGGACATGGGGAGCAAGGGGGTGGACTTTAGCGTCAAGCGGCGCTGGGACGACGACGTGGTGGGTCTCGGTGGCCCTTGGCGACTCGACGCGCAGTGAGTCCCGTTCTGACGCCGTTCTTCTCCTCAGATCTTCAAGAACCAAGCACGAGGCGTGGAAGAAATGCCGAAGAAGCGCTTCATCAATGACCTGCTACGGAGCGACTTCCACCGCAAGTTCATGTCCAAATACATCAAATGATCGTCTCTAGTCAACTGTTTGTGCAGCCGGGACTCGATTGTGTCATTCAATTCAGTTTGGACAAAGAGGAGGGTATCTGAATACAATCATTCTGCCGACCTGTCCCCCTAGCCCTTGAGGGCATTCAGCCGCCGCTCCAGGTGCTCCTCGGCCTTCTCCTCGGTCTCTTCCTCCGCCGGTTCTTCCAACGCAGGGCCAACTTTGTTGGCCTGTCCCAGCACCCCGTCCGTGAGCTCCCAGAGTACCTTCTCGACCTCTTCGTCGGCCTCCTCCTCGATGTCCTCCTCGTTCTGACCGACCATGACATCCTCCATCATCTCCTCGATGATGCCCGACTGCCAGAAGGCTCCGTCAATGCTCTCCCACGGACAAGGTCGACTCCTCGCCCACCCGCATCATCTCCTGGGACATTTCCTGCATCACCTTGGCAATGGCCGGAAGCTTGACGAGCTGGTTCATGCTATGCATGATTTCCGTGCTCCTCTTCAGCGTGCCCGCGATTTTGACCTGGGCTGTTGCCAGATGCTCGTGAACAGGTGGTCCACAGCACCTTCGGCGCCCACGCACCGGCCTGGTGCTGCAGCTGAAGCAGCACCGAATTGAGCTGCGCCTTTGACGTGTGTAACCGCGTCTTTGCTTTCCGGGAGCGCGCCACCTCGCGCGCCAGAGTTCTGCACGACGCGACGTCCCCCCGCTTGGCCGCCTGCTTCATCGTCCGCTTAATCTTCTCCTCCTCCGCCGCGATACCGCGGAGCTGCCGATCCAGCTCCCTGTCCTGGGCCCGGATATTGGACCGCCATTTCCGAACCTGCCGGAAGTGTTGAAGTCGGTTCCTGACCGAGCAGAAGGTTGCCTCACCAGCTCGTCCGGGGTTGGTTGCTTGCCTGGGACAGAGAGGAGGAGTCACTAGGCTGGAATTAGCAGATTCACACGTTCCAAGGTACCCAGTAACCGTTGAAACAGCGACGGTCCGTCCGACATGGTGGAGTCGCGATCGTTCGCAGACGAGCGCGATCGGACGACCCTTGCGGAGGAGACAGTCAGGGTATACAGTAGGGCCCATGCAAAAGCAATACATCGACGACGAGCCTGCTAATAGAGGGGCAATGCCGCTACTATCGGCGCCAGCGCAGACCACTCCTCCTCGCGACTCGCCGCGTATCGCGCTTGCTCGTTCACCAAGTTCGAGTAAATGGCGACGACGTCCTTCTTGTGGAAATGCAGGAAGTTGAGCTCCTGCCAAACCGCGAACCTGCTGAATGCCAGCCGCCGTTGCTGGCTTTCGAGCTCGCGAGAGTCCTGGAAGACCGTCAGCCTCGAACGGGAAGAATCCGAGATCCGGCCCCACCGCATCGATGGAGTTTGCGAGCTTGTCCATCTCCTTCTGTACACCTCCCTTGGACGTCAGCTCCTCCAGCTTGGCCTTGTTGCCCTGTATGCGCTTCTGCAGTGTGTCGATCGTCATCGCGATAACCATTCGTTCCCGTCTGATCAACATGTCCTGCGGCGCGCAATCAGGGCCCCAACCGCCGTCTGTGCATGTCATTAGCCCTACCCGAGCGGCTTCCAGAAGCTCCAGATAAGCCCGCAGCCGCTCCACTGCCTCCCCCAAGGAAATCTCCGCATCGTCGCGGACCACCTTCGAAACACGGGCGATGCCGTTGCCGATCTTCGAGTACGTGTTCGAGATTGTCGGACAGCTTGCGCATTCCGGCACCGTGCAGTCAGAGACGGTCGCGAGCATGCCGAGCATCAAGTTGTAGCGGTTGAGGTCATCGGCATTTGCTGCAATGGGTCCTCGTGAGATTGCAGTGCTGCGAAGACGGAGGTTCCGAACCTTGGGTTCGGCTGTAAATGTTGTCCATGACGTCGGCCATCGAGGTGTACTGCTCAATGAGCAGCGGAAGCACGTCCTGCAGCTTTTCCATCCGAGACTCGGCATTAAGGGGAACCGAACTCCGTTCGGCCTCGGAAAGAACGCCGTGGATGTCCGCCTCGTCGGCGTTGGAGATTGTTGCCTGCTTCTTGTACGCGGTGATGTCCGTCTGCTCGCGGAGAAAGGCGACGAGCTCTTTGTCGTCCCGGAACGACGGGTGATTGGCGACAAAGTTGATGAAGCGGGACAGGCCGCGCCGCCGCTTCTCCAGAAACACCTGATCAGCTAGATTGAATCGCACTAGAAATGAGCCTCCACATTCAGCAATGCCGAAGCACCGCACGCCGGGAACCTACGAACCTGAGATCTTCTTTGGGGGCAGGTTGGGCACTGGACCAAAGGTCAGCACCGCTTGTGGGTGCCCTGCAGCAGCCACTCACGCAAGCGCAGAGGATAGCGAGAGGACAAGACCTCGTGCAGCCACACAAAGTCGCTGTAACGACGCAAAACGGAGGACTTGCGATACTGGAGGGGCGGCCCGTTGGCGAGGGTCTCCTCGAGCAAACGCGAGCAGTCCCACCGAGCTCTGCACTATGTAGTTGACGTGCTTGAGAATAAAACCCGCCTTCTCGGGCGCGATGGAGATTCTGACGCGGTCTTCCGGGAGGTTCAGACGGGCCGCGTCCGCGGCCAAGAACGTGTTCTCCGAAACCCCGTTGGAGGATTGCAGGGAGGGTATGATGGGCGCGGGCGGAGGCGCTGCATTCGGCCCGGGCAGAGTCACGCTAGCTGTTGCGGCCGTTCCGGGCAGCGGCGCGTCGGAACTCCGTTGAGCCCTCGCGTCGCTCGGACGCACGGGTGGACCGCACCGAACGTGCCATCTCCTTCGTCTCCCCAGACAGAATGCGTCAAATCCTCGCTCATGGGTGCCTCTGGTCCTAAAGTAGCACGCCGGGCGCGATTGCGGGGGGCCGGCACCTGTCGAGGATCTCGACGCGGTGATGCCGTGGGGCGGCGCGCGGGGCGGGCAGCCGTACGCACTGACAACGATGTCGTCGCGGGACCTCTTGCGCGATTTGGACAACCTTTCTCTCGTGGAGGATTCGGAGCTTCAGGAGTTTCGACGCCGATGGCGGGAGGAGGTTGAGAGCCGGGCAAGATCGGCCAAGAGCGGTGCCGATGCAGTGTCGGCATCTTCGACGGATGAAGCGGGCAAGGCCGCTGGCAAGGACGTGGGAAACCGCGTCGGACGGGATCCGAAAGCAATCTCGCTGGACATCCGAAAGGCCGGCTCCGCTTCTGGGACGGCGCTGGTCTCGGCTCGGCTCGCCGCGGGAACCGCCCAGCCGCAGCGGGAGGCAAGCGATGGGGCTGCTACGGCGGTGGACGTGTACGACACTGCCGTGCGCTTTGAGCGCGAGGGCAACCTTTCGAAGGCCTTAGAGTTTTATCAGAAGGCGTTTCGGATGGACGATCAGTGCGATTCCAAGTGGAGGAAGCTCTGGGCTCGCGGAGAACTGTCGGACGCGGCTCCGTCCACGGACGACGGCGAGAAGGACCGGCCCGATTTCACTTACGAATGGTTTGAGCGGGAGAATGGGCCATATGGTTTCGAATCCTCCACGACGGTGGCAACGGAACTGTCAAACATTCCACTGAGGTGGGCTCCTTGCCGCTCGCGTGATCGACCGCTGATTGGAGCGTTTCCACAGCTTCGTTCCCAAGAAGAAGAACAAGACGGTTCCGCTCGCGAAAGTCCCCGACGAACTCATCCTCGTGGTACTGAAGCGCATCGCTTGGATGGACCCTTATGCTTTGGTCAGCATCGGTCTCGTGAACAAGAAGCTCTACATGCTCGCGCGAGAGCAGGTTGTGTGGCGCGATCTCTGCGAACGGACCTACCGGACCTTTGTGCCCAACGTCTTGGCCCTGGAGGCGGAGCTGCCCACGTACAGCAACGATTGGAAGGTCATGTTTTTGAAGCGACCACGTGTGCGCCACGACGGACTCTACATTTCTCGCTGGTTCGTCGTACTGGTGCGTACCCGCGAAACCATGCTGAACCATCGCTCGGCAGTCACTACTGGAGACCAGGGCAGACAGACTTCGGGCTCACGTCCCCGTACCTTTTGGTGACCTACTTCCGATACCTTAGGGTAAGTCCATCACCGGGCGCCCTCAACCGTCCTCTGACTCGCCGCGGGCAGTTCTATCGGGACGGCACGGCCATCTCACTGTGCACCACCACGGAGCCAATCGATGCGGTCAAGCTCTTCCGGAAGCTGCCGAAGAACGTCAAGTCCCTGATGACGGGCCACTGGACCCTGACGGGCAATAGGGTGGAAGTGGTCCTGACCGATCGCGACCGGCCGAACACCGTTTTCACCATGAGGCTGTGAGGCGGTTGTCAGCGTTCTGGGCTCTTCATTCTGACCTGCGTCCGCTTAGCGCCATCCGCAGCACCGGCCACAGCTGCATGAATGTCGCAAAATGGGAGCGCTACTCCAGCGTGCAGGGCGATTTTGACGAAGTCGAGTATCCTCTGAAGACCCTGAAGAGTTTCTCGTTCTCTAGGGTTCGATCGTATGTGTCCTTTCCCTCTCCCCACTGCCCTTAATGTTTCGGATCCCGGACCTTTGCTGCTTTTGTCAGAGGATGTGTGGTCGGCCCGGATGCTCGTCGCGATGCACAGGACGACGCTCCTAGGGAGAACACACAGTCGTTGATGAAGCGGACTAGGACATTGCAGTTTTGTAGTCGAACGCACAGTCGTTGATGAAGCGGACTAGGACATTGCAGTTTTGTAGTCGAGATGCAGGCCGGCGATGCAAGGGTGGATGGGTGCGTCCTAATTGGAACCGGCGAACTGGCTGGATGACGGCGCCGCAATCCAGCCAATCAGCAGACGCTGCGATGAGAATCAGCGGACGCTGCTATGGAGTCAGGAATGGTTCCACCATCTGTAGACTAGATTTGAGACTATCAGCTCATTTTTCTCCAGTCATAGCTGCCGGCGACTTCGGATCAGCCGTCTCGTCTCGCTCGGTAAAGGACTTACTACTCTAGGCCTGAGGTGCCAAGCGCGGCGGTTCGGACACACGGGAGCTGTCTCTGCGTTATTCAGACGTGCGTATCGACTGCCGGTGTGTTTTCCACGGTTGCGCCGGGGCGTTGGCTTCGGCGCCGAGCCGGGGTCGCGGGGTTGCCGGGTCCGCTTTCCGGCCCCGTCGACACCCCGGCGGCACACCAACGGCGCCTGGGGAGCTCTCCTCCGTTGGTGGTCCGCGGTCTTTGTGCTTGGTGGACGCGTGATGGCCGGTAGTTGCGTCCGGCGCGGCGTCGCCGGCGGTGCTCCGGCCCCGGCCCGAGCTCCGGCGTTTAGATCGGCTTCGAGCGCGCTCACACGCTCCGCCCCCCGCAGGTTCTCTCGCGAGCGGCAGCAGCTTTCTTGTCAAGTACTCGTACCGCCCCCCTCGAGCTCGCCGGCAAGATGCCGTCGATGCGCCGCGGGGGGCCGGGCCACGGCGCGCGCCGGCAGTACGACCCGGACGGGCGAGGGACGAAGAGCGGCAAGAGATATCTCGGCGACAAGATCAAAGAGCACTGGCAACATGCCCAACAGGGCCTCTCGATGTTCAACGCCATTCGGACCTTTTCGGAGGGGCGACTATTGGTGCTCGACTCCGGCGTGCTCATTGTCGACTTTTCGTGGATAGTGCATCGGGTGGCGCCCATGTTCGCTTGGGAGCTGGTTCAATTGGCTTTCGGCGACGAGAACCTGGATCCTCTGAGCGCTGCGCAGGCCGAGGAAGTCTTCACCAAGTTGGCCACGGGGCTGATGCGCGAGATCTGGAAGGCCCTGGCGCCCACGAACAGGCCGCTGCCGGAGGGCTACCGAGTTGTCATCATCCACGAACTGACGGCGGAATCGGCCGAGGAACTGCTGCGCAAGGAGGGTCCGGGGGTGTCGTTGCCCGAGACAACGGCCGAGCTGGACGAGTTGCTCCGCCGCCACGGAGACTCGTGCCCGCTCCGTCCTCTTCCCTTGCTGGTTCCTGGCTACCAAGGAGGCGCGGCGGCTGCGGCGCTTGGTCCCGCCGTGCCGACGAACGGGGATGCTGCACCAGCGGAAGCCGCGAACTTCAACTTTCTGAGGAAGACCGACGTCGAACGGGAAAGCCGGACTCGGTCTTCGGCGTCCGCGGCGTCCAAGGGCATCAAGCGCGTGCTGGTGGTTCACGGTGATGGGTTCAAGCGCACCAACAAAGTCGTCGATCCGCGGAGTACGTGCGTCGACACGCATCCCTACACTGCCGCTGACGGGCATTGCGACAGAGCTTCCCGGTGCGCCGCAGGCCGCGACAAACGTCCTTCTGTCGGACCCCACGTTCAAACTTTGCCTGTTCAGGGCGACCCAGAAGGTATTGGAGACTCCCGATATGAAGGACAAGCTGCCCGCCGTCGTCTCGCACATTGTCGTGGGCGAGTTCGACCCGGCGGCCTTTGCCTACGGTGGGTTTCACGCCGCGACGTCGCCTGCGGTGGCGCCTTGTTCTGATGACTCCCGAAACAGCGCGAAATGTCAAGGCGGAACGGGCTCCCAACGCCCGACCAACATTTGTCGGTGTCCTGACCGTCGACACCGACTTCTCCGCTTTCAACGTCGGCAGGTACATGGACGCCATGCTCGACGGCATCGGCAAGCAGAAGCGGCTCCTGCCGCTCGACAGGGTCAACCAGCTCTTTGGCGGCGGCTGCTCGCCGCTGGTCATCGCGTTCGCGGTGGCCGTCGGCGGCACCGACAACACTCTGCGTTACGGAATGGTGGGTGATGGTTTTGATGGCTTGCCGCCAAGACTGCGCTGACTTGCAGATCCAGGGTCCGAAGGCCGTGATCGACCTGCTAGACCAGCTCGGCCTTTCCAAGAACTACACGGAACGGGTGCCGGGCCAAGGCCCGCAAGAACTGCTCGATGCCCTGCTGAACGCGGGCCGCAGGTACCTGAAGAAGCATGTCGTCAAGTTTCTCGAGAAGGATGGGCAGGACATCGTCAAGGCCGTCAACGCGTTCCGGAACCTGTCAGCAAGGGGCCATTGGCACCTGCCGACGCTCGAGATCGCCGTCGACCAGCTCAAGCAGGATCCCTTTGCGGTCTTTGTCGGCAAAGGAACGCTTGTGGAGGCTCATTTGGCAGCGCGGGACGAGAAGCGTGGGAGGCTTCGGAGGCCGAAGCTTCAGCTCCGGTTCAAGGAGGTTGGCATCTTCCCCAGCCATGATGCGACTTCTCGGCTGATTTCTCTTCTCGCTCGTGCAGATGAAGGACAATCGAGGGAAGTTCCAGCGGGGTGAGCTGCCCCCCAAGGTCGAGCCCGACCGGGGAAACTACACGGTCCGATGGTTGAGGGAGGTCAAGTTCAAGTTCGAGCGGCGGGAGCGCAGCGAGAAGTCAAAGGTGGCCAAGTACTCGAGGCTCTTCGGCGAGGACAAGAAGTCCAAGGGCAAGAAGGGCGAGAACGTCGAAGCCGCGAACGTCGGGGCTGAGCTGAGCAACGCCGAAAAGGTCGAGGGCGAGACCGGCGAGGGCAAGACCGGCGTCGAGAAGGCCGGGAACGGCAAGGAGGGTGGCGGCAGTGCAGGCCGGACGCGGGGCGACGGCGTCGCGCAGAACCCCGACACCGGACTCTTTGAGCAGCTTTGGTTTGCAGCTTTTGTCGACCCTCATTTGCACCCCGCGCAGCCGGCGGAGAAGCTCGACGGCGACGAGGACGACGACCGCTACGGCGACGACGTCAGTGTCACCGAAGGCGGCTCGCCTACTTTGCCTGCAGCACCTCCTCCTCCCGTGCCTGGGCTGGCAGCAGCAGCACCTCCTTCGGGCTCTTCTCGCCCGGCACCCTCTGCCCTCCTATCCCTCGTGGCACCCTCGCCCGCCGCAGCCGCTCCTTCTCTCTCCTCAGGCGCCGCTCCGGCCGGCGCGGCACCGGAACCCTCGAACTCCGTTCTGCCGCCATCAACCCCTCCTCCGTGGCCGCCTCCCCCCCCCGCTCCTCGCGGGCCTCCTCGCCGGCTTCGTCGCAGCCGCCTCGCTCGTCCTCTTTGGCGTCTTCGTCTTCCTCCTCGCATGCCGAGCCCCGGTTCGTGCCGAATCCGGGCGGCGTTGTACCCCGCACCAGTTTGCCGCTGCCTCAGATCCCGGAGGAGCAGGGCATGGAGCCGCCCCGCGTGCTGACGGCGTCCCCCGAGCCGATGGAGGGCGTCGAAGAGTCCGACCTCGCGTCGTCGGCGGCGGGTTTTGGTGCCGGGGAGAGCGAGGTGCGCTCGCCCGCTAAGCGCCCCAGCTCTGCCGGTTCTGATCTTGCTGGCGACGAGGGAGGCGGCGACGAGCACTCCGAGGGACCCGCGCCCAAGATCCGTACTCGAGGCGGCAAAGTTCCTAGCAACGAGCGCTCGGCGTCTGTGGGCTCGGACAGAGGTTCCGGGGGGTCGAGATCCGGCAGGGACGGCTCGGACTCCGGCTCGGGTCGGGCGTCGCCGAGTTCGTCGCGGGGCAGGTCACCGGCGCCCTCCCGCAAGGGTGGTCGTGGTCGCGGTCGCGGTCGCGGTCGGGGTGCAAAGGCAGCGACTGCGGCAGGGGCTGGCTCGTCACCTGCAGCCGGCAAACACAAGGAGCCTCCTGCCGACCCGGGTGCCGAGCGCGCGCGGGATCTGGGCCTGGATCTGCTGAAGGCCGTCAGTGGGATCAAGGCTCCGTACGTTTGTCGCTGCGCTTGTGAGCCATCACGGTGCTCACCGACATTGCAATTGCAGAGGCGGACACCGAAACCGCAGCACAGGGCCGCTTCAAGTCCAAGGCTTCGCCACTATCAAGGCTGAGCTGAAAGAGCTCAAGTACAGCAGCTTCCACAAGGTGGCCGAGGACATGGCCCGGGCGATCAAGGCCGGGCCGCGGGAGCGGGTTTCGCACTTGGATCAGCTGGTCGCAGCAGGGGAGGGGTCCGAGGCTGATATGAATGCCTGGAAGAACGAGAAGAAGAACATCGAGGCGGAGCAGAAGGCCATGATGGTGAGCCTGTCGAGGCTCGCGCTTGCGGACAGCACTGACACTTGTTCTCGTAAAGAACACCCTGCACCGATCGTACAACGATCTTGTCGAGCGACGTCGGCAGGCCGAGATCGAGCGTCAGGCGCCGGGCTCCAGCAGCTCGAGGAAGCCCAAGAAGAAGGGCATGGAGCGCTCTGAGAACACCCTGAACAAGTTCTTCTACTCCGCCATGAACGCAACGAAGAGCCACCGCGGCCCGACGCTCGAAAACGCCATGAACCAGTACCGCATGACCTTCAACCGGGCGGCGAATCAAGTACTTGAAGCGCAAGAAGGTCTCTTTTACCCGGAGCTCCAGGTCGAGGCGATCTTCAACGAGGTCTTTGAGCTCATCGGGGACCAAGTGGTCGGACCAGCCGAGCCCCGCCCGGCTCGCGACACGCCGGAGTGGAATGGTCGTCTCGAGAAGTTCCGCGCCGCGCTCGATGGAAGCCACACGTTCGCCGTATCAGGTGCTTCGTTCATTGCCGAAGCGATCAAGACGATCGCTGGGCTGAACATGCTCAGTCGCGCTGCCGGCCACGCGGCATTGCAGGCTGCCGCTGTAGAGGGCTCACCGGCGCTGAACCAGTTCACGGACTCCCGCTTCGGCGTGCCTGCACCCTCTTCGCGCCCTGTGCGCGCTCGTCCCTCGAGTGGGAGTTCCGCAGACATGCCGGCTGGCGCTGGCCCGACCAAAGTCTCTGCCGATGAGCTTTTGGCCAAGGATGACGGCGCTTTGGCTCTGTACGCGCAAGCCCGCCAGGCCGTCGTCACCGAGGCACGAGTGACGGTCGAGCCGGATGATCGGAAAGCCGTACAGTACAAGGCCGTGCTTGACCTGTTGAGGAATGGACAACTTGCGGAGCAAACCAGCTTCCGCCCCCGTACCACAGAAGCCTTGAAGTTTTTGACGGTCTGCAGGTTCTCCCCTTTGGATCCCCCGTTCAAGCGGGAGGCCTTCCTGGCCTTGGAGCCTCCGATCGAGGCGGCCGCGGCTGGACAAGAAGCGAACGCCGAGACGGTGGCTGAACAGCCGGATGAGGCGGTTCAGGCAGCCGAGCCTGCGGACGTGCCAATGGAGCCGGCGGACCCGGCCGCTCCGTTGCCCGCGGGGCAGCCGTTCCACGCCATCACGGCGGCGCAGTTCGAGGAGCAGACCGTGGTGGTTCAGCCGGGCTGGAGGAACGCGCTGGTAACGGCGCTAGAGGCCACGCTCGCAGCGGTTGTGCAGGACAAGGAAGGCGGGCCCGCGGCCTACGCTCGAGGCGTGGAGTCTCGTGCAGAGGCGATTCGGACGCAGACGGCATCGGGCTTTGGGAGCCCATTCGGCCGCCCTGGCGAACGTGGGATTTCAATGGGCACGGACTACATGATCCCGCGCGCGGACCACGAGGTGCTGCAGGAGCCGGGACTGGCCGCGCAACCGCCTGCCGACGAGGACGGCGTCCTTCTCCTCATGCTGAATTGCCCGAAACTCGCAGCCCTGATCGGGGACGCCGCGTCGATTTTGGAGAACAAGACGGCACAATACGTTCATGTGGTGATTTGCATCGTGGTGTCGCTCCTCACCGAGGAGACCTTGGGACGAGCGGTGAGCTGGATCATCCCACCTTGGTCCGCACGTTGACCCGATGCTGACCGTGTGGCTCCTCAGGGACCAGTCGACGCGGAACGCGAGACATTGCGCCGGCCCATCATGGAGGGCGGCGTCGCCAACGACGGGCTTCTGAAGGAGCAGATGTCGATCATCCGCCGTTACCTCAAAATCGCCTGCATCGACGCCAACCCCATCTGCTTGGGCGTGTTTCTCCCGGCCAAGGACGAGGAGCAGTTCCGGAAGCGCGTCGAGACGGACGGCATCGCGCGCGCGGTGCAGGGTTTGCAGCGGTACATCCCCATCTGCGTCCTGTGTCCGCTACTCGTGGACCCCTGCTGCTTCGACTCAGGGGTCAGGGACACCGCGACCGAGGAGCAGAAGGAAGCCGCACGGAATGCCCATCGCTCGCTTATGGAGACGGTGTTCTACCACCACCTGGTCGGCCTCGGCTCCTTTGCCTTCCTGGGCGCCGGCCGCTTCGCTGCCCGGACGGCCCAGTCTGTGGCTCCAATGCCTGCAGCGACTTTGCCCTCGACCTCTGCGACCGCCGACGACCTCGACGGACCTCACCTCCACGGGAACGCGGCCATCGAGCTCACGCAGTGGTCGTCCGTGGCTCTGGTTCCTCACCCTGACGGTAGCGGCCGCCACCTCCTGGCCATGAAGTCGCCGCACCCCATCTTCGCCGTCTCGTCGACCGGCGTCGCCGTGGACAGCCCACTCGTCTTTGCCGCGCAGCTCCTTTTGCCCCTGCTACTGCGCCGCATGACCAAGCTGCGCGCTGGCGACGAGCTCTTCGACCAGCACTCGGACTGGACCGGGGGAGTCCCGCCACTGCTCGCTGGCTACGCCCGCGCGGCCCTCCAGCCCGCGATCAGGCGGGCGATGGAGCTCCTCGCCGAAGGCGGCTTCGACGTCATGCTCCGCGGACGGCCTCAAGGCGATGGCCTCAACAGCGCGGCTGCGTTCGAGAAGGAGGAGGACGAGCTGTCGGCCCCACGGGTGCGCAGCTCCGTGCCGTCGTCCATGATCGCGCCCGAAGCCAGCGTCAAGGCCATCGCGCCGGTGCTGGGGACGGCAACGCTCGCCACCTTCCTGGACCGCGAAATGCTGCCGGTTGCCCGCTTGCTCCCGGAACGCGTGAAGGAGGCCCTGGACATCAAGGCCGACGCCGCTTTGCAAGGCCAGCTCGTTCGGATCGCGACGGAAGGCAACGACGCCAACGCCATTCCCGACAAGCTGCGCAAGAGCGCGCGTGGCTTGTTGGCGCGGACGGCGCGTGGCAAGTCGGGCAAGGCACAGGTGCTGAAGGCCGCGCGCGGGGACGGTGAAGAGGACGAGGACGGTGACCTGGACGATTCAGGGGACGAAGAAGACGACGGCGAGGAACCTGGCGAGGAGCCGGCTGCAGGAAGCGCGCTGGAGAGAGTTCGCACGTGGTCTACACGGTGGCGAGATACCATCGCCAAGCGGCAGTGGTCGGCAGCTCGCAAGGCCGCCTCGGAAGCTCTCCTCTCGGCCATGGACACCTTGTTTGCCAACTGCACCGAGGAGGCTGATGTTCAGCTCGCTGTTTTGGACCTCTTGAACCTGGGCGACGACGTGCGAAGGCTCTTTCTATCGGGCAACTGGACGCAGGCCGCTCTCAACTCGGCCGCAATCGCAGCACGATTCGCCATGGAAACTCTACCCGAGTTTCGTGCTCTCGTTCCTGTTCCCTTGGCACGGGCAATCTCAATCCCCGTCGACGGGACCCTTGCGGCGCGCCTCTTGCTGTCCTGGATCAGGGCCTGCACCTCGGAGATCAGGATGACGGTGGCAAACAGCCTATCCGCAACCCTGTCCGGGATGGAGCAGCGGGGCACAGTTGGGCCGCAGGACGCGGCCGACATCAGCGCGATCATCGAGAAGATAAAGCTCGGGTCGGACATCGCCGCCACATCCTTTTTCCCTCACCTCCTGTTTGCATTCGAGGCTCTCTTTGTCGGACTTCCTCCTCTCGATCCGCGACCACGCGTTGTTCAATACGGCAATCGAACGCTCCAGCTCCCTCCACAATGGATCCCCAGGCCGTTCCTCCAGACCAACGGCTACTCAACCGTTCCTCTCGGAACCGTTCCGGCTCACCACACCGCGCGCAAGACTGGCAGCGCCGCCGTCACCAAGTATGGAGCCGAGGTCCTCGGCGTCAACTCGTCCCGCGGCGAGAACATCATCATGGTGAGCCAATTGCCTGGGCCACCTGACAGCGAGCCATCTTCTGACTTGCTGGCACCTGCAGCGCTCCCGTACGCGCCGCGATTACACTCTGCCGGAGCAACCCGCCGCCGCCGTCGACGTCGCCCCTCTCCCCGCTCAACGGGCCGGAACGGCTCAGCTGATGGACACGGAGACTACCGACGACGCCATGAACACGGACGTGGATTTGCTCGAGGCGCCGCACCAGGAATTCGGGGCCCAGTTGCGGCCCGACGTGGAGGACCTGGAAATGTCAGAGGCACAACGGGAGGGCTCTACCTCCGAGGAACGCCCAGCCGTGGAGCCTGCCGCCGCCGTGGAGCCTGCCGCCGCCGTGGAGCCTGCCGCCGCCGCGGACCGAAGTCAGCTGCGCCCTACCTCCTCGCTGCCCTACCTGCATGCTCTGCAGCTGCACATTGGAGGGCGTCCGGATCCTCTTCATGCCGAGGGCATCGAGCCGCTACTGCCTCGGGATGCTCCCGCTGCGGCCGCTGCTCCGCCACCGGGATCGTCGTCGGACTCTTCCCCCACGGCTCCGCCGGCCCCGATCGACGAGGACCTGATCTTCGGCCCGGACATGTGCGACACCAGCATCGACATGCTGAAGCATCTGCTTGGCAAGTGCTCGTTCGGAGCCGGTGCCTCCCGCACCGACGGCGCCTTCCGCGGCTGCATCCCGGAGGCCGCCTTCACCGTCCACCCTGCCAACCCGGCCTTCTCGACGCAATCGTTTGTGATGAAGCAGGGCGGACCCCGCTGCTTCGTCCCGCTCATGTTCCGGACCTGGAGCAAGTTCGAGTTCGACGCGTACACCCAGAACCTCCTCGACACAGCCGGCCCGATCTTCGACCAGTCGTACAGCAGAGGAGCCACGGCAAGACGGGGAGCCGCAGCACTCGCCTGCCGAGGCCGAACACGCGCAGGCGGCTACGATCGCGGAGGAGCTGATGGAGGCGATGGCGCCGGAGATGGAGCGGGTGCTCGACGAGGCTGATCGCGCAGCAGGGGCAGAACAGGCGGCCGCAGAGGAGCAGGCACAGCAAGGCGGACCAGCAGCTGACGGGCAGCACGAGGAGGACAAGGAGCGCGCGCGGCGCGAGCAGCGCAACGCCTTCATCGCCGGCAAGGTCAAGGAGGCGGTCGAGAGCCTCAGGGCTGAGCTTGCCGACGGCCGCAAGGAGCACTACAACCCGATCGTGATCATCGGCGACGGCGGCCATGGCGGGCGAACCCCGGATCCTGACTCCCTCGCCGGGTTCCTGATACGGCTGTTCCTCGTGATCTTGCTCATTGAGTGGGGCACTTCTCAGGTAGGCTGGACCGTTCTGCACCTGCGTGACTTTGGCTGACGCATCTCCCAGCGCTGCCCTTCGTGCTATTCGAAGCTGCTCCCTACGAAGGACCTCCACATCAAGGACTGTCCCTCGTGCCCCGGACACGACGGCACCGGCATGCTTCGGGTGGAGAAGAACGTTTCCGCGACTCTCTGCTTTTATCGAATCTTTCTACACATCCTGGCAACGGGCACGCGGCCTCCGGCCTTCCGTGACCCGACTGCCAAACTCATTACCTGACAAACGAACCAGGTACTTTAGCTGAATGCGTGAGTGCACTGTGGTCGTGCATCGTGGATAGTTTACTCATGCGATAAGCTGTTTCGTGGAATTGGTATCCTCCTTTGCGTTTTGGTGGCGGTTCCCGGATTCCGTAGTTCGATCGTATGTGTGAAAAGGGAGATCGTCCTAGAAGAGAGACGGGGAGCCAGCCTTCTGCTGACCCCAGAGCTAACCGGGACGCGTAGCTCCGTGCGTCGCGTTCAGCGATGGCGAGTGAGGAACGAGACAGGCTTCTGGGGAGGCCCGTTGTGCCACCAGGGCCTTCGGGGCCTCTGGAGGGACAGCGTTGGTTCGACCGTCGCGGGGCACGCGACAAGGAGCCTTGACCGGACCCTTCCCGTGTCTAGTGGATTTGTGGGAGGCAGCGAAGGCAGGGGATCTGTCTCGCGTAGAGGAGCTCCTATCGAGCGGCCAATGCAAGGCTACCGACCGAGATTCCCAGGTTCGCCGCCCACTCGTGTCCCAACGCGCTCCTGCTCTAACTTGGACGCTGCACGCGCAACCGACTGCAGGGCATCACTGCGTTGCACTGGTAAGCATTGCCTGATTTAATGCGCGGCGGAGAGTCACACCTCGACCGCCTTCCAGGGCCGCCATTCACCGACACTTAAATGTTGTAACTCTACTCCTCGGTGGGTCTTCATGCGGCGACCCCTTTCGTCTCACTCAACAGCTGGCGCAGATCGCGGTGCCGATCCGAATGCAAAGGGGGGAGACTTGATGGCAGTAGGTGGCCCGATACTCACTTCACCCGGTAGCTAACGACTTTAGCAGACTCCTGTGATGTGGGCTGCTCGTTCGGGAATCGTGGAGGTCGTGGCACTGCTGTGCCAGCGCGGCGGTGACCCGAAACTGGTCGACAGTCAAGGCTACAACGCGCTTCACTTGGCAGCCCACGGCGCCCACTACTTTGTGATCCTCTACCTCGTCATGTGCGGGGGTATGGACCTGGATTCGTTGGACCAAATGGGCCGGACAGCGTTGATGGTGCGTTTATGTCTGGGGAGCCGGGAGCTGGTGCTGACGCCCCGGCAGTGGATCGCGTACATGGGGATCTCGCAAGAATGCCTCGATCTGGTGCTGAAACTGAACCCGGACGTGAATCGGCAAGACAGCACCGGCCTTAGCGCCCTGCATTGGGCTGTTTGCGTACGAATCGCTCCCATTTTCATTTTGCAACTTATTGACGATCGTCGGTGTTCACAGACTAGTCACTTTAGCATGGCTCAGAGCCTTCTGAAAGCCGGTGCGGACGTGCGCTTGAGAGATCAGGCGGGAAAGACCCCGGAGCAATGGGCCAAAGAGATCAACAAGGAGGAAGCTTGGCGGGACGTTGTCGCAAAGGCGACCGAGAAGCAGATAAAAGGGACCTTGACTCCGGTAAGTAGCAGCGGCAACTGTCGAACCTTCGGCTGATGAGAACCTCGCTAGAACGCTGTTCGGCTCGTCCTCTTCGTTCTTCCGTTCGCCGTTCTGCCGCTTGGCATCTTCGCCTTCGCAGTGCTACCCTGGTACTTTGGGATCCTTGGCACGGCTGGGCTAATGTGGGGGACTATGACCCTGGTGACGAGCTTGCTGGGCAGAAACGCTCACAAGGTACGTGCCAATCCGAAGGATGATGGTTCTTTTACAATGCTCTTGCCAGGACATCATCAAAACCCCTTTTCCGACTGCCATCTTCCAGGCCAGCGGCTACTACGTAGTCTTCACCTGGCTCTTTCGTCTCCTCCCAAGTTAGTAGCATGCGATCAGGAAAGCGTCACACGCTCACACATGCCCCAGACACCTCCCTCCTCCTCAGCATGGCGTTCATTTCTCTGTGGAGCACAGCGATGTACCAGCTGTACCGCTGCATCCTTGGCGATCCGGGCTACGTGCCGCTGTGCCCAACCGCAAACGAGAGGAAGCGCGTGATTGGAGCCTTGGCGGTCGAGGGCAGGCTGAACGAGGGTTCCTTTTGCGCCACGTGCGATATCCGGCGCCCGTTACGGTCAAAGCACTGCAAGATTTGCAATCGCTGCGTCGCGCGCTTCGACCATCACTGGTAGGCTGCTGACGCTGCAGCGGCTCAAGCACTCTCGCTGATGTACCTTTGCAGCCCCTGGACGTATTGCTGTGTCGGAACCTTGAACCATCTTCGCTTCGTGATTTTCTTGATTTGCTTTGTCAGCTGTGTCATTCTCTTCGATATCCTGACCATTGAATGTAAGCGAGCTTTGCCGGCGGTGTAAGGCGGGCCTTGTGACAGTCTTCGCGCCAGATTATTCGAGTCTGCAATACCCCATCAACCATCCCATTCCCACTTACTTCTCGTGCAGCTTCCCCACGGCGTTTTGCAACATGCTGGCGACGGACTCGTGGACGTTCCTCATCGCCACCTGGGCCGGGCTCCAAACTCTTTGGTGCGGGCCACTGTGCCTCTACCAAATCTACTACGCCGTGGCAAACACCACGACGTATGAGTCCATTAAGGCTCCGTCGCGGTATCCGCATGATCGGGGCTTCGTACAGAACGTCGTGGAATTCCTCTCCGAAACGCAGGGACCGAAGTGGTTCACGACTTTTGCCTCCGGAGGGTGGGATGCCCCGCGCGACAGATCTATCGACCTGGTGTGAAGATGCGACATCACGATAATCTGAAAACGAGCGCGGTCCCGTCGTCCGATCCGGAGACGGCGGTTCTCCCATCCCTGGGGGGCAAGCAAGTGAGCCAAAACGAGCCACCCCGTCAACACGGAACCTTACTTAGATAGGACAAGGTCCAGAATCGTATCGGAATGGCCCTGCATGGTGGACTCGCATTGACCCGTCCGAGAATCCCAGGTTCGGATTGTTCGATCTGCGGATGCCGTCGTGACGAGTGGTGTTGCAGGGTGGAAACGGAGCCGTGTTATTGCGTCCTGCGACAGGAAACGAATGAGGCACTCTTCGGAGCAATGCGCTTTCACAAACACCTCGTGCTGGCACGTTTTCCGGAGTCGGAACGTTGCCAAATCCCAGAGCATCAGCTTCCCGTCCGTCCCCGCCGTTGCAGCCAGTCCCATGACGGGGGAGAAGCCGACGGCCTCGACAGACTCTGTGTGCCCTTCGAACGATGCTAACAGCCTTCCCGTGCCGAGGTGCGTCAAGATTGCGCGCCCGTCGGAGCTGCCGGTCAGCAGGAGCGTGTTGTCCGAGTTCACAGCCATGCAGGTCACGCCCTCCTGGTGCCACCGCTGGTCTTGTGCCGTGAGCTTTCGGACCGGTTGAGCAGTTTTGGGGTCCCATACGATGCACTCTCCGTCCTCCGATCCAGACACAACGGTCTTGCCGTCGGGCGTGAACTGTCCGCACGTCACCGGGGCCGCGTGGCCAGAGAAAACGTTCATCACCGTCCCGGAAGGGATCGCCCACATCCAGATGGTAAAGTCACTCGTGCCAGCAAGCAGCACGTTTCCTCGCGGATGCCAGTTGATCCACTGTCAAGGGGTAAGGCGATATACACTGAGGCAGACCGGCCGGCGTACCGTGATCTCAGTTCCCGCCTGCAGCGCCGTCACCTGCTTGCCGTCGCTCGTGGACCACACGAGCACCTTCCCGTCCATCCCGGCAGTTGCCACAAACTTGCCGTCGCAGTTGAACGCGACGTCAATCACCGAGTCCGAATGGCCTTCCAGCTGGAACAGGTCCTCCCCCGAATCGACCTTCCAGAGCCACGCCACGTCGTCCTCTCCGCCAGAACATGCCAGGTTCTCATTTGTCGGGGAAAGGGCGACGGAAAACACCGAGCCCTTATGCCGGAAGAAGCCGCTACACGAGTCGTCCTGAGTCGGTTCAGCAGGTCCAGTCTCCTCCATGCCGTCCGGGTCCTGCTCCTCAGCGTCGTCTACGACAGGAAAATGACCAGCCTCAGCACACCAGTCGCGAAGCAAACAGCAGGCAGCGCACCTTGCCCCTCGAGATCGCCCTCGTCTTCCACGTCGCCTCCGTCCATGTCCAAATCGTCCAAAGGTTCCTCGGCACCATCCTCTGCCGGTGCAATCACTTCAATAACGTCATCCTCGCTCAGGTAGCCCTCTAGATCGCCGTCTTCGGCTGCCATGAGCGACGATTTATCTTGTTTATTGTTGTCTCAGCAGCCGCTCCAACTACCGCGCATTCGGCCCCGATGAGCTTTCAGGTCATCGGAGCAGCATGCATCGTCATCCTCCTCGTTATCGTCGCTCGGACTGCTTACGTGATCTACGATGTGAACCTTGTGGCCCGCCGGAAGAAGGCGCGGCCGCGATTGCCGCACGGGACGGGGGTCGCCACACTGGTCGTGCTCGGTTCCGGAGGACACACCACGGAGATCCTTCACCTGCTTGAAAAAGTGCCCGTCGATACCTATCGACCTAGGCACTATGTCGTTGCGTCGACGGACTCCATCAGCGCCACGAAGGCGGCTGGCTTCGAGGCGAGCCGGAACCCTGATGGACTCGACTTCGTCGTGCACCGTATCCCAAGGAGCAGAGAAGTCCGGCAGTCGTTTGTAACGTCGGTGTTCTCGACACTATGGGCAACGGTACATGCCGTTGGACTGGTGTGGCGGATCTTTCCGGACCTCGTGGGTCTCGCGAGGACGATCCCACCAATTGCTCCAGCTCCTATTTGCCAGATTGTTTGCAACGGCCCGGGAACATGTGTTCCAATTGTAGCATCGGCGCTCTTGCTCAAGGCAAGTCAGTGCCTTCGTTCCACGGGGCCCTTGTTGACCATACGCAGATCATTGGGATAAAGGACCCAGCAGTTGTCTACGTCGAATCGTTTGCCCGCGTTCGTTCGCTGTCGCTGACAGGCAAGATCCTATACCCGCTAGTCGATCGCTTCGTGGTTCTTTGGCCGGAACTTGCAGCGAGATACCCGAAGGCGAGCTACGTCGGCCGACTAGTGTGATCAGGGTATCATGGAATCGTAATCCACATCGACTAAAACGCCCGCGATTCGCCCCCCTTCCGGGACATCCTATACAGCTCGTTCATCAACGCAGTAGGGAACGGGGCCTCTGCCCTGTCCGGCGTAATGTACGTCACCTCTTTGACCAGGGACTCGGGCGTGTCCCGCTCGCCCTCTGAAAGCAAACGATGAACGCGTGACCTTTCCAGTCGAGCGACGGCACGCACCAGGTTGATCCTTTAAGGGATTCATCCTCTCGGGGATCGGTATTTGCAGGCCCGAGAGGTGGCTTATCCGCATCCGCTCCTTCTGGCCCTTGGCAGCGTTGTAGCTCGTCTGAAAGAAGACGTGCGTCGGTTTGCTTCGCGAAAGATCGTCAATACCTTGCGACAAACCGGTTCGAGACGCGAAGGCTCACTTGAACCTGGGATCAACAAGGAGGACTTCCTCGCATCGCAAGGGCCTCTCCTCCGTGACCACCCCTCCGGTCTTGCCGTCCTTGTACCCCGGTCTCGGTCCGACTGATCGCGTCTGCGTCCGAATGCCCTCCACCACCAGCAGATTGCGATCCTTGATGACGTCCTTCACGACCCCTTGCTTCCCTCTGTCCACGCCAATGATGACCTCGACCTAGTGACCGTGAGACTCCGCCGCCTTCAATGATGGAGCAAACATTCAAACCTTGTCTCCAACGAAAACTTTCCACTCCTTTATGAGCCGATCCGGGTGTAGAGGTCGGCGCGTGCGAAACCTGGCGCCGATTCCGTTCAGCATCGCGGCCACGAAGAGGATGCGAGAGACACCAACGCCCTCTCCACTTTGTCCCTGAAAGCGTACATCTTGGAACTCTGTCCCATCGCGAAAATGGCTTCCACACGCCAGCAAGTATGTCAGATAGCGCCGGAGCTTTTGAGCTGGTGGGGAACGTCTCTTTGGCCCGCGGCTTGGCGCACACGCGGAGTGGTTGACAGTTGTTGACGCGGTCACGGCGTCGCAATAACAACACGTCTCCGACGGCCCGCAAACCATGCTCCTGCGAATAGGCCAGCTTTCACGTGCACATCGATGTGTTGAACAGCTCTCCCGACGAATCGGGTCCACGCCTAGTGCGATTGGGGGATGCTCCCTTCTGCAGGCGCGTTTCGCATCGGGGAAGGCGGCTGCGAAAGCAGAGGCTTCGAAGAAGCTCGAGACCGCCCCCGAGCCCTCCAGAACATATTCTGCCGACGCTCTAGCAGGGGGAGCCAATGGTAGATGGGCGATGCTGGCGAATGGGTCAATTGTCTTGACATCCTTCCCGCACAGTGTCCTCGGAACCACGGGAACCGATTCCCCAATCTAGCGTCCCGAAAGGGAAGGTTCTTTCTGGGTTGAACATTTTGGCCAACGGCCAGGATCCTGTGGCCATGGCAGATGAGGACTATCCGCCTTGGGTCTGGAAGTTGACGGAACCGAAGCAGCGGACGTTCAAACCGGAGGACCGCTTCTCGAAAGTTTACTTCAAGGTGGAGAGGAAGAAACGGCAGCTCGCATGGAACAGCGCGAAGGCGAAGTGAGGTCGGTTGGGGGGCTGGCGCCAATACATCGACCACGTGCTCTTCTTCGGCGTCGGAGGCCGATTCCTGTACGATGGCCAAATACAACTCATCCAGCGGCGCGCTCAACATTCAACGCCATCCTCTGCCATACGTCGCTGTTCCCCATGACAGCATCTCCGCCAGCATCACCGCCTATGACCTCTGTCGAGTTGGAATCGAGCTTCTTCTCGAACTCGCGCGGCACCTGTGGCGATTAATGCGTGAGCGCTGTTTATGCGAATGGAAGGCATAACCTACCAGGACAAACTCGTCCAAATGGTCCATGAGCGTCCTCACGACGGAGATGGCCATGAACGTGTCCTCCGCCACGGAAGCAGCATCCTTGCCCTTGCCAGCCTCCTTGGGCCGCGCATACAGGATGCAGGGAGCAACCACCGTTGCGAGGTTATCAATGTCCATCTTGTTGCCGGTGCCTCCGCCTCCGTCAGCATGCTCGGCAACAAAGCGCAGAAAGAGAAGTACAACTTCCAAGACTTCCCTATTCCCCTTCGGCAAAAGGCAAAATGCGTAATGAAGGGCCTTTTTTCTCGAGGGTTCGTCGGGCAGCTCTGCGGGCGGAACGGATCAGTCGTCCTTCTCTGCCATCGCACACCGAACCACAAACTTTGGGTGCTGACGAAGACCTTGAAAAGGTCGAAAGTCAACAGGGGATCAGGCATGTCGCGCAGGAAACGCCGCAGCAATGCGGAAAGCTGGATGACGTTCTCGCGCAGCAAAGGACCCATGTTGTCCCCGTCCTTGTCCAAGTCATCGGCGACCGCCTTCAGCCGCTTTATGTTGCCATTCTTCCTAAAGATGCCCTCGACGCGAAGATCTGACGTGGGAGCGGATGATCAAGGCGTGCGACGATGGACGATAGTTCGTGAGAACCACCTTGCGTGCGCATCACGCGGAGACACGTATCGAGGAAGAGCGGAATGTGCACCGATCCGGGCCCCGGATTGAGGTCCGACTGAACGCCATGCGCGTTGATGAGTTCCTGGAGCGGGACACCAAAGGTGCCCTTAGACTTTCCCTTCCGATCGGCAGCTTTGAACGAGCTGACGATCTTGTCCCATATGGTGTTCCGTTTGGACTCCACAATGTCCAGCAGTTGTTCCAAGGAAATGAAGCTCTCCAAATAGCGGTGGAGGGCAGGAACGATGGCGCTTTTTAGGGAAACAACGTCCAGCGGAGACAGCTCCGAGAGAAAGCGCTGCCCGCCCAAAACCTGAATCATCGGCTTTGAATACGGGGGGGGCACGACCGCCGGCGAAGGGAAGGAGTCCGAAGACGCGAGGCCGGCGCGGTTGGCGTCGGCCGCCGGGCCTTCGTCGTCCGAAAGTTCCTGGTCCCCGGGATCGGCGCCTTCCACTGTAAGGGTCATGGAATCGAACTGCGCGACCAATGCAGTCGAGCTCGCCCGGCCCCGTTCGACGTCAAGGCCCGGCGAACGTGTCCGAGACCCAGGCGCGGCTAGCGAGGTGCTTCCGGTGGGCCGATGCGATCGAGCGAGGGGCTCGGGCTCGACCTCCGACATTGTGTCGACGCCCGAGACCGATCTGCTTCTCCGCGAGCCTTTGGCGACCGCCGCGTCCGCCGGGCTCAAGCTTGTGGGAGTTAACCTTCCCCCAGATTCAGAAGCGGCTGTGGCTGGGCTTGAGCTTTGCGAGCGCGGCAAGCACGGCAGCAACGAACCTCGCTCGTTCAGCATGCTGCAGAGCCTCGTCAGCCCCAAGCGAAGCAAGAAAACGTACTGATTCAACTGCGAGACAGCTGGAGGGCGTAACGGCATCATCAGCTTCCATCGAGCATGCAATGCTACGTAGTCAGGCCAACCTTCGAAACCGAGTGTCACACCAACCCTGCCCCGCGAACAGTTCTCGCAATACACCCGGCGCGTCGACGATTCAAGGTACGCTGTCCGATACGTTGACGTCTGGCTGTCACCGCAGGATGCGCAAGAGAAGCAACGTCCATGCCACCTAAGCGGCCCCAGCTTTATACAATCCTCTTCCACCGGCAGTTGGCAAACGGCACAAGACTCCGTTTTCAAGTCCGAGACGGGGAAACTTGCCGGCAACCGAACCCTTGAAGGATCCGACGGCGAAGACGGGCGCGAAGGAAGAGAGGGAGCAGTTGCCGTCTCGAGGACATCCAAGAAATGGTCAAGACCCGTGCTTGTGCTAGCCAGTCGATCCTAGTGCGAGCAGGTGAGACGAGCAGCGCAAACACTTCGTCCTACTCACGAGCTTGATTGCTCCACGCAGCCCTGCCGTGATAATGTACTTCAGTAGCCGCGCGAGCTCTGTGACGACGGCCCTGGACGCCTGCGAGGTCTCCGCAGCGGGAGAGGATAGGTGTGTGAATAGGGCGACGACCTGCTTCGCAAGATCCTTCGGCTCCTTGTTCGTCTGCAGGACTTTCCGATCCCCAAACGCGGCCAGCTTGGCGTCGATCGCATCAATCCCGCTGAAGAGCGCGTCGACGTGGTTCAAGAAACGCGCCGCCTGGCTGAGGCATTCGTTTGGGTTGTTGTTGGCAGCCAGCTGCAGCGTCTGAGAAATGCAATCGGCCGCGCTCTCCTCGAACGAAGCAAGAACCGAGATGATGCGGCTTGTGCGGTGCTCCATAGCCTTTTGCTGCTCTGCAAGTAGATCTGGAGGCACAGGTGTCACTTAGCGAGCCACGGACCCAAAACTTCCGAAGGAACATACCCTCAGAGGCCGGTTGCTCCGACTCGGAGATGGGGATCCCTTTGGGAACAAGGCGTGCGCTCCACGACTGTTTCGAAACGGGCTGTCAGGACGTCTCCGACGCGAGATGACAAAGCCACTCGCCTGGTATATCGTGTAGCAGTTCAAGTGCCAGTGCTCCACAGCGCCTTCGTTCCGGTTGACCTCGATGAACCGCCGGAGAACCGCCGTGTGGCAGCTGCCGCACTTGGCAGCAAACAGGAGGCTGTAATGAAACTGGCAGTAAATGTTGCCGTTCCGCTCGTAGATGGCGTCATCCTTGCTGAAGACCTTGGGACACAGAGAGCACTGGAAGTGCGACTCGTGCCATTTGCGCCCGAACGCGCTTATGAACGGGCCACGGAGCGCCTGTCCGCACTTGGCGCAAAGCAAATCCAATCTCCGAAAGTAGTCCGTCTCGCAAAGAGGCCTCGGCGTGCCGTCGGGTCCTTTGGACGGGAAGAACTTGTGGGCAACCTCGACGTTGCAGTCCTGCAGCGTGCCGCTAAGCCAAGAACGACGAGCCACACGGGGGCGGACGAACCAAGCACCGAAAGCAGTTGACGTGGTGGTGCCCGTCCAGAGCCCGCACGACCTGGCCGCGCAACGGAGCACCGCAGGTGCTGCACAGGCGGACCTCCTTCGACGTAACCGTCGCGGGAGGGCCCGCCGCGCTTCGCGGCTCTGGGCTCGGGGTTGTAGCCATTGGCCCAGACCAAGCAGGCTCGGACTATCGCATTGGCCTTCGCGTGAAAGCGGTGGGGGGACAGTGTTGCACGCGTACACAGCGACCGATCATGTGCGATCGAGACCAAGTTTCCGGCGCCTCCGCAACGCTGCCTTGTGGCGCTTCTTGTAGTCCAGTGTGAGCTCATGACGCGTCTCTTCCCACTTGCGGACGATTTCCTCCCTGGATACGTCGATCACTCGCTGCTCGCTTCGCAGAAGCCAAACATACTCACATGGACTCCTGGCGGCGGAAGAGGGGCGCGTCTGGCGGGAGCTCCGGGAGGAAGCGCCGGAAGTCCAGCTCCGGGTTGCCGACGTGAAGGAAGAACATGCGTTGGGGCCGAGTTCCGAACCCCGCGGCCACGGCCTCGTTCTCCTCCTCGATCGCGCTGATCGACGGTTTCGGGGGCTGAACAGCGGCTTCGGCGGGTGCTTCGGTCACGTCCACTGCTGCATCCCGACCTTCCGTTCTTTCCTCCTCGAGTCCGAGGGCTCTTGTCAGGCTGAACTTTGTCCTCGCTTGCGCAGGACCTCCAAAGAGCGATGAAACGGGGCCAGGTTCCCGGGACGGATTGGAGGCAGTTGGCGCGTTGAAGATGAGAGCGCGCAAATCCGTGTTGACTTTGTAGTCGACTTGGTCATCCAACGGCGGCGGCGAGGAACGTCCGGGGTTGGAAGAATGCGAGTGCGATGAATCAGAGTCCGAATCCATGTTCGCGACAGCAGTGGCATCCGCGTTGCTCTCCCCTGCTGCAAAACCCTGCGATGCTGTGCCTTCGCTTTGGTCTGCACCATCGCTCTCGGCAGGCTCGCCCTCTGAGTCCCGAGCATCGCCCTGGTTCGTTCCTCGGGCAGAACTCCCCTCAAAGTCGCCGCGATTGCCGAGATCCAAGTCCTCGATACTGCCTGTGTCCGTTTCTTCTTCTCGAAATGGCGATCCCGGTATTGTAACGGAGCCAGAATGCTCCCCCTCGTCGTCGAGGAAGCTGACAACACCAGCAGTACTTTCGACTGCAGAATCGTTCACCTCCTCGAGTAAGTTGGAAAGCAACGCGAGTGATTTCCGCTTCTCCTCCGCCAATTGCTTCGAAATGGAATCCAAAGTGATCTGCTTTGCGGCCCTTGCCGCCTCCACGTCGTGGGGCGACTCTGGCGTTCGTTTCCGTTTCCGAATGCCAGCGTCGCCAGCCGTGAGCTCCATTGGAGAGTCCTTCGTTTCGTGTTCGGGCAGCTCAAAATGCTTCGTTTTCAGCAGCTGTGCAGGTCGGCCTTGCTCCGTCGTCCGGCCTCCATCTGCGTCGCCTCCGCCACGTCCCTCAAGCGCACCGCCCGACGGCCACGTCAGATCCCGCACCGACTTGCCAGCCACATCAATGCGGGAGCTGAATTTGGTCAAGCTGCTCTTGAACCGCGACGTGTCCACCTCGTAAACCTTGCGTGTGACGGGATCGCGCAGCTTGACGGTGGCGAGGATCGCCCGATCGTATCTGGTTCTTGACCAACCGGGCCGCATGGCAGCTTCCGAATCGGCGACGAGCCGCATGTCCTCGGCCAGGGCCACGAGTTGCTTCTTTCTTCGCCGCCGAACACGCTTTGGTACGCTCGGCTGGGTTGCGGCAGCGGCCGGTTTCCGCGCCGCCTCCCGCTCCTTCTCCAATCTGTCCAGCCGTGACGGTTTCGCCTCCTCGATCTTTAGCTGCATGCCCGCCCATTTCGTTCCGTTGTAGACGCTGACGCATCTTCGGAAGCTCGAGTCCGTCCCGGTCAGGGTCAGATGGGCGAACCCCCTGGCCCGCCCCATCCCGTCCACCGCCGCAGGAATCTCGACATCGGAAACGGTCCCAAAGGCTTGGAAGCGCTGCTTAAGCTGAGCCTCCGTCACCGGAGAAGTCAGCCCGCCGATGTAGAGCCGGCGGGTCGTCTCGGCCATGTTTGTTTTGACAGGTGATCGACGCCGCCGGCGGTGGTCGAGGGAGCTGGAACGCGTGTTCGCGTATGGCCGTGGTTTTCGCCGGAGACCCACTCGACGAGTACCTGACGGCTGCAAATGGTGACGATGGGCCCCCGGACGCGATCGAGGAGTCTTTCGTCGGATCCGGAGGACGAAGTGCGGGCTTCGCACCGGGCAGCGAAACCGCGATCCCGACCCGTGAGAAGCTCCCTCTGGAGATCATGGCGGTCATCGAGGAGCATCTCGAGAAGCTAATGAGCACGAGACTTGCTGTCGATGGACCTGTCGGCCGATCGTATCCGAAGAATCGCGGGGTGCGCGGGCTCCTGGCTTCACGCTCGAATCTTTCCTATGCTCCCGCGCTTCTCGGCGCGGCCGGTGCCGCTTCTGTCGCTCTGGCTATGTTTGCACGAAGAATTTCCGTTCTGGGCCTGGTTTCGAGGGCCGCGCTTGGGGCAGTGGCCTCTGCGGGCGTGTTCTGGTACCGAAGTTACGGCGATCGCGGGATGCGAGCGAGGAGCAGCATTGGAAGCTACCTCCGCGCTGTCGAGTACTTTGACTCTGCCATATCCGGAGGCGTTGCTCGTTTGAGGAGGCTCGAGCGCATGCTCGCTACCCTCGCGCAAACAGGGCCCGCGGACGACGCAGCGCCATTTTTCCTTGACGCCCCGACGAAGTGGCTGGTCGGTAACATGCCCGCAGCGGCGGAAACTCTCGGCAAGTTGCTGCTGCGGACTTCGATGTCAGCTACCGATGCCTCGGACGGTGCGTCCCCGCTCCATCCACGGAGGGGTGCGACAGACCTCGAAATCGCGGACGATCATGCGGTTCTGTGCAGGCAGCTGCACCTCACCGTGCTCCGGGACCTGGCCACGGCGTTGGAGCGTGCTTCGCCCGGGACGGCCGATAGTCTGGTTTCCGACGTTGCCCCGGCGTTCGAGGCCGCGGGGACGAAGCTTCGGTATATGGCCGACGAATTTTCTCGGACGTTGGACGCAGCGTGCTCCATCGATGTGGGTTCTCCGCCGGCCACGGATGGGCAGGAATCCGACGACGATCCGGGGATCGGCAGGAACGCCTCCCCGCAGTTCGCATCACCATCCCGGCACCGCCTGCACGGCGCCATCGCCGGTGCCGACCGCGCCCTCTCCTCCCTCCGCGACGGCCTCCTCGCCGTCTCGCACGCCGTCCCCGGCGGCCCGTCCGCGGATCCGGCGCCGCTGGCGGACAAGCTGGCCGCCGACGCAGCGGTGTTGCGCGACTGCGTGGGTTCGGTGGTGCGGCTCCTCTCGCCTGCCGGACAGCCGGATGCGGATGCACGCGGTCAGCGGACGGCGGCTTCGGAGGATGTCGCCGACGCCGGGCAGGCCGAGCCGATCGCGCCCATGAGGCTCGATTTCCGCGACGAGCTCTCGGCCGCCGGCGCGGTCTTCGAGGACTCGCCATCCGCGGGCTCCGCCGATTCGGCACCGGACCGCCCCCGCCTGACCCGCGCGGAGCGGATCGTGCAGCAGCGGCTGCAGCGCGAGGAGGAAGCCCGCAGGCGGGAGGCGCGCGAGCAGGCGGACCAGCTCCTGCGGGAGCTCAAGGGGGTGCTGGCGCTCCAGGGCGAAAGGGTGCCGCAGTAGCATTCCTCCGCTGTACATCGTTCCTCCGGGTATCCAAGGGGAAAGGGAATAATCAACGTCCGCAATCGCGCCCCAACCCAAGCTATGCGACCACGTGGTCCGGCGCACGCGCCTCCCCGAACGCGTTGCCCTCGTGTTCCGGCGCAGATGGCGCCGGCTCCGCGTCGGAGACCGCGGAGGGCGCTGGCTTGGGGTCGTCCACGAGCATGGGCTCGGGCTCCTGGGGTTCCGGCGCGGGCTCGGCCGAGCCCGCGCGGTCGCCGTTGGTGCTCGGCGGGGCCGGGGGTTGCTCCGTTGGCGGGGCCGGCGATTCCGGCCCCGCGGCGGCGGGGGCGTCGGGGACGATGGGTTCCGCCTCCGACTTAACAGGTACGTCCGCGGGGGCGGCCCGGGACGCAGAGCCCTCGGGTTCCGCGTCCGCCGCCTCCACCGTTATGGAGGGGAGTGCCTTTGCGGGTGGCGGTTCGGGTGGCGCGATAGCGGCGTTGAGCGCCTGGAGCTGCAAATGCCCGCGTTAGCCGGATCCGGATCCATTTGGGCGCCATTCCGGTCGCGACCAACCTCCTTGCCGATCAGATCCAGGTCGTCCGTCACCTCGTTCTTGGAGGCGCCAAACACGATC
Organism: Hyaloraphidium curvatum; assembly: GCA_025558095.1. NCBI lineage: Eukaryota > Fungi > Monoblepharomycota > Hyaloraphidiomycetes > Hyaloraphidiales > Hyaloraphidiaceae > Hyaloraphidium > Hyaloraphidium curvatum. Next base: position 295,421 of record JAIVFI010000013.1, read on the forward strand.
GCGGCCGGGAACGCGTACTCGCTCGCCTGGATCCTCCCAAGCTCGTGCGACTCGGTCTTGAGGGCCTTGCGCCGCTTCTGCAGCGCCGCCTTGGACGGCGGGTCCGAAGGCGGCGCGCCGACCTCGTCGGCCTGGCGCTTGTTGGCGTAAAGCTTCCACTTCTTGGACTCCTTCTGCGCCGTCAGGTCCGACTTGAACTCGGCCAGCTTTACCTGAGGGGCGGCCGGATCAGCGATCTGAAGGCACATTCGGCGCGCAGAGCACCCACCCGCTGGTCCATGTCCGCGCGCAGGAGCGCGTCCTGGTACATGCGCTCGATGTAGACCTTCCTGTGCACGATCCACTGGTCCAGGTTGGTCAGCTGCTCCGTCAGGGTCTCTTCCAGTTCCTTGTAGCGCTGCTTGATGGTGGGGTGGGTTTCCGAGGTGATGAGGGCGTACTCTTCGTCGAGCACGGAGGATTTCTCCAGGAAGATTCTGCGACGGGGGCGGTTACTATGGGTCACGCAAACGGCGAACTGCCGCCCACTTTTCACGGAGCTTTGCGAGCAGGATTTCGATCTCGGTCAGGTCGCGGTGCGCGGCTTTCCGCGTCTCCTCGAGCCCGTCGTCGACCACTGGGACGCGGGGTGCAATGTGAGAAGGAGGTACGTGGGACGAAGAGAAATGCCGGATGGCAACGTACCCGCAACCTCGTGGGCGGCCTCGATGGGCTCGTGGTCCTCCGGGATGCTGGCGGCATCCGACGCGTCGACGAGGCTCTTTGTCTCTGCGGCCTCTGCCTCTGCCTCGCTCTTGTCGCCCTCCTCCTCGTCCCTGTCCCTGCCGTCGCGGCTCCCGCGCAGCTCAGCCGAGTCCTCCTCCTCGTCCTCGCCGCCCTCGTCCTCCTCGTCCGTCTGCGGGGCCGAGCCGCCAAAGCCGGAGAGCAGACCGGTGCGCCGCCTGTGCTCCTCCTTGACCTGCTGCATCTGCAGGTCGCGGTCGGGCACGTCGGACAGGGAGTCGTCGACGCCCATTTCCGCGTCGTGGTCCAGGCGCTCGAGCACGAGCGCGGGCTCGTCGTCCTCGGGCTCGCTGCCCGACACGGAGGCCTGGCGGCGCGGCGGCCTGCCGCCCCTGCCCCTCCCGCGGCCCCTGCCGCGCCCTCTTGCGCGACCGCCGCGTGCAAATCGCTGTGGCGGCCTGCGGGCTGTCGAGTCCGTCTCGCTCTCCTCGTCGCCCTGCGCGGGGCTCGCGCCGTCGATCTCCTGCTCCCCATCCGAGTCGGGCAGGGGCCGCGGGGCGTCGTCCTCCGATTCCGAGTGCGGATCGGCTGACGGCACGCCCGGCCCGTCGAGGGAGGACAGCGATTCGGAGTCCGAGTCGGACTCTGCGCCGGCGGCGGCGACAGCGAGCAGGTCGGCGGCGGCCAAGTCGTCCGCCGCCGCGAAGCCGCCCTGCGCCGCGTCGCCGCCCATGCCGGCGAGGATGTGCAGCGCCTCGAGCCCCGCGTCGGCGTCCGCGGCGTCGGGCGTCGGGGCGCGCGCGGCACGCGACCCGCCCGAGGCGGAGGAGGGCGCGCGGCGAGGCCCCATACCGCCCCGCCCCGCCGCCCGCGGAAAACACGTGCGAGTCGCGCGCTGCTGCTCGCGCACCCGCGCCCGGCTGCCGAATGGGCCGGGCCGTCCGCGGGAAACGAGAGATGGGTTGAACCGGGGCTGGTGTCGCTAGCGAGCCGCGGTGATTGGAAATTCGGGAGACAACAACGCAACAACGTCGAGATGCCCCGCGAAAAGGCCGCCAAGGACGCCGGCGCGAAGCCAAAAAAGCGCAAGGCCGCATCAGCGCCCGCCAAAGTCCCCGATGCCCCGGCGGGCGTCCCCGCAAAGCCCTCCGGGGGCGCCCCCCCTCCCCGCACCTCCATCCTCGGATCCGTGGCCGTGGACCCCAAGCTGGACGCCCTGTTCGCCAACGCGGTGCCTTCGATCCTGCCCAAACCGGTCGTGAAGCTTAAGGCGGCGCCGACGGAGCCTTCCCCCCGGGATCCGGGTGCCGGTCCCGCGGAGAGGAAGAGGAAGCGCGATCGGGAGGAGGCGCCCGCGAAGGAGGGGAAGCGCGGCAAGGGTGCCGACGGTGCGGCCAAGGAGGCTCCGGCATCGTCCGTGGAAGAGCCTGGACCGAAGCCCAAGAAGATAAAGGACAAGCACCGCGAGAAGCTGGAGACGGCGGCGTCCCGCACCCCCTCTTCCCCGGAGCGCGAGCAGCCTCCGCCGCGGAAGAAAAAGGAAAAGAAGAAACGGAAACCGGACGACGAGACTGCAGAGCGTCTTTCTGAGCCGCGGAAGGACTCGGACGGCTGGGTTTCGGAGGACGGCGCGGGAGGCGACGAATCCCCCGAACGGAAGAAAAAGGAGCGCAAGTCCGCCAAGGACGACCCCAAGAATTCGCGGACCGTCTTTGTCGGCAATCTGACCACCAAGGTGCTGGAAAAGCCGGTGCTCAAGACCTTCAAAAAGCGGATGTCCGAGTTTGGCACGGTCGAGAGCATCCGCTTCCGCTCAGTGGTGGGTCCTCCTCCCGCGCCCGCGCACCCGCATCCGCCAACGCTTTCCCCGTAGGCGTTTGCCAAGATGCTCCCCAAGAAGGTCGCCTTCCTCTCCAAGGCGCTGCACCCGGACCGCGACACCCTCAACGCCTACGTGGTCTATGCCGACGAGTCCGGCGCCCGTGCCGCCGCGGCGGGGCTCAACGGCACCGTGTTCGAGGACAAGCACCTGCGCGCCGACATGGCCGGCAACACGGGCAAGCAGAGCAACTCGCGGACCGTGTTCGTGGGCAACCTGCCCTTTGGGATCGGCGACGAGGACCTGTGGGCGCACTTTGCCGACGCGGGGGAGATCGAGGGCGTGCGCGTGGTGCGCGACGGCGCGACGCAGGTGGGAAAGGGGTTCGCGTACGTCACCTTCAAGGAGAGGTTGGCCATGGAGCTCGCGCTGGACCTGGACGGGTCCGAGCTGGCAAAGAGGAAGATCAGGGTCACAAGGAGCGTGAAGAAGAAGAAGACGGCGCCGACAAGGGCCAAGGAGAGGGCGGAGGGGTTGACGGGGGCGCAGAGGAGGCTGGCGCTGGCGGGGAAGCCGTTCGAGGGGCAGCACGCGGCCAAGGGGTCGGGCCCGAAACCGAGGGGGGGATCCAAGGGGAAGGGCGGCAAGGGCAAGGGGCCGAAATTCGGCAAGCGCAAGCCGGGGCAAGGGGCGCGCAAGGGGAAGAAGCCCGGGGACAAGTCGGGGAAGAAGCCTCGGAAATGATGTATCGGTGCGCCGTTCTACTACATTTCAAAACTCGCCAGCGGCGAATCGATCCTCGGGGTAGAAGCCGGCGACGATTGTCCGATCGGCGAACTTCCTGCCGGCGAGCTTCTTGATCGCCTCCTCGGCTTCCTCCGCATGCGAGTACTGGATAAAGACCTGCGTGTGGGGAGGGACCTCTGTCACTCGACCGCTTCAAATAGATCGAAAGCGCCGTCGACGAACCTTTCCAACCCCGGGCACGTCGGCGCCAGGCCTGGGCCTGGGGATGTGCACCTCCTTCACCGTGCCAAACTTGGCCACCTCCTCCGACACGTCTTCCAGGATCTCCTGGTACTCCTGCTCGTCCATGAGCTCCTCCGGCGTCACCATGTTGAGCAGGAAGACGACCGTGGTCGGGTCGCCGAGGCCGCCGCGGAGCGCTTCCTGCGGGATGATGGACGGCAGCACGCCGCCCAATGGGGCGCTGTTGGCACCCGTGCCGACGAGCCGCGCGTCCGCAGCCTGCGACGCGCGCTGCACGACGAGCTTTTTGTCGCCCATCTCGAGGCCGTTGAGGCCCTCGCAGACCATGTCCGTCAGTTCGGGGTCCATGAACTCGCAGAACGCGTAGCCCTTGAAGTGAAGGCGTCAGTGTCTCTTCTTCCCATAATCATCTACGACGCTAACCTTGGAGGCTCCGCTGAGCTCCTTGACCAAGCTGAAGTGCCGCAGCTCGCCGAAAGACGTCAGAAGCTCCTTTACCTGGTCGTCCGTGAGGTAGGTTGGAAGGTTGCCCACGTAGATCCGGTGGGGCGACTCCGCGGTGCCGGGAACGCCGCCTCCGGCAGTGATGGGCGGCACATCCACGCCCCCGGGGGGCACGTAGTCCTTGGGACGGCGGACCTTGAGCGACTGTCCCTGGAACATGACGCCGTCAAAGGTGACGGCAGCACTGGCTTCCTCGGGGGAGCGGAACTGCGAGACAAATGAGCCGGGCTGTTCTCGGCGGCAGCAACGAAGAGGAACGCACGCACCTCGGCAAAGGCGTAGTTCTTGTCCTGGTTGATCTGCGCAGCGATGCAGGGCACCCCCGGACCGCCGATGGACATTCCCATCTGCGTGATCATGTTGTTGAAGAAGCCGGTTAGCGTTTCCTAGAGAGCAGGAAAAGAGTCAGCAATAGGCCGGCGAAGGAACCGCTTCCACGAATCACCTCGCTGCAACCGTACGGGATGTTGCCGATGTAGAGACGGCGGGCCTGACGCGTCAAGCTGGCGTTAAGGAGCATCGGGGCAGACAAACCGCCGCCCGCGGGGATCATAACAGGGGTAGAAGCAGTCGGGCGCGACGCTCCTCCAGGGAGCGGGAAAATACCTGCAACGAGAGTGAGCTGCCGGCCGAAAACAGCGCGACACGCCACCAACCCATGTTCTTGACCTGCTCCGCGTTGTAGTTCTCCAAACCCTTGGGCGCCACGTCCCAGTTGCTCAGCTTTGACTTCTTCAGGTGGATAGGCGTGACAGACCGGCGACTCTTCCCGTCCGAAGGACTCTCGCGGCGGCTCGATTCCCGACCGCGGTCCCGGCCCGGGGAACGTTCGCGCTCCTTATCCCTCGAGCGATCACGCCTCTCCCTCCGCCGATCGTCCGTTTCGCCGCGGCGGTCGCGCGACCTCTCGCGGGGTCGATGGCGGTCCCGGTCGTCGCGCGGCGACCGTTCCCGGCGGCGCTCGCGATCGCCGCCGCGGTCCCTCTCGCGCCTCTCGTCGTCCCTCCTGCGGTCATCGTCGCGCCTCCGTCCGTCATCGTCCCGCCTGCGGCCTTCGTCGTCGCGACGACGCCCGTCGTCCTCGCGCCTCCTCCCGTCGTCGTCACGCCGCGAAGACCGATGCTCCCGCCGCCTGTCATCATCCCTGCGGTCATCGTCCCTGCGATCTCCGTCCCTACGGTCCCGGCGCCTGTCTGTTGCAGCGAAACCAAGTCAGCTCCGCGGCTCGAAGAGCTTCAAGGCCAACCGACCTCTGTCCCTATCATCGCGGCCATCGACACCGTTGCCGTAAGGCATGCCGCCTCCTTCCACGCCTGTACATTTTCGCAAGCGTCGACGCAGCAAGAAGAGTGGTGAGGGAGAGTGGGGAAACGCGAAACGAAGAAAATGAGCGTTTCCCGCAGCGGAGACAGAAATGGCGGCACCCGGCCGGGACGGCTGACCTTCCATCGGGTATCCGTCCATTTAACGGCGTTCCCCGTAGTTCTGGGACTCCCCCGTGCGAAGAAGTGGGGGTCGACGCAACGAGTGATTTTGCTGGTAGGTGAAAGGTCTAGGCCAGTCTAGGCGCGAACCGCGCAACCGGGAGCGGGCAGCCACATTCTGCGGCCATGGCGGGGCGCAAGAGGCCCGCGGCCGAGTCAAAGAACCCGCTCTTTGTGCAATGGCTCGGGGAATGGCTCGACAAGGTGGGTTACGGCGCCTCCCACGCGTGGACGAGAGCCGACGACCCCCGGCCGTACAGGAGCGCGAGAAGGACACCAACTTCAAGTTCGTGCTGCAAAAGGTTCTTTGCTGTTGCCAGACGCTGCTCTGGAGTCTTGCCCTGACCGGTTCTTCTCCTCTGCACGTTCCGACCGCGTCGGGTGCTCCCGTCCCCCTGTTCTTGGCAGGCCTACACAAACATGCAGGAGTTCCCGGAGGTGCTCGCCTCTGGCAAGGATGCGATGCGTGTCAGAGGCATCGGTGCGAAGCTCGCGGACATGCTGGATAGGAAGATGAAGCAGGTCGGCGCGTCGTCCGGTGCCGGCCCGGTGACAGGCCAGACGCTCGGATCGAGCCAGGGCCCGCCGCCCTCGCAAGCGAGCTACGGACCTGGGCCTGCGTCTTCGCAGTCCTTCGGCAGTGCGCCTGCGCCGAAGCCCGCGCCGAAGAAACGCAAACAGGCACCGGCTGGCGGCGGCGCCGAAGGGGCGGAACCCGGGCAGCAGCCGCCAAAGAAGAAGCGGCAGCCGAAACCATACGTGCCCGAGTATCGATCTGGCGCATATGCGCTCCTGGTCACCCTGTATCTGGAGAAGTACGGCCCCTCGAAGGAGGACTGTATGCTGAAGGCGGACCTGATGCGCAAGGCCGAGGCGCATTGCAACTCCAGCTTCACCGAGGCTTCGGACAAGAACGGATACTACACCGCGTGGAGCGCAATGACCATGCTCCGTGACAAAGGGCTGGTCTGCAAAACCGGCAATCCGGCGGCGTACGCTCTCACGGAACCGGACGGCGAGAGCCTGGCCCGTGCGTGCGTCGAACTCGGACGCCGGCAGCAAGAGCGAGATGACGGACCCGGTTCTAGCCAGAGGGCGCCTGGCCCGGGCTCAGATTACGTACCACACGCCGCGCCCGCACCCGCGCGACCCGGACCTGTTCTTGGCGACCGCTTCATTCGGACCGAGGATCTTGGTTCGTATTTGGCTTCCCAGAGGACAAACGGAGCTCCGTCACAGAATTTTGGACAATCAGATTACGGGTCTGGCCGCTCCACGGCGCCGAATGCGCCGTCGGCGGCTTCCAAGTCTCCGCTCGCTTCTCGCAAGGCGCCTCCTTCTGACGGTCCCATCTGCCTCGACTCGGACAGCGACGATGGAAACACCGTTATGGGCCGCGGCACTTTCGGTCAGGCCGGGGGCTCGCTGCGTGAAGCTGCTTCAGCGCAAGGCCTGCCTTCATCACAGCCCCATCACCAGCAACCGCCGGGGAAGCGGTTCCAATTTGACTACATGGACGAGGACCGGCCAACGCTCTCAAAGGAGCAGGCGGCTGTGAAGATTGGCGGAGGTGCCGATCCGTCGCTTTCGTCGGTGGATATCTCACTCTGGCTGTCCTTTTGCAGGTGGTGCATTGTTGCTTCGCATCCGCTTCCACATCAAGCAGAGCGGTCACCCGTTCATCATGAGCAATGTTTTGGAGCGTTCTATGGTGCCTGTTGAGAGCTTTCTCTTCGGCTGGTTGCGGGACGAGAATGCACCGCCGCAGGCCCCAGGGATCGATCTTGAGGAGCTACTGACGCCTCAAGCTGCGCCGACGGCCGCGCCAGCCAAGGCTCCCCGAGCGCGGGAACCGCCTCGCGAACGGGGACCCGCGCCGCCTCCGGACTATGGCGTGCGCACGGTGCATGGGCAAGCGACCAACCCCGAGCCCGTGTTCGCGAGAACCAACAGCGGGTCTGTGGCTCCGTCTGCCTCTGGCGCTGCTTCGGCGTCGTCGGCCGCCACGCTCGGCCGTTCTTCGGCTCCTGTTGGCCAGAGCAGCTTCCAAGAGTTCACTGGTTCCCCCATTCGTCTCGCGCGCGGGACCTACGACATAGTGCTCGTTCTCGACTGCAGGGAAAGCAAAACCAAAACCTATGCCGCCGTGCAGGAGCGGGATTGGATGCTGGAGCGGTTGTATTCCCGGGGCATCAAGACCGAGAAGCGCGTGCTGGAGCTCGGGGACATGTGCTGGATCGCGAGGCCACGTGGTTCGCAAGGCACGGGGGACGAGATCGCGCTGGACTACGTGATCGAACGCAAGGCCCTGGATGACCTGAAAATCTCCATTCACGAAGGACGCTTTGAGGAGCAGAAGGTGGGAAGTGCATGCGCACCGCACGGCATGCGCGCTGAGCTTTTGATTCAGTTCCGGCTTGCGAACTGCGGGGTGCAAAACGTGGTCTACGTGATCGAAGGACTAATGCCGCGCAGTGACCCTGCTTGGGCCGAGCATCTCAAGAAGATGTACTCGGCCATGTCGTTGCTGCAGGTCGGCCACGGCTTTTTCGTCAAGCAGACCCTGAACAAAGAGGACACGCTCAACTTCCTCGCCAACATGACGCTATGGATTCAGCAGGTGTACATGGTGCGCAACTCGCTCGTTCCTCGGCGGGATCGATCCTGATCTGTTGCCAGACCGAGGACATCCACGCCATCCCCGCCGACTCCCTCCAGAAAGCCACGTGGCGCGACGTCAGGTTGCAGGCGCAAGAACGGGACGGTCGTCGCTACCACCTCACGTTCGCTTCGTTCAACGAGCTGAACGCCAAGACCCGCAACCACGTACTACGGGACGCCTTTGTCAAGCAGCTGCTGTGTATTCGAGGCATCTCTGTTGAGAAAGCGGTTGCGATCGCGGCGAAGTACCCCACCATGCGGAGGTGAGAAGAGCGGATGGGTTGCTCTAGCCTCGGGGCTGATAGTTCGTATTGCAGCCTGTTGGATTCCCTGAGCCGAGAATCCGGCGACGATGCCAGGGTCAAGATGCTGATGGCGGTGTCGGACGCCTCTGCGCCAACGCGGCGGAAGATCGGCAAGGCCGTGGCGGTTCGCATGGTGGAAGTGCTCTGCGTGCAGCAGCCCCGGCCGAGGCCTCCGCCGGCGGACGATGAAGATCTCTAGTTGATAAGTAGTCCTCTTTGTCTTTTCATTGATGATGTGAATGCTTTGACGTCGATTGATTAAATTGATCGGAGCGCGAAGGTCGTCGAAAGTGGGAGATTCGCCCGGTCAACGTGGCGGCGACGACTGCACCGCCACGTTGCAACACTCCGTCCTCAACATTTCGCGCAACCGACGAGCCGCGTCGCCATGAGGACCGGCGCCAATCTTCGCTTTATGCTTGCGCTGACTTTGCTCGTCGTGGCTGCTGGATTCGTGGCTGCAAATGGCGTCGAGGAGCCATCGCCCGACCGCCCCGACCTCGTGTGCTCCGACGGAGCCTCGGCCATTTGCTACGAACGAATGGTCAAGCCCAACACGCACGACTTTGTGCCCGTTCTCCCGGGCCAGATTGTGGACTCGAGTGCGCCGGTGCACGTCAGGATGAATATGGAGACTGGAATCAAGGAGGTGAAGCAGTTGGGAGACCCCGAGGACAGCTCAACGCGGGGGGCAGCACCCGGGGAGGTCGTGGTTTCTCCGCCGCAGGAAGTGCTGCCATTCGGAGCAGCTGACACGGAAGGCAGCGGCGCGCCGCCACCGTCGGTGAGCTTCCACGCCAACGACACCGCGGCCGGCCAGTCCCGGCCCAAGCTGTCGGTCGAGGAGCGGCTCGCCTTCGAGGGCTTCTACGAGTCGGTTCTAAACTGGAAGAGCGAGGAGTTGCTGTCTCTTCTGGAGGATCTCGAGGACACGGTACATCACGTCGACTACGGACACCAGTTTGCGAGTTCCAGTGGGGGCCTGGAAAAGTTGTTGCAGCTGCTCGACACCCACAACGATTCGACAGTACGGGGCCAGGCGGCCATCGTACTGGGCAGTTGCTTCTCAAACAACCCTGCTGCCCAAGTGTCGGCAACCGACTCGCCCGTCGGCGTTGTACGCTCCATTGTCGCAACGATTCTCAAGGAGAAGGACGAGCAGGTGCTGAAGCGGGTTCTCTACGCCGTGGGCGTCCTCCTGCGCGGAAATCCGCGGGGCATCGAGCAGTTCCTGGAGCATGGTGGACTGAAGGCGCTTGCGGGAGCCGTAGACCTGGACGGGAACATGGGGCCGGTGGGACAGAGGGCGTTCGCCCTGCTTGCCGACCTCGCGGAGGCAGCGGTGATCGACAGAGCCGAGACCGCCCAGCTGTGTGAGAAGTTGCGTCTCTTGCCGGCGGCCAAGAAGGTTCCTGAACTCGAACAGCGGTTGGCAAGGGTGTGCAACGAGTCATCCGAGGCTGGCCTCTGAAGGAATGTAGCTCTTCGTCCTCTTCCTGGAAATGACACAGTCTGATCATTCATCTTTGGGTATTGAAGCCTCCTCCCATGTGTCCAGTCATTCCGTTCCGCAAACCGCCGCTTCTCACTGCTCCACAGTGTGCCGTGTCTCTCAAGGTCGGTCAGCTTTTCGCCGGCGGAGACTCGATAAGAGTCTGCTCCTTCAGGAGTTCGTCCCGTCGCCTTTCCATCTCCTCCAGCTCCATGACGTTCATCATCTTCTGCCTCTCGCGCTCGGCATCGAACTTCTTAACACCGCGTCTCATGTACTTTGGGAACCACGTAGAGACACGGGCGATTGCGAGGCGCAATCCGAGACAAGATGGGGTGAGAGACGCACTGCGGACCTGCGATCGGCCCTCGCACCTCCTTCTCGGCGATCTTCATGTAATGTACTCCGACCACGCATGACACGGCCCAGATGAGGGATGCGCTGAGCGTGAGCTTCGCTGCTGTTGACATCGCGGAGCAGCGACTTGGGTGTGAAAAATCCGCTAACCGTAACCGACCGGTCCGGAACTAAAAAAAGCTTACGCCGCACGCCGGGGAACAACTTCTGCTCGGCGACATGGCGATGCGCCAAGCTTTCGGTCGGGCTGCGGGTGAGCGCCGTGCAAATGCCTGCCACTGACTGCCTCGCTGACCGGCGCCCGCATCCCGCGGGGAATCCAGTCCACGCCCGCGTGGCGCCCGCCGCGCCGGCGGCCCGGATGGCTCTGCCGAGGTGATTGTCGGACGGCGCACGGACGGCACGCAGCGGGATGTCTGGCGGACGGAGATGGCGGGGAGGTGGCGCGGGGGGCGGGATGCGCGGATGCGGACGGGGACGCGGCGGGCCACCGGTCTTTCCTTGGACGAGGCGCTCACGGATGCCATCGCGGCCCCGCCCTCCGCAGCTCGTTCGTGGCGACCCGGCACCAGTCGACGGCGCGGCCGCACCCGAGGGATCGCGCGCTGAACCTCATCAACATGGCCCCGGGAGAGAACCTCCTTCAGAAGACGAGCTTCGTCACGGCGTTCGCCGGCCTCGCGGCGTATGCCATCTCGAAGGAGATCTATATCATCGAGGCTGAGACCCTCGAGGGCCTTTGCATGATCGGTGCCTTTACGGTGTGGTACTCGGCCGTCAAGGACACGGCCCGCGACTTCTTCAACGACCAGAAGGAGGTGCGCGGCGGGCCCACGATGTGCATCCCGGCAGGCACTGAAGTTCCACCGTTGAACCGCAGCGCATCCGCACCATCCTGACCCAGGCCAGGGCCGACCACAAGGCCGTGGTCCAGGAGCGCATCGACCACGTCAACCAGCTCGGCGACGTCGTCGAGACGACCAAGAGCCTTTACGAGATGTCGAGGGTGGGTTTGTCAATCGCGGCTCTGGCCTTCGATCGTGCTGACTTTGGCTGCCCAGGAAATCGCCAAGATGGAGGCGGAGGCGTACCAGCTGAAGCAGACCGTGGCCATCACCAACGAGGCTCGCAATCTCCTGGACGGATGGGTCCGCTACGAGGCCAGCGTTCGCGAGAAGCAGCAGAAGAACGCCGTGCAGGCCGTCATCGACAAGGTGCTGGCGCAGATCGAGGACGAGGAGGTGCAGCGCCAGATTATGGCCCAGGCTCTGCGCGATATCGAGAGTAAGTGCCCACAGCGGCCAATTTTCGTGCGGTTCTAACGCCGTAGGGAATGGCAGAGGCCTCCAAGGCGTGAGGCAGATCTGTATCTCGCAATAGAAAACAACGATTACATCATCGCGATGCTGCGGAGCGTTTCAAGTCCCATAACTGAAAGTCCAGGATTGGGCGCTTCCAATGTTGCTCCAGCCTCGCGTTGAGGGTGTTCAGGCCGTCGCTCCAGGACGTCTTGAGGAGCTCCAGCACCCTGTCCTTCTCCACGTATCTCTCCCGGATCCACGTCTCCAGCCCTTCATCCGTGGTCGGCAAATCCTCCAGCAAGAAGCGCCGCACATGCACGTGTGCGCGGTATTCGGATGCGAGGTCGTGTGTATGCACCCGCACCAGGGACGGACGCACCCCGAAACCTTTCCGCTTGCTGTAGTATGCCTGGCATCGCACGATTAGAAGACCAGTGAGCGGATGCAACAAGCGGTACCTACCAGCGTAAAGTCGTAGACCGCCTTGACGTGCGACCCACGCATGGCCTGGACGGTAGCGATGAATCCGCGAGTCCGCGGGAGCAGAACGTTGTTGAGGATCGGCAAATCCTTCTTCTTGGCAAAGTTTTGGCTCTGAAGAATGGGACACGTCGATGGGTGGTCCAGGACTCTGGGAATTCACGAACCTCGACGAGCTTGTGGGGCCGTATCCGCGTCCCCTCAAGGAAACTGACGAGCCATACCGGGATCTCCATTTCCTTGATGCGGGAGAAGGTGCGCTCCACCTTTTCCTTGTCTTCCGTCCAGTTCCTCTTCATGAAGATGAAGCCTGCGGGATCGGGACCGCAGTTCAGCCCGCACTCTCCACCGAAGCCCGTGGCACCGCAGTACTCGCCCATCATCCACATCCCCCAGCCAAACGCCGGGATCCACTTCAAACTGTCCTTAGCGAAGTACTTGCAGTTGGGGAGCATGCCCCGACGAATGGCGACAGAGTGGATCAACACTGCATCAGGGGGGCAGGTGCTGTGAGAATCGAAACCGAGAAAACCTTCCGCGACTACGAACGGAAGTCGGAGAACGAGACGTGATTCGAAAAGACGATGGCCGATTCGGCATCCGGAATCACGTCGCCGCTGAACGTGAGCGGCAGGTGGTGGATCCCTTCTGCGGTGTACTGGAGCATGGTCCACACGATGCCGGCACCCATGGAAGACATCTCCATGTTCCATCTGGGTTGGAGACGTTCCGGGCGTTCAGGGATCAAGTGACAGGCGCGCGTCAACGCGGATACCGACCGCCGCGTGAATGGCAGTATCGGCAACGTCACGATCTGCGAGTTGCGCGTCAGTCGATGGCTACGCGGGCGTCGCGCGGACGCGATGAGTCCGGTGCTCACCTGGAGGACGTTGCAGAACAGTGCAAAGCTGCGGGCGACATTGTCCCGATTCAGAGACCGCAGGGCCCCGGTCGCGCCGATCGCTCACATCGTCACCGCAGAACCCAGGACAGCCGCCCGCGCCACGTAGGAGGCCGTGTTCACGACGGCGGTGGCCATTTTGGCGTGTGACAGTGATGTTCGCGCGCGAGTTGGGCGCGGGCGACGCGACCGCCCGGACGCGACGACAAACAGCTCCCCGCAAACAAAGAGGCGGTCACCATCAGCGGTCGCCATCAGCCCCGTTGCTGGCCCTCGGCGGGTACAGATTGCGGCACCGGAGAGTCAAAGGGTGAGAATTGATGGATTCGGAACACTTTCAAGAATGCGAGGAGCACAAGATGAACTTCAGTTCAATCCATTCTCTGATTTGCCGAGCTCCGCACCGCCTTGTGGAAGCGCGCGAGAAGTCTCTCGCCCGGATGCCTGCATCGTGGTGCGGACAGGCCGGGCCGGCACGTCTGATGGGGACCGAAGCTGTGGCGACGTGTCTTCCGGCAAGACTTGGCCCGGCCTCTGAGGTGGCGGACCGACAACGACTACTCTGAGCTCCAGAGCAATTGCTTTGCTCTGACTAAAGTCGTTCTTGACCATTAAGTCTAATCATCGCTCCCATTCGCAGGGCGGGTTGCAGCCCCTCGTGGACGGGCCCCATGGTGGTGGACACCCTTGCTTCGCTTTTGCGGAAGCGGCATCCGACTTGGGAGCATGTCGACGATCTACGGACAATGAAGAGCTCGCTTGGGGGCTCCTGGTACCTATCGCCACGGAGGCACGTCGTCGAGCTCATCGGCTTCAGCGTCCTTTTCACGACGACGTTTCTGTGGACCTACGGGCTCGCGCTGCAGCCCGGGGGACGCATCGATGCCGCTTTGCAAGAGGGCCTTCTGTCGGCACGGCATCACTCGACGGACAAGCTGTGGGCGGGTCTGCTTGCAGGGTCCTTGTGCGTCGTCTCGATCCACAAGTACCTCCGCGGAGGTGGTCTCTTTCTCCTGCAACCGTGCCACGTGTCTGCAACCGCCCTAATTTGGGTTCTGCTCGCTGATCCGAAAGCTGCGCTGCCTCACGTTGCTTTCAACATCCTGATTTCGGCACAGTGGGGCGGGTGGATGGCTGTGCTTTTCCCGGACCTCCGCGACTACAAACTGCCCTGCGAGATCGAAAACTTCTGGCTCGAGCACGGCCTCGTCTGTGGCCTGCCGTTGCTTCTGATCGCGACCGGCCGCTTCATCGTATTCCCATTGGACGTGATGTTCACCACGGCCGCCTTCCTCTTCAACGGGGCCTTCCACTCAGTGGTTCTGCATGCTGTCGCCCTTCTTTCTGGGTTTAACATCAACTACCAAATAAATCCGCCGCCAGTGCGGGTTGTTGAACGACTCGGCAAGAACTACAAGGTGGGGGTGGTGGCGGGGGTGACCCCTGGCAAAGCCCTGATCCCTCCTTCAGGCAATCATGTACCTCTTCACTTGGCTTGTGACCCTTGCCACGCGCTACATCGCGGTCGAAGCGCTTCTGCAGCTGACAAAGGGGCTGCGATAGGTTCTCCATGTGGGACACCTCTTTGCTACCCAGTAATCGCGGACATATTCGTGCGCGCAAAGTGCTCGACCACCAAGGATTGAATTTTCTACACGGATCGTATCCGATCTGCTATCTCGGCCCACTTCCGCTCGGCGGTTTCAAACCACTGCAGGTGGGCGTCACCGAACTGCTTGCCAAGCTCCATGAGCCTAAGGTTTTGTTCCGAGAACCCATCCAGGGCACTCCTCATCTGCCCTTTCGTCGGTTTCTCGCCGATGATCGCCGCGAACTCGTCGATCCCCTCGGAAAGCGCGCGGCAACAGTCTGCCACCTCATCGACAAGCGCGATCTCGGCCTCGGATTCCTCGTCACTCTCGACCAGGCAGCGCTTCTTTAGTTTCTGAAACACCATCCTAATCAGCTTCAAGAGATTGGTCCCTTGCTGGGCGACCTGGCTGCGCTCTTCCGGCCCGTACGGTTCATCCTCCAATCCCAGGTCGGCAACAGCGTCGGCGACGGAGTCCGTCGAAGAAGGACCTTCATGGTCGTCTTCGTCGCTGTCCGAATCGTCCTCCCCATCTCCTTCGACGTCGTTCGATTCGACCTCGGCGATCGCATCGTCCAAAAGTTCCAGCAAATCCGAAAGCTCCTTCGCGGCCAGGGCCTTGCCAGAGAGCGGCGTCGACTTCAGCTTCGCCGCAAGGTCCCACACCTGACCCGTGGTAGCAAAGGAAGGCTTCCGGTGGCCCGCCTTGATCTGCTCGATGTGGCCGTGGACCAGCGCAGCCAGCGCGGCGAGCAGGTCAAAGGTGATTTCCTTTAGCGTCCTCGAGAGCTGGCGCCCCCGGGAAGCTGGAATGGCATCAACGATGCAAAAGGTCCGTTCAACGATGCCGTAGAGATCGTTGCAGAGCACGGCCGCCGACCTCCGGTCGTAAGGCGGTTCGTTCAAGAAGATGCCTAGTTTCGTTGTGTTGTGGGCGAGCAGGGAAGCCTCGCGATCTGAAATCAGCCGTCAGAATGCCAGAGCCTAGTGAAGGAAGAGCTCGGGAACACACCGAGCTGCCTTCGCACGTCCGTGGGGTCGAAGCTGTCGAACGCCGTGGAGGGCTGTGGGGCGTCGGACTTCATGGCCAAAGCCACGGCTGCCAGCTTGTCGAGCAAATCCTGCAGCTCGTCTACGATCTCGCTCGGCGGCGAAGACGCCGCTGGTTTCCGAGGCGGCATCGTTTGCGTTGTTTGCCTTTGTTTACGGCTTACGAACATCTCTCCCCAAAACCTTTCACGTCGTCCCCGTTTGCAGGCGCCTGATCGGCTCGATGATCCGGGTCGCGAAGCCCAAGAATGCGCGCTCGAAGCGGGCGCTGGAAAAGAGGGAGCCCAAGCTAGTGGAAAATGCCAAGAACGCACTGTTCGTACGAGGAACGACAACCAACGGCGTGGTGAACGAGGCTCTCCGGGACCTGGTGGGACTCGCGGCCTTGCTTCTCTGCCTCGGAGCCTCCGTCCTTACCCTTCGCCCGGCCAGTGCTCGCTCAAGAAACCGCACGGCTTGCTCTTCTCGAAGCGGAACGACGTGCACCCCTTCGACGACGTCACACCCCTCCATTTCCTGTCTGAAAAGAACGATGCCTCCCTTGTGGTCGTCGGGACACACTCGAAGAAACGGCCATCGAACCTCGTCTTTGCCCGCATGTTCAACCACGAGGTTTTGGACTTGATCGAGCTCGGCGTCCTGAACTGGAAGCCCATGAGCGCCTTTGCCGCCGTCAAGGCCGCGGTCGGTCTGAAGCCGCTGATGGTGTTCAGCGGGGACATTTTCGACCAGCGCGAGGACTACGCGAAGCTAAAGAACATGCTTCTGGACTTTTTCCGCGGCGAGGAGGTGGACAAAATCAGCCTCAGCGGGCTGGAGTACGTCATCTCCATCACGGCCGAAGCGCACGAGCCGCCGCGGCTGCTCGGGAGGGTGTTTTTCCGCGTGTACACGGTGACGCTAAAGAAGTCGGGAGTACGGTTGCCGCGGGTGGAACTGCAGGAGATGGGGCCTGCCATAGACTTTGCGATCAGGAGGACGCGGTTCGCCAACCCGGAGCTCGCGAAGCAGGCGACAAGGGTGCCGAAGGAGCTAAAGGTTTGTTCGCACCTTTCGCTGCGCCGGGCCAATTCGCTGATCGCTGTCCAGCCGACCAAGACAAAGAACATCTCGAAGGATGCCATCGGAGACAAGTTCGGACGGATACACATGAAGCAACAGCCGTTGAAGGAGCTGCAGTTGCGAAAAATGAAGGGCTTGAAGCGGAAGCCCGAGGAGCAGGACGGCGACGGCGGTCCGGTGGCGAAGAAGCGGGCAGGCAAGGGGAAGAAGGCGGTCTGATAGCTTTGTTCTTTGTCTTCAAGAGCCAATGTTGGCCCACCGTGCCCTCGTCACCGTGGCCTCCCGCCTGATGGCCTTGCGCCGGTCGTCCGATGCCCTGTCCAGGGCCCGCAGCACAGAAGGCTTGAGAGGGTGCAGCCGATCGTACGGCATTACCAACGCAATCGCGGCCAGTGCACGCAGCGCCTCGCTTCGCACGGATTCGGTGTTGGTGGGCGTCGGTTCTAGCAGCGCAAGAAGCTTCGCAACGGCCGACGGCGCGTGGCCCGCAATGATCTCGCTGGAATCGCTAAAGCTTCGAACAAATCCGACGGCGTGCGCCTTGAGCCGCGAGTTCGGGACCGCGAGTGCATCGAGGAGCAAGGGGAAGATTTTGGCCAGGTTCTGCGCGATGAGTGCTGGCGGAACATCGGCAAGTATGTTCACGAGAGCTGTCAGGCTGTTAGCCTTGGCAACTGTGTCTATGGTTAGTAGGTAATCACCCGCAAAGACTCGGTCGGCCGCACCGTCGTTCGAAGATCCGCAGCCTGCAAGCAACAGCGGAAATACGAGGCCAAAGAACTTTTGCCTATAGAGCGGCTTGACCACTGCGTGGTTCGCCTTGCTAATGGCTTGCTCACTATCGGAGATGTATATCGTGAACGATTCCGCTGCCTGACCGCCCAACGTCGCATCTCCGAGCAGGGCGACAACACGCTGGACATGCTCGGGAGCGGAGCGCAGGACAACGGCACGCAAGACCTAAGGGTAATGACCGTCAATGCAGATCGGGCGACACTTCGCGCAGGGTCCCACCCAAATGAGCAGGATCAGCACACGCCGCCGCTCGGTTTCGGCCGTGCCCATGTCCTGCAGCTGCGGCCCTGCAGTGCCCACGAACTCTTGAACAAAGCTCCGAACGGGGGCATCTGGCCATCGATCGCTATGAGCAACGCTGGGACCGCACCGACGCCATACCTTACCATCGTAAAGCTTATTGATCAATGAAGATGCCGCCTTGGCAAGCGAGATCGTCAGCACAGGGGACTCGCTAGCTGCTGCTTCCTGGAACAGCGTCCTAAGGAACCCAGCGGCGTCCGGAACGGGCAGGGGGGTCTACATCAACGAGATTAGTGGAAGGAGTGGTGCGAACACACTAGACAAACCTCGCGGCGCAGCGCGATGATGGATGAAGCAAAGAGAACGGACAGCATTGTAACCTCCTGTTTCGAGTCGTGCACCAAGGGAGCCATCCGTCCAAGTACGCCAATGGGTGAGGGATCTGCGTCCACAAACACCTTGAATGCCTCGGCAACGAGGGACTGCTGCGCAACCACGGAAAGGCTGCGGACGACCGTGGTAGTAATGTTCGAAACCGGAGGTAGTGTGGTTTGAGCAAACGAAGCTCCCTTGGAAACCGAGCGGAAGCACTCGGCCCAGAGAGGAAGCACCACCAGCGAAACCAACGCATCGGCAAAGTCCGTAGATTGAGCGCCCAGTTTTTCCGCGATCGCAAGCACGGTTCCGAGGACGAGTTGCGCTTCCTCGTCACCTTCCTCACTGGTGGTCGAGTCCAAGCGCTCGCGAACGGCCGCAACTCTTCGTATCAATGCGGAAAGAACGCTTGGTGCGGACTCAGTGTGCAAAAGCGTCACTTCCTTGAGGCAATGGAGGTGCCACTCCAGGTCTTTCGCCGCGTCGAGATTGTCCAAGAGCCTCGGGATTGTGAGCAGTATCGTCAGCGAAGGATCGTCCGCTTCGAGCCGAAGCACATCAGCAAGGCACTCCTCTCGGACTTTCGGGTCCTCCGATGCCAACATGGCGTCCAGAACCCTCGCGAAGCAATCCTCTGCCTCTTCCGATCCAACTAGCCGCGACTGAATTGCGGCGCGCAGTCCACGAGCTCCCGGGACCGCGACGGCCGCGAGGTGCCGATCCTCGCCAGCAGCTTTCCTAAAAGTGGCAAGCAGGGCGTCCTTAAACTGCAGCAAAGGATTGGACAAGTCGTCGGAATGATTCACGCCGCCATCGTTGTCCGTGGGTCCATAGAGGGCAATCCCGGCAACAGCAAGATCAGCCAAGACGTCTAAAGATGTCTTCCGACGCTTTGGCTCGGGTTCCGAGTCGGCAAACGACAGCAGCTTGGGAACGGCAACCTGGGCGGCGTAGGAAAAGGCCGAATCCGACGAGGATGCTGCTGCGACGACGAGTCGGCCACCAGTTCGGGCGAGCTTCGACTCTGGTTCCTTCATGTGAGAGAGGCAGTCGGTAACGATCAGCTTCAGCAGCTTCTCCAGGGGGTTCATGCTGTTCTGGGCAGGGCTCGACGAGAGGGTCGCCAAGATGGAACGCACGCAGAATAGAGCGTTCTTCTGCTCAGCGGAATCCTCCTGGGCCTTTTCGACGTCGTCCTTCAGCAGCTCCCAGATGTTTTCGATGTGCGGGGCGACGGCTGCAATGCCGTACACAGGAGCACAAGCCGCAATCAGCTCCACTGCATCACGCTGGTGGCCAAACTTGAGCAAGAGCGTTCCGATCAGTCGCGCCGGAATGAAACACACCTTGGCTGCACCTGACGTGGTGCCAAGTTTCTCGACCAGTGCCGGCATCGCGTACTCTGCAAAGGCGGACGTGGAGCGCAGGCACTCGCTGGTCGCCTCGCTGGTCAGCGAACCGGTCGCCCTTGTGCTTGACGTGAACCCACCTCAAAGAATTCTTGAGATGCTCCGCCGTGATTCCGTAGACATCATCCGGCGGAGGCCGGAACGTGATTGGGAAGTAGGAGAAAAGCAGCTCGAACAGTTCCTTCGCGGAGAGTCAATCATTGCCGTATGGTGACCAATACGAATCAAATACCTCAGCGTAGGGCTGGATATCAAGCGCGTCAATCAAATCGCGCGTGAGCTTGAAACCCAGTAGCAGGTTCCGAGGATCCTTTTCCCCTTCGAGAGCGTTGATGAAGCCCGGCAGAAACTGCGGCTCTTTCCGGAGCTCCGGAGTGTACTTGTCCAAGGAATGCTGGACGATCTGGAAGACCTTGTGCCGCACCGACTGCTGGTAGCCCTGAACGTTGAAGTTCTCCACCAAGCTGTAACGCGCTTAAGGAACATAGCCGACACGGCAACCCAAGAGGCACCAACTGGACCGGAATAGTGACCGCCTGCGACTTTGCGATCTTGTCCGACTTCAGAATGCTCTCGAGCCCGTCGAGCAGCGCGGGGACGCTCTGGTGGTCGTGCAGCCGCGACAGGTAGAACTGGGTCAGGTTCGGGACTGGGACAGCATGATGGCATGGTGAGCACCGCCAAGAAGTACGCGAACGCCCGGGAATGGCAACCTACTCGTCCGGTTGGGAATCGCAGTCTGCTTCAGAACGGCGCTCAGCAGTTCGGTCCCCCGAGCGCGAACGGCCGCGTCCTCGTTCGTCAGAGTTGGTCCTAGAGCCTCCACAATCCCGAGTAGCGACGTCGTTCCATCCTGAATGACTGGAAAGCCGCGTTGTCTCCCTCAGCGGAGGACGGATCCGTGAGCCGTCGAGGCCTCACGTGAAACGATCTCGTGCACGGCCCCCTCCTTCGCGCTGTCTTGCTCCCCGGCGCCTAGATAGACGTGTATGCTCCCCAGGACGTCCTCTGCCGCGGCCATCGCGGTCAAGTTGCGATCCGATGTTATTGTTTGTCTCAGCCGCTCGATCTAATCCATCGCTTTCGCCCTCTTGCTGTGGTTGACTCTTTGCGCGTGTTGACCGCCTGATCGTGCCGGGAAATGTCCGACGGAGCGAGGCAGCCCCTTCTCCGGGACGATGAGGTCGACGAGGAAGACGTGGAGCAAGCCCGACCTTTAGACCGTGTTTCGACGGCGGCGCGTGCCTCCAAGTGGGCAAACGTCCGCGCACGCGTCAACACGTTGAGCGCGGTCAAGAGACCCCGTGGCGGTGTCCTTCCGAGGGTTATCGGTGCCGAACCTTCTGGTCCCACGCGAGATGCTTTGCGGAACATGGCTGTCAATGTTCCTGCGGTGGCCACGATCGTGGAGTTTGGCTCGAGCGCCTTTAAAGAGTCGGGGAACCTGAGCAACGCTGCGTTCCTTGCCGCGCTTGAGGAGCTCGGTCCCCTGGAAGCCCCCTTTCGCGCGCGGTGGATCAACATCTCGGGCCTCTCGTTCGACGTGCTGGAGGCGCTCGGCGAAAAGTACAAGCTCCACCCGCTTGCCCTTGAGGACATGGCGCACGTACCACAGCGCACGAAAGTGGACTATTACCAGAATTTCGTCTACGTTTCGTGCTCCCTCATCCTGAAGGAATCGAACAGCGACGTGTCGCGGCTGCAGCGCGCGGCCACAGCCTTGGATTCCCGAGCGCGAGTCGGGGATGCAAACTCGACTCGGGCCCCGCTTCTCAAGGCAGGGAAGCAGAGCGGGAAAATGAGCTGGCTCTCTGTTGAGAACATGCTGGCTGCGGTGGACGCAATTCAATGCAGCCTTCTGCTCCTGAAGGATGGGACGGTGGTTTCTGTGTTCCAACGCGGCGGTGACGGAGTGCGCGAGCCCGTGGACGAGAAACTGCGCACTTCGGGGACCATGCTGCGGGAGAGCGAGGACCCGAGCTTTCTCCTGCACGCTCTGATGGATGCCATCATCGATTTGGCATCCGAGGTCGTGGAAGCGTACGAAGAAGATGTTGCGCTGTCGGAAGCAGCCGTGTTGAGGGACCCCAACGTCGATTCCTCGGCGGAGGTGCACTTGATTCAGGGCGAACTCGTCGCTTTACGGCGTGCAATCGCACCCCTCAGATCGGTGATTGCTTCTCTGAAATCAAATCGCACGGAGAACCGCGATTGGGACCCGATTTCGGACACGACTCGAGTTTTTCTGGGTGATCTCCACGATCACGTTTCGCAGGCCGTGGACAACCTCGATTCGCTCGAGCGGCAAGCCGCGAGCCTCATTGAGTTTATTTTCAACCTCATGAGCATCAGAACGAACGAGAGCATGCGTTCGTTGGCCGTGGTGTCGATCGTCTTTCTCCCGGTCACCGTAGGGCCTTTTCTGTGCTCTCCAGTTCTCCACCGCGGGCTCCTAACCTCCCGAGGACCCTCCCAGTTCCTTGCGTCAGTCTACGGTACAAATTTCCAAGGCGGGATCGACGATGCTTGCATTCTCCGCGCAGCGTGACTTACAATTGTTGGCAGACTTCCCTGACATCCATGAGCGTTCGATTTACTAGCAAGTACGCTCCGATGAGTATACGCCGCTTCTAATGGACCTTTTGCAGCTTCTGGGCTCTCTGCGCTGTGATAACGGCCGCCGTTCTCATCTTGCTCAGGGTTACGAACTTTGTGACGTGGCCACGGAACCCGTTCAGGCGATTCTGAATCTGCGAGGGACACTTATGCACGGAGACACTATTTCGGTGTTTGATGGTGCGATTTTGAGCAGCCGATACGGACGGATGGGCGCCTGATGGAATCATCTTACTCGCGGTGACGATCTTCGTATATCATTGGTCATACAGGTCTTTTGTCAACAAAGCAGTCATCAAGAACACTCAAGCTAACACGTATCGTCCAGCCTCCACAACTCCTCCAAACTCAATGCGTCCTCGCGTTCGTGAACGCCGTCGAACTGATGGGCCCCATCGAGTTCTCGTTGATGAGCCCGTCCAGATCGCTGTAGGACATGATGCCCCCGATCCCCTGCGAACGGAGGAACTGGAGGTAGAGCGCATTGCTCGCCGTCGGCAGGCCGTCAGACGCCGGCGCGGCGGCTGGGGGGTGCATTGCCGCGTCCGATCTCGTGCCTGCGGCCGCTTCCGTCGGCGGCAGCTCGCTCCTTGCCGTCTGCGGGGGCGACAAAGGCGTCGACGGCCCGTTCGCCACGAGAGACACGGTGGAACGCGAAGATTGGGCGTCCACGGCGTGCCCGGGGGAAGACTTGGACTTGACCGTGAGCGACGAGTCGATCAGCTCGTCCGCGTAAGCCTTGCGGTACGGATTGGTGCGTTCCATTTCCTGCAAAAACTCTGCAGACGCGGCGCATGAGCCGAGGGTGAAGCACGCTGGCCCATCACTCCGCGCTCACCGAACTTGCGCTGCTCCATCCGATCAATGAGGTCCACCGCCGGAAACTGCCCGTTGAACTCCCCGACATCCTCGAGGAGCTTGGCAAGATGGCTCGCCAGCCGGTTCCCGCTGCGGTTGGTCTTGCCCTGCTTCTGCAGGGTCCACACCAGCGTCTCCACGCAGCCCTTGATAAAGTCGGCGGAGTACTCGGGGCCGATGAGGCCCAGGCTGGCCGCGCGCATCCCCACGAGGCCGACCATGCCCAGCTGGAACGTGCAGTAGGGCAGGAAGGGCTGCGAGCACTACTTTAGCGCCAGAGCAACCGAAGAAAGGGAAAAGCCCACCCCGCCAAACTCCAGCACGTCAGGATCCTCGCTCCGGTCCCGCACGAATGCCATCATCCTGCTGACGCGCTTCACGCTGTCCAGGCACTTGACCATGAGCGAAGACGCGACCCAGAGGAGCCCTGCTTCCTCGGAAAAGAACTGCCGAAAGACACATCAGCTGGCGCGACCTTGTCACATCGGAGGAACCCACTTTCTCGCCGACCCAATCTCGGAACTCGCCCGGTCCGAACAGAAGACTGAGCAGGTAGTGGTACTTGATGAGCACCGAGTAGCCCCACCGCACGTCCTCCCCCAGCTTGGGGATACCCGGCCGCCCCGAGTCGTCGAGCTCGATGACCCATGCCGGGAGCTGGCTCCTCCAGCCGTGCAGCGCTGCCGAAATCTCGGGATCCGCGAGGTGCGACACGTTGCGGCAGCGGCAGCGGCAGCGGTGGTCCACCAGCTTTCCGAAGGCGAGGTAGAGCTTGGCCGTGTGCGCAAACGGGCCCAGAGGCTGGGTGACGCCCGACGTGTACGGGATCACCGAGTCCCCGACGCGGCCGAATGCCGACTGCGCCGGTTCCTCCGGCGTCTGGGGCTGGGCGAGCTCGGGCGCGTGGTCGTTCAAGAGAACCGAGATGGGGATGCCCGTGGGATCCACCCCGGAGTCGGCGGGCAAGTCGGCGTTCCAAATCAGGTCGTGGCAGGGCAGCGCCACGAAAATATCCTCCTCCTTGATCCCGCAGAAGACGCTGACGGCCGTCGCGTGAAGCCGGTCCACCATGACCGCGGCCCAAAAGGTCCTGCGCTCCGTCTCCTTCTCGATCCAGCTCATGTTGCTGCGGTCCTGGAACGAGACGAAGCCCCGCGGGACCGAGCGGCGGGCTTGCAGGTCGGGATCGGCGAAGAGGTGGAGGTGTTTGGCCATGCTCTGGCACAGGGCGGACCAGAAGACGGCCTGCGACCCAACACCAATCCGCACGGTGGTCATGATGAGCAGAAGCTGTAGCAAGACCGCATCAGCTACGCCAGCTACGTCAGCGGAGCGCACGGTTTAACCCACAATTGCCTGCACCGTGGTGATGTTAGATGGTCGGTCCATTTCCATCTTGTACTGGGCCTTGGCGCGGTTGTAGAGGTTCATGGGCGACACCCTCGAGTCCTTGCTGAAGCAGGATGCGGCGGCGTAAACCGAAAGCTGAAGCAAAGGAGGCAGCGTGCTGAAGGTGCGCAGAATGGTCGGCTTGTGGAGGAATGGCTGGTAGTGGTGGATGTTGTTGAAGTAGAGACCGACCAGCTCGTTGAGGCACTCTTGTGGAGGCATCGGAGGCAGCGCGTCAAACACGCTGAGCGAGTCCGGGACGGAGGTGGAGCGAGCGCCGCTGGTTTCCGCCCCTTCGGCAGCCTTGGACGCCGGGGGATCCTGCGGCTGCGGGGTGCTCGGGGCCGCAGATCCACCACGCGATGCTGCCGGGTTCTCGATCCGAGGAAGCATCGCCGCGGTGCCGGCAAAGGCCGACAGGGAGGCATGGGCTGGCTCGGGCGGCGGGTGGGGCGACAAGGCCGCGTATCCGAATGCAGGAAAGAACGAGGTGTTGTACGAGGCCTGGATACCGTACGTCGACTGGCCTCCGGGGCTGTGCGGGTACATGGTGGCCAAACCCGGGTCGGGGAACCCCGGCGCCGTCGGCGTGGTGGCCGATCCCCAGCTGGGGGCATAGGAGGGCGGAATGGAGATGGCGGGGACTTCGGGGTAGTACGGGCTCCGCGGCGGCGAGGCCCGCGACGAGTAAGCCGAGGGCGAAGGCATGTGCATGTCCCGGGAGGGTGCCGGTACGTTCAGGCCGGCAAAGATGGGCTCGGGGAAGGTGGGCACCCCGAAGTGGCCCGCGGCAGAGAAGTCAGGCCCATAGTCCTGAACAGCGTACTCGAAATCCGACCGCCCTGCGCGGCCGTTGGCGCCGCCGCTGCGGGGGGCGGGAGAGCCATGGGTTGAGGCGCCCTTGCTCGGCGGCCCGCCATCGGTCTTGACGCGCTTTGCGCCGCCGTGGACGGAGCCCTTCTGCGGGCCGCGCTTCTTGACTGCGGGCGAGGGCAGCGGCCGCCGAGTGGGTTCCGGTGCGGGCGGAGGTGGGCGTGGGTGGCAAATAGGGATCGGCGGGCGGGGGGCCGGGGGCCGGCATCGGCGGCACGACGCGTCGCGGGGCAAGAGCGGCGATCGACGGGCGACGGGCGGGCGGCGTCAGGGCGGGCGATCGGCGGCGGCGTGCGAACGCACCCTTCCGCGTGTAGATGCAGTCCAGCCCGGTGCGCAGGCAGCGCGAGCACGTTGTGCCGGGGCCCGACCCGTCGCACTTCGAGCGGCGCTTCGAGCAGTGGTCGCACGCGGTCGTCGCGCGGATTCTCTCGCCCGGCGGCCGCTTCTTCTTGCGGCGCGGCGGTTGCGTCTGGTCGGCGTGTCCGGCCAGCGGCGCGCCGTATTCGCCGTCGCTCGGCTCGCTGCCGCTCTCGCCGGACGACCCCGAGCCGCCGTCGGACATGGCGGCGTCGGCACGTAGAGCGGAATGACTCGGGGGGCAGTCCCGGTGGGTTTCCGGGTGAAAGCTGAGGGCAGAGGATCATCTCGCCAGACTTTTACTCGCGCAAGGTGCGACTAAATCGCAGGCAACCATCATTGAAGATCAAACAAACATTCTTACCAGCCGTTGCGATGTCCCAGCAGCATCTCGTCGACCGCCGGGACGTCGCCCAGAAGCTGTGGCGGGGCGGGATGTGCCAGACGAGTTGGATATGCCGCGTGTTCGGGGTGGACCGCAGTACCTTCTGGCGATGGATGAAGGTCGACTTTTCCGCCGATGCACCTGCTCGAAAGCGCGGCGGCCGACCCTGTAAGGTGACGCCGGAGCGGGCCAGGTGGCTCGCCGAGCTCGCCGTCTCCCGGGTGACCTGCAACCAGCGGGAGATGGCACGGGAGTTCGAGCGCGAGTTCGGGGTAGCCATCTCGC
Organism: Hyaloraphidium curvatum; assembly: GCA_025558095.1. Taxonomy (NCBI): domain Eukaryota; kingdom Fungi; phylum Monoblepharomycota; class Hyaloraphidiomycetes; order Hyaloraphidiales; family Hyaloraphidiaceae; genus Hyaloraphidium; species Hyaloraphidium curvatum. The sequence continues at coordinate 321,729 of JAIVFI010000013.1, forward strand.
AGCAGACCGTGTCGCGTATTCTGGGCGAGCAGGGCATCGTGAGGAAGAAGCTAAAGTTCGTCAGCCCCGAAGCCATGGCCAAGCCGGAGCGTCAGGTTACCTTCCATGAGCGCATCGCCGGCGTGGAGCCCGAAAACCTCGCCGCCCTCGACGAGTCGAGCTTCCACATCAACGAGGGGCCCACGCACGGCTACGCTCGCAGGGGCCAGGAAGCCGTCGTCGAGAGGAGCGGCGACCGCGGCACCAAGCTCACCCTGGCTCTCTGCGTGTCCATGGTGCCCAGGCCGAGCAACTACGGCGGCTGCGTCGTGTCGTACGAGCTCTATGAGGGCAACATGAACGGCGACCGCTTTGTACGCTTTCTCGGAACCATAGGAGCAGGCCGGCGCGCCCAGCAGCACGGAGACGGCGACAGGCAGAGCGGGGAACGGACATCCGAGGAGCTCGTAGTCATCCCCGACAATGCTGGCTACCACGGCTCGCCGGTGCGGAAGACCAAGGACGCGGACGGCCAGACTGTTTACCGGGACTCGTCGGCCACGAAGTCGCACCGCGCGGTGCACGATGCCGCCAAGGCGAACGGGCTGCGGATGACTTACATGCGCCCGCGCTCACCGCAGTTCAATCCGACGGAGCCCACGTTTTCCGTCATCAAGCGACGGGTGAGGAAAGACTGCCTGACCACGATGGAGGAGCTCATCGCCTCCATCCGCAGCGCCATCGACTACGTCGCTACCATGGACCTGTCGAAGATGTTTCGGCACTGTCTGAAGGCGAGCAAGACCGAGTACGATCGGATCAACGGCGCTGCGGGCTTGCTTGCTTTGTCGGGCGGTTCCGCGGCGAGGGAGGAATCTCCCTTTCGTGCTTCTTTTCAACCCCTACACATATCGCACCGGGATCACTCGCTGGCGGCCGTCTTCCCGGTAGCAGCTGAGCCTTAGGTGTGAGTTCATGACATTAGCACGGCACAGCAACCTTCTTACCATTCTGGTTGTTCTCCAGCTCAACCGTGCTCTTCTTGACGCCGTCGATCGTCCACCCGTGCGTGCTGGTGTGATGATTGGCGGTCTTGAAGTGGTCGCGAGCCGCCGCCACGGTGGTCACTTCTTTGTTGCATGTGATGCAGATCAGGTGCTTGTTGCCGCACATGGCATGCTGCTTCAGGTTGCCCTTTTTGGAGAACGTCTTGGGGCAGCCATTGCACTTGAGGGATCCGTCTGCCGGAATGAGGTCCTTCTGCAGCTGCTCCCCTTTGTCGCAGAGCACCGTGACGTGGTCGAGGGGCATGCCGGTCGTCGTTGCGGTTTTCCACGGTTTCTCGAGCTTGGCACTTCGGACCTGCAGGATCCACTTGTTGTCGGTGCCCTGCTCCCATTCGCCGTAGCAATGCTGCTTGGGGCACGAGTCGTCGGGCGGGTGGCACTCCTCCTTTGCTGCTGCCTTTCCGGCGCGTGGCGTGCCGTCTTTCTTCAGCGAGCCGGAGGCTTGAGCTTTTGGCATCCTGAATTTGGAGCGACGGACTGGTCGGTACTCAGTGTGCAGCAAGTTGGAGCGATAGAGACGAACGCACCGTGTGGCACCGTAGTCTGCCTCTTCTTGCCCGTGGTCCTCGAACGGGTTGGCGGCGGGAGTCAGATCTGGGCGGGGAAGCGCTAAGCATGGATCCATGAAGCAGCCCGTGACCCGCCCACCGGGAGATCTGTAAGGCGCACTTGTTTGAGAGCTCGAAAACGATCGTATCCGAGACCGCCGAGGGGCGCGCGAACGCCTGCGATCTGGGAGATCCGGTGATGAGCGGTGTACGGCGTGGCCGATAAATCGAGGCGCGCAGGCCCGTGCAACGTCTCGCAGAACTTATACTCACCTCGTCGGCCACGTCCGGAGGGTGCGGAGCGCAGCGGTCGGCGTGCGGGAGCGTCGGGATTCCTGGAAGCAGGTAGCTCTCGCCGCTCGGGGGGGGGGGGGGCGCGTCGGTCCTCCGGCACCACGCGGGCAATGCACGTGGTCCAAAAAAGGCGGTGAAGTGCGTTTCGGCCGCGGCAGGGGATTGCCGGTGCCGGGGAACGCGTGTGCTTTGAGAGTGTCGGCGATTGTGACGGTTCGTCGCAACTCCGCGCGCGACACGTCATGAACACCTACTCGAGGTTCCGCCGGAGCACCATTTTCTGGGCAACCCAGTGCCCTCTGCACCGTGCTCTGTATTATATGCGGAGGAGGGCGGGTTTTCGCGGGCTAGGCGTCTACGGGCCGGTTCTGAAGAGTGCGCCTTCAGGAGCGTCTTACGCTTTATCCCTGCATACTCCGCATCTTGGTTGCCGCAAGCGCCGCGTGTCTTGCCGGGGGATGGACCGGAAGACTCCAGACGTGCCCGGGCCGAGCCCATCGCGTCTCCCGCTGGATCCTCGGCAACTTCACCGTCGCCAAGCAGCCTTCAGAGCGAGTGGCTTCACGAGGACCTGAAGAGCGATTGGTCCGACATTGGTCAGAAGCGCACGGACCTCATCAAGCTCCGGGGCGAGTTCCAGCTTCGCCACCGCCTGCTGGAAAGGTCGCTTCTCCAGTCCCTGAACGACAGCAAGGGCAACATCCTGCCGCCCCGCCGCCTCGGCCGAGGATGAAGGCGACACCGACGCCATGGACGCGGACGGCGAAACGGACAGGGCGCCCGAGCCTGGCCTTTGCTCACATGGGGGTCGCCGGCGGGGAGGGGGCGCTCGCGGCCAAATCCATCTATTCGTCCCCCTCCTCCTCCATCTCCTCCGTCGGATCGAACGCCTCGCCCACGGTCGCGGCGCCGTTGGCCGCCTTCTTGCGGCTCCGCGTTCCGCCTTTGCCCCTCGCCCGCTTGATTACGATCTTGCGGTCCTTCCCCATCGCCGTGTCGAGCCGCAGGAACTTGCAGAGTAAGTGCTCCCAGTAGAGCAGATCCAGAAAGACCTGTTCGAACGACGGCCTCCCCGACTTTTGTAGACGGAAACCCCACCCATCCAGGATCCGCTCGATGTCCCCATACACCTCGCTCGGCCGCCACCCGCGGGACCGGAAGAACTCGGCCACATGCTCTGACCCGAGCCCGAGGGTGAAGTCCTCGACTGGCCCGCCCGGCATCTCGAACCAGCAGTCGGGGCTGAAGTAGAAGACGTCCCCAAGCGCGAGAAGGATCATGAGCTTGCCGGCGTAGGTTTTGCGGCACGGAGGCGGGATCGTGTGAAGCTCGTTCTTGTCTTCCAGTTCTTCCAGCAGGGTATCCAGCTTCTTCTCGAGCTTCTTTTTCAGCGGCCACTCGCGAACGTCCGTGCCGGCCCGAATAAAGTCCTCCCAGACCAGCTTGCAGTTGACACCCCTTGTAGCAAAGGCAAGCTGTACACATTGCTCGAAAGCATAAAGCAGCAGGTCGAAAAGTCGTCCGCAGTGCTTGGCAAAGGGCTCCGTGCCGAGACCAATGACCTTGTTGAACGGTGTCTGGTACGCCGTGGGGGCGCACTTGCCGCCGGTTGGGCGGATGGCTTGCTCCCATCCCTCTGCCGTCTTTGGGAGCGTCCCTTTGGGAACTTGGTGCCGGGGGTGAGACCGTGCATTCCGGTGAGGCTTCCCGAACGCATCTAACTCACAAAGCGTCTTTGAAAGCTCGAGCTGCTTGTCCCCCCAGTCGAGCGCACGCCGCAGAAGGCATCCGGCAAAGCATCTGCCAAGCTCCTTCAAGGGGACTTTGCCCCTGGGCCAGGTCTTTTCCAGGTAGGTGAAGTAGGACCGGGCCGTGGAGGTGAGCTGACGGTTGGGCGAGATCCAAGCTTCCCGTGCTTGCCCCACGAGTGCAGCTTCTTGTCCAGGACGCTCCTGTACTCTTCGAGCGACGGCATCCCTGGGGTGACAAACTTGACGGATAGGATCTGTTTCTTGAGATTCGCCATCTTGGCCGAGACGTCCCTGAGTTCGGACGGGGGCAGGCCAGGCCTTCGCATTGCAGCATCCAAGTGTGCAATTGCTGCTTCCATCGCAAGAACCGTTGCTACCTCCCCTGCCGGTCGAGGTCGATGAGCTCGCGTAGGCATGAACGCGACTCTGATCAGCTCACATCGTTGCGGCACAAACGCGGGCTTCGGCGGCTGCTTCTCCTCCTGCGGCTTGTCCTTGATAACAGCGTGCTTGCGCTTCTTTAAGTCGGCCGCCGTAAGAGTTGGAGGGCGGATCTGCCAGACCGCGCGGAGCGCGCTGAGCAGCTTGTTCACCAGCTCGTTTGCCGACCGCGGGGGCCTATCTGTCTTGAATAGGAGGTCCTCCAGCTTTCCGAACGCATCTGCAAGGAGGCCCGAGGTCAGCCAGCGGTGGATGAGATAACGATGCGCCGCCCACATACCGTGTAGGCGGATCGCGCGCTCGTCGACATACGCATGCAGCCGGCCCTCGTTCTCCTTAGATAAAAGATCGCCTGCCCTCGCGCCGCTGAATGACACGAGCTTCGAGTGGTAGGTCCCAACGAAAAGGAGGGCTGGCGATCCGTGCTTGACTAGGATGCGGTACAGCTCGCGGATGCCTCGGTTGTAATGGTATTTCAGCCAATGGGCAGGGCCGCAGTCATCGTCTCGATAAACAAGACTTCTCAATCGCATGTCCAGAGGATAAATCATGAAGAGTGCAAAGAAGAGCGCGAAAAAGTCCTTCTCGCGCTCCCCGCTGGCCTCGTTGCGCAGCGAGTTCGCCCCCTTGAACGTCTCCGCGGCATGTAGCTCCGCGGATTCATTGAAGAGAAACAGGTCCGGGAAAGTTCGCTGCAGGCGGTTCAGGTGCGGCTTAAAGTCTCTGGATAAGCGAAAGCACGCCACCGCCGATCGGGTTTCTTCGACCAGAATAGCGAGATTCCTGCCGGAGAAGCGCCAGTCTGTGGCGGCCGGTGCCTCCGCCAGCTTCGATGCGTCCGTACTTGCGACCAGCGTCGCCAATCGATCCCTGCACGAGCACACACGCAACGAAAGCACGCCCAAGGTGGCCCACCGCAGCTACAGAAGCGAAGGCGTCGGTGGTCCCGCGAACCTTGCTCGAAAGGTCGAAAAACTCCGCCAATACCGCACCGATGTCCTTTGCAATCCCGCGTCCCGAGCCGGCGGCCCTCTCCCCGCCGGGGAGGCGAGGGATGGATACGGTGGCCGGGAACCGGATTCCTCCTATCTCGTGCATCTGCTCCTCGGAGTCCCGCGCCGGATACAGTTGGGTGGCAATGTCGTCGCACACTTGGCGTGCCGCGTCCTCGCTGATTAGCGGGACCAAGCCAAGCAGGCCAAAGTTACGCGTAGTCATCTCTGCCGCGCGCTGTTTCCGCAGGTCCTGCGCCGTCATGGCCGGAGCAGAAGGCGCCGCCGCAGACGGTGCCGCTGCGCTGACCGGCACCGACCCGGCAGCGGGTGCCTTCTCCACGACCGGCTCCCCAGAGGGTTCATCCTCGGCATCCGTGGCAGCAGCACCGCCTTGAGAAGCGGCGTCCTCGTCCTCGTCCTCGTCGGTGTCCTCCAGCAAGTACCCTCCCTCCGAGGGCATGTACTCGGATCCCGCGTCAAGGTCCTTGTCCCCCTCCACCGCATCATCCTCTGCGCCAACCCCCCCCGCATCCCCGTGTTGCACTGAGTCGTCCGCGCCATCGTGCACCACGAAATTCATCGCGGCCGGCTGCTCGCCTGCGCCCTCGTCGTCGGCGTGTGCGGAGCCTCCATCCTCAGCATCTTCCGTCACCGGTGGGTCCTCGCCCGCGCCCTCCCCGTTGACATTGTCGCCCGCACGCTCCGCGCCGTCGAGCACACTGCCGGCCGCGTCCTCGTCCTCGAGGGGCTCGCCGCCGGCGCCCTCGTCCGCGCCGGCTGCCTCATCTGCGCCGACCGCTGCGGATCCCTCGCGCTCGTCGCGCGCGTCCTGCTCCGAGCCTGTCGCACCCCCGTCGTCGGGGCCGCCACGAAGCTGGTGGAAATTGTCGTCGAAGGCGCTGATACCGAGCGGGGCATCGAAAAGCTGGTTGCTGGCCTGGGCCGTGCTGCGGGTCTGATGACAGGGACGGTGGCTGAGAGCGAACGATCCCGCACAACGCTCGCAAACCCAACCAACCTGCGCGGCATCCTTGATCCTCTGGCTCTTTTCGGCACCCGGTGCGTAAATTTTGAGGGTTTCTATCGCGATCGCAGTCTCCTCGAAGTAGGCCTTGTCGAGGAGCTCTGCGGTGGATGCAGTCAGCGGAGCTGACCCAACGGCCCGTTTGCCTGCCCATTGCTTCAGCTCACCACGCGTGTTGCTGGTGGTGTTCTTGATGTCCTGGAGCACCGCGCCCTGCACCCAGGTGCAGTCCTCCTCAATCGCGGCCTTGAGCTTGTCGGCATCCCGGGCGGGATCCGCGAGCGACCTAGGCGCGTAGATGACCATAAGGTCCTCGGACCGCTCGCCGAACAGAACGCGCCCTTTGGGCGCCTCGCCCGGTTCGTGGAATCTGATGTAGGACGACTTCGTCGGCCGCCAGCGCACGGGCCCGGGATCACCTGTCTCCGGATCGCACTCGAGGGAAACGTGAGGATCGGGAAGCACGGCGCCCTTGACCGCAACGTGGCGCAGCATTCCGGGTATGTCAAACACGGCCTCTTCCCATGCGTCCATGTTGTAGGTCCTGAACTCCTCCCCGAAGGCCTTCTTGATCCTCAGCATGGTCTGCGACGCCAGCCCCGAATCCATCGGCACTGTCCTGCATGCAAAACGTCGGAGGTCAGGCATGCTCATGGCCTCAAAAAGGATGCACCCGCCAGCCGTAGTTCAGAGCAGACTCCATCACCACCCTGTGTTTCTCGAGATACGTCTGCTGCCTGTAGGAGATCAACGTCGAGCGAAACAGGTCCTCGGAGCGCTCAACGTCGCCCCAGATGGACTCGTCCAGCTCCCACATGGGGATGTGGTAGAATCTCCCGTGGAAGAGGACGAAGCCGCCTGGGGGCACGACAGCGTAGCTGCGAGAAAGCCCAGATCAGAGCCGGTCACCCTTCGGGATCCGGCACAGGAACGCACGCGTTGAGCTCCGGGAAGTATAACACGCTGTTCACGTTCCTTACGAGTTCCCGACGGGAAGGAAGTGAGCTGGCGGCTGTCGCGTGGTTCACGGGGGGCACATTGGTCGGTCTGCTCGCTGCTGCACGCCAGCATGCACTGATTGCATCATCTCCACCAGAAGCACGGTGATTCGGGGGATGGGTTTGGGGCGCATTTGATGCCGGACACGGTTTCCGCGGGCATGGGTTCGGGGCATGGGTTCCCGGCGACGCTGGGATTCGCTTTAGCACGTCTTTTTGCTCATCGCGGTTGCAAACTAGATCTTTTCTGCGTTGCCAGTCGTCCGGATCTTTCGTCCGAGGCACTTCCAGGTCAGCTGTCGCACGAGGTGCGGTCTCACCGCTACGGAGCGGCTTTCGGCCGATCGGGCGGCGGTTCTGCGCTCCCGGTGCGAACCTTCATCTTCACCAATGAATTGGAGAAAGGCGCAGGTCCGAAGGCGGGCAACAACCCCGTTGACGAGGGCATACCGGACCGCGAGGCGTGGTGAACGGGCCGGTGCGCTTCCGCGGCAATCATTGCGATTGCATCAGGTTGAGGATACCTCTACGGCCTTCTCTCCGAGCGCAGCGGCGTAGGCGTCGTGTGTAGACTTCTTTCATTTGATCTTTTCCCCTTAAAGCGCTGGCTCGGGGTCTGGTGACCGCACCGTGAAGAGATCGGGGCATCCGACGATCTGGAATGTTTGCAATGTATGTGGAGCAGGTCCCCTGTCCCTCGTGCGCCCGCGAGAACCGGTGCTGGGCGCTGGAAGAGATGAAACGTGGTCAAATTTGGTGAAAAATGAATGTGGAGCGGTGGTGGAAGCTCGGAGCCCTTCCAGACCCTCCAAGCCCGCCGAAACAATTTGAACCGTTTTGCCGATGGATGAAAGGGGCGGTTCCCGACGACCACCGCGGCGACACGCGGCACCGGAGCGCTTATAAAGTAGAAGATGGGAAAAGAAATGGAGATGGTAAGCGATGAGCGCAAACGACGGAGAAAGGTGCGGAGACCCACGAAAAAGAGCATCGCGAGATATAATAGGGAAATTTGGGAGGGAGCGCCGTCGAGGGGACGGGGAGTCAGAAACGGTTCGGGCCGGCTGCTGACCTCGCCGACGCCGAAAGTCGAGCTTGGACGCACCCGGCCGATGAAGAATCAGTGCAAAAGCGCCGCCGGCCCCGCGAATGCCCGCCTGCATCAACGGTGGGGTTTGTGCGCGGGAGATTCGATTCCGTGGCTTGACCGGCGACATGGTCTATAGGAAACACGAGTCGAAATGGGAACTGCCAACAAGCGGGCGCAACGGCAAGATACGGTGTCAGAGCAGCGCGAAGAAAGCTCGGATTGAACCTACATTGTTTTGCGCGCGGGGGGGGATGGGGGTGTTGGAGTCGGTCATCTGAGCGGGGCTCGTGTGAGGTTTCTTCCTCGTCCTGTGCCGATCCGACGCTACCGACGCGTTCCATGGGGACGTATCCCGCTGAATGCAATCTTTCTTCCGGCCTCTACGGAGCCGGATGTGCACGGATGAGGATGAGGTTCGGTGTTTACGGTTGTTGCCGGCCCGCCGCTCGCACACTCTTCCCGGGCGTGACAGGCCAGTCGGGTGCGGCAGACTGTCTGTTGCATTATCCGATGGACCACTCGCAGCGGCCGTGGACCGCTTGCTTTGCCCGTGGACCAATCTTGGCGGCCGTGGACCGCTTTCCCGTGGCGTGACAGGGCCAGTCGGGTGAAACGCGGGCCTGAACCACATGAGCCGTGGACCACATGAGAATCCGGGAACCAGTTGCGCAGACCGCCGAGTTCCCCTGTGAACCGTCGCAAGGCTCTATATGAGATTCTTGCCCACGACGGACCACTCGCGGCGGCCGTGGACCAATCGTGGCGGCCATGGACCAATCGCGGCTGCCGTGGACCGCTCGGGCGGCCGTGGACCACTTGCGGCGACACGGCATTCAACGGCACGATGCCCTTCTGGCTCACCTACCAAAGGTGGGGAGCTCCGGTGATCGGAGAGGAAGGTGAGAAACTGACTTTACTTTTCCAGGCAACGAGTCGTGCGCGAGATCCGCAAGATCGCGTCGCTAGCGGACGACGGGGTCGTATACACCAACCTGTCCGCCCAAGAGGGCTCCGCCGTGCCGTCGTCGAGCGGTGGCTGGCCACTCTGCCTGAGGTGCGTGCGTGCTTCCGTGCTCGTGGGTGCTCTCTTGACCTTGCGACCCAGACTCTCGCCCGGCTTGCGGCTTCGGAGGACTCGGCAAAGGACTCGCTGCCGCGGTTCTTTCCCCGCGAGAACGCAACGGCGCGGCGCCTGCTCAACGACTACATCCAAGACGTCGCGGAGGGGTACCAGTCTAGTAGTTTCCGTTGGCCCTCGTGGTGTGGCCGACAGTCCGATAGTACTGAGTGAGTTGAGTGTGATGATCAGTCCGCTTGCTATGCGCAGGGTTATCTTCCCGTGCCTGCTGGCATTCAGCTTCTCTCTCTCGCTGATGTAATGGACGTAGATGGTGTAGGGTGATCAGCGGTGGAGGAGTGAATAGCCCCGGGAGTAGAGAGCTGATCAGTCCGAACCGCAAGACACACTCCCGAATTCCGGCGCCGCCGGGCCACAATTTCCCACTCGAAGGAAGCAGCAGTCCCTTGAGCGACACGGAAACACAAGGCTTTGCTCTGGTGTGGTCGGACACGGCTGCCGGGACGGCCCAACTTGGACTGCCACGCTCATCCGTCGCGCGCTCTCCTCCCTTTCCAGCACACGAATCCCGCAGACAGCGGACCTCATGCGACACAGCTACCGCTCGACATGTACGTGCTGCTGTCGGTCGTGCCGTTTGCCGGAGATTTCCGGGCCGTCTGACCCGTTTGCCCTTGCGTCCCCGCCTGCGCCGTCGAGTCAGGTCGGACCGCACGCCGTGCCCAATGGAAGCATCTCCAATTGCCGAGTACGTGGCGAGGCGCTTTCGCTGCTCGCGTCTCTCACATTCCTTTCCATTCAGACTCGTGCTCCTACCCACCGCCCACGGGCTACCCACGTCGGACCGGCCGGCGAGCTCGGGGCAGGTGGACTCGGGGAAGCGGACTCGGCGAGGGGAGGCGGGTTCGGCCGGAGTTCGTGATCCGTCGTGCGCGACAGGAAATCGCTCCCCGGTCGACGATGCCGACCGTAAGCCTTGTCCTGGCGGACGGGACGGTCATGGCCACCGCGGGCGATCGCGGCTACCTACGCAGGCAAGCGTGGATTCGCTTCTCGTCGTGCGCGACAGGGGAGTGCTTCCGCGCCTGCTATGCTAGCTAGCTGCCCGATCGTCCGCGGTCCGTGGTGGAAGTTTGCAGACGGTCCTGGACAGCCATTCGCGCCGCCGATACGCACCTCCCCTGCCTCTCCGAGCGCATCGTCGACCTCCACCCGGTGCACGTTCTTGTCCCCTTTGATCTGTTTCCAGGAAAACTTGGCGCCCTTCGAGACTTTCTTCCCCTCGCCAGGCCGCACGGTGAAGAACCGGCAGCCGGCGAGCGCGGGCTGGACGCCGTTGGGGACGCCCGGCCGGAGGTTCTCGGACGCGTGCAGGTGCACCATTGATGTGCGCGAGCGGAGGAGTGGCTGATGGGCGGGATTCGGTGTTGCGGGTCGCCGGTCCGGTGCGCCTGGAAGGAAGTTCGTGGACAGGCAGCAGCAGGACCCTGGCACTGACACCCCCGCAAACGCCGCCCGCTCTTCCCGCGCGAGCGGGTGATCGATCGACCATCAAGGGCGAATTCTCGAAGGTGTGATAAGAGATCCGGCCGGTCCGCATGGCATCATCCACAGGGACGCCGCCCAGCGGACCCCGCCGCGCCCGTCCTCCGTCCGGCGTCGCTGCATGCGGGAATCACGGGAGTATGAGACTCAAACGGGGCCCGAACGATGGGGCAAAGGTCCATCCCCAAGGATCTCGGCCGATCGGGGCTCGAGTTATCGGGATCGCAGCAGTGCGAGGCAATTTCCTGGGTTCCCGTAGGAGGTTTGTTAGTGGTCGCACGGAGCGCAGAGCTGGACCCTTGCGCGTCGAGCCGACAAGTCAAACCTCCCTTTTGACGGCGCTCCCCGGCGCATACCGCGCCCGCGGCTGTGCGGATCCCCGCCGGACGCAGCCCGCGTGGAAAGGAGTTCAAGAGGCACGCACTGGTTGCCTGTCACCGGCCGCCGCGGGCTCTCTGCGCGACCAGGACCATGCCTGCGCGGACCGGCGACGGCCGAGTAGACCAACATCCCACCTCATCAACCTGCGGGGCCCGACCATGCGAAAGGCCAGGGGTTGTGCGATGCGCGACGTTTGGCGATGGATCTTGGGCAAATCGCGGATTCTTTTCGCAGGCGGCGCTGCTCACACGCGAGGACGGTCCCCAGTACCCGGAACGCGCCGAAGCCGGCCAATCTCGGCGGATGATGGACGCGGAAAGCTAGAACGGTGAAGCGATGGGCGATTGGAGGCCTTCCTACACAGCACAGCAATAGGCTCCAGTTCACACTCGTCAGCAACTTCGAGCTTCCGGCTCTCCAGACGCCAAGTCCACAGGCCCGCCCTATAGAAAATACGTAATAAAGTCGTGCGATGACGATCTGGAGCAAAGGAGGATGATTCTTGCCACGCTCGACCTGGTATCGAGAGGTCAGGTCAAGGCAATGGGGGATGGCACCAGTATCTGATCATGGTCCAACCGTTCGCCCCATCCTGCCGCGTTCTCACCGCGCGTGTTAGGGCACGTTAGGGCACCGTGAAAACTCCTCGGATCATGAACGTCTCCGGTTCCAACCGCGGGCACACGATCCACGACGATCCGGCACGCGCGGAAAGGGGCGCGGTCTCGCCGAACACCACGGCCATCCAGCGGCCGCAGTCGCCCGACCCGCACGGCAAAAGGAGGCGCATAATGGGCAGAGTTTGCGCTACAGGCGCCAGCGCTGCGGCGGCGGCCGCCGTCGCGCACAGGCGGCGTTGCCCGCTGCGCGCCGCCACTCCGCAGCAGGGGTGACCTCCCATCGCTCCGAACCCGCCGAAGACCGTCTGAACGGAGCCTCTTCCGCGTGTTGTCGGACCTTTCCTTCGGGCGCAGGAGGATTCGTTTCGGAGCGCTTCGGTGTGCGCGCGAGAGCCGGCTTGGCCCCGAAAGGTACCCCGCGGCAACCTCGACACAGAAACGCGATATGGCGACCGAGGGAACGCGGAGCACGCCGGAGAATTCCTCGGGAATGGAGCGCGCGCGCCGGTCCGACGCGTTGCGGCACCGACGAGGGGCGTCGGCCCCGGTGGTGCTAAGGCCAACCGACCCCCGGTCGCCGTCATGGCTGAACTTGACCCCCGGTCAAATCGCGCGCGCCGATCGGGGCCCAGGCCGGGCGGAGCTCGGAGTCGGAGCAGGCGCAGCAGCTCGTTCAACTGTGCAGCATGCACGGGGCTACCGGCGGCTCGACGCGGCCGACGGGGCAGCGACGCGTTCGAAACGAATGAGAATGCAGCTGACATGAATTTCGGGAGCACTGCAGCGCGTTCACGGCGCGCGACGAGCGCACTCTGTCGTGGGGGAGCGGAGCCGGGTGATTGACTCCACGCGCCCGCGGCGCGGCAGAAGCAAAAGTTCGAGCCCCAGAACCTCGCAATGCCGCCCAAGAAGAGCACCAAGTCGCGCGGAAAACAACCGGCGGCACCTCCGGCAACTCCCGCGCAGGGTCCCGCGGCGGCGGGCGCGGCGGGTGCGCCGGGCGTCCCGACGACACCTGCACCGGCCCCCGCGCCACCAGTGGCTCCTCACGGGGACGCACCAACCGGCTCTGCACATCTTCCAGCTCAGCCGGGCACAGGTGGCCCTCAGGTAGGGTCGGACATGCTGCCGGGCGCCTTCCCATCGGAACGCCCTCGGACGCCCTGATGCCCACCTGTCGCCCCCCCAGATCAACGTCATTCCCGCGTTCGTCCCAGATCCGACGAGACTAGCGCATCCTCAGCTGACGGAGGCGCTCGCGGAAGCCAACCGGCGATCCATCGACGAGTACAAGTCGTTTTTGTCCACCAGCGTCAAGGATGCGCTCAAGACCAAGTTTGCCCGGGCCGCTTTTCAAGCCGTCGGACCTCTGGACGTCTTGTATCGCTGGCTTCGGAGCGTACCCAACCCCCGCGGCGCTTTTCTGGATTTCGTGGACAACCTGGAAGCAGCAAGGCTGCTCGACAGCGACGACCTCAAGGGTGCGAAAGGCCTCAAGGAGCTCATGGAGAAGGATCCGAAAGACCCTCTGCATACTAAGTTCACCAAGAAGGTTTTCCAGGTGCGGGAGCAGCAGCAAGCGGCTTGCCCCGCTTGCAATCTAACGCACATCGGATGCCAGGCCGCAATCGCCCGGCAAATGAACGTGCAGGCGGCACCAGCACCCGCTGCCACTGCGCAGGCCGGCCCTGCTGCTGCGGAACCGCAGCGCGAGGTTGCAGCTTCTGTGGTTACCAGGCCCCTTGCAGCGTTGAAGCCGCTCACGGACAAGGACGCCAAGTCCCTGTTCGGCGAATCGGCGCCCACGTTCCTGGAGCCGGCCGTCGACGCGGCCAAGCAGCGCAGCGTCAGGGTCCCGATAGCAACCGCCTTCTTCAAGTGGGCCGCTCGGGGTGCCTCGATTCCGTCGGTCGAGGGCGCATCCGGGCCAACGTGGTCCGAGTTTCGGGAGGTGATGGAGGAGCGGAGGCGGACGTGGAGTGAGGCGGGCATGACTTTCGGGGAGGGACTGTACCATAGGTTCCTGGACGCCATGCGGGCCGAGGGCTTTGATGCCAAGTCTGGTCACCTGGACGAGCTCAGGCGCTTTCTGACGATCGCCAAGGACGAGGGCACGGGGCGCGACAAGGTTGGCGGCTACCCTGGACAGCTCGCACGGGCCTGCTGATCACGTCCACCTCTGTTGCAGACCAAGTCTGAATTCGAGTTCCTCCTCGAGGTGGGCTCCCGCGGCAACGCAAACGGTTCGACGCTTCAGCTGACTTTACCGCACTTCCTCTGCCGAATCAGAACGAGGAGCTCGAATCGGGCGTGACAATCACGTCCGGCTTTGTCCGGAAGCTCAACGACCTGCTCCAGGACGACGGTAGCGCGGGAGCCCAGGTCGGGCAGGAGCAGACGCTGCCGCTAGCCAAGGTTGGCACTGTTCCCATACTGCGAACCGCATGCTGCGAAACTGACCGGGCGTTCGCCTCCTACAGACCATCTCGGACCTGATCGAGTCGGTCGTCTCGAACGACGACGGGGTCCGGACGGACCTCATCTTCTGCCTGGACTTTGCCTACAGCAAGGACCTCACGACGTTGTTGGAGCACTTCCAGAGGGAGCGCATCGAAGGAATCCGCAAACGGGTCGTGTCGAGCACCCGGAACGGCAAGGTCAGGCCCGCGGTCCTGGAACGGCTCAAGGAGGGTTCCCAGGTCGATCGGCACCTGAGGCGCTACATCGTGAGCTCCACCTACCTGCGCGTGCGAAACAGCGGCCTGACGGGCCCGCCTTCCCCAGAAGCAGCACGCTACCGCCGCGGCCCAGAGCACGACCCGGCGGGAGCGAGGAACACGCCGCCAGGCGGTTGGTTTCCAGGTGCGCGAGTCGCATGCGTACTTTCGCCTCGCGCCGGGCACGAGCTCGATCCAGACCCACGTGAGTGCATACGGCGACGGCGATCATGCCGCGGTGCTCACCGTGCTTTCGCGGCCGGAACCAGGAATCCCGCAAATCGGATAGAGAGCTGCAGGTCGCCGAAGGCCGCCGCACCTCGCGGAGGCAGCCGGAACCACGGGCAGTGCACTCGGCCATGTCTTCGGCACCCGGGTCTCGGGGCCATTCACCCAAGCGCCGCCGAGTAGCTTCGGGAGGGCCGGAGTATCTGGTCACGGACGACGGTTCGTCGCCGGGACGGATGCTGATGGAGGCGGAGCAGACGGCGCAACCGGCTCGTCCGGATTCGGGACTCCTTGAGCAGGCGGAACGACGCTTCCGAAGGGAAGGAGCAGCTGTTGAGAACGACCTCAACGTGAGCATCCACCAGTGGCTCGGAGAGCATCCCTGACGCGCTTGCCGGCCGCACAGTACAACGCACCGGCCGCCCCTCCCGGTCACGTCCTCGTGCTGACACCGGCGGATCTGCTCGAGCGCGGATTCGGTGTCCGCGACCCGGCCTTGATCAAGGACTACAGGACAAACCTCGCCGCCTGGCGTTTTCTGGAGAGGAGCGGCGGCACCACCTCTCGCCGCCCGACCAAGAAGGAACCGTCGTGGACCGTATCGGAAGACTTTGACGAGCGCTTCCAGATGCAAATGCTTTACGGTTCGAAGGACAGCTTCGCTCATGGCATCCTACGCCTTGCCGTGCCACGTTTTGCTACCCCCGAGGACAAGGAGAAGAAGGAGGCCGAGGTCGCGGCCTCCTGGACCACGGGCTGCGAAGCCGAGGTCATGGAGGCCTGTGGGAAGCCCTGGGAGGACCTGAAGCAGGGAACTCGGGAGTGGATGAAGGCGCTCGAGATCAAGCGGCGCTTCAAGAAGCTGAAGGACAAGGCGCTGAAGGAGCTCATCGACGAGGACGCCAAGTTCCGTCGACGCGTGCTTTTCGAATTTCGCGCAGACAGTCGGCGGACGGCGGTTCCCCGAGACAAGCGGCGGGCTTCCGCAGGCCGTGCACCCGCCGCGCCGCCCCCGCCGGATCCCGCCCCGCTGCAGAGGAAGCGCGGTCGGGCGCCGGCGCCGCCTCCCGCCGCAGCTCCTCAAGCCCCGTCGACGGCAGCGCTTTCCCCGCCCCCGGTGCCCCCGGTCGACCCGCGCAGGCCGGCGGCCCCGGTGCACAACAGCAACGCGACCCCCGTCGTGCAGCCCGAGCCCACCGGATACGGGGATTTCCAGTCCCTGCACCAGTTGTTCTTTGCGTGCGACCGAGCACTCGAGCACGCCATCCAGGAGGGGCCAGCCGCAGATCGCGCCGCGCTGGAGGAGGAGAGGAAGGCGCTGGGGACGGCAGTGGATTTACTTCGTATGCGCGTACCCGCACGGGCCTTCCACTCGCTGTCTGTGTTCGCGGACGTTTGCAGCCGTCCTGTGGACACGCAGGAACAGGTCTTCAACGTGTGCTCCGTCGGCGGCAGGGCGCTTGACGCTGTGCTCCGTGCGTTCAACTTGCTCAAGTTCCAGCCGGGAGTCAATTTTGGTAACCGCGTGGTGCTGGACGAAAGCTCAATTTGCGCGTGGGTTGGATCCGACCTGCAGTTTGCCGGTCATGCTGAGCTTCCTCATCGTTTGCAGGTACTGTGACGGCCCAATCAAGGAGGTCGTTGCCGCTTGCAAGCACCATTCTCCGGCGAACCTCGAGATGATCAAGGCCCGTCACATGGCGGGGCACTTCTCGGCCTACGCCAATAAGGACGCACCTCAGCAAGTGGTGGATTTCCCTTCATTACTTCGCCAGATTGCCGAGAGGGACGGGCTGCAGGCGGTCGAGTCCTTCGTGTACGTGCCGCACCGCCCGCCGTCAAGCGCACGCAGCTGACGAGCTCATTTCCCTCCAGGCTCCGGAACCACGCTCAGAACGGCATCGGTTGCGGGAGCCTGGGAAAGGTCGTGCCCGCACTTTGGAGTGGGAAGCACTTCATCGACGGCGTCAGGAATGCGTTAGAGATCGGTGAGTGACATTCAGACTGCCTAGGTCGGCGTTCCTAATCGCGCGACATCACCGCGCCAGGCGCAACCTGGATCGATCCGTTTTGGAGGCAACTGATCGAGTCCGACCCTCGGGCGGTGCCATCCCCTCCCGGATCTTCATCTGCGGCTCCTTCGCACCCTCCCGCCCGCGCAGCGCCCCCCTCCACTCCCGCACCCAAACCCCACCCCTCAACCAATGCCCCGCCGCTGACGAAGGAGGCCGCTGCCCTGCCGCCGCGGCCGTCGTGCGTGGTTTGCGGCGGAGCCCCCGGCAAGTGCAAGTCGGACTGTGACCCGCAGCTGCGCGCCTACTTCGACCAGATCGCGGATGCCTGGGATCCCGAGAGGAAAAGGCATTTCCGCGTATCCGTTGGTGTTTCGTCGCCCGCGTCATTCGAAAGGATGCTCACGCTTCGGCTCGCCAGACCGAGTTCCTCACGCGCCCTGCCAAGAACCTCATCTCCTCCCTGCTCCCGCACATCCGCGCGCTTCTCCAGCGGGCGATTGCCGATCATTCATTCCAGCGGAGACTCCGTCAGGAGCTTCCTGGATTCATCCATCTCGGTCTTGACATGTGGCTCAAGGAGAACGAGCATGGCTCTTTTGTCGTGGACGACGCCTCGATGTACTACCTCGCTCGCCTTCGTAAGTGGTTTCCTCCCCGCCACGACTCTTCTGACGTTCTGGCAGTGGGCACTCGCAATTCGGAACGCGAACCCTTCAAGCCCAACACCGCGGACAAGGGGCTGGACGCGGCACGCGTCCGCGTCACCGAGTTTTTCCGGAGAAAGGTCCTTCCCCGGTTCCTCAAGCTGATCAAGGAGACCGAGCTCATGGGATCCTTCTGGGGCGCGGACGTCGTGGACTCGGTGCGTTTCTGCCTACCGCTCCGTTCCAGCAGTGGATCTCCTAACCCTCAATGCAGACCGGGCAGTCCATTTCGAGCCAGATCCTTGTCTCTTATTGTAATCAGCTCAAGAGCATTGACCGCCCGCTCGGCAAGCTGATCAGGGGCAGGTTCGTGGACGCCGGAATGCCGTCGGGCCTGGTGGGCCGTCTGGCCCAACGCGCGCTTGCCGTGCTCTTTGACAACGTGCCGGCTGAACTCATGGTGGGCACGGACTTTATCGAGGCCATCGCCGCCCCGAGCGATGCCGCGGGGGACGCATCGACGGACGACAAGGACAGCGACGAAGCCAATCTCGCCGCGGAACTCGAACAGGTGAAGGAGGAGGACGGGGTCGGCAAGGACGACGGGCATAAGGCCGGAGAGCGCGAGCAGAAGCTTTTCCAGACCGTGCTCCGCGAGTGCCTCGACATCATGCGGCTGCTCCCCCAAGATTCGCGGGATCTCCTGGGGCACCTGCACTCTGAGGTAACTTTGCGCGCCCTTCCGCTGCCTTTGCGCGTTCTGCGTGTGGCTAATCCATGCCTTGCGATAGAAACGCTTCCCGCCGAGGCCCGAGCTGGGCTGGGAACTCTGGCGCAGGAAGGAGTCTGAGAAGGCGAGCTTCGACGACGTTTGGTCCAGCTGAGCGCTCACGTCATGCAATCAGGGCGTTGTCGTGCCTGTGAACGAGGCCAAGGAGGCCTTCAACAAGCTCCCGGATCCGGTCAAAAAGGCGAGTAGTCGCGGCAATTTTGAAGTCATCGTCCGTGACCGCCGCCCTTCTGCAGCCGTTCGTTGACGTCTTTGAGCGCAACAATGCGCTCTGGCTCGAGCAGGTGGACCTCATGGCACGCGGCCGTCAGCGCAAGTGCCCCGAGTACGAGGACGCCCCGCCGGAGTACAAGGACCTCTCCGGGCGGCCGATCGCGGCCAGCTGGATCCCGTACCAGAAGAAGGAGGCCAAGGTGAGCTTTGCCGGCTCCGCAAGCTGACCTCCTCACGTGCCGTCCTTTCAGGGCCCGCGGGATCCGAAGACGGTACCTGTGGATTTACAGACCATTGCCACCTACGTCGCCGGGCTGCGCGACGGCAACTTCGCCCAGGCGCCGGAGGAGCAGAAGAAGAAGTCAAAGGCTTTCACCACCTCGTCGGGGGACAAGGCTTGGACTAACGACCCGAAGATCATCACCCCGATAGCCAAGGCTCACCAGGTCGTCCTGTCCAAGATCGAGGAAATCAACAGGACCCGGATCGAGGCCCGCAAAAAGTTCGATGAGGACGAGAAGGCTGTCGCCAGGGCGTCCGCGCCGCCTGATGCCGTCGCCAGCGAGCATGCGGCTGAGGGGACGGAGGCCGACGTGGACATGGATGCGGCGGCCGAGGACAAGGATGCGTTGGCGAGCGCTGCGGAAGCAGCTGCTCCGGACGTCAACCCGTCCACCGGCACCCGGTATCCCGGCGACGGCCGGTCGTCACAGCTCAACCCCGCCTACAAGCAGGCCGGCAAGGCCGTCCTCAAGGCGGTGGTCGCGGCAGCTGTGGAGGGCAAGGGGACCGGCGCCCACGGCCAGGTGCCGCCTCCGCGGCAGAACGACCTCGACGCCGATGCTGGCCGCGGCGTGCCTGCGAAGCCCGCACCGAAACCGGCAGCGCAGCCGTCGTCGTCGGGCAGGCGGGCGCCTCCTCGACCAATCAAGGTGGTCGATCTCGGCATGACGTACAGCACTTACGCCAAGTCGTTCGAAACGTTCGGCAAGGATGCCATCATCCGGCTCCTGCAAAGGTGCGTTGAGGTCTCCCTCCTCTTCCGCCCTTCGCAGATTGACGATCTTGGTGCCTTCATCAGCGTGGAGGGGTCTCCGATCACAGGCATCACCAACAAGAGCTTCGAGTCCACCCTCTTCGGCAACGGATACGCGACGTTTGCGGCCCATATATGGGATCTGTCGGACTTTGCGCCGGAGCTTGCCGGACGGGGGCCGGAGCTCTGGACGTTCCACAGCGCGCTCACGAACGGAGAGTCCGTGAACTACGTCTTCGAGAAGCACGTGCTCAAGGAGGTGGACGATAAAGGGCGTCCGATCGGTGCTCGTCGGCCCGCAAGCACCAAGGCGGAGAAGGAAAAGCGGGCCGAGGAGGCGGAGAAGAAGAAGTGGGAGGATTACAAGAGTGTGTCTCGCTCGCTTCTCGACCCCTTGGCGTCAGATCCGGCTGACTCGGTCATCGCTTCAGAGTTCCTTGACGAGGGCGTCAAGCTTGCTCAGCTCGACGAGCTGCTGGCGTTAATCATCCCCTCAAACGATCCGGGCGAGCGCAACCTCCTTTGCGGCACCCGAAACCTGAACAAGCCTCAGTTTCGTGTCGTGAAAAACGCCTGCGACAAGCCGCCCGTCAACCCCAAGACGGGGGAGGTGATTGATGTCGCACCGCTGCTGCAGAAGGTCTACGTCCGCAACGAGGACGGCACCTGCACCACCTGGGTCAAGTCGTGCAGGCGTGATCCCATCACAGGGATGCTCACCGGAATCGAGCTCCGCGAGGAAGTGACGCTGGCGGACAAGGCGGACAAGGCGGAAAAGTACTGGCAGGAGCACGGCGTCAATCCCGATCAGCTTGAGGGCCTCAAGAAGCTCAAGCCGCATCGTCCGGCTGAGAACCAGGAACCCAAGGACACGTACGGGTCCACTTGGCAATCGATGCGCGGCCCGCGGCCGCCGAAGCGCTCGGACGACTCGGTGGGACGGCCGCGTTCCGCCAACGTCGACGACAGCTTCTCTCGCCGCAAGTGGAGCGACAACGAGCTCGTGCTCGAGTGGCTGCTTTGGACCAAGCGCAACTACCGTTGCCTGCCTCACGACTGGGACGAGGCGGAGCACGGACCGATGGCGCAGAGGGGTCGGGAGGAGCGTGCTCGCGCAAAGGCCGAGAGGGAGAAGGAGCGCGCCCAGAGGCAGCAGGCCGAGAGCGCGGGGGCGGCGGACACGGGCTCGGACCTCGAGGGCGCGGAAGCCATGGACACGGCGTCGGAAGCCGGATCGGCCTCTGGCTCGGCCGGATCCGGAGGTGGCGATGCGGGCGGTGCGGAGCTGGAGAACGTCATGGCCGACGCGGGAGGAGACGACGCCCAAGACGAGGGAGCCATGGCCGCAGAATTCGAAGGCGACGTCGACGAGCAGCTGGAAGCCGGACACGAAGCGGCCGAGGAGGAGCTCGATTCCGACTACGAGAGCGACGCTTCCTCGTCGTCTTCCTCGGGCAGTTCCGAGTACAAGCCTGCTGCCGCGAGGAAGCCGAAGCGCGCGCCGAGCAAGCCGGCAAAGGAGGCGTCGAAAAGCTCTCGAAAGGCGAAGGCTTCGAAGCGGTCTCTCGTGTTCATCGACGAGGACGAGGAGGAGCCCGAGATCCCCCAGCAGGAGATGCAGCGCAACAAGGAGATGTGGCTTGCTCTGGGAATGCTGCCGCGCAAGAACGCTTTCCGCGCCGAGGCCATCTACAGCCTTTCGAAGCAGGAGCACCGCCGCCAGTGCGGCTTCATCGAGTACCAGAGGGAGTCGGACAAGTTCAAGAAGGCTCACAAGCTTCCGGTGGGCGTGTCGCTGCTGCCCTCGCTGCTTTGCCTGACGGTGTATGCTCAGCACTGCTACGTCGTGGACCACGAGGAGGTCGAGAAGCGGAAGCGGGGCGAGTCGGACAGGACGGATCTCCCGATCAAGAAGCTCGAAGGCGAGATGACGCTCAAGGAGTGGGAATCGGGCCTTCCCACCAAGCGCACGACGGATCCGGACAAACTCGTTCTGTTTTTGGCCTGCCACTTGAACACACAGCTGCCCGTTTACGGTACGCTGAAGCGTTTGCCGCGAGCCGCTCTCGTCTGACCCGTGTTCCGCCCCTCCAGAGTTCTACAAGCGTCATCAGCTTACGTGGGCATCCTCTCTTTGCGAACACCGGGTCCAGCATCTAACGCGTTGCTTTGCGCAGTGACCTGAAGCGCAGGGTGACGGCCCGGGCGGCGGCCACGGTCGACCGTTTCGTGGAGGAGTTCGTGAGCCCCTTCTGGATGCGGGTCCCGATCGAGAGGGCCAGGAAGCTCGACGGCATCTGCAAGAACAAGAAGATCAAGATCGAGATGATGTTTCCCGACGCCTCCCGCTTCTCCGACCCTCCGTACCTCGGCAGGCGGAGGAAGAAGAAGCCTCCCGACAAGGACGACGCCAAGAAGCAGGAGGAGGCCGACAAGGAGGTCCTCCGCAAGGCGAAGGAGGGCGAGGTGTTCATCCGGATGTTTGTGGCGCCTACTCTTGTCGACGGAGACGCAGTGTGGCCCCACACTATCCGCGGTTCCACCCACGCCCCTACTTTGCGCGTGAGTCTCTTTGCTGATCCTTTTCCGCGGCAATCCACTGATCGATCACCATCTTGCAGTACGCGGCGGCCTTTGACCGGCTCCACGCTCGCTGGAATCTCCCTGGCAGCGAACGCAGGATGCTGAAGGCTCCGATGAAGGAGTACCACACTTCGGCATGCTGCAGCAGCTGCTTGGTGAGCTGGAAATGGCAGTCGCGGCCGTCTCCGTTCTGACACTCCGCCAATCGCAGGAGACGCGCCTGAGGATGGCGGCTTCCCGCTTCGTTGAACGCAGGAAGCTGATCTGGGGTGTCAAAAGTGAGTTTGAGACTCCTAAACACATCGCCCGACCCGGATTGACACGTCGATCGCGGCAGAGTGTATCCGATGCCACATCATGTGGAACCGCGATGTCAACGCGGGTCGGAACATGGTGCACCTCTTTGTCTTTGGGTGCCTGACCGGCGGCATGCGGCCTCCTGCTTTCCGCGTTGGGTATTGATGGGGTTTTGGGTGGGGCCGTGGCAGAGCGGCGTAACTGCCACGTTGCCCCTTGTGTGGGGATTACTAGTTGCATCTGTATTAAGTCTCAGTACAGAACCAACTCGTCCCCTTGCCAAGCTCCGTCGCTAGGCACCGAGCCAGCGCATACATCATCGTACGCCCCTGTCGTTACTGCCTCCACTGGAGTTGGTCAGTTTCCGGCGGATCCGCACCCAGTTGGGCTTCGTCACCCGTTCCCACATGCCAGAGCCATGGAGTTGACGATCGGCTGCCGGGACGTTGCTTGATCGCATCATCGGAGTCTCGGAATCAAAGCTAAAGGGCGATCAGCGGGATTTGCGACGATTCCGGGCGAGTTGGATTGGACGCCCCAGCGCACCACTGCGCAGAAAAGTCGTTTCGTTCCTCCCCTCCCCTTCCCGCCCGTCTGCTGACCGCAGCGCGAGGCGACCACCATGGCGTGGCAGCCTCCACCGGGCATGGGTCCGCCGCCCGGGCTGCCCGGCATGCCGCCCGGCATGCCACCGATGGGCGTCCCGGGCGCGTTTCCCCCCCAGATGCCGCCTTTCCCGCCGCCACCCGGGTGGGCGCCGGCTCCGGCTTTTGCACCTCGACCAGGGATGCCGGGCCTTCCCGGAATGCCCCCGATGCCGTCGAGGCTGCAGATTTGGACCACGCACACGACGTCGGACGGCCGCACCTACTACTTCAACTCGCAGAGCAAAATCACCACGTGGGAGAAGCCGGAGGAGCTCAAGACCCCGTTCGAGGTGCGTGACGCGTCGTATTGCCCGGCCGCACGAGTCTGACGCGTCCGATGGCCCCAGCGCGCCCTCGCCGCGCTGCCGTGGAAAGAGTTCACCGACAAGGGCTCCGGAAAAAAGTACTACTACAACGCAAACACAAAGCAGACAGTCTGGGAGATGCCGTTGGAATGGAAGGAGTTGCTGGACAAGAAGGAGAGCGGGGAGCTGCCGGAGTGGGTGCCACGATTCCGTCTTCCTGCGGCGTCCTCTGACCTGACCGGACCAGCGAGCTGCCCTCGGAGACCAACGGCCTCGGCACGCCCGACTCGGCGGCTCGTACCGAGCCCGATCGAGCGGACGTCGTGGTCGAGTTCAAGACGCGCGAGGAAGCCGAGGACGCCTTCATTGAAATGCTCAAGGAGCATGTGGGTCCTTCGCCTGTCGCGCCCTGCTCGCTCCCGACCTCTAACGCGCGTGTCGCACCCTGTAGAACATCTCCTCCACCTACACATGGGAACAGGCCATGCGGAGCATCGTCGCCGACCCCATGTACCGCGCCCTCAAAACGCTCTCGGAGCGGAAGCAGGCCTTTGTGCGGTACACGGAGGAGCGCCGGCGGCACGAGCGGGAGGAGCAGCGGAAAAAGTTCGTGCGGGACCGGGAGGCCTACCGCGCCATGCTGGAGTCGATGCCCGAGATCAAGCCGACGACGCGGTGGAGGCGCGCGCTTTCGCGGATCAAGGACAAGCCCGAGTTCCTGGCCATCGCCAACGACAAGGAGCGCGAGGAGCTGTTCGAGCAGTATGTCGACGAGCTGCGCCGCAAGGACATCGAGGAACAACGCGCGCTCCGCCGTCGCAACGTCGACAAGCTCAAGGGGCTGCTCGCCAAGCACGGCGTGGGCCTCTTCACCCGGTGGAAGGAAGCCCAGGCGCTCTACACCGCGGACCCCGAGTTTGCTGAGGACAAGCAGCTGCAGGCG
Source organism: Hyaloraphidium curvatum (assembly GCA_025558095.1). Lineage (NCBI taxonomy): Eukaryota > Fungi > Monoblepharomycota > Hyaloraphidiomycetes > Hyaloraphidiales > Hyaloraphidiaceae > Hyaloraphidium > Hyaloraphidium curvatum. The sequence goes on from JAIVFI010000013.1 coordinate 345,958, forward strand.
ATGGACTCACTTGACTTTTTGGCCACATTCGAGGACTACATCCGCGGGCTCGAAGCCGAGGACACCGAGGCCAAGCGGCGCGCCGAGACCATGAAGCGCCGTCGGGAGCGCAACAACCGCGAGGCGTTCTGGGGCCTGCTCCAGGACCTCGTCGAACGCGGGGTCCTCACCACGACGACCAAGTGGAAGCAGATCTTCCCCGTGATCAAGGACGACCCGCGGTACCTCCACATGCTCGGCCAGGGCGGGTCCAACCCGCTCGAGATGTTCTGGGACATCCAGTACGACATGGAGGAACGGTACCAGACCGAGCGGAGGCTCGTGAGCGACATGATGCGGGTGGGTGGCCGCCGTTGCGTGCTTCGTGTTGTTGTTGTGCTCATCCTCCGCTCCCCTTTTTCGCAGAACCTCAACATCGTCGTCAACCTGGACACCTCCTTCCCCCTCTTCCTCGCACAGTTCTCGGACGAGCGCATCAACACGGTAGACAAGTCGATCCTGCGGATGGTTTTCGAGGAGCAGCTGGCCAAGGCGCAGCACCGCCAGCGGGAGGAGCGCCGCCGCGAGGAGAAGCGGCTTCGCAAGAAGCTCGACGCGCTCAAGCAGGCCCTGAAGCGGCTCGACCCGCCCGTCACTGGCGAATCGAGCTGGGACGAAGTGCAGCCCCGCGTGGCGGGGAAAGCCGATGTCGAGGGGGTGCCCGAGGACATGCAGGCCGAGGTGTTCGAGAAGCTGCGGAGGCGGATCGCGGAGAATCTCCCCGACAGCGAGCCGGAGGAGGACGAGAGGGAAAGGGAGAGGGAGGAGCGCAAGCGGCGCCGGGAGAGGAGCGAGGAGCGGCCGCGGAAGGAGGCGGCGAGGAGGGACCGCAGCGACGACAGGGCAAAGAGGGACTCGAGGCGCGACCGGAGCGAGGATCGCAGGCGGAGGGATCGCAGCAGCGACGAACGGGCGAAGCGGGACCGGGACGAACGGGGCAGGCGCGACGGCAGCCGCGAGCGGCGCTCGGGAACCAAGCACCGGGAGCGGTCACTCGGGAGCGACGAGGAGAAGGAGCGGAGGAAGAAGCGGAAGGTGGGAGCCCCCGCTGCCGTCCCGGAGGATCCAGGCTTCATCGTTTCGGCCCCGCTCCGGCATTCCCGCTCCCCACAGGAGGATGAAGAGATCGAGGAAGGCGAGATCGTGTGAGTGCACGGCGTCGTTCCCGAGCGAGCTCGCGCATGGATTGCGGAAACAATATACATTACATCGACGAAGCTGGCGCGCAATCCTAGATGAGGAGCTCCTCTGTGTCTGGCGGCGGCAGGTCGTCGTCGTCGAACTTGTACGCCGCCATGGCCGTCTCGAGGGACATCTTGGCCCCCGTGTCGACGACGATCGTCGGGAGCGGCGGCACCTTCTCCTTCTCGGGCTTTTCGTCCTTGACGGGGGGGTCGTCCGCGGGCGCGGGGGTACCGCTGCCGTTGGCGGCCTCCAGGGCCGGGGTCCCCGGCAGCACGAGGCCGATGCCTATCGGAGGCCCCGGTGCGGCGGCCGGTCTCGGCGAGGGGCTCATGCCCGGGGAGGGTTGGCGTCCGGGGGACGCCGCGAGGGCAGGGGAAAGCCCCGGGCCGGGTGAGCCGAGCGCGGGCGAGAGGCCTAGGAGCGATCGATGAGGCGTCGCGGTCGGCAACAACAGCGAGCCGAACCCACCCATGCTCGCGCGCTCCGTGTCCGCGAGCCTATTCCCGCGCACCATGTCCCGGTCCCTGTTGCGCTTGTTGATCTCCGCCAGCCGGTCCATCTGCGAGCTCTGCGCCGTGCGGCTCCGCGACAGCTCCGTCAGCCGCGCCAGCTCCGCGTCGATTTTTTCGACCTCGTCCGCCGCGCCCGCCTGCGCGGCCTTTTCGCGCTCCATCGTCAGCTTGGCCCGCGCCTCGGCGAGGTTAGTCGGGACCGTCCGCAGCTGCTGCTTCTTCTGGAGCATCTCGGACATTTCCTCCTGCAAACACTTGTCACCAGGGTGTCTGCAAGCGCGCCCCCGGGAACCGCACCTTTGTGTTTGGCCGGTTCCGCTGCTTGCTCAGCTTGTCCAGCTTCTTGTCCACGTAGTCGGCGTCGGGGAACCGGACCTTGTCCGCCATCATCTGCTTCTCCCACCGCCGGAACTCGTCCTTTCGGCGCGGCAGCCGATCAGCGCCCGAGCTCGGCGGGGCGCGTGTGCGCGCCCTCACCTCCGTGATGGGCGAATTGGACACGTTGTCCATGGAAAACAGCCGCTTGGCCGCGCCGTGCGCGAGCATCAGCCCGGTGCGGCTCATCTGCCCCGTCTGGTTGTCGAGCTTGTACACCCGGCGGTACTCCTGCACGTCGTCGACGCGGCAGACGCGGTAGACCTGCTTGTCGTTCGGGCCGGAGCCCTGCAGCAGGTAGCGCACGAAGCAGCCTGGGGGATGAATGAGCCGGGGGGCCCGCGGAGTCGGCACGGCGACGGCTACCGGTGACGATGTCGGCAAAGTAGGGGAACATGTCCCATTTAGCCAACTCGACGCGCCGCAGCGTGATCGACCGCAGCTGCTCCAGGGAAATCTCGAGCTTGGGCTGCCACACAGGACGGCAACGGACGCAGAGGGTCAGGGGACCTCTCGGCGACACCCCGTCCGCGCGTGACCCACCACGGCCGACTTTTTCTTGTCGTTGTCCGAGTCGCTGTCCCCCCCCGCGTACGCGATGCCCTGCTTCTTGGCGTTCCGCTTGTCCTTGAGCTCGCCCAGGCCCTTGGACTTTGCCGTCCGGTCGTTTGTCGCCCGCGACGTCCTCCCTGGCAAGGGGAAGGGGGGCGAATCGGCTTCCGGTCCTCCCCGTCGCGTCTCGGCGAGAAACCCACGCGACTTTGCCGCGCCCTGCTTCTCCTTGAACCTCTGCCGCAGCTCGAGCCGGTCCCTGTAGTCCTGTTTCTTCTGGTCGCGCTCTGCCAGGATCTGCTGGCGCTCCAGCTCTGTCATGTCCATCAGCCGCCGCCTGTCCCTGTCGTCGATGTACAGGTCGTCGCCGTACGACTCGACCTCCTTGCGCAGCCGCTCCAGCTCTGCGTCGCCGTCCGACTCGGCGGCATCGCTCTGCGGGCTGGGCTGGCGGGCGCGGGTTGCGGGGCGCCGCTTGGGCTTCGCGGCCTCCGACGAGGCCGAGTCCGAGTCCGAGTCCGAGTCCGAGGCGGTCGACGAGGCGGACGACTCGTCCGAGTCCGATCCGCGCCGGCGCTTCTTCTTTGCGGCCTTCTGCTTCTTCTTCGCGGCGCCCTTCTTTGCGGCGGCGGCGCGCTTCTTGCCCTTTGCGAGCGCGAGGTATTCGTCGTCGGAATCGGACTCGGAGGACATCTCGGTGTGGTGGTGGATGAGCTCGGGAAGTCGCGACTGCGATCAGTCGCGAGTCGGACACGCCTCAACAACTGTCAACAGAGGCAAGCATATTGGAGGCGACCTCTGGGTCGCGCGGCCGGCATGGCAGGCCGACCTCTTGCGGTGCCGCCGGGCAGCGCGGCGGGGCAGTGGGCGCCCCGCAACGCGGGCTTCGGATCCCCCGTCCCGCTCGCGCCGTTCGCCCTCGCGGGCAGCCTGCCGGGCATGTTCTCGTCGTCGGTGGCGCCGCGCCCGCTCGGCCTCGTGCGGCACCCGCCCGCCCCCGCGCTGCGCCCCGCCGCACCGCGCCCCCCCTCGGCCACCCGCTGCGCGCCGTGCGACCGCGACTTTGCGACTCCCGCGCAGCTGGCTGCCCACGTCGCCACGCACGCAAAGTGCTCGGCGTGCGACTTTCGCGCCGCGAAAAAGGTGGTCTCGCTGCACGAGGAGGAGGTGCACGGCGTCGTGGACACGGGCGGCGTGGTGGTCGGCCGCATAGAGACCCCAGAGGAGATCGCGCGCTGGATAGAGGAGAGGAAGAAGAACTACCCGACCGAGGAGAACCTGAGGAGAAAGGCGGAGGAGGCCGCGAAGCGCGCCAGGGAGGCTTCCGAGAGGGGTCACGGCGCCGGGGCGGGAGGCCCGCACGCAAAGCGCGCCCGCACGGCCGGCCCCGACGGCCGCAACCCGCCGCCCCCCTTCCGCAGCATCTTCAAGCCGTCGCCGCTCGCCGGCCCCGGCGGGAAGCGCAGGCCGCTGCTGGCATCGCTGCTGGAGCGGGACGTGAGGCGAGAGCGCGAGCTGCTGCTGCAGTGCGCGCGCTTCTTTGTCGCAAACAACTTTTTCCTCGGCGCGCCGCTGCCGCCGGAGGAGGAGGGGGAGGAGGAGAGGCCGCTGATCGAGGTCATCGGCGAGGAGGACGCCCCGGAGGACCTCCAAATCGAGACCGAGGCAGACGGACCGGGACAGGTCTCGATCGAGGACTCGAGGGGAAAAGGATCGAACGGCAGTGGCCTCGACGTTGCTGGAGTGCCGCCTGAAGGACCTGTCGAGCCTTTGGGTCCCGCAGCCGAGGCCTCCGAGCCGGCCCCACGCCAGCGCCCCGCCCCTTCCGCCCTCCCCCTCGCCGACTACGCCGGCTCCTCCGACGGCTCCTCCTCCGACACCACCGACTCGGAAGCCGATTTTGTCGCGCGCCACGCGTTTGCCCTCGGCAAGCCGCAGCGCCGCCCCCGGCCCGCCCCCGCGGAGGGCGCCGACGACCCCGGCTGGGGCGCGCCGGATGCCGAGGACGAGGTCGACTTTGAGGTCGAGTAGCCGCCCGTGCGCGCGAGGCAAGTGAGAGGCAAGAGATGGATAATACATTCTTGTAACCGACATCGAGACCGAGCCCCAACCAGCACCGTCCGTCCTTCCCCGTCCCGGCCGCCGGCCCGCTGGCGTCGGCGGCACCAGCATCAGAGTCCAGCAGGCTACTTTCCGCTCCGTGCGTGCTTTGTGAGCCACTGTGACGCAGCAGCGAGACAAGGAAAGGTCGACCAGATGGGCACAGGGCAAGCAGGTTCGGAAGCCACGATGGGATAGCGACGGTCAGCGATGGAGCCACACCGCAGCTCCCGACGCGTACCTGCAAGGTCAGGTCGATGTTGACGTGGTTCTTTGCCGAGATGGAATAGCACGCGACCTCCCTCCCCTGGATGCCCTTGAGCCCCAGCTGCTCGATGATCTGGTCCGCCGTGAGCGCCCCCGCCAGGTCGTTCTTGTTTCCCAGCACCAGCACGGGGATCCCGTTCAGCTGCGGCTTCTCCAGCAGCGTCTGGAGCTCCTGCCGCGCGGCGGGGACCTTGGACAGGTCCGCCGAGTCGAGCACGAAGCTGCGCCGGCCGGGACACGCGGGGCGTCAGCGTCCGTCCCATCTGGACCCGCGATGCGCGCCGCGGACCCACACTATCGCGTTCACGCCGCGGCAGTAGCGCTCCCACATGCTCCGGAACCGCGCCTGGCCGCCCAGATCCCACAGCTCCATCGGACGTCAGCCGCACCCGAGTGCAGAGCAGGCGGCGCCGCACCTTCATCGTCACGTTGCCCTTTGTCACCTTGCGCATGTTGAAGCCGACCGTCGGGATCATGTCCTCGCTGAACTGGCCCGACTGCGGGGGGCGTGAGCGGGGCGCACCCGGGCAGCCCGCCGGCGCACCCACGCAGATCACGTTGACCAGCGTCGTCTTGCCCGAGTTCTGCAGGCCGACCAGCGTGAGCTCCATCTCCTGCGGGCGCGGGTGAGCGGGGCGGGCGATGGCGCGCGGCCGCCGACCTCCTTGAAGAAGAGCGAGCGCAGCCAGTCGAGGAACCACGACACCCAGGACGACATGGCGCCGGGGCCGCGGCGCGGCGGGCGGGCGGGGCGAGGAGGCGATAGGCGGGTGTGAGATCGACGCGTCGGTGCGTGCACCCATCACGCGATTCCGATCGCAGCATCGCCGGACGTGCCGTCGATCGCACTGAAAAGTACACGCCGTGCTACTGCCAGCCCGCCGCCCGCTACAGCTTCATCGGCCGCGGGTGCTCCGACCCGTCCGCGCTGGACGACCGCGCCGACGACGGCCGCCGCGCCATCGGCCGCTCCCCCGGCGTCGCCGCAGCGAGGTTCGTCATGGCCGAGCTGAACTGCGCCGCCGCGCCCGCGAACCCGTCCACCGGCTCGGGCACCGGCTTGGGCATGCCCCGCGCGCCGCCGCCGTCCTTGAGGCGCTCCGTCAGGAAGAGGATCTGCTGCTGCATCACCTGGCACTGCGCCCGCAGGCTCTGCATCTCCTCGCGCGAGCGGAAGCTCTCGTTCATCACCGCCATGTTGTGCCGCAGGTCCATCGACGCCATGTCGGCCGTGATGGACTGCACGTCGGCCGTCACGCGCTCGTTGTCGGCCGTCAGCCGGTCGATGTGCGGCAGCAGGTCCACCGGCGGCGCCAGCGTAGCAATATCGCGCACCAGGTCCGCGCGCACGGTGCCGATCATGTCCCGCAGCTGCGCCACCTCGCCGCGCAGCATCCGGTTCTCGTTGAGCAGCTGCTCGTACCGCCACTGCTGCAGCTCCACGAAGGGCCGGATGGCCTCGTAGCGGCACTCGGGCAGGTGCTCGGGCTGCAGCCGCTTGCGCTCGCCGGTCCACGTGCAGCCGACGGGCGCCATGGGGCACTCGGTGACGGCCTCGGCGCACGTCTCGAGGTGCGCGGGCAGGTCGCCCCGGACCACCTCGGCGCCGCACCATCGGCAAACGGTGTCCTCGCCGGGGCACTCGGCCGGGTGGGTCTGGCGGGCACGGGGCGGGGTGAGCGATCGCGATCTGCGGGGCAGACTGGGGAAGCCCACCTCGGCGTCCTTGACCGCCACGGCCTCCTGGCACTTTTCGCACACGTACTCCCTGTACTCGCAGGTGTCCACGTGCGTTTCCAGGTCCGCCTTGGACAGCATCTCGCCGCAGCCGCGGAACGGGCACGGCTCCGTGGCGTACTGGCAGTCATCGCGGATGTGCGAGGCCAGGAACTGGCGCTGGCCCGTGTGCGTGCAGCCTGCGGCGGCGTTGGGACACCGTACCACCAGCTCGTTGATCATGTTGACGATGATCTTGTTGGCGGGCGCGAGGTCGCCGCGGCCGGCCGGCCTGCGGTCGACGGGGCAGAAGCCGAGGCGGTCGACGGCGGCCTCGATGCACTCGCGGCAGAAGGTGTGGCCGCACGGCGCGACGGTGACGGGGTCGACGAACGGCGCCTGGCACACGCCGCAGACGAGGTGCGGGTTGACGCGGTCGCCGTCGGTGTATTCGAAGGAGTACGAGACGGGCTGCGGCGACAGAGGCGCAGGCGCAGCGGGGCCGCCCGCCGCCGCCGCCGCATCAATAGGCTGGGGCGGCATCGCTTCCGTGGCGCACTGGCACACTGTGTGTGTGTGTGGGGGAGGGGGCAATGTGCGGGCACGGGCCGCAACTCCAAACAACCATCTTTTCGCTTTCTTGGCCGCCTCACGTGCACGCCCTGCTGCCTAGGAGAGGGCGCAGAAGGCCGCCTACATCGCTTGAGGCCGTCTAGGCTCCGCAGCGCCCGACGCACGGGCCGCCCGGCGTCCCGCCGCATCTTTTCCACCTCCCCCTTCCCCCGACCCGAAAATGGCCTCCTTCTACAACCTCAAGGCCATCACGGCCGTGCCGACGGCCGATGCCTTTGTCGACATCACGCTGTCGAAGCTGCAGCGCAAGACACCCACGGTTATCCACCCCTGTGCGTGCCCGCCGCGGCAGTCTCCCTCCCGCCTCGCTGACTCCCGGAAACCCGGTCCTGCCCGCCTACCCTGGCGGAAACAGCCTACCAAATCACCCGCATCAGGCACTTCTACATGCGCAAGGTCAAGTTTGCCCAGGACGCGTTCGAGGAGCGGCTGGATCAGATCCTGAAGGAGTTTCCCAAGCTCGACGTGAGTAGCGCCAGCAGGGAATGGAGCTGGACTCGGCTGGACTCGACTGGGGGCGGCGCTTGCCTCTTCTTTGGCATGATCTTTGGAGAGGCGTCGTGGACGGGTTTTCTGTTGAGTCTGTGGGCTAACAGCCACCCCTTCCCTTTTCAGGAGATCCACCCGTTCTACGCGGACCTGCTCAACGTGCTGTATGACCGCGACCACTATAAGCTCGCCCTGGCCCAGCTCAGCACGGCCAAGCACCTGATCCAGAACGTCGGCAAGGACTACGCGCGCCTCCTCAAGTTCGGCGACTCGCTGTACCGCTGCAAGCAGCTCAAGCGCGCCGCGCTCGGCCGCATGTGCACCGTCATGAAGCGCCAGAAGGACTCGCTGGCGTACCTCGAGCAGGTCCGCCAGCACATGGCCAGGCTGCCGTCCATCGACCCCAACACGCGCACGCTGCTCATCTGCGGCTACCCCAACGTGGGCAAGTCGAGCTTCATGAACAAGGTCACGCGCGCGCAGGTCGACGTGCAGCCGTACGCGTTCACCACAAAGAGCCTGTTTGTCGGCCACATGGACTACCGGTACCTGAGGTGGCAGGTTGGTTTGGCGTCGTGCGGCAGTCGGAGCTCCGCTGACGGCTTCCGCCTTCCAGGTCATCGACACGCCCGGCATCCTCGACCACCCGCTCGAGGAGCGCAACACGATCGAGATGCAGTCCATCACCGCCCTCGCCCATCTCCGCGCCTGCATCCTCTACTTCGTCGACGCCTCGGAACAGTGCGGATACACGGTCGCGCAGCAGCTCGCGCTCTACAAGTCGATCCGCCCGCTGTTTGCCAACAAGCCCACCATGCTCGTCTTTAGCAAGATCGACGCGCGCGACCCGTCCACGCTCCCTGCCGAGCAGCTGGCCGAGATCGACCGGCTCGTGGCCGAGGACAAGCTCGAGGTCCTCAAGATGTCGAGCTACACAGACGAGGGCGTGATGGAGTCGCGCAACCAGGCCTGCGACAGGCTGCTGGCCGTGCGCGTGGAGCAGAAGCTCAAGGGGAGCAAGGTCGCGGACCGCATGAACATGCTGCACCTCGCGCTGCCCAAGCCGAGGGACGACAGGGAGAGGCCGGCGTTCGTGCCCGAGGCGGTGGCCGGCCGCGTCAAGTACGACCGCGAGGATCCGAACCGGAAGAAGCTGGAGAGGGACATCGAGGTCGAGGCGGGCGGTGCCGGCGTTTACAACGTGGACCTCAAGAGTGGGTTTCCTTTCCACCCTGTGCCAACGCGTGCTTCTTACCGTTTTGTGCGCTCGTGCAGAAAACTACCTCCTTGCGGACGACGAGTGGAAGCACGACTCGATCCCCGAGATCATGGATGGCCACAACGTGGCCGACTTTTTCGACCCGGACATTGTCGAGCGCCTCGACGCGCTCGAGGCTGAGGAGGAGCGCCTCGAGGCGGCCGGTTTCTACGACGAGGCGGACTACGAGCTCGACTCGGACGAGGAGCGCGTGCTGGCCCAGGCGTCCGAGATCCGCTCCAAGAAGGAGCTCAAGCGGATCGAGGCCAACCTGCGCAAGGTGCGCAACGGGCCCACGGTGTCGCGCATCGCCCGGCCCCTGGCTCGCAAAGCCCAGGTCGGCAAGGAGCTGGCCGAGATCGGCGTCGAGGTGCGCGGGCGCTCCAGGAGCGTGGTTCGCGGTGCGAGGGACAGGTCCGAGGGCGCCGTGGCCATGGAGGGCGTGGAGACGGCGCGGTCGGCGAGCCGGGCGAGGAGCCGTAGCGCCGCGGCGAGGGAGCCCAGCGCGGCCGGGCTGCGCGACGAGGGCATGGTGCGCAAGGCCGAGAAGATGAAGGCCAAGTCGCAGACCAAGCGGAGCCTGCACGGGCGCAAGGGCGAGTCGGACAGGCACATTGCCGTCAAGCTCCCTAAGCATCTGTTTGCGGGCAAGAGGGGCATGGGCAAGACGGAGCGGCGGTAGTCGGTGCTTTCTGGTGGACTGGTTGACGGATGAGCTGAATTCAACAATCCATTTCGTGTTCCGCTACGTGGAGAAATGCGAGAAGTGCAGTCCACGAGATTGAAGCAGTCGGCAGTGCAACCACAACCGACCATTGGCGTGAGATCCATGGGTGACAAACAGCGTTGTTCGTGGGATTAATGAGGCCGATCAGACGCCAGGAGCCATAATCTCCGGATTCCAGCACGGTGATGTCACTATGTGCGTTGACTGGTACACACAGAAGCGCTCAACGTCCACGCTTCGATGACACGCCACACAAACAGTATTGAAGCGATCGCGATTAGTTGGCACTCTGTTGGATCGCCGAGCAGCCTTCCCCTGATGAGCTTGGGAGCTTGGGTCCGCCCAATCGGTTGCACCGATCACGTGGCCACGGTGCCGCTGGAGACCCAGAGCCAGATCGAGCAAAAGGGGGAAAGGTTCGAGTGTTTGCCTCAATGATGCGACACTGGTGGAGTTGGGGCCGGACCCCATGCAGAGCCAGGGTGGTCCGCACAGCCCCGTCGTCCCGCCCGTCCTGCCGGTGCAAGATTGCCAACACAGAAAACATCCACAAGCATAAGCATCATCCTCACATTCGAAAGCCATATCCGCTGGGTAAAGGGGGTGGCGTGCTGTGTGTGAACCTCTTCAGCGCCCCTGAGGCCGCTTCGGAGCACCCGTCCTGTGCTCGCACTCAGTAGCCACCGTAAGGACCAATCTCCCGCTTAAATCAATCTATGCTATCTTAGTCAAGTGGTTACGACGGTGGATTCAATGAATCTCCGGCGGCCCTGGTCGTTGGGAGTTTTCGGAGCAGTCCCACTCCCGAAAGGGGCGAGAGTTCGAATCTCTCAGATAGCACAGAGCCGCTTTTTGCACCATCTGTCGCCAAAACCGAATGTTCGGCGACCGGTTGCATTTGAAGAGGACTTTGGACTCTCTTTTGTGGAGTTGAGCCTGACAAGGACGCCGGCTGTGGGCGCACAATCTCTCGTCGATACCAAAAGCGTGCGTAAGTCCCAGTCCCAGCCCGACACACTCCACGTGTCACGAGTTCGCGAGTTACGAATCCCATGCGGATAAGAATCCCCCATCGGGATCCGTTCCTGGATCCGCTTCACTCGAGTCCTCACTGTGCACACCGTTCCGCCGAGCAATCACGCGCTCCAAACCGCAAGCCTCGACCCCTGCTGACCCCACGAGTAGCGACCGCGCCATTCCCGAATTGTCCATGGGCTCCAGGCTTTGCCATCGACTGGAAGACTTTTTCCAATAATCGCAGCAGACGTATTTGGCATTCGGACTTGCTCCACCACAAGTCCTCGCAGGAGATGATGTGCCTTGCCTCGTGTGAAGGACCGGGCCACCCGGAGGGCCTTGACCAGGGGCCGGCCGCACAGAAGGTTGGTTCGTCGAGGTCCTGCCGTAGGCCCTGAGGTGATTAGAGGTGAACTTGACCTTGGAATGGCGCTGAATCCGGGGTTGCTTGGGTTGTTTACGGGGACGGGGGACTCGGGAGCTCCGTGAGGAGGATCCGAGGACCCAGGCGCTCGGAGAACGGCACGAAGAGGGTAGTTTGATGTCGATTGACGACGGAAGACCTCTACATGGGCTCTCTGGCCGTTCCTTTTATGGTTTTCCCCTGAATGTCTGGGACATGTCTGGGACACCGTGTCCGGGATATCGTGTCCGGGACATGTCCGAGACCGTCCTAAAGAGTTGTTCTCGCAGAGGTCCGTGGCCTAGGATTTCCGCCTAGTGAGGCGGCCCCGACCTCCACACTCGTCGTGTCGAGCGATCCGCGGCTACCACCCCTCCAGCTCCGGAGCCAGCGAGAGAACAAGGTCACTTCCTCGACGTTCGTATCCGGTATGTCTAGCACGACTGCGCGGCATTCGCGCAGGGGCAAGCACCTGACGACGATAGCCCGACGGAGCTCGTCCCATCTTCAGCCTGCTTCACCGCCCTTGTAGGTACTCGCTGCAGGACCGAATAAAAGGAAAGGCAACTTGTTGCAAACCACAGAAACTACAATTGACCAGCGCTAGTTGGGTTCCGACCGCCAAAACATGTCTCATCGCTGCCACCTCACAATCGCCACCGAGTTGGCCTGGCGCATTGGATTCCTCGGTTGACCTTCCGCTGTTGTCCCAAAGCAAAGGAGGTCCCTATCGCCAAGGAGCTTGATCACTTGGTCTTCTCGACCCAGCTGTGCACCCTTGGTTCCCCATGCACAGACGACATGGTCAGCCCAAGATGCTGCAGCTCGCAGAACCTCGTCGTTCGCTGGACCGACGAGGTCAGCGCTACCCTTTCCCTTCGAAGCAATCAGAGCAAACAGATTGGTGAAAGCGATTGCGCCGTAGCCCTCGTTTCTGGCCCACTTAGCGAATCTCTTGACCGTTTGGTCCGCAGTTTTCTCGTCCGCCACCGAAGGGGACTGCATGATCATCAGCACCCGAGGGCGCGAGGGGTCCCAAGCGTGCCGGAGAAGGTAACGGTACCGCTCGCAGGGAGAGAACAGTGCGAGCTTGGAAACCAAGTCCTCCTCGTGGGTGCGCGTGATAGTCTTCTCGATGACCGGATCCTCTTGCACAAGCGCACGAGCCGGAGAAGGTGTCGCCGAGCTGCCGGCACGATCGGCGCCTTCGTGAACTTCCTGGCGCGCTGACATGCTCTGTGGAGATGTCTCCTCGCTATCGACTCTGGCAGGTTCCGGCAACTCCCCGCGCCGCGGCCGCAGACCCGAGCCCCTGCGTCTCACTCGCGGCTTCGAGGGCTCATCATCTTCGGAATCATGCAATGTAGCACAGGATTGCAGGTCCGGGGATTCAAGGCCCCCGCTCTGTCGGGGGGACACGGGTCCCGCCGACGGCTCGCAGGTTTCCTCGGCGATGTCCTTCGTGCTGAGGCAGACGCGCTTCGCGTCCAGCTCAATTTTGCACGCTTCTCCGTCTGTTGCCTCCCAGGTTCGCTTGATCCCGTCCGCAAGGGGAAAGGCGGGGTTGCGGTTCGAACACGACTCGGGAGCTGGTCCTTGCTCGAGTAGTCCGCCATCTCCCGGGCCATTTTCCCGCCTTGCGACAATTGATGCCTCCAAAACGCGCAACTTGTCCTCAAGCTCTCCGTTCTTCTGCCTCAATTGGGCATTTTCGCGGCGCGCATTTTCCAGGTCCTTTCGGCTCTGCTCCAAGTCCGCCCTCAAACGCTCTGCTGCAAAGAGCGCGTCCTTAGCGATGTCACGAGTAAGCTGGAGCTCAGCAAGGACAGAGGCCACGTCTGCCTGGTCAGTCATGGTTCGGTTACGGTTAGATTCGACGGGAGCCTTCACATCACACGGAGCGAGCAGCCCTGACACAACGACATAATCGCTGACGATTTGAATTTGTTTGTTTCATTGCGCTTTCGATGCTTCTTAGGCAGATGGATTCCGCACTCGGAGCATCCAGCCGGGAAGACATTTGAGATTCATCTCGCCTTTCGGGAGTGGGACTGCTCCGAAAACTCCCAACGACCAGGGCCGCCGGAGATTCATTGATCCACCGTCGTAACCACTTGACTAAGATAGCATAGATCGATTTAAGCGGGAGATTGGTCCTCACGGTGGCTACTGAGTGCGAGCACAGGACGGGTGCTCCGAAGCGGCCTCAGGGGCGCTGAAGAGGTTCACACACAGCACGCCACCCCCTTTACCCAGCGGATATGGCTTTCGAATGTGAGGATGATGCTTATGCTTGTGGATGTTTTCTGTGTTGGCAATCTTGCACCGGCAGGACGGGCGGGACGACGGGGCTGTGCGGACCACCCAGGCTCTGCATGGGGTCCGGCCCCAACTCCACCAGTGTCGCATCATTGAGGCAAACACTCGAACCTTTCCCCCTTTTGCTCGATCTGGCTCTGGGTCTCCAGCGGCACCGTGGCCACGTGATCGGTGCAACCGATTGGGCGGACCCAAGCTCCCAAGCTCATCAGGGGAAGGCTGCTCGGCGATCCAACAGAGTGCCAACTAATCGCGATCGCTTCAATACTGTTTGTGTGGCGTGTCATCGAAGCGTGGACGTTGAGCGCTTCTGTGTGTACCAGTCAACGCACATAGTGACATCACCGTGCTGGAATCCGGAGATTATGGCTCCTGGCGTCTGATCGGCCTCATTAATCCCACGAACAACGCTGTTTGTCACCCATGGATCTCACGCCAATGGTCGGTTGTGGTTGCACTGCCGACTGCTTCAATCTCGTGGACTGCACTTCTCGCATTTCTCCACGTAGCGGAACACGAAATGGATTGTTGAATTCAGCTCATCCGTCAACCAGTCCACCAGAAAGCACCGACTACCGCCGCTCCGTCTTGCCCATGCCCCTCTTGCCCGCAAACAGATGCTTAGGGAGCTTGACGGCAATGTGCCTGTCCGACTCGCCCTTGCGCCCGTGCAGGCTCCGCTTGGTCTGCGACTTGGCCTTCATCTTCTCGGCCTTGCGCACCATGCCCTCGTCGCGCAGCCCGGCCGCGCTGGGCTCCCTCGCCGCGGCGCTACGGCTCCTCGCCCGGCTCGCCGACCGCGCCGTCTCCACGCCCTCCATGGCCACGGCGCCCTCGGACCTGTCCCTCGCACCGCGAACCACGCTCCTGGAGCATTCAGTTCTGTCTGTGTCGCCAGGGACGTCGCGGAGTGGCCCGAGGTGGTCACAACCCTGGTAACCAAGAAACTAAGTCAAGATCGCAACTCCTCGTCCGATCGGCCGCAGATTCCCGAAGAACGCCACTTTGTCGCCCGGGGATCGCGGCAAAGCGTAGGATCGGACTCCCCCTCGGGGGGAAGCGCCACCGATCGGAGGAGCGTCCCGAGCCGTCACTGGCTGCCCGGCCAAACACCGCAACCCCGCCCGCGCTGCACGGCGATGGAGGCAGCCGCGGAGCCGCGGACCAGCGTGACGCACCCGCTGTCGATCTCGTGGGTGCTGCCGGAGGCGCTGGTCGAGCGCGCGGCGGGCCCGCTGGCGACGGCCGAGCGGGACATCCTGGACGCGCTGATCGAGGCGGGGCCGCGCGCGTGCTCGCCCGCGGCGGCCCTCGCGCACGCCACGCCGCTGCCGCTGCTCGACGCCGGCGGGAACGTCGTGCGCGGCCCCGCCCGCCCGCTGCTGCCCGGCCGCCGCCGCGGCAACCTCGCGCTGTCGTCGATGCCCGGCAAGCGCGTGCGGGTCGAATCGGGCCCCGTCAACGGCCGCGCCTCCGTCAAGCGCGACCTGGCATTGGACTTTTGCCGGCTGGCCGCGCTGGGCTTCCGCGCCGTTGTGTGCTGCATCGGCGCCGAGGAGATGGATTTCCTGGGCGCACCCCTGGCCCGCTACGAAGAGGTCGCCAGGTCAAACGCGATCGAAGTCGTGCGGATACCCCTTGTCGAAGGGAGCCATCCCGATCGCCCGTCGGACCTGGATCCCGTGCTGGAGCGGATAAGGGAGGTCACGGACGCCGGGGGCAACGTGCTCGTCCACTGCCGTGGGGGACTTGGCCGAGCCGGCGTCGTCGCCTGCTGCTACCTCTTGCGGACGGGGCTGATACGCTCCAAGCTGCCACCGGACGATCGGGACGACGTCCCGGGACCTTGGAGCCGCTCGCTGCGCTACGACCAGGCCAGGGCGATGGAGACGCTTGGGGAATCCATGCGGACAGCGCCCGCTTACGCGGCGAAGCAGGGTGCTTCTTCGCCGCGGCGGATTGCCGGTCGTTGGACGGAGGGGCCGTACGCCGTGCCCGCAGCCGAGCGCAACGCCCGCGAACTGCTCGCCGACGGCGATCTGTGCGGTCGGACGCGTGTGGCGGACGGAATCGAGTGGGCGGATGCCGTCGCCTGCGACGGCTCGGGATCGTGCCGCTTCGAGGCCAGCGAGTGCGACGCCTCGGCACGGGCGATCCAATACGTCCGCCTTCGCCGCAGCCACAAGGCGATAGAGACGCGGCAGCAGGAGGCATTCATCCACGAGTACGCGAGATACCTGAGGCACTGCTAGATTGTTTTGCTTTGTGATTATGCTTCTTTAATATTACTTGATTCCAGAAACGGGGCGGGACGAAGTGACGTGACATGTTGCACCCAGTCCGCAGGCTGCCGGCAACGTCAAACTCGGAACCCTTTCCCGGGGCTCCCGCCCCTCGTCGGGCGCAATGGAGTTCATAAGGATAACCAAGGTAAACACATGCACGTGCCTCGGCACCGAGCTGCGGTTTCCGGGGCCTGCGAAGCCCGGAGACGCGTACCTCCGACGCCCGTCAAGTGACCAGGGCACCACGCACCTCTGCCGGGATCCCGCCTCTCCTCGACCCGCGTCTGACCCACGTACCTCCTCCACACGTACAATCGCGTCGCTGCAGGTCCAGGGCGTGTTCTTTGAGAAGGGCCGGAGCCCGTCCCGCTCCTGCGGGGCCCTGCACCTCACCTCCCACCACCTGCTGTTCGTGCCGGGAGAGAACGAGCCGGGACAGGAAGTCTGGGTTCGCATGCCTCCGCGGAACGCTCAATGACCGCGGACGCTCATTCGCGGACCCCGGTAGATCTGCTACTCGACCATCCACTCGGTGGACAAAAAGTCGACGACGCAGGACGGTTTCTGCCCCCTGTACATTGCTTGCCGCAACTTTACGTTCGTGAGGCTTTTCATTCGGCGGGAGCAGGAGTGCAATGAGGTCTACGCGACGCTGCAGCGCCTCATGAACATCAGTGGGGACTCCTTTCTGGCGATCCACGCGCATTCGCGCTGATTGAGCGCGTTGTTAGCCTCCATCGAATCCCTCTTCTCCTTCTACTACTCTCCTGTCGTGCCCTTCACCTCCACGGGCGGTTGGAAGGTCTACGATCCCGCCAAGGAGTTTGCCCGCCAGGGGCTCGGCACCGCGACCCGGGAGTGGCGGCTGACCGACATCAACGACGACTACTCCTTTAGCCCGACGTACCCGCGGGTGCTGGCTGTGCCGGCCAAGATCAGCGACGCCGTGCTCAGCTACGCGGTCAAGTTCAGGAGCAAAGGGAGGCTGCCGGCGCTGAGCTACCTCCACCGCAAGAACATGGTGGGTAGTGTTCGAACCAGGCTCATTTGTGCTGTCGGCTCGCAGCTCCTGACTTGTGGGGCTGCGCCAGATCTCGATCACGCGCGCCTCCCAACCGCTCAGCGGGCTCTCATCCAAGCGGTCGGTCCAGGACGAGAAGCTGGTCGAGTGCATCTTCACCTCCGGAATCTCCCCCTCTACAAACAATCTGATCGTCGACGCCCGGCCGACGGTCAACGCCATGGCCAACTCGGTGACCGGCGCGGGGATCGAGTCCATGGAGAACTACAAGAACTGCCGGCTCAGCTTTTCGGGGATCGACAACATCCACGTGGTGCGGGATAGCTTCAACCGTGTCCTTGACGGTGGGTGGTGCCGCTCCAGGTGAAACTGGCGTGCTGAAGAGATTCCAGCAATCGAGGACTGCCGCGGACCCCTTCCGATCGACAAGCTGGAGCGATCGGGCTGGCTGCGGCACATCCGCAACATCCTAGACGCCACGCTCACCATCGTGCAGAGCGTCCACCTGTTCAACTCGCACGTCCTCGTGCACTGCTCGGATGGGTGGGATCGGACTTCGCAGCTGGCATCCCTGGCCATGCTGTGTCTGGATCCCTATTACCGGACTATGGAAGGCTTCGCCGTCTTGGTGGAGAAGGAGTGGGTGAGCTTCGGGCACAAGTTTGCCATCCGGTGCGGGCATCTTTCCCGGGACGAAAAGGCCAAGGGCACCGACGACATTGATTCCGCGCTGCCGGATTTTGGGCCCTCGACGGCCACGGCACTGCGGAGCCAGCTGACGAGCGCCGCCAAATCCGCGGCGAACTTTTTCCGGCAGCAGGCCGGGAACGCCACGGGCACGCCTCCCCGTGCACCATCGCCGTCTGTCCACCGGGACACGGCCGAAACCGTCCACTCCTCCAGCCCAAATTCCGCCGCACCCAAGGACGTGGCTCCGGTTTTCACGCAGTTCCTGGACTGCGTTTACCAGATCTGGCGCCAGTTTCCGACGCACTTTGAGTTCTCGGACCGCTTCCTCGTGCAGCTCAACACCCACCTTTACTCGTGCCAGTTTGGGAATTTTCTGTTCAACAACGAGCGTGAGCGCTCGTCGTTCCGCGACGCCCATGGGAAGCCGATCGAGGAGTGTACCTACTCGGTCTGGGACTGGTTCGCCTCGCAAAAGAAGGACGATTTTGTCAATCCTGCCTACATCATACCGGGGGACAGGGCGGCAACGCAGGGCGCGCAGCTCGGTTCGGGGCAGTGGAACGTCGCGGAGGACGACCCAGAAATCCTCTTTCCGCTGACGCGGGATTCCAACCAGCGCGATCTGCTCGAGTTTTGGAGGACGCTTTTCTTGCACAGCGACACGGTTTTCGACGGCATGGAGCAGGTCGAGATCGACCGAGGCACGGCTGCCCTGGATACGTCCGCGTCTGAGGTCGACGTCAGCGCGGTCCGCGACCTTGGTGGTGGCTCCCCGGGGCCACGAAAGCCCAGCATTGGACCAGCGTCAGGGGCGGGGCAAGCGGCTGAATCCCCCGTGCAGCCCGGCTCGCAACGCCCCGTGGCAATGGATTTGTCCGCCGCTCGTGCGGGTGTCGTGGGCACCGTCGGACCGACATTCGAGAGCAGCGTTGTGGCTCCTATCGCCGGTGCTTTGGACGTGACAAATCCTTGGGCGTCACCGGATCCGCTTCCACCGCCCGAAGCACCGCGGCCCCTAGCCGTCGGGAACGGCCACTCCCGCATTCTGTCGGGTAACGCTCCGTCGGCCGCATTGGGACCTTCGAAGGATGCTCAGTCGTTTTCAACGATCGAGGGACCGCCAAAGACGGCTACAACACCGGACGTTGTACCGAAAGCCGAGATAGGGGCTTTGCCGGATAAGGTGCTTGGTGGAACGCCTCCGCAGCCCGCCCAATCAGCGCGCGAGAGTGTGCCAGTGCCAGAAGAACGTGACGGAAACTGGCATCCATTGCTCTGAATAAACCATTCACGCGAACAAGCTCCCATGCCTCAGCTAGTTGCAAAGTGCCGTAGTCAGATCAGAAACGCTCCTTCAGCCTCGCCCCAATGGTCCGCAAACGAGAGTATACCTAGTCAGGGCCGGGGTCAGACGTCAATCTCAAGGAGGTACCGAACAGACCGACCTTTCCGGGCGGAGATCCCATAATAAGGTCAACGACGGCGTCCCTCGCAAGCTTGATGTTGGCGAAGCTGCCCAAGATGTGTATCCGCGTGTCCGCGACCACTATCCTCGTCCGCGTCGCGTTTTCGATGGCAAAACGGGTCTTGCCATCCTTGCCGGCAATGCGGCCAATGGCCCGCGACAAGTTGTCACCCCGCAACGTCTTGACGTCCTTGATTTCGAAGGTGTCGATGTACAGGTCGTCCAAACGCAGGAGTGCCACGGCGTCCTGAACGTGGGCATTGCCATGAGCGACGTCCTACCACCGGCTCAACGCCATGCTCACATCAACATCAA
The DNA here is from genome assembly GCA_025558095.1 of Hyaloraphidium curvatum. NCBI lineage: Eukaryota > Fungi > Monoblepharomycota > Hyaloraphidiomycetes > Hyaloraphidiales > Hyaloraphidiaceae > Hyaloraphidium > Hyaloraphidium curvatum. Next base: position 365,326 of record JAIVFI010000013.1, read on the forward strand.
AACCCAAAGCGAATGCCTTGACAAAGTCCGCCCCCTTCTGAACGGCGCCGGTTTCTTCCGTGTGCTGGCTGTTTCGGATCTCGACGGCTTTTGCCTTCAGGTTCATGCGGACCTGGAGCTTCATGTGCTCCACAAGCGGCACGTAAATCTTCATCCAGCTGTTCTTCAGCGGCGTCAGCCGGTGAGAGGGTATGGTGATTCGTCGGAAGTCTGCTTTGCCCGACTGACAGACGCGGGTCGGAGAAACGTCACGCCTTAGGTGTCGTTCTTGCCGGGCACGCCCGACAACAAGCTCACCCAATCGTCCGAGTTCTTCAGTTTCTTGAAGTTGGGCCGTTCCACGTCGTCGTCCTCGTCCATAGGGGCATCGTCGTCCTCGGCCCTCCGTTTTCCTTTCCGCGACGACCCGCTCTCCTCGGCAAGCTTCGCGGCGGCCTCATCGAGCTCCGCGGTCGTGATAATCTCCTCCTCGACCGGTAGCGGCGCCAGAACGCCCGCGGAGGCCATGGCAACGACGGGAAATGATTGTTGTTTTGTTTGGACAGAGACTCCCCTGCTCAGCACCAGTCATCAGTCTCACTTCATCGAAGTCCATACAGCAGCCATGATCGAGCGGAGATCAGAAAGCAATCCTCAACCGCGTCTAACATAGAAAAGAAGATAGGCGCCCTTGGACTGCTCGCATCGCAACCGTGTTAGGCACTGTGCCTGCGGAAACGTAGAAAAGCCCACCTTGACCTCGCTCTCCTGAATCATCGACACCCTTGAGTCGTCGAAATGGTACCATTGCCCGTGCCTGTAGCCGCTGCGCACAAATGCCGTGTAGTGGCCGCCGTTCAGGCCGCCGTAGTGGTTCTTTGACCGGCAGATCAGCGCCAAGCCACCACAAAGATCCCCGCACGGCCTCACCGAGATCGCATACAGGTCGTACACGTAGTTTAAGCCAGTGTGCGGGTCCTTGTAGCGCAGGCGAGGTCCCAAATCCAGGTCCCGGAGCGGAAAGTCGACAAACGTATCGACCTTGTTGCGAAAAGGCCCCTGGTAATAGAAGCGCTTGAGGTGCACCATGAGGATGTGGGGCAATCGGCTCAGCCAGAGCTGTTTCGTGCTCTTGCGAGGGACCTTGCACTTGGTGCACATCCATGCGTCCGAGCCGCTGAGCGACTCCTTCTCCAGGAACTTGTCGAGGCAATCCGCCAAAGTGACCGTGCGCACCAAGCTGGTGGGAATCGGAAGAGACAGGTACATGAAGGTGTTGAAGGTGATCGAAGTCTGCAAAGCACATATGAGAAATGGACCAGGACCGGAGCCAAGCTCCACCCACCGTTCCGCAAGTCAGGCACTGCAGCATGGAGCCCAGTTGCCCCTGGAAGTCCTTGACGACGATGCTGTTGTTGATCTTCGTGTACCGGCTCCATGCTCGGCGCGACTGCTCGATCTCGGGTAGCTTCTCCTCGGCCTCCTCCTCCGCCTTCGTCAACGGCGGGGGCGCTTTGGCTGATTTGAGCCGCCCCTGGTTTAAATCCTCGTGGACAGCGTCCATTAGGAAGGCGAGGAACTCCTGCGAGTCGTGCTGCTCGTTCCCACGAAATTGGGGGGCAAACTGGCAGATGGCCTCCCGGAACTCGGCGGGAGACACAAACGGCAGCTGTGCCTGCCACATCGAGCGGATCAAGTCCGCGAAGCGTTCCGTGACGATTCCACGTGTGCCCATCGAGTTGTCCCTGTTCAGTACGTGCTTGTAGCTCCCGTCGCGGAAGAACCGCGCCAAGCTGACAGTCCCGCTCAGACACTGGATGGTGGAGTTCATGAAGCACGTGTTTCCGAGGTTCCGGAGTCCGGTCAGGCCGATCTCGGTCTCCGAGCCGCCTCCCATGCTCGAATAAGTCGACGCAGAGAGATAATCCGGTTTCGGCGGGATCGCGGGAATGCCACCGCTCCTCGGCGACATGCCAAAATAGCGCGTGGGGCCGCCAGTCAGCGACGGGGAGCTTGCCCGAGGAACAAACATCTGCGCTGGGTTCGAAGAGATGCTGGGGGGCTTTGTTGGTATCGGAGGAGGGAACGTGACGCTGCGCTCAATCTGGTTGCCGCCAAAAGTCCCGCGCTGGTACTGTCCTGCGGGATCCAACGGCATCGGCGGGGCGCTCGGCGCCTGGTTGGGAGGAAAACCCGCTTTCGCCATTAATGCCGGCGGCTTCGGAGTCAGCGGCGGAGGAAGAGCGGGCCGTTGTCCCGCGTTGGAAGCAGAGGAAGGTGGATTCGGAGGCGTGCCCGGGGACGTCCCGGGGGGTATATATGCCGGCAAGCTGGAGGTGGCAAAGTTCGTGTCCGTCGGCGACAATGTTCGTGACGCCTCCATGGCTTGGAGTGCGGGGTAGTTGAAGCCGTAACCATAAAAGGGGTCGTCGAACCGTGCAGCTCCTCCCGAGCCGGCGCGAGAAAGCGTGGGCTTCGGGGCTAGCAAGGGAGCCGAGTTGACACGATTGAACGCGTTTTCGTTCCCCGATGGAGCGGAGGGGAAGGAGGAAAAGCCTTGGCTCGGCGTCGAAAAGCTTTGGTAGGGCGGTGCTGATGGTTGGAACCTGGACCTCGCGGAAGGGTTTCCGATCTGCGCGATGTGTGAGTGAGGCTCCTGTCGCGTCCAAGCTCGAACAGCCTCACATAGTCGTACGCGCTTCGCACGATGCCCTTGTCGGCGGCGGATTCCGAAAGGTCCGACTTGGGCTTCGCAGCGTCGCCATTCTCTTTGCCGCCCGCGGTCCTGTTGTTCATGGATCCATCTGGGCCGCACTTGCCCTCCACGTCGAGGCCTCCCCAGCCGTCTCCCATTTCGATCCAGTTCATCTCGCCCCCCGGCAGCGATCGCACAAATTTGATCCAAGCGTCGAAGCCGCCTTCAAGGAGCGCCGGAAGGCGTGCGGTCCGCGTTTGTGGGGAAGCTTCCTCCCACAATACCCTCACCAGGGTCCGAAACAGGGGACTCCCTGGATCACTGGAAGACTGGTCCAGGTAGACGACGAGGCTGTAGTTGGCCCGCTTTTTGAAGGCAAACGGGCTAGGAGAAGACAGGAAAGACGTCGTCCGTAGCCGCTGCTCTAGCAACGGACCAGAGAGTGGACCGTTGCTGGTGTCCCAGTCAGCACAGGTAAGAGAACAGAACGATAGCCTCCCTCACCTTTGCGAGGAGAACCATTCAGGCTCCATGCAGCACACGGCGCCAGTTTCCCAGACCTCCTGCTCCGCCGTCCCGGTCCGCGCAGCCTCAAGCCACTTGGGTCTTCTCCACGCAATGTGGCCCTGCGCATAGGGTTCCATGCCCCGTAGATCCAGAAAAAGGATGGAAGCTCGCTCCCCAGAAATATAGCCATGAACCTTTTCCGGCGTGATGACCGACGGCGTCGAAGGAACCAATGCCGGGGAGGCCATCGGCCGAGGCACTGCCGCTTGTGCCGCCAAGAACGCAGAAGGCCGGTTGAGCAGGTCGATGTCTTCCCTGGAGAAAACGCCACCGTGCGGCCTTTCGGGCTTCATGGGTGGCCCAGCATTTGCTGCACCTCCGAGGAAACCAGGGCCGTTGGCCCGTTGATCCCCTGGAGCCGGGTTTGACCCCAGCCGACGCTCCTCGTAAGCCTTCCTCTTGTCCTTTAGGTCTTTCTTCAGGCCCTCCAGCTTCTCGAGGACATCGCTGACAACGAGCCGCTTGAGCTTCAGGTAAGCGAGGTCGTTCTTGTGTTGGCCAAAGTCCCTGAGCTTCGGAATGACATCGAGAACGATGCTGTGCCGCGTGAAGGAGATATTGCATCGCATCTGAGCTTGGGCACGGTCGCTGGTTCGGTAGATCACCCACTTTGAGCCCCGCAGGAACTCGACGAAGGCATCCTCCTTCTTGCCCGCGGCAAAAGATGCCGCCGCCTTGGCGAGCAAATCCGGCCAACACAGCGGAGCAGACATCGATTAGCTTTCGTCACAACCCGTAGCTGGGCTCCGGGTGCCGACCTGGTCCAGGAGCTTCGCAGCGGTCGATGTCCACCGCGGCGCGCTGTGCGGCTCCGACACATCGACGGTCGCGCGCTCCGCCAGCGCCTGGATCGTCGGCGGCGCGTCGCTCGACATCCCGCGAGTTACGGCAATGCTGCGTGCCTCGATGTCACGCCATAACGAGGTCCCGGAGAATGAGGTTTCGTGTGGGTTCGTCACGCGACGCAACCATCAGCACCGTCTTCTCCGTCTCGACCGTCTAACTCTCTCAGGTCCTTTTCTATTCGTTTTCCTTCAAGCCGTCCAGCAACGGCGACAGATTGGAGGGCGAAGTGATCGAACGCGCGCAGTCTTCGCACCTCAGGCCCGACCCGCCGAGTACCTCCCAGATCGCCGCCTCCGGTCGACACCAGCTGCAAAACAGGCGACAAAGGCAAGCAGTGCAGCGCGCCTTGTTCACGTGCTGCAGGCAGAGGTGCTGCGACCGCCCGCAGTTTCGGCAGCGCGTCTGCTCCGCGCTGAACGTCAAGACCAGCCGCCGATCGACAACACAGCGTTCGCACATGGGAAATCCGAGATACGGGGGCAAGAGAGAGGTCCGGAAGGGGTTCTGGAAAAAGACCGCCAGCAATAGAACCCTCCCGGAGAGCCGCGAGAGACTGAGGGGGCCCTCAAACTCCTGGGAAGAGATCTTGATCCCAATCAACCCGATGCTATTGATGCAAGCACGTTCCGGCCCGCTTACAGGCTTCGTAGCGTGAACGGAGCCGGTGTAGTTCGGGTCCTTCCCAAACGCTGTTCGACTGGCAAAAAGGTCCCGCAGTTCGTCCTCAGAGTAGGATATCTCCGCACAACCGTGACATGAGAGGACGGAGAGCGATGTCATCGAATCCAAAATGCGATCGAGAGATTGGCGGGTGATTCCCGAGTAATCGAGCACGAGCCTCTCGCAGGCGGTCCGTGCAACGCGATCGTCGTCAAGCATCCGAAGAATGACCGCGTCGTCCACACGATCGATCTTTGTATTGTCGGTCTCCTGGCTCCGATAGAAGTCGATTTCCCGCCAGAGCGAGGGCGTAGTGAGGACCGCAGCCCTCCATCGCTTGGAAACACGAGACAATTTGTAGAGGGACGGGAGCCCAGGGGCGAGTGCACTCAGGATCTTGGCGAGGAGCTCGAATGGCAAATCTCCGATGCCAGTCGGCACGTCAGATTCGGCCATTGCAGTGTGTTGCGCGATCTATCGCGACCGTCGTCCGCGCCGCGCGGCCATCGGTCGCGATCGCGCGCGTTCTGTCGTGCCCGTATCCAGCACTCACACTGCTCGTGCAAAGCGATGGGACGCGTTCAGAACAGTGTCCTGCTCCTTCTGGGGCTCTGTGCTTGCTTTGCGGGGATTCATGCCGCGGCGGTCGGCCAGTGGAGTTCAGAAAGGCGCCTCATCCAGCTCGCGGAGGACCGGCAGGCCGAATGGATGGCGGAGGAGCAAATCTTCGCTCTCATTCGCCAGGGAACGCCCTTCATGGACGTCACGGACAGTGCGGCGTTCCGCGGGGAGTCGCTGCCCCCGGCTCCACTTAGCTCGGTCGCGATTCCCGAGGCCCCGGCGCACCAGGATCTCGTGAAAGGCTTGATCTCAAAGATCTCTACGTCCGGCATGAAAGAGTTCCTGAAAACCTTCACGGCGTTCAACACGCGCTTCTACAAGAGTCCCACGGGCGAGCAGAGCGCAAAGTACCTGCTCCAGAACCTGCAGGAGATCGCTGCGGCGCGCACCAAGCCGGACCTCGTCGACGTGCAGGTCACGCCCTTCCGCCACGCCGCCTTCAATCAACCCTCGATCATCGTCCGGATCAGCGCCAAGCAGAACGCCACCGCGCTGCGGCGGCGCGCCCCGCAGGAGCCGATCCAGCCCGACGAGGACGAGGTCGTGATCGTTGGGTGCCACCAGGACTCGGTCAACGGCTGGTTCCCGTGGGGACGCGCGCCCGGCGCGGACGACAACGGGTCGGGGACGGCGGCCGTCCGCGAAGTCCTGCGCATCCTGATGTCGGAAGGCTTCGTGCCCAAGCACCCGATTGAGCTGCATTTCAATGCCGCCGAGGAAGGCGGCTTGCTCGGGTCGCAGGCCATTTCGGAAGCCTATCGCAAGGAGAACCGCCGCGTGATTGGCTATCTGCAGCAGGACATGAACGGTTACCTCGGAGCTACCGGAGGCGAGCGTCGCGAGGTCCTGGGGATCGGGACCGATTTTGTCGACCCGGAGCTTTCCGCATTCCTGCGTAAACTGGTCGAGGAGTACAACCAGATCAAGGCAGTCGATACCAAGTGCGGCTACGGATGCTCCGACCACGCCTCGTGGAATAAGGCTGGGTATCGTGCTGCGTTCCCGTTCGAGGCGCCGTTTGGTGGGTTCCGATGCCTCACCTTTCAGCAGCCGTTCGACGCTAATCATCGACCGTCCAGAACAACACAACCCTCACATCCACACCGCGGACGACACCATCGAATACCTGTCCTTCAAGCACATCGCTCAGTTTGTCGAGCTCATCCTTGCCTTTGTCGTGGAACTGTCGTACGCGCCGTCGGCGTGAATGTATCGGTAGACGGAATTCGAATAGCCATTAAAATGCATTCTGTACACGATTCTGGGTTTTCATTCGCCGTCCTGCGACCCCTGCGCAGCTTAGTTCAGCGGAGGCTTGGGCAGCACCGGCACGGGCACCCTCGGGTCCGGCTGCAACGGCGGCGGCTGCAAGGGCGGCGGCTGCATGAGCGGCGGGAGCGCAGGCGGCGGGGCATCGGTGCCGTAGTACGCGTGCTGCCTCGGCTCTCGCGGGTAGGGCGGGTACATGCTCTGGCCCATGTAAGGATCGTACGGGATCCCCATGCCGTCGTAGGGCCCCGGCGGCATGGGGGAGGGCCCCGGCGGCGGCGGCATGCGCGGGTAGTAGGCCGCGGGGGGCGGGTACACGGGTGGCGCGGGATGCATCCACGCGGGGTCCGGGTACCCCGGGGGCTGCGCGTACAGCGGGCCGAGGGCAGGCGGGTAGCCCGAATACGGCGGCATCATCGGCGCGACGGGCGGGGCAAGGTAGGGCAAGGGGAGCGGGCTTCGTGTGGTCGGTGGGTTGTTGCGCAGGGGGGGCTCTGCGGGGGGCGTCGGGGTCGAGTGGTTGGACGGGGTGGGGCGGCGATCTGCCAACGACGGCGGGTCAGGACACCAAAGGCTGGGCGGTAACCCGGGCCCTACCAGCTGGAGCAGTGCTGGTGTGCGAGCCGTGGCCGGACGGCGTGGCCCCGTCGGGCACGAACTCGGGGTACATCTCGTTCGGGATGGCGATGTCGGCAAACAGGGGCAGCGCCGACGGCGCCTTCAGCAACGCCGGCTCGGTGGTGTCCTCCTTGGTGTAGTACGACACGAGGTGCTGGCGCCGGTTGTCCGCGGTGCAGATGGAGAGCGCCTTCTTGACCAGGCCATTCTCCTTGAGCACAAAGTCCTGCTGCGCCTGGTCGGCGCCCGCCTTGGCCGGCTTGGGCGCGCCCCTGCGCTTGGGCTCGATCTCCTTGTACAGCAGGAAGGAGCCGTGGATGCGCGACGGCGACCAGCTCTTGCCGTCGGTCCAGCGCTTGATGCCCGACTCGTCCTCGTCCCACACGAAAACCGCGCCCGAGCGCACGGCCTCGCTGCGCTCCGACTCGGACAGCCGCCGCGGGATGCGCCGCAGCTTGCCGAGCCGGCACGCCTCGAAGAGCAGCAGCGCGTCGTTTGTCGACTCGATGCGGCCGAACCACGTCTCGGTGACCATCGCGGCGGCGACGCGGCGCGGACTCGGGGAGGCGGGCCGCGCTCGGTCCGCGTCGGCCGCGGCGCCGGCGTCCGCCGGTCGGGGGGCTCAGCGATGAATCAGCCGCGAGGATGTGGGGGTGCCCCGCCGCGCTGCTGCCACCGCCGTCCGCTCGCCCGGCCCGGCCCGCGGCAGAAGGCTTCCGGCGCAACGAACGCCGGGCACGAAGCGGCGCCGCCCGCCGCGGGAGGGAGTGGCCGGGTGACTGGGTAGGGCCGGCAGAACCTTCGCGACTAAAACTCAATTTTGAACAAGGCTCCGCACTTTCTTGTTCCTTGGCTTCCTTTTCCGACCCCAATGGCCGATCACGATCGCGGCAAGGGGACCGGTCACACAAGCGGACAGCTCTACTGAACGTCGTTACGGAACGATACCCTGAAAAGCTGGACGGTTGTTCTGTGCTTTCGTTGCACGAGCACCATGACGGGTTGCCCCTTTGGCTGAAGGGACCCTTTCTGAGGCATCCGAGCTCGCCACGATGCCATACCATCCACGACACCGCGGTGAAAGAGATCGCGGCGGATAGGCTTGGCGCTCGTGGTTGCGGCCACCAGTTGCAGTCACATGAATGGGTATCGGGTATTGTCTCATTGCCGACACAGAACCAACAGAAGAAAATCAAGCCCGCGGCATTATCGCTCGGGATCCACGTTGAACGACGCGAGATCCAGGTCCGTCCACTGGAGAACGGGTTCGGCTCAGCATGGCCACCGATCGGCTGCGACACTGAGGACGCACCTTCTTCTCGCTCTCGGGGTCGATGTCTGGCCGAAAGAAACGGGAAGAGGCGTTGCGAATCGCAGAAGGGGAGGTTGGAATGAAGCTGGCGCCGAGGCGTGCGGCAATGCCCACCGTCCTCCCTCTCCTCCGCGGTCAGGGGCTGGTGTTCCCGCGGCACGTCGACGTCTGGCCGCGGCCAATGCCAAAAGTAGGTAGAAGTCGGAAGAACATAACAGTTTGGGTTTCCGTGGTCCGACCGGGCAAAGAAACGCGTCGCCGTCAGTCGGGCCCCGAACCCCGCGTCCCTCGCGCTCCGGCCCACCGTCGTCGGGCAGCTTCTCGAACGGCTCCTCCAGCATGTCGAAGTTGATGTTTTGGTGCAGGAACGAGGTGAATTGGGAGTCCTGGGAGCGCCAGCCGGGAAGAGGGAGCGAGCGGAAGGTGGGGCCGGAGGACGCGTCCGACGCGAGAGAGGCGGCGGCCGTGAGTGCTCTCCTCGCCAAGCATGCATGGGGGACTGGCACCATTGTATCGCCTGGCCCGCCGGCAGCTGCGGCCTCGGGACTGAGCACGGGAGGAAGTGGTTCTGGAGTCAACATTCACAACGATCATTGGCCGAACGACGCGTGTTGCCCGCCGCCGATTACACTAGATATCATGGTTGGAGCGCGGATTACGCCTTCATATCGCGCGCCGTCGTTGAGGAAGAGTCATTTGATGCTCCGGCAATCGAACGCCCGCCCAGGAGTGTGCTCCGTGCCGGAATCACTCTCCACGCTCCACGGCGGCCATATAATCGTCCAATTCGGCGTCCAGTCGCGAGGCGGCGACGCTGGCGTCCTTGAGCATGTAAGAATCAAGATCCTTATCGAGATCTTCCTTGCTCAGCGGTCCGCCGCCGCGGCCCCTGCCTCCGCGGCCGCCTCTCCGGGCCCCGCGGCCTCTCCCGCGTACGGGATCCGCGGCGGCGCCCCTCTGCGCACCGCGGGCGCCCCCCCTGGCGGCGGCGCCGGCGGTCGTGCCCCCGCGGGCCCCGCGTGTGCCGCGCTGCGGGAACACCACGCCGCGAGCCGCCGAGCCGCGCTTTGCGACGAAGCCGCGCTGGATCTGCGCGCCGCGGGCGGGCGGCGTGCCGCGGGCGGGGGCGCCCCTGCCGCGCGCCCGCTGCGCCAACGCGCCGCGCACGATCTCCTGCCGCTGCTGCGGCGTGACGGGGGCCGCGCCCTGCCTGCGCGCCATCACCGCCGCGTGGCGGTCGGCCTGCTGCCGCGCCGCCGCGCCGTCCTGCCGCAGCTGCGCGAACCTGCGATCGCCACACAGCGGAGACCACGGCAACAGCGAACAGGGAAGGAGGAACAACCACGTCAGTGTCTGCGTGCGCGCCGCCCTCGTCCGCCCACCTCGCGGACAGCGTCGTCGGCTGCGCGGACCCCGCAGGCGGCGCCGCCGGCGCCGGCGTGACCGTGCGCGCCGCCCCGTTGGGCGCGCCGCGCGCAGACCCGCGCGTGTTGCCGCGCACCATGGCGGATGCTGCGGGCGCGCGGTGACGACGGGGGTTGGGGGGAGGGGGATGATCGTTCGCGGGCCGCGCGCGCGGCGCGCGGTTCCTCCATACCCACACGGGTCCGCTGCAATTCTCACGGTCTCGGCGGCCGAGGCAGATGGCAGATCCCGGCACGTCATCCAATGCAGGCCCATCTGCACCGTCCGCCGGGGCGGAGCCGCCGCAGGTCCCCGTGGCCCCGGTGCAGGACGCAGACAACCCTCCCCCAGGCCTGGCGCCGAATGACCCCGCTGGCCCGGCTTCCGACCCACGTCCACCCCCGGAGACCGCAAAAGAGCCCGCAAGTCCCGTGCAGGCCAAGCCGGCCGCGGGATCCCGGGCCCCAAAGGGCAAGCAGCCCCCGGGCAAGGGAAAGGATCCCAAAGGCAAGGCCGGGGAGCAGAGCAAGCAGGATGCAGCCCTGCAGCAGCAGGCCGCCGAGATCGAGGCATTGAAGGCATCCTGCTCGGCCAAGGACGAGGAGACAAAGGGGCTGAACGCGCGGCTGGAGGAGGAGAAGCTGGCGCGGAACCGGGCGGACCTGGAGCGGGTGGGCGACCTTTTCTGACGCCCGCCTCTCGGAGAGCCGACGTACGTTCATCCAGGGCAAGGCGATGGAGCAGATCGCGGACCTGCAGGCCATGCTGGACGGCCAGCGGGCTGCTCTGGCGGGCAAGGAAGCCGAGCTCCTCGCCCTCGTCGAGGCGCACGCCTCCGAGATCCAGGTTCGCACCCCCACGCGACCCCGGCACCAATCGAGCTCATCCTCGCCCCCGTACGTCACAGCACCTCAAGGGCCAGAACAAGGCCGCCCTCCACACGCACGAGCGCCGTACCACCGACCTCGCCTCGCGATTCGGCGCCGTCGCCGACGCCGAGCGCACAGAGCACCACGCCGAGCGCGCGGCGCTGCTGGCGGGCCAGTTCCGCCTGCGGGAGCGGATCGGCGAGCGCGAGGCCGAGGCCAGGGAGAGGCTGGCGGTGGCTTCGGCCGAGGCGGCGGGTTTGGTCGCGGAGGCCAGGGCGAGGCTCGAGGCGCAGGCCGTGGCGATGTCGGCGGCGATGGATGCGAGGTTACACGCTGCAAGGGAGGAGGCGGAGCGGGCCCGGGCGGCCGAGGCGGCGAGGGCCGAGGAGCTGAGGGCGGGCCAGCTGGCCGAGGCGAGGAAGCTGCACGAAAAGCAGGTCGCGGTGCTCAAGCAGTGGTTCAAGGACGTCACGACCTCGAACTCGTCGATGATCGCCACCCTCAAAGTGGGTAGCGCGATCATCCGCGCACGCTTCGCTGACCGCTGTAATTCAAGGACGAGACGGAGAGGCTGCGCGCGGCGATCGACGCGACGGCGGCCAAGTACGAGCGCAAGCTAGAGGCCCTCAGGAAGGAGCTGGATGAGGCGAGGAGGGAGCTGGATGCGGCAAAGTCGTCCGCGAGGAATCGATGAGGTGGCGGTTGCAAAGCTGCGCCCGTTCCGGGCTCGACGACCATTCGACGGTGTCCGTTCCGCGTCAAAGACGGTCCTCTGCACTCCACCGGGCAGCGATGCCGACCAACAGCGTCCACGCGCCCGGCAAAGACCGGCAGGTCTTCGATGCGGTCTTTGAGCAAATCGCCTCCGAGGTCGTCGGGGAGCTGCCGACCTACGACGACATGTCGGCGCACGGCATCGCGTGGTTCCGGAAAGTGGGGGCCCACCGAGGCATCCTGTTGCCAGCTGACCGACGATTTCCGACCCATCGCCGCCCAGAACCTGTACTACAACGTCCCCGGAGGTCGGAATGGCTCCCGGTCGCCCTCGGTCCCGCTAACCGCAGTCCGCGCTCATTCCAGGCAAGCTGAACCGCGGGCTGTCGGTCGTCGCCTCGTTCAAAACCCTGAAACCGGAGCACACGGAGGAGGAGCTGACCAAGGCCAACATCCTCGGGTGGTGTGTGGAGCTGGTGCGCTTTTCTCCCGTCTCCTCTCCCCGGGCCCGGGCCTGACCCGAGCCCGTCGGGCGCGCCCCGAAGCTCCAGGCATTTTTCTTGGTGTCGGATGACATCATGGACGGCTCGAAAACGCGGAGAGGGCAGCCGTGCTGGTACCGGGTGGTGCGTGGCCGCCGCCGCCGCGCCGGCCCGCCGAGGAACTGATCCCCGCCCAGGAGGGCGTCGGCATGGTCGCCATCAACGACGCCTTCATGCTGGAGTCGGTCATCTACAAGCTGCTGAAGCAGCATTTCCGGAAGGACGCCTGCTACCTGGACCTCATCGAGCTCTTCCACGAGGTCACGTACCAGACGGAGCTGGGGCAGATGATGGACCTCATCACGGCACCAGAGGGGGACGTGGATCTGAGCCGATTTTCCCTGGCAAAGTGGGCCTTGCGGGTAACGCGACGGCACGCCCCGGGGCCTCACGCTCGGCGGGCCCGGCAGGTACAAGTGGATCATAAAGTACAAGACCGCATTTTACTCCTTCTACCTCCCCGTGGCCCTTGCCATGCACATGGTGGGATTTGAAGAGACCACCGTGGCGGGCGGAACGCTCATTCGGACCTCTGCCAGACCGGGCTGACGAACCCGGCGGCCTTCGACGCCGCCCGGTCGGTGCTGCTGCCCCTCGGCGAGTATTTCCAGGTCCAGGACGACTACCTGGACTGCTTCGGCGATCCGGAGGTCATTGGCAAGATCGGAACGGACATCGAGGACAACAAGTGCGGGTGGCTGATCAACAAGGCGCTGATGATCTGCACGCCGGAGCAACGAAAGATTCTCGACGTGAGAGAGCTCCGTGTACCGCTTCCCACCGGTCTGACGCTTCTCGCGTGGATGGCAGGAGAACTACGGCCAGAAGGACCCGGCAAAGGTCGAGAAGGTGAAGCAGGTGTACCGGGACCTGGACATGCCCGCCGTGTTTGCCAAGTACGAGGAGGACTCGCACAAGGAGATCACGGAGCTGATCGCGGGCATCGATTCGTCGCTCATCAACCCCGTGATCTTGACCGACTTCATGGCCAAGATCTACAAGAGGACGAAATAGAGCCCACTACGGCTGTGGCGGCAGCCAAAACGCCCCCCTGGGACGGTCGACCTGTCGACGTGCGAAGGATTGCGCCGATCCCTGCTCTCCTTGCTGGACTTCCGCGACTGTCCGGTAACCCATGGCCCGCAGGATGTTGACGGTGACGTCCCCGATCGTGCCCGACCCCTGGGCACTGCGCGGCCGAATGTCGTCCAGGGAGGCTCCGCTGATTGCGTACGGCCGCATGAGCCAGTCTCCGGCTGCTTCGTAGTACTGCATGTCTAGGTGGGAAACCGAAGAACCCGGGGAGTAAGTGGCTGGGGTGTAAAGCACCGCGGACCGCGCGGTGTTGGTTTCGCCGTCCGTGTACCACAGCAAGAGGCCGCGGTCCGACTGCGAGACCTGGAACAAATGCCGCGTCACGTTGTACGCCGGCGACGCCTTAAGGTCCCGGATCCACGAGGACCACTCGGTGGTTGGAGGCACTGACGCCGCGACCACCAGCCGGATCGTCCTTGCCCACGACGACATCCAGACGCCGTTGACATTGTCGGCGACCCACTTGTTGTAGAGATCTGCAACGGGGTGGAGCATTAGTCTTCGGCATGCCTGGCGCACACCGGAACGCGTCGTGCTCACATTCCTTGGCGAACCCTGTGTAGTGCCCCGTCGAGTTGCGGACGACGTAACTCGGGGTCAGCATCGCTTCCGCAGCTCCGAGCCAGGCGAACCAGCTGGATATGAAACCCATGCCGTGGAGAAGTTCGTGTGTGATGGCTTCCTCGAGGTCTGGTCGAACCGATGTTGGCCGAGTGTCGTTGTGTCTTGGCGCGCAACCCACCGTACTCCGCGTCAGCCAAATCGCCGTCCGTCTCTCCGTCGATCCACCAGCCAAAATCGCCGTTGAACCTGGCCATGATGTCCACCCCCTCCGGCGAGAGGCGGTCGGTGCCCAGAAACTGCTTTGCCAGGCTGGACGGGTAAAGGTACCCTGTGTCCGTTCCGAACTCATCAGCCTCGTCGGCCGCGAACTCGTAGAATGCGGTCGGAGACGCCGAACCCAGCACGCTGTTTGTTGCCGAGCAGCGCGCATCCGCTTTGGCGTTTGGCCTGCCGCAGAAGCTCTCGAAGGAGGCCGAGACGTCAACGGGCACGGCAAGGGCGAGGACCGACGAGATGCGATCCGCGGCCCGCACAAAAGCGGCCTCGGCACGCGTGCACCGCTCCTCCGAAATCGAGTTGTCGCAGCGGAACGATATCCTGAAGTGGGGGTTGTCCGTGTTGGGAGGCTTCGCCGAAGAGAGCGGAGACTGCAGGCTAGCCATCTCCTCGGCCTGCAGGGGCAGAAGGACGGGTACGATGCCTGTCCCGCCGATTCCATGCGCTCCACGCGTCGCCAAGGGACCGTCTGGGCCTCCCGGCAAGGGTGTTGGCCCGCCGAAACGAGCCGGGCTCTTGCGCAGCGCATTCGCAGGCAGGGCGGCGGCTGCACAAATGCCGAGCACCGCAGTGCATGCCGCCCGTCGGAAGCGGAAGGCTCGGCGTCGTGCCATCGTGCGAGATTCGGGGGTTGTTTGGCCGCGGCGGCGTGGTACATATGAGTCGCTGAGTGATCGAAACATGGACTACCGATCAGGGCCTGGGGCGCCGCAGCATCAATCCCCCTCTCCACCTCGCACGCAAATCCGCGAGTCCGGCCACGATGAACGTGTTCCGCGCCGTCCAGTCGGCCGTCGCCCATGATTCGCTGATGAAGAATGTGCGCGCGACGTCGGGGCCCCGCCGTGCAACTTGCTGATGGCGCCTGTCCCCCGACTCCTCGACACGCCTGTGCTACCCCATCCCGCGATGTCGCCGTGCCTTCGACGGCGTCCCCAACTCGACGGCTGTCTGCCGGCGCCACCCGAACCCGCGATGTCGCCCTGCCGTCGACGGCGTACTCTACCGCGATGTCGCCCTGCCGTCGACGGCGTACTCTACCGCGATGTCCGGCCCTACCTTCCGGCCCTATCTTACGGCCCTACCTCCCGACGAATTCCCGAACCCGCGGTGTCGCTGCGACTCCCGCCGGTGTGCGCATCTCGCAGGTCCTCACCGAGGAGAAGGACGTGGTCGATGCGCTTCACAACCTCGCGAAACAGCGCATCGGCGCCTCGAAGGTGCTCGCCGACTGGGGCGTGCGCGACGGAGACGACCTCGGAGTCATCCTCACGCACACTCAAACGCTCAATGATAAGGTTGGGCCTACTGCTGCTGTCGCTGTCCGTAGACTGATGCAGCTTTCTCTTTCCCCACCTGCCGCCCCTGCCTCCGCGCTCTCTCTAGTTGTCTTCGTACATTGATACATACGCAGACAAAGTTGGGCGAGCTGGGGTGCCGCTGTATCCGTTGGCTGATGCGGGATCGCTTCACAGTACCAGGAGTACCGGGCGCACCTCAAGACCATCTACGCCCGCGAGGAGTCGATGGACAGCAACCGCCAGAAGCGCAGCGCCCTGGAGAAGAAGGTATTTAGTCGCCCTACTTATGGCTTACACTTGAGATTGATCGCGTGCCTTGGTGGCGTCCGTGGGATGGTATAGCTCCAGCAGCACGTCAAGGCCCAGAAGGCCGACGTGGCCGCCATCCAGCGCGAGATCCAGATGTTCGACCGCGACCTCGCTCAGCTCGAGGCCGACCACATGACGTACAAGCGCAACTCGGTCGCCATGGCCAGCACCGTCCAGTGGGATTCGCTGCTTGAGCTGGCCGCAAAGATGCAGATCATCGCCACCTTCGGCAAGTACCTCACGGTGGGTTTGCAGCGCGACATTCACCAGCATACGGTTCTTGACGGTTGCTACTGTGGTTCTGCAGGAGCAAATCCCGCTCGACCGCATCCCGCCCGGGATCCAGCGCCCTCCCTTCGCCGGGGGCGCCGTCACGCAGCAGATCGTGCAAGACTGCCACGAGGCGCTCATGGCCTGGAGGCCGCCCACCTTTGGTGGCGAGACTCAGCCTGCCGAGTCCATCCCGTCGCCCACGGAGCCCGAGGCCGCGACTCCGGTGTCTCCCATTCCGGCGGAGGGCGCTGTGTCGTCCGACACGCTCGCCCAGGTGGAGGGCGTCGTTGCCAATGCCGAAGCTACTGCCGAAGCTGGTGGGCCCGCAACGTTCCTTTGACATGCACGTTGGCTCAAGCGCCGTGTCGTTTCGCAGCTCTGGAGACCTCGAAGAGCAACGCCACTCTGGCGGTGGAGGCGATCGACAACGCGGAGACGGAGGTGAAGGAGCTCATGGACGCCGCGAACAAGAAGATCGAGGAGGCCGCCCCGACGGTGGCCGCCGACACCGTTTCGGCCGCTTAGAGGTGCTTATGGGTCCGCAGTTGTTGTCAAGTCTATTACAGTATACACTTATTTATCGGTGTTGCTTGGAATCATCCAGTTTTTCACTTCGTCGTCCCGATTAGTGACTGATCGAGCAGGTGAGTGAAGTGGGACTCACCTCTCTCGTAAACCATGAAGGTGACTGCTTGGCCCGGGGCCACACGCTGGAGACAACGCGGGTCAAACGCAGTTCTGTGCGTGTCGAACTCTGTGCTCACCATCACACGGGGAAGCAGCCCCTTATAGAAGGCACGCCAGCCCTCGTTCTTCAGCACGTCGTTGAAGAGCCTCCAACCCCTCTGGAAGCCGTTCATCTTCTCCAGCTCCGACCCGGGCACGATTCTCGTCCTCTGAATCCGGGTTTTCAGGGTGTCGATCGGGTTGTTAGCGATGGGCCCCATTGCGCCAGAGACACCGCCGGCGATCAGGTGCTGGTAGCTGGGCAGGGTGTCGAGGTCGGGCTGGAGCTTGAGGAGGACATCCTTAAAGTACTGGTAAACAGTGAAGTTGACGGCTTGGTTCGTGGCTGAGCAGGGTACGGGTCAACGTTGGGCTCAACAGAGACAACAGCAGACCGACCTTGCCGTGCGACGGTGAACAAGACGCCCTTGTAAAGAGCGCTGATGCCCTCCTCCTTTACAATGGTCGTCGCAGCGGTGAAGACGTTCTTGTACTTTGCCGCTTCCGTGGGATCAGTCATGGAAGCACGAGCGGCCTGCACCCGGATCTAACAACAGGATCAATGAGCCAGTGTGCAAACATGGTCCACAAGCGAAGAGACCTTCAGCACGTCCTGAAATGGGATTGGCCGTCAGCGTGGCTCCGGCACCAAAGAGGCAAGGGCTCACCATGGGAGTCACCACCAGCACACTCTCGGTCGTGCCCGCTCCCAACCCCGCCAAGAACGTGGCCCAAAAGCTGGTCTTTCCCGTAACGGGGTCCCTTCCAAGCATGTCCTTGTACAGTTCGAACGAAAAGAAGCGGATGGCCATCTTCGGCACTGTCAAGTGGCGGTTCGGCGCCTCGTTGGTGATCCCCATGTTTCCTCGAGCTCTGAGCAAATGAAAACCAACCGATGCCAGAAACAACGGCCCCAAGACCGCGGTAGAGCCCGAGGAAACCATCCTTCCTGACGATGCCCGTGGCGGTGGCAATCATTCCCGGCGGCTTCACCACTGCAGCCGGTGCGCCACCCTGCTCAAAGGCGGGAACATGGAGCACATGAGAGGTCGCGTCCAGGAAGGGCACAACCGAAATGCCGGTCCCGCACCTTGGCCGCGGTAGGCTGGACGTTGCGGCGGAGCTGCATTCGCACTGTGGCCCAGTCAGGGAAGCCGTCAGTATCCAGGTAGTGGCCCGAAGCAGGACGAGTGCTTCACGAACGAACCTCTTTGGAGGTCATGGCAACAGCATAGAGGCGGAATGGGCGTGAGGCGTCAGAACCGGAGACAGCGGGAACTTCGCCCGCCGCGGGTCCACCCACTTGATGGTATCCAAAGGGTGCATGGCCAGCGCCTCGCAGAAGCCTGCCGCGCCGCCTGCCACGAAATGGACAGACAGCGGCGTCTGCGGAGCGAGCGGCGTCGCGGGAACAAAGTTGCGGGGAGGCTCCGTTGGCACGCGTCCCGGGCTCTGCGCTCCAGCGCCGAGGTGTCACCTTGCCGGGACCTCCCTGCTTCGACATCCCGTCCGCCGGCACCAAGGGTCACAGAGGGGAGAGGAGGGGGCGGACAGTGACTCCGGGCTCCGGCCTTTTCACACTTGCACGTGATCGCACTAAGAACGCCCCGTCGACACACCGCTACCATGCGCCTGATGCAGCAGCTCGTTCAACTGCCGCTGAAGAGCTATTCGCTTGTCCGACGGCTCCACCCGGTCCACAAACGCCATGGCTTCCCGAGGTTGACCTGCATCAATCAGCTCTGTGACAAAGGGCTGTCCGCGCGATCAGCGACGGTTGAGACGAAACGCGGACACTTACTGCGAAACCAATGGGTGATTTGCTCTTGGACAACTCCCGCAGCGCGGGAAAGTGTTTCCCTTTGATCAGGCCTCGGAGGCGCAGCCAAGCGAACCTGGCCCAGTGGTGTCAGCACGTGCCGCATGCCTTGGTGAGCCCAATCCTACCGCTTTTCCGGCACTCGGAAGTCGTTCTTGACCTTCAACGCCCTGGCTTGGTCGCCGAGGATGATGAGCTCCAGGATGGTCCCGGAGATCGTCTTGTCCAAGAACGGTTTCTTGAGCTCCTTTTCCAAGACCACCTGCAGCTGGATAAGCCGGATTTCGTCCTCGGCAGCCTTAGGGTCGGATTGCTTTGTCAAGCGTCCAAAGGGTGGCTTGTCGAGGTAATGATCCCACCTTCGCCTCGAGCGCCGAATCCTTGTCCTCGGAGTAGAGCTTCTGGATCGTGCGCAGCTTTGCTATCTTTTCGCTCGGGTCCTGGCATTGTAACAACAGCTGTGAGAAAGACATGAGCGTGGTGCCGCCACCATACCTTGGCTAACAGGTACTCTTCCACGACAAGACGGGCGCCGTCAATCCGACGATCGTCCTGGTAGTAGAAGTCCTTGAGCAACTGCACATCCTTCTGCCGGCAGTAGACCTCGAAGAGGCGGCCGGCGGCCGGTTTGTTTCGCAGCAGGCGAAAGAACTCGGCCGTCGGGAGCTCCCGGCGGATCGCAAGGAGAGCCGAGTAAACGAGGTCCGTATCCCCAGACTGCATGGCCTTGGAAAGGGCCAGGTCGTACTCTTTCATGGATAGAAGGGGCATGACCTGGTTGGAAGGGATCATCTCCATGTCCAGGAGCTGAAGGGCGAGTCAACGCGGCTCAGCAACGGTCCTCTGAAGCGGACGTACCTTTACGGCCAGATGGTTTCTCCCGTTTGCCCTTGCTTCCTTGGCAATGTCGGCATAACTCAGACCAGCGTACTTTGCAGACACGTTGGAGAGCCTGTCCAGAACAACCCGCGACAAAGTGTCCTCGTTGTCCTTGGAGGTACGGATCTTGCGCAACGTGAGCGATCAATGGAACAGACGGCGTGAGCCAAGCAGTTACCTTTGCGCAAGCCCACGAGCTGACGACTCGTTCGCCCTTCAGGCCGAGGTAGTCACAGATCTTCAACGCAAGAAAGAAAAGCCTCCGATGGACAAGCCGGTCCACCAGAAGCTCAGCAGTCAGACGGAGGTATCTTGTCGGTCGATGAGCCGCGGAACATGACCGGACCTCGCTGGCGACTCACTCAGGATATGTGAGGGGTATCCCGACCGCGGCGTCGCGGACGGCATTCAGCACGCGCAATATCCGCGCCATGTCCACGAATCGATCCGAGTTGTAGACTTCGAGGAAACACTTGCCGAAGGAAGCGGCCTGGCAGAGCAATGGCAGTCAGACGCCGGTTACCCGGGGCCCGTTACTCGAGGCCCGAAGAAAGGCGCACCTTGAGAACGGCCTTTTGCCGGAGCGCGTCGACTTCGTAGCCCGCAGCCTCTATGCAGGTGTCGACGGCCTCGGTCATGTTGGGCTTGACGAGCCTGATCTTCTCGTCCGCCCCCGGCCGGCGGTTCTCGAAATCGTGCAGCGCGTCGTAGAGCACCGCACCGGGGCTCGTGGAGCCGATCCGGAACATTGATTCCGTGGCGGCTGGCCGCGAGTGTGAACCCAATGAAGCGAGGAGGCGGGCGACGCTGCTTACATGGGACTTTTTGCAGGAATTCGCACTTGTCATCGGTGATGATTCTGCATCCGTCGACTTCGGGTGCGAGAAAGCCGTATCCCGTCATGTCCAAGCTGACGAGCCGTCAGCACAATGGGCAAGCCAAGCCAGACGAGCGCAGGCGTTGCTCACGTCACGGGACTGCCGCCAAGCGAAGCCAGCATCAACGTCCGCTCTCTTGCCCAAAACGCAGCCACGGCATCCGTCCCGCACCTGCAAGCAAAAGCACGTTAGGCAGCAGCTTGGCGGCGATGACAAGGAAGCTCACCAGCACAGCTGATCCGGCGGCTTCGGCCTCTCGAGCGGAAACTCGCCGAGGCTGCGCTGGAAGTCTACCGACACGATCCAAAGCTTGGCGTCCGTGGCCGTGGCGAGGAACTTGCCGTTCGGGGAGATGGCGAGCTTCGAGAAAGGTCCATTGGACAGCAGCTAGCGTGCAAAAGGTGAGCTTGCCAGCGCAAACCACGGATGACGCAACAACACGCCTGATTCTGCGCCTTGCGGGCGTCGACGGTGTATATCGTCTTTTCAACGGCAGCAAAGACGGCGGGCTCCTGCCCTGGATACGGCGGGAGAACCGTCCAGGATATCGGGGCCTGCGCCGTCCCAAGGGCCGCCAGAGGCCGCGGGCGCGGCTGGTCAAAGCTCGACACGGAGATGAACCGCAGGTTCCCCGTCAGCGCCACCAGACCCGAGCCAAAGACGACGCAGTCCGAGACGGTGGTATCGCGGGCATCCTGCATCGATTTGGAGGGCGTCGGCAGGGGTCGGAGCGGCGGCAGGGGAGACGCACCTGGCCCAAGCTGAACTGGGAGACGAGCGTTCCAAACAGATCGAAGAGAAAAACGTTGCCGTCCTCCGCTACGACAACCAGCTGCTCGGCAAGGCTCCATCCGAGGGCCACGACCCGGCCGCGTTCCCACTGCGGAAGCCACGTGAGCAGCGGGTCCGTTGGGCGGCGATCGGGTGAGAACCGCACCGGCGTCGAGTGCAGCAGACCCCCGCTGAGCGAGTAAATCGATAGCGTGGGTCTAAGGGGCTGATTCGGCTGGAGGACCACGGCCTTCCTGTCGTTCCGGATCATTGCTACCGGGGCCGATCGGTCAGGGAGGGGGGGGAAGGGGCCCGGCCCACGCACCCAGCGGGCCGGCCAGCGGCGCGGCGGCCACGACCATCGACTCGAGCCTGACGTTCTTCCATTGGAGATCGTACACGTCTGCGCGGCTGCGGACGCGTCGGCGGAGGCGTGCTGGCGGGTGCGAGGCCCGCACCGGAAGAACGCGTCCCCGACGGGCAGCCACTCGAGGTACGGCGGCGAGTCCGCGACGCGCGACGTGTACGCGCTGGCGCCGCTGCGATTCATGTCACATCGCGGTTGGGGGGGCCGGCACGTCCACTACTAATTTCACGCGCCGCGGAGCCCTTTCATTCTTCTCACCCCCTTTACCTCCCATCCCCTCCCCCCCGTCTCCGCAGCCATGGCGGACCAAGCCGATGTGCGTCCGCGCGCGCGCCGCCGCGGCGCCCGCTGACCCGCCGCAGGACCTCATCGACTACGAGGAGGACGAGGAGGCCGTGCAGCCCGAGGCCGCGGCCGCGGAGAACGGCGGCGCCGCCGACGGCAAGGAGAAGACAAAGGGGTCGTACGTCGGCATCCACGCGACGGGCTTCCGCGACTTCCTGCTCAAGCCGGAGCTGCTGCGCGCCATCGTCGACTGCGGCTTCGAGCACCCGTCCGAGGGTGCGTGCCCCGCCCCCCGCCGCCGCCGCCCCCGCTGACGCCCGCGCAGTCCAGCAGGAGTGCATCCCGCAGGCTGTGCTCGGCACCGACGTGCTGTGCCAGGCAAAGTCGGGCATGGGCAAGACCGCCGTCTTCGTGCTCGCCACGCTGCAGCAGCTCGACGCAACGTCGGGCGAGTGCACCGTGCTCGTCCTGTGCCACACCAGGGAGCTGGCGTTCCAGATCAAGAACGAGTACGCCCGCTTCAGCAAGTACATGCCCGAGGTCAAGACTGCCGTGTTCTACGGCGGCATGCCCGTAAAGTCGAACGTGGACGAGCTGGCGGAGAAGAAGCCGCAGATCATCGTCGGCACGCCCGGCCGCATCCTCGGTCTCTGCAAGAGCAAGGACCTGCCCGTCAAGAACATCAAGCACTTTGTGCTGGACGAGTGCGACAAGATGCTCGAGCAGCTTGGTGAGTCTCGCACGGACCTGGACGTGCTCTCTGGCCGGAAACGGCCTGGCCCCGGACCCGGGCCTGCGCATGAAGAGTACCTTCATAGCATAAACCCAGCTCTTCGAAAGAGAATGAGAGGAAAGCTATTCTGACGTGTTTGGGCCAGTGGTGACCGCGGGTTGGCGTGGATCTGGGCATCGGCGTGGTTGCTGACGAATCCCTCGCCAATTCAGACATGCGGCGCGACGTGCAGGAGGTGTTCCGGGCGACCCCGCACCACAAGCAGGTCATGATGTTCAGCGCCACGCTGAGCAAGGAGGTCCGGCCGGTCTGCCGCAAGTTCATGAACAACGTAAGAATCGTGGCCGAGCTCTCCCACCCTCCTGCCCTCCCCGCGGGCGGCAACTGCTCCCTGCGATCGTGGCGGCCGCCGCCGGCACCGTCGGCGGTCCGCGCGGTCGGATGAGCTTCGCAAGACCGGGTTGCCTTGAGCGATTCGATTCGGAGCGAGTTGCACCCCTTCCGCGGGCGGCCGCCTGCTCGGCCGACGGCGGGCCGGTTCCGTCGTCGAGGATGGGCGGTTTGCCGTCGGTCAGGGGGAACGGCAGGAGAGCGGAGCTTCAGGAGCCTTTGCACCACGGATCGATCTCACAACGTGTCGCACTTCCCTGCCGATCCCGCGCGGAACGGACTTCCCTTCTTCAACACCCTGGCGCGCCGCGGCCGCTCCCAGCCGATCGAGATCTTTGTCGACGACGAGACGAAGCTCACCCTGCACGGGCTTCAGCAGTACTACGTCAACCTCACGGAGGCGGAAAAGAACCGGAAGCTCAACGATTTGCTGGACTCGCTAGAGTTCAACCAGGTCGTGGTCTTCGTAAAGTCGGTTCAGCGTGCCAACGAGCTCAACAAGCTGCTCGTGGAGTGCAATTTCCCCTCCATCTGCATACACTCGAACATGCCCCAGGAAGAGCGGTTGGTTCGGGCAAAGGGTCCCGGCAAAATCGCCGGGACGCGGGGCGGAGCATATCTGACGGAAGGGCGGGTCCAGGATCGCTCGCTACAAGTCGTTCAAGGACTTCAACAAGCGAATCATGGTGGCCACCGACATCTTCGGCCGCGGCATCGACATCGAGCGCGTTAACATCGTCATCAACTATGACATGCCAGACAGTGCCGACTCCTACCTTCACAGGGTTAGTGGCGGCGCGTTTCTTTCCGGACGGGCGTTTGACCTGCGAGCTCCAGGTCGGTCGTGCTGGTCGCTTTGGGACGAAGGGCTTGGCGATTTCGTTTGTGGCCGGCGGGACGGACGCCGAGGTCTTGAACAAAGTGCAGGAACGGTTTGAGGTTCAGGTGAACCCCTTGGTGAGTCCGTCCTTCCCCTGGCGGTTGAGCGCGGACCTGATGCATGGACTCCAGCCCGACACGCTCGAGGTCGAGCAATACATGAACTCCAACCGGAGTTGATCGTGTAAAGGCGTCTGAATGATGATTGTCTGTTTGAGGACCGAGAGCGCTTGTCTGTTTGAGGACCGAGTGCTCTGGCTGGACGTCCAATACTCCACATGGGTCAGGGTTTCTTTGCCGCACGTGGGTACACAACGCTAGGAGGCACCGACGCTGGAAACGCCGACGTTAGCAATGAAGCACCCGAGTATAGCCGCGCAACCCACATTCTGTGACCACCATGGACCCCAGAGACGTATCCAGCCAAGGGTGGAGCGGGGTCAGAAGCGATACAAACGCCGCGGAGGAGAAACAAACAGGTTCACGACGGGAATGTGGACCAGCTTGATAATGAATCCCACGCCGCCCATGAGGAGGAAGCCGATCCCGATAGCCTGCGAGACCTTGACGAGTTCTGTGACGAGGGCATGTCGACGTCGGCAGGGAGCCAAGCAACGCCGGTTGGTCCAGTTCTCCGGCGGCTGCGATGGGAATCGTTCACCTCTCCGGTCGGGTTTCGTGCACCGGTTCAAAAAGGCGACCGAGTCACGATAGAACTGGCGAGGGCCTGGGGCGGGGCACGGTCCAGGTGCGCCCCTCCAACCGTCGAAGCCGGGCCACCTTCCGCAAGGTCCTCCACGCTCTCCTTCATATCCGCAGGTAGCAGCTTGTCCATTGCGCCGCTCGGTGGACGGGGGTCCGGCGAGTGACCTTTTGACGTGGCTGCTCACAGGTGCGCGGTGCGCGGTCGTCGTGAGTGTCGCTTGTGTGTCCAACACACCATACGATGGCGGGCCTAGATAGAGTCTTGAGCAAGGTCGCAGACCTCCAGCCTCGTCCGATGATCTCCCTGAATCGATTTTCCTCGGCCACAGCTCCAGCAGTCGGTGGAGGGCGGGAACTACTATGAGGCCCACCAAATGTACAACTCCCTGGCGCAAAGGTGAGCTCATCGCGCGAGCATACTTTCCGAAACGTGCATCATGGTGAACTCATCGCCCCAGGTACATCAAGCAAGGTCGGTTTGCCCATCTTGGCTGCCTGCGCGTCCGTATTGACGCGACTTTGCGGGACAGGGAAATACAAGGAGGTCCTAGGACTGCTGCAATCGGGGGCGTTGAACCTGTTGAAGCACCAGCAGTATGGGAGCGCAACCGATCTCTGCCGGCGGATACTGGAGGTTTACGAGGCTGCCGGGACTGAGGTCAACGATGCGAGCATCGGTGCGAGCCCCCTACCTCACGGCTTGCGCGACCTTGATGATCGATGGTCCTCGGGCAGGACCCCTCGTGGAGCTCTTTGATTCATTCGACCTCCAATCTTCGTTCGCGATCGAGTTTGTCCGCGACGCCCTGCGTTGGTCGAGCAAGAACGGGGCTCACGCTACAGGGGATCCGTACCTCCAACATGTCTTTGGAATGCGATACTTCAAAGCCAAGGACTACTACCAGGCCGAGTCGCACTTTGCTGTCGGCACCATCGACTCGGCAAAAGCGCTGGGGTGGATGGCATTCCAGTGGTCCGAGGAAGGTTACCCTGCCGACAAGGGCTATTTCATCGCCCGTGGCGTCATGCTGTGGGTGACTAAGCTGCCCCTGCAGGGGAGAGCTCACCTCTTTTTGTGGCCAGGTATCTCGCACGTCGGCGGATTGCGTGCGCCGAGACAGCGCTGTCGACTTTCCTTCACGCTATCGAAGTCGACCCGGACACGAAGCTGCCGTTGGCTCCCATCTCTTTTGCGTCGAGCTCCGTCAGCGTTTATCGGAGTCCATTCATCAACTTCTGCCAACTGCTTGTCCTTGTCGTGCAGCGGAACGCACCTGACCTCTTCCTTGACCTCCGGAATCAATACCGGAACCTAATCGACCAGGACAGGTTCCTGTCGGTGGTAAGTTGCGTTGCTTTTTCGTGTATCAGCAGGACCTGAGCGATCTCCTGGCAGCTGATGGACAGGATAGGACTCGTCTTCTTCCGGATAGGCCAGCAGGCACCAAATGTCCTGCAAGGGCTGATGTCGTCCTTGTTTGGTGGTGCGGGCGCACCTGGGGCGGGCCAGCAATCTCCCGCGGCAGCATTGCTGGACTGATACGAGTCATTTTAGAATGCTTGTACATGGTGCACGGTTCGAGTAACAACAAGATCCTCTTTTCCTCAACGACATGCCTCAATGGAATGCCCTGGCCTGCTCGCGAGCTGAGCAAGAGCTGCACACCCCGGGGACTGGTCGGACCCACCTCAAGCATCATGTCGTTCTGGGGAGCCAGACCAACGCATGCGCGGAAGATGTTCTCCATAGCATTGCGCTGCTTGGCAAGCGCATTCACCACGGGAGCTCTGCACGGCGCTTGTCAGGACGTGCCCCAGGCTCTTGGCGCGTTCAACTCACCCCGGAGGCACCACCGGAGCCTTGAGCAGATAGCTCAGGATGGAAAGCACGGAGTGGAACGGCGCGTACTCCGTCATGTCACCCGTCTTGTATGTTATCCGGGACATGAGCTCGGTCAAGATGGCGAGGTCGATGATGAGAGGCGATGCCAAGAGCGAGTCCTCGCAAACGTTGTAGATGGAGATGGTGTTGCGGCCGCTGGAAAGCAGGTCGCTCGTGAGTCGCGGCCCGCCCTAAAACGCCGCTGCGCCGTACCCCATGAAGATCTCCGAATAGTATTCGTCGAGCGCTCTCTTGCTGTCCCCGACCGCTGGCACGTACTTGACTGCGGAAAAAGTCAGCCGCGGTACACGGCGCGAGCGCATTCGTGCCAACACGCACTGACGACGGTATGGTCCGGGTGCTCGTTCTTCTTGTAAAGGATGGCATTCGACGCCACCATGTCGTCCACCACGTTGCTCTTCGAAATCTCCTTGCTCCTAAACTGCTGCGGCGCCGAAAGGTTCATCCCATCGTTGTTGCCAAGGTGGTTGTACGACGTGATGGCCAGCGGCTTGATCCCGGCATTGACGAGGAAATCGACGAGCACCGACTTGAGCTTCGTCTGGCCGCTCTTGAAGTCGTCGCCGCCAATAAAGACGCGGTGGCGCTCCGCGAGGTCGATGACGCCAGGGACAAAGGTGTTTTGGGGGCTTCCGTTGATGAAAGGAGCGCCCTCCAGGATTGACGCGATCGCAAAGACAGTCGAAGGCGCGATCTCCGCGTGGCCGGCCTTGAGAGACGCCAACAAAGCATCGGCTGAGTCGTTCACCCCGTCGATGATGTCCGAGAACCTTTCGGTGTTGGCCGTCCACAGGACGATGACCTTGTCGAGACCGTGCGTCTCCTTGAAAGCCCTGAAGCGCGAAAAGAGTGGGGGGGTGGGGGTGAGCAGGGGGAATCATAGTGCGGGATTGCCACGGACCTGATGTCGTTGCGGATGTGCTCCATTTGCTCCTGCTTCGTGCCGCCGATAAGATTGTCGGCCCTCTCCTCCTGGTTGGCGGCGATGAAGTCCGGGTAGTAGATCGACGGCATGGGCTTCATGGAGGCGAGCTCGGGAGCAAGCTGCCTCTGCAGATCCCAGTCAAGGACCTCGGCACGCGCCATGGCTTCGGCGATGTTTGCGGAGCTGATGTCCCAGCCGCCAATGACCAGGTCGTCCGGATTGACCATGGGCAGAACCGACGAGAACGGGATGTAGATCTCGTTCCCGTTGGCGTCGGTGCCGAGCTTGAGGGTCGAGGACTGCGTGATGGATCCGAAGTAGTTGGCCGACTGGATCCCGCTCTTGGTCCTCCATTGGAGCTTGGCACGATTGGCGGCGATGGCCGCCGTGACCGTGGAACCGTTGTTTCCGCCCCACCCGACCAGCAGCAGGCCGAGGCGGGGAACGCTGCGTTCCGTCCTGAACTCGTAGACGGTCTCGGTCGGCTTCACGATCAGGGAGCCACGAGCGTTCTCGACGAGCGTGCCTTGGTAGCGGTAGCGCGAGTAGATGGCATCGGGTGCATACTGCACGTCCGGCGAGACCACGGTGAACGCGGGCTCGGGGATCGCAGCGGGTTCGACCGCATCGTGAATGTCGTGAGGCGGCATGGTCGGAACGAAAGGAGATGAGTTGGCAGACCGAAATCAGGCGTTTATTTGCTGTTGGAAAGGTCATTGAGCCGGATTCGGCGGGGAAGAGCGAGGCATCGCACGTGCGCGGTTTCGGACCCTGCGAATCGATTCAAGCCACGGTGAGATTGGCGGCCCGAGAGACGGAGCGAATCTCCATTACCTTGTGCCCGTGCCGATGATGGTTGTGGGCGCTTTGAAATTGAGTGTTCGGCGCGATCCGCGCGGGGCAGCGGGGCAGAAGCGGTGGAGCCGCAGGGTCACTCAGGGCCGAGGCAACCACAAGGCAGGGTTGTTTCGAACCTGTACAGCGTGTTCGAGAACATCCGCTAGCGCATCCGTCGGTCACAGGCAGCAATCGCGACGGCCGTGTCGTCCAGAAAGGGCAGGGAAATGATGGCGGCGCGATATCCCGATCGTCGGGTGGTCGCGCTTGCAACGCGCGGATTGACAAACAAACGAACCATGGTACTCCAGGCGACCTCGCTGAACAATGTGGCGGTCTACCACGTCACGGCGTCTGCGCGGAGCGCCATTCCGGACTGGCTCGCACGGCGCAATGCCAAGAGCCTGCGGTACGACCAGGACTACCGCGAGCGCATCGAGCTCATACAGGACTTCGAGTTTCCGGAGGCCTCCACGCGGGTGAAGGTCACCCGGGATGGGAAGCACATCGTGGCCACCGGGGTCTACAAGCCCCAGATGAGGGTCTTTGAGCTTTCGGAGCTGTCGATGAAGTTTGACCGGCACACGGACTGCGACACCGTCCAGTTCGAGCTCCTGTCGGACGATTGGACCAAGTCGGTGCTGCTCCAAGCCGACCGGACTCTGGAGTTCCACTCCCAGTTTGGCCTCCATTTCAAGACGAGGATCCCAAAGGTCGGGCACGGCGCCGCGGGTCCGTCGACACTCGCTGACCGTCCCGCCCAGTTTGGCAGGGACATGGCTTACCACGCTTCGTCTTGCGATCTCGTTCTGGTCGGGGCTTCCAACGATGCTTGGCGGCTCAATCTGGAAGAGGGGCGCTTCCTCAATCCGTTCGCGACGGATCTGCCAGCGATCAATGTCTGCGCGATCAACCCGACCCACCAGCTGTTTGGTTTCGGCGGATCTGGTGCCGTCCTCGAGTTTTGGGACCCGCGTTCGCGCTCGCGAGCCGCGTCCCTCCCTCTCTCGAGGCAGTCCCTGCACATCGACCCCATGGCAGACGGGGATCTCGAGATCACGGCGCTTTCGTTTGCAATGGACGGCTTGACGATGGGTGTCGGCACCTCTGCCGGGCACGTGCTCCTGTATGATCTACGAAACCCGAACCCGCGCCTAGTGAAGGATCATCAGTACGGAACGCCAATCAAGAACATCACGTTCCATCCGTCGAGCGGCAACGTAGTCAGCGCCGACACAAAGATCATCAAGCTCTGGAACCAGGAAACGGTGCGGTGGTCCGCTCGACCGTCACGGATGCCTCTGACCGTCACCCGACGTTGCAGGGTGCCGCTTTGACCTCGATCGAACCGCCCAACGACATCAACGACCTGTGCGTCGTCGAGGAGAGCGGTCTGATCCTGGTCGCGAACGAAGGTGTGCAGATCCAGAGCTACTATGTCCCGGCCCTAGGCCCGGCGCCGCGCTGGTGTGCTTTCCTCGACAATCTGACGGAGGAAATGGAGGAGAAGAAGGAGCAGCGTGTCTACGACGACTACAAGTTCGTGACGAGGAAGGAGCTGGCGCAACTCGGACTGGACCACCTCGTCGGAACGAACCTCCTTCGCGCCTACATGCACGGCTTCTTCGTCGACCTGCGGCTCTACGAGAAGGCGCAGTCGATCGCGAACCCGTTCGCCTTCGAAGAGTACAGGAAACGCAGGGTCCAGGATCGGCTGGAGGAGGAGCGCAAGACGCGGATCTCGTTGCAGAGGAAGCTCCCCAAGGTTAACAAGGCGCTCGCGGCCAAGCTCGCCGCTGCGGCCGAAAAGGACGAGCAAGATGCGGCCTACAAGTCCAAATCCTCACCTCTGCCTGCGGCTTCTTCGGCGGATCCCATGAATCCGCTGGGCGACAGCCGTTTCGCGGCGTTGTTCGAGGACGAAGACTTCCAAGTCGATGCCACATCGCACGAATACCGTCTCCATCATCCGGAAGAGAAACCGGTTGCGGATGCGCCGTTGCGCTCTGGGTCGGCTTCGGAGGCGTCGGATGAGGACGAGGCTGGGACATCGTCGAGGGACCGGAGAACGCCGAGTGTCCCCACGTCTGCGGAGCGAACATTATCTGGAGACAGACGAAAGCAGGCTGATGGTGCAAATGTGCACAAGGGTGGGAAACCGAAGCGTGTGAAGTTTGTCCCGGGTCGCGAACGGCGGGAGCAGGGCAGAGACGACGAGGCGGAAGGCACAAAACGACAGAGGCGTGGCGTGAAGGAGCTGCGACTGAGTTCAGGGCGGGGCGGAAGGGGACGAGGACGGAGATGAGAGATTGAATTCTGAAGCAAGCACACGCATGGTATCGGCTAGGATGGCACGTTTGAGAACAGATACGATATGGACTCCCCGTTGTGGGTTCTCCGGATTGCCTCGGCAATAGTCGCGGAAATGTCAATCGTTTCCAGCTTCGGACAGAGGAGCTTCTTGTCCTCGTGCGGGATTGTGTTTGTGACGACAACCTTCGACAACGGCGAGTTGTTTATGACGTCGATGGCTTTGCCCGAGAGAACACCTGCGAACCACTGGTGAGATACGAGGGGAGGATATGGCCGGATGTCCTACCGTGGGTCACACACGCGTAAACCCGGGTCGCGCCGTTGTCCTTCAGCACGGACGCTGCAAGACCCAGGGTGCCGCACGTATCTGCCATGTCGCTGGAGGCACGATGAGGGAGGTTCCGACCGAACTCCGCGCGCGCCCCACTCAACCAAAATGCAGGCCTTGCCCGCCACGTCGCCAACAAGCACCATCCTGGAGATCTCGTTCGCCTTTTTCCGCTCCTTGTGGATCATTGCAAAGTCCAGGTTCAGGCGGTCGGCGATTGACGTTACTCTGCGGCCGAGCCAACTTCAGCCGAAAAGCCAACAGGCCAGCAACTGCCCCACCGCTTGGCGCCGCCGGCATCCGGGGAGACAATCACGAGCTCGCCAGTCTTATACTCCGGGATATTCTCCTTAATGTACTTCAACGTCGAGGGCTCGGCGTAGAGGTTGTCCACGGGGATGTTGAAGAACCCCTGGATCTGGCTGGCGTGGAGGTCCATGGTGATGACGTGGTTGGCGCCGGCCACCGTCAGCATGTTGGCGACGAGCCGGGCCGTGATCGGCGCTCTGCTCTTGTCCTTTTTGTCCTGGCGCGCGTAGGGGAAACAGGGTATGACCGCCGTCACGCGCCGCGCCGAGGCCGTCTTGCAGGCATTGATCATGATGAGCAGCTCCATGAGGTTATCGTTGATCTCTCCGCAACCCGACTGGATGATGTAGACATCCTCGTCGCGAACCGACTCGCCGATGGTGATCGAGGTCTCGGTGTTCGAGTACTTGAGCACCGCGGCCTTGGAAAGCTCCAACCCCAGCCGCCTTCACCGCAACCATGGGCCAAAAGAAAGAACGCGTGCCGCGTCCGTGACGAACGATGCGGAGACGTCCGTTGGTCAGAGCCTCGGGACCGACTGGACAACAGAGCGACGCACTTGACGATCAGTTTCGCCAGTTCCAGATGCGAGTTCCCGGCAAAGACCCGAATAGAGTTGTCATTGCCGCTCATTCCGGTCGCAATCGACCCGGAACGACGTGCGGCGCGAGTCCGTGGCGGGAGTGATGGGCTGTCCAATAAGGCGGCCCCAGAGAGGCGGCGGTGGCCGCGACGCGAGCGATCAATCCGCTTCAGATCCTGACGCTGCAATGCTTGCGACGGTCGAACCCGAAGAGCAATCCATACCGTTGCCGCCAACCAAAATGGCTCCTCCAAGCAAGACGACTCCCGGGGAAGGCGAGGCCCCGCCGCACGCCGAGCCAGAGCCGACCGAGACCGGGACGGGCATCCCAGCCAAATACAAGGACGGGGCGGATCCCGATGCGGAGGCGAAGGACACGACGGTCAACGTATCAGCCGCTGAGGTTCCCTCGCCAACCGAGCCGGTGCGGGAGGCTGGAGGCGAATCGGTCTCGCCGGCCGAGGACCCCGCTCAGGAGGGCGTGGACGCGGTCCCCACCATGCTGGATGCCGGAAGGAAGCACTTCACCCTGCAAAACTGGGAAGGTGCCGTGCAGCTATTTGGCAAAGCGGCCGAGATCCTGTGAGCTTCCTGTGCCCCTGTCGTCGTATTCTTCTGAGCCCCGTTCTCTTAGGTCGTCCGTCTACGGGCCCTTCGCCCTCGAGTGTGCCGAAGCCATGGTTTGGTACGGCAAGGCTCTTATCCGCAATGCGGTCGCGCAAGCCGGCTTGGTGGACACAAAGAACGCCGAAAAGAAGCAGATCGGAACCGCGGACGCCGAAGGTTGGTCTCGCCGATGCCTGCTCCGCCTGTTCTGAACGGCTCCCTGCAGTCGGTCCGTCGTCGCACTTTGTTTTCGAGGACGACGCCGAAGAGGCGAGCGAGGGGGAGGAGGAGGCCGGCGAAGAAGCGGCCGACCAGGGGACCTCAGCGCAGCCTGACGGCGAGCAGGAGATTGACACGGACGAGACCGACGACGACTTCACGTTGGCATGGGAGGCACTGTCGGTCGCGGCCAAGATCTACGAAGGCCAGACATCGGAGGATTGCAAGCGCCGCCTCGCCGACGTTTACATGCTGATGGGAGACTGCTGCCTCGAAGACGGTGAGCTGGTCGTTTGCCCGCCATGTGCCGCGTTGGAGCCGTTCCTTCCCAGACAACAGCACTCAGGCGATCGAAACTTTTAAGAAGGCTCTCGATCTCAAGGTGTCCTATCTTGAACCCTCAGATCGCGAGCTGGCCGAGGTTCACCATCTTCTGGGCCTCGCTTACGAGCATGATAACATGATTGCCGAGGCGGTCGCGCACGTCGAGAAGGCCCGCGGGGTGCTCGAGAAGCGCATCGTTGTCCTTAAGGAAGGGGGCAAGGTTGACGGTGGGGACAAGGGAAAGGGCAAGGTCGACCCCGCGCAGGCCAAGGCCGAGGAGGAAATCGTGGAGCTTGAATCTCTGATCGTGGAGATCGATGCCAAGGTTCGCTCGGCGTGCCTGTCTGCCTTTCCCTCGCTTACTGCCCATTCGACAGATGGACGACCTGCAGAATCTCGCAGCCCAGCAAGCTGAAGGAGACGCAGAGGCCAAGAAAGAGACCATGGCCTCATTGCCGCAGCCCGGGGCGCCCGTCAATGATCTCAGCACCCTGATTGTGAAGAAGAAGCGCCGTGCCGAGGACGTCAACCCCGGGCCGGTCGAGACAGAATCAGAGGCCAAGCGGCCCAAGACGACGGACGCAGAGTAAAGCATTGTTTGTAACGCGGTGGGAGCGCTACAAATCCTTGCCCTTCAGAAACATGCTCCGGAAATCGGCGTTCGATCGTGCCGGGGCCTTGGCGCCGCCCGAGTCCGTTTGGGTCGGCTCAGGGGCACTTGGCCTTGCATCTGGCCCAGCACCGATGCCCAGCCTCCGTCCACGTCCCCTGCTGGCTCCGAGCCCCGGTCTCGCCGCGCGTGGAGTCGCGTTGCTGCCCTGATCCATGCTCATCGCACCGTCTCTCCGGTCCGCAAATGACGCCCCTCCTCTCCCCCCCCTGCCACGAGTAGATGCCGGCCCCGCTTTCCCTCGCTGCTTCGCCTTTGGATCAGAATGCTCGACGAGCAGCGGCCTTCCGCCAAGGTCCGTGTTATGCAGGTTCAGAGCCGCAGCCGCGGCTTCTTCGGTTGCAAACTCCACGAACGCAATCCCGCGAGACTGCCCGTCTTCAAACCTGAGGATCCTGACCCCGGTCACATCTCCGAAAGCAGAAAACACTGATTTGAGATCATCCTCCGTCGAACTCCGGGGGAAGTTGCGGACGAAGAGCTCCTTCAAGTCGATCCTGTGCAATGATTGTCACTTTTCGCTGGCGTTAAACGGCGGGGACAAACACTAACGTGGGGGCAGTTTGCTTCGGATTGGAGATTGCGACCTTGATCGGCTTCCCACCCTCGAGGGGTTGCCCATTTAGTGAGCAGCTTTCCTGTGCAGCAGCCTGAGCCGCATTTGAGACAAAGGGCGGCCCTGCGACGTCATGAACCAACCTGTTTTGAAAATTCGACATACGCGAAAGCAGTCGTATCGCGCCTGACTATGCGAATAGCTCGGATCTCGCCAAACTGCCGCAGGCTTGAGGACGGTAGGCAACGCAAGGACGACAGCAAAGGCTTACCGGCAAGAACAGAGGCCTGAGCTGACCCTCGACAACATCGACGGGCAGCTTAGAGACGTATACGGTTCGAGCCGCATCCGAGTCGATATCCATCTCGGCTCCATGACCCGTGTCATTGCTGATGAAACGTTAAACGTTGAAGCCATAGGTCACATGACCTCGGCAGCATCACCTTGCATCTGGCTCGGCCTTGTGAGCAGGGACAGCGCCATCGCCAAGGTCATCCGGCCCTTCAGTGGCCTTCGCTTTCTTCTTGGGCGGCAGGCTACCACTCGCGGCCTTCTTCCGCTTCTTGCTGGCGTTGTCCGACTCGACCTCTTGCATCCCGCCCATTTCCGTCTCGTTGGCGGTTTCGAAGGCCGCCATAGTCTGCAGAGGACGCTGGAGCCTCCGAATACGTTTCCATCGGCGCAAATATCACCTTCTCCATCTTCGCAGCAAGCTGACGTCGTCGAACTCCTATGCGCTCCATTGCGGCATACGTGGCATGTATGTCGCCGTGCTCGCGTTCAAAGCTCAGCCATGCGTCAAAAAGGGCTTCTGGCCAATCCAAGTTTCGATTCACGGCTTGCTTGAACAAGGTGCGGCATTTCTCGTAATCTCCGTGTGATCTGCACGACGAGTAAAGCACCGCAAACGACGGCCCGAACGCGGGCGGCCGTACCTCTCCGAATCGATAAACTCCAACCAAAACTGAGCCTCGACGCCGTGTCTCTTGATCAGCGCTTCCCAGCCCTTCCGAGCCACCTGATAATCTCCAAATCGCCGCCGTTCGATCGAAATTCGCCATCTCGGCATCGTTTCCATGGGATCCCCGTTGGGATGTACTGAATGGGAGACACAATGAGTCGGCTGCGGGACAGCGTTTGTGTCGACAGCTCACAATCGTCGAACATCTTTTGGCACTCATCGGAAGCAGCGCGGAAGCTTTGGATCGCATCGGAACCTGATGCATGCGGATGAGTACACAGCGCGCACATCACCAAGCAGGACGTCTCACCTAGATCCTTAAGGCTTCGATTCAGATACTCGAGTTTCGCAAGAAGCAACTTGAGGAGCTCGGTAGGAGAGGTCAGGATAGGTTCGTTCGAAAGAGCGGTGAGGTAGAGCGCCTCAATCTCATCGCTTGATGCCTCCTTCCGTTCCTAAAAGATGCTTTCCGGGTCAGAGGAAAGCTCAGTCCGCTGACCTCGAACACACCATGATTCTCAGGCGGTGCGCCCAGAGCTCTGCTGACCAGGGACAATTGCGTGTGCTCCTTTCCGCGACCGCAGCAGCTACGTCCACGAGTTGCGTCTTGCTCATCTAAAGCGGTGGAGGATGGCCGCATCAGTGTCCATGCGACCGACGGCGGCATGGACACGCACGAGGTAGACGATGAATGAACTCCAAACTGAAGGATCCAAGCAGCGGGCGGCAACGGCTCGCTCGTACAACGTTCGGATCCGAAGGACGTCCTTTGTCTTTTGCTCCTCGAATACGACGTAGTTCAATATTGCTTCGTCGCCGAACCCGGAGGCAAGCTGCATTCGACGATCGTCAGACGCACGCCGCTAACGGTCAAGTGACATACCAGCGATTGCTCCAGCTGATCCCGATCCGCCAGCTCCGCTTTCCCGCGATTGTAATGCGGCATCATTGCCACCAGGTTTGCCTCGTAGTGCTGATTATCGTTGGCGGTTTCGAAGGAAGAGTAGAACGAGAATGTGTCCTCGATGGCTTCCGATCGAAGTGTCAGAAGTACGAACCGGTGGGTTCAACATTTGACTTACTGCGGTGTGGAACCCGAAGCCGATCACGGTACAGGGTGCGAATACGGTTCACCTGGGCCTCTCTAGGTTCTGGCGCAGTCAGCTGCGACTGGTCAGGAAGAAAGTTCACATGGGGCGCGGTGGCTTACGCGATCGAGCAACTGAACTTCGAAGTCGCGGAACGCATCCCAAACGAGGTGGCTCTGTGACGTGTGCGTCAGCGGCATCCACCTAGATCGTGGCATGGTCACCTCTTGAATGTGCCACTGGCATGCGGAGTTGGCTCTCTGGCACAGGCTGCGCACTTCTTCTTCCGCGAGAATGGGGTCCGCGTCTGGGTCCGAAAACTCCACCGCCAACGCGATGTGAAGAGCGTACAGCTTCGGAGCTATTAGTTCCGAGGAGTGCGAAGGCGTCAGCAACCCGGAGACAGAATGTCCCTCGCCGTCCCACATAGGTAGTCCTGAACTGCCCGGCCGCACAAGTCGAGCACGAATCTTTTCTGATTGGCCGCCGCTCCTTCGTAGTTTTCGTCCTCAATCCATTCCTCCCAAAGCTCCTCGCTCAAAGGGAAGCTGGCGGCCATGTCCTCCCGCGCGAGACGGAGTTCCTTCGATCGCGGATGCGCGGCACGAAGGCTTCTGATTGCTGACAGCTTGGCATTGTATCCAGCCTCGCCGCCCGCGGCAGCGTCCGTTTCAGGCTGGTCGCCCGAATGCATCACGGCATCTTCGACCCCGTCCGGATCCATCTGTGACGCGAAACGCGTGGGCGGAGCTGCGTCGTTCGCGTCGTGTTTTTGTGATCGATCGACGCGTTCCTACACAGACCACCCTCCCCTCTCCCCTTCATCGGCGTCTGTCAGCGCGAGTGGACCCAGCGAACCCTCGTCGGGCTCGGGTTAGCAGGTTGAAGACCGACGACTCCGTTCGTCCACTCGCCACCATGGTGTTCATTGGATTCATCGGAGCCGGTTCGTGTTTCCATCGGATACTTCACGTCTCCGTGGGG
The DNA here is from genome assembly GCA_025558095.1 of Hyaloraphidium curvatum. NCBI lineage: Eukaryota > Fungi > Monoblepharomycota > Hyaloraphidiomycetes > Hyaloraphidiales > Hyaloraphidiaceae > Hyaloraphidium > Hyaloraphidium curvatum. Next base: position 402,278 of record JAIVFI010000013.1, read on the forward strand.
CCTGAGAGTGCCTTCGGACAGGATTCATCGGGGCAGAGGTCCTCAGGCAGCTACATGAATACCACACGAAGCACGGCGGCGTGCACCTGCCCGTCATTGCCCTTCTTGAGCTCAAAGGCCTCTTTGCACACACTCCGACGCCGACACAGCCTGGAATGGATCTTGCTCGGTGGAAGGAAGACCTGGACACCAAGGCCATCGATGCTGGCCAGAGCAACCTCGACAACTTCGTCGCGCACATGAGCAAGTACTCTCCCAGCATCATCGTGGACTGCACCGCTTCGGAAAAGATCGCGGCCATGTACCCGATCTGGCTGAGCAAGGGCATGCACGTTGTGACGCCGAACAAGAAGGCCTTTTCTGGTCCGATCGACATCTGGCACAAGATTCGGTCCCTGTCTGCGCCCCAGCCTGGCAAGCTCAACCAGCCTCTGTGCTATCACGAATCGTCTGTTGGTGCTGGGCTTCCCATCATCAGCACCCTGAACGACCTCGTCCGCACCGGAGACCGCGTCATTAAGATCGAGGGCATCTTCTCGGGGACCTTGAGCTTCATCTTCAACCAGTTTTCTCCGAACGGTAGCAGCGGTCAGGCGCCATCGCCAAAGTTTTCGGACATTGTCAAGGTCGCAAAGTCAAAGGGTTACACGGTGAGTTGGCGCGCGTTGAACCGGCATGTTCACCACCAACTCCGTTCAGGAACCCGACCCCAGGGATGATCTGAATGGGGTGGACGTTGCGCGGAAGGTCGTGATCCTTGGGCGGCTTGCGGGCCTGGAATTGAGCTTGGAGCAGCTGCCGGTGGAAAACATTGTGCCCGAGCAGCTGCGGACGGTGCCGACTGCCGACGATTTCTTGGCCGGTCTTCCCAAGCATGACCAACATTTCGAATCCCTCAAGGCAGCAGCCGCTGCCAGGGGCGAGGTTTTGCGCTACGTCGGGGTGGTCGATCCCAAAGGAGGAAGCGGTGTCAAGCTCATGAGGTACGTGCCTCTGTCCGTCTGCCATGGGGCCAAATTGGACGCAACGTGCTCAGCTACCCGAGCTCGCATCCATTCGCTTCGCTGCGCGGCTCGGACAACATCATTGCCTTCTACACCGAGGTTTCGTTCCCCGAGAACCCGTTGGTTGTTATCGGCGCAGGGGCCGGGGCCGGCGTCACGGCGTTTGGCATTTTCAGGTGCGCAGTCGTCCGACGCGGGCTTCGCTGCGCCTTACATTATCTGCCAGCGACATTCTCCGTATCGCGGATCGTGTCCACTACGCGAAGATCTAGCTACTCCGACTTCGAGCCCGACTCGGCCGGTGCGGCCCTCCGCCTCGTCTTCCCGGGGCTGGTGCTGCCGGGAGCTTTGTGTACCTGTGGCCTATGTCATCCCATGTCTGCGACGGTTGCGCAACTCTGCCCACGTTTTTGACGTGCTCCGGGATCCACTCATCCTGCAGCACCTTGGGGGCGGGTGCGGAACCTTCCGTCTTCCTAACAGTCCGCGCCGCTCCCCGCTTGCCTCGTCCCTTCCCGGAGGGGAAGAACTGTTCTCGGATCAGGTAGCCGGCGCCCACGGCGATGGCGATGAGAATGACATAGAGGAATATTCTGGGAGGCAGGGAGCTCGAGATGCAGTGTGACAACCGTCCCGAGAAAACTCACGCCTGCAAATCGTAGAAGTGCATCTCCTGTTCCGTGATGTTGATGGTGCCTCGGAAGGCGTAGTTACGGTAAGATTGGTTGTTCTGGTCACAAGGTCGGTCAGGCAGAACCGCTGCCGCCGACTCGGCGCCGCCCACCGCGTCCATGTACTCTGCAATCACGACCATTCCCAGATCCTCGGGATCGATGTCCACCCGGAAGTAGTAGGGCATGGATTCCGTATTCCCCGGTTGGACGACGCGGCCATACCGGTAGGCCGACAGCTGCGGAACAGACTCGTCGGCGACAACGACGCAGAGCGCAGATGTCTTCTTACGTTGCGCAGAACTTGGGAGAAGTTGTTGGGAGAAACGAGGACACCGGCCATGGCTATGGCGGTGTCAGCACGAGGCCATCGAGCCAGTCGACACTGGCCTCACCCAGGATCGTGTAATTCATCTTTCCATTGTTCGTCACGTTGATCGCGAGGAGCGTCGGCTCCCCGGAAACCACATCTGCAGCAGCGCCGTTAACGCGTCCCCAGGTCGTGCGAAACGGGCTCGATGCCCACTGCTGAAGGGGTTGTTCGGGAACTCGCTCGTGAACTCGAGGTCCGAAGCCTCCTCCGGTAAGCCGTCGGCCGCCATGCTCGCTCCAGCGGCCTCGGGTTTGTCCAGGTCTTCAACCGCGTCATCCTCGACCGCGCGAGCCAGCCCCACTGCGCGCGGAAGTGAGAAATCCCGCCGTACCGCCCACTAGCCGTGCTCACGGCACGCGAAGAGGAGAGCTACGAGCCACAGGAGTCGGAGCGCCCTCATTCTTACTAGGGCGGTGATGTGATGTGCTGGCGTGTCTTGGGTGCGGCCGACGCCGAACGCGCCGCCAAAAACACGAATCGCAACACAAAATGGCTCTGTTCTACGACGAGGGTGCGCGGCCGGAGCGACTGTTGTTCTACTTGTGTTCCAGCTGATATCGGCATTGCTCCAGTGGAGGTCGAGGACATGGACTTCGATGCGGAGCTGTCAACCTACTTCTACCCCTGCCCTTGCGGAGACCGCTTTGCCATCACCTTGGTCGGTCTGCTATTGGAACCTCTAGACCTGAAAGAGGATCTCATACCAAGCTCTCCATGCAGGATGAATTGGCGAATGGCGAGGAGGTCGCGCGCTGCCCCTCGTGCTCCCTCATCATCCGCGTCATCTACGACCCCAGCGAGTTCGCAAGAGATGCTGAAACGATAGATCTCGATGCCGACTAGGCTGGACTATCGCGGTATTCTCTTCTCCCCCCGCCTTTGCCTTGTCGCACCGAGGAGCGGCCCGCGCGCCGCACATTTTGGACTGGCGCTACAATGGCCTTGAGGGTGAGGCAAGCAACCTGTTCGACGATCAGGCAGTCTGTTAATCGCCGCAGACTACCTCAGGTCATCGGCGGCCCAGACAATATGGCGTCTGCTACTTGTTCCTTCCGCTCGCGTGGAATCCGCGACCGCTGCGACCAATCGAACTCCGCTGCGAGCCATTCGGGGACGGTGCTCCTCCCCAGCCAGCTCTGCAGGATCAGCCAAGAACCTTCCCAATCTTTCGAGGCTACCGTACGCCAGAGCAAAGTGCTTTCTTGGGCCATGTCGCCGGAGGCGCCGATGATGTCCAAGAGGGGGGCAATGCCACTCTCGACGAGCATCATTTCCTTCACACCGAGCGGAACGTTTTGCACCAACGCCGACGTCAATGCCACGAGGCTTCGCATTAGCCTTTGGTTGTAGGCGTGCTTGGAAGTGACTAGCAGGCGCCCGTCGCCGTTCGACTCGTCAGAGGTCCGGAACACGGATTTCCAGATGCTCAACATCCTCGGAAGGAGATCCTCGCGGGCCCTTTTGGTCATGAAGTCCTTGCCCACCTCCACCGCCGTGGCAATGGCAGACACTGCCTCCAAAGCAACGAACCGGTCCGAGTCCGACAGCCGAGACACCAGGACAGGCCATAGTCGGTGTAGGAGAGGTAAGAGCTCGCCATTGTCTTTTTGCAGAGCAACGAAGCCGGTTCTGAAGAGAACGAGAAGCCCCCGCCGCACGGCGGGCGAACCGTGTGAAGCGAAGTGGCTGCACTTCTCCAGCACGCTGGCAAGGAGTTTTGCCTTGCCTGGGCGCCCATTGGCTTGCTCGGCCCCATCATCTCCCGCTCCGGAGCACCGTCCAGTCTCATCCAAAACCTCGTCATTCAGAGAGGCTGACGGAGCTTCTCGGTCTGCTGCGTTTGGGCCTGGCCCCCATTTCAACCAGAACGCCTTCATGTCCATAGTCGCACCACCGGGGAATTCTCGAGGCAACCCGGGTAAGTCAGCAGAGAAGACTTCGGGGTCCCCCTTTGCCTCTGCCCGGTCCTCGTCAGGTCCTGCTGATGCCAGCGCGCCGCAGACATCTCCCAACACACCCAACAACGATGTCACGACATCCTCGTTCCTTTTCCAAACGTCCAGAGCGTCCATGACTTCATCAAGGGTATCTTCGATGAGGGGAGCGATGGAAGGTCCCGCCAGCATAATCGCAGACTGCAGGGCCTTTGGAACGCGGGGAAGCAAGAAAAGGCGACGGAGCCGTGAACAAAACATGTCGATCACAGAGTCCATGAGAGAGACGACTAGTTCGGCAGGTGAAGGATATCCGAGCCGCGCGGCAAGGGAACGCAGCACGTCATCGGAGGACGAAGGGCCAGCCCTCTCTCGGACACCAAGGGAGCACAAGCAAACGAAAACGATATCGGGCAGATGCAGCTCCAGATCGCCGAGGTCCATCCGTTGGCAGCAAATCCCGATCACATCCGCAATAAGAGCAGCATCTCGTTCCCCGATGATCGCACCTTCGCTTTCGGGCGCGTTACTGCTGTCAGCGTCCCGCCGGAGCGCGCTGCGCAGAACGCGTCGAAGAGCAGCGGCTTGAAGCGGTGAACGTGCATCGTCGTTGACGTGTCGAAAGATGAAAACAAGGCCGGGCGACAAATCGTGGTGATCGAGCTGATGAACGACCATGTCCGCTACCTCGTCCTGAAACGAAGGTATACAACCGCCCACCAGCTTCATCAAGTCGCCCAGAAGAAGCAAGGCGGGTTCCAACCCGGCGCCGGACGACTCCCCGTCGAGAGCCGCTATAGAACTATTGGTCGTGATGCTGCCCTTCCCACCGTAATCCAAGGACGAGAAGAACATGCTGACGCCGGCGGTGGCCGGAATACCGCGCGTGACCCGCTTGCCCGACCGTCCGTGCAACAGCTCAGTCACCACTCCTTCGAAATCCGAGAGCCATCGACCAGCAAATTCGATCCGGAGGGTTCGGAGCGACCAAAGCTTCGCGGCGTGGCGCAGGCATCCCTTTAGGAAAAGAATCGACTCGAACCGTGCCTCTCCCAGCGAGTACTGCCGGACTGCGGATGGCAGTGCCTCGAAGCAGGCAAGGAACCGCTCATGGGTCGACTTCAGTATGGCCTCCCAGCTCTCGTCGCTGCTCAATTGAAGGCGCTCCAGGATTCGTCGGGCGGCGTCCCCTGCGCCGCCTTCCGATTCTCCGAGGACAAGTATAGACTCCAGCCCGACTGCAGCCAATGCGGGGCGCACCGTACGCCCATCCGACAGCGCAACGTGCGCTAGACCGAGCGCAGCCTCCTTCACGTAGGGATGAGGGTGACCGCATAGCTGGGCGAGCAGGACGGCGGCGAGCTTTTCCATACGAGCTGACGCGATTGCCAGCGACGGCATTTCAGATTTGCTGAGATCGCTTGGGCGATCAGACCCAGACGAGATGCTGAGCAGGGTTCCGTTCGAATCCGTCCAGTTGCCCACGTGCGCTATCCAATCGTCAAGCGACCGAGGCGTGGTGTCCCCACTGTCTTGCGACCGCAACAGCAGCAAGACGGCAGATAGGCAAGTCGAAGCTATGCCAGCCGCCGCTACGATCACGGAGTGATGTTCCTTTGCATCTCGTAGGCACAATCTGGAGACCGAGCTTACGATTCCCGGAAGGAAACGTCCAAGTAGGGTCCACGAGGAGCAGACAAGTTGAACCAAAGCTTTCAGCACGCCAAGCGAGGATCGGCGTACATCCAGCCCAAGCGCGACGTCCTCGGCGGCGGTCACGAGACCAAGAACGGCGTGCGCCAATGGCTTCCGTATCAACTCGCTGCCATTGCCGAATGGAGCGTCGGGATCACGCTTCGGGCGCTTGGCTTCAGCCGCGATAAGGCTAGCAAGGCATTGAATCGCCGCCAATCGCAGTTCATCCGGCACAACCGAGAGTGTCGGCCCCCCTGTGGCAGACAAGCGCCGGAAGCCTCCGCTGGCGACGTAGACCGCGAGGACGGTCAAAAGTTCCAATGCATTGTCCCCCGACAGTCCGGCGTGGTCCGATTCGGCCACTGCATCGAGCACGCGGCGCAAACACGTCAGGGCAGCCGCCGCGTTCGCGTCCGAAACATCGGGATGCCGCAGAACCTGCACGAGCGGAAAGATGACGTAGTCGGACAGCGATGCGAGCACATGGCTGCCAAAATCCTTGCAGATCTGTTCCTCGCTGGCGAGGAGGGCTTCGAAGGACGGGTCGGTGCCGCGTCCCGACGCAGCCGTCCCTCGGAGGATTCCAACGCAGTGCCGTTTGAGCTGCGGGTTGGATCAGTTAGGAAACGAAGCATTCAAGACAGGAACACGACTGACGATGTGGAACGCTCGCCCCAGGGCGTCATCATTCATTTGGCGTGTGTGCGTAGGATTTGCGGCGGGTTGAACTTCCTCTGCGCGCTCCAGAACCACCGGACCTCGAGGCCGACATTTTTCTGGGTATCGCATGTATTGCATACAATGAGGGGAAGCAGTTTGATGGGTATCGCAAGAAGCCTGATGGGTATCGCTCTAGGTAAGAAGGAAAGAGAGAGTCGAGAGTGGATGTCGGCTACCGTGGGTTGCCAGCAAGGCCCGGTCCACCGCCACCAAAGAGGGCCTTCAAGTCTTCCTCGGATGGCCTCGAAGAATTCAGCGCGGTGCGAAGGTATGGTGAGGATACTCCAGATTGCATGGTGGATGCGGGCGCAGCCAACGACGGCGTTTGCAGCCCCTGCACTGCGGGGTGAAGGTGCATCATGTTCAGCTCTTCCGAGCTGCCGAAGGACTGGGCAGAGTGGCTCGAGATCATGTAGCTGCCCGACGAAGAATGTTGGTGGTGAGGTGCCAGGCCAGCGGGGAGGATGTTGTAGGAGAAGGAACGCGTCCTCTCGGGCGGATGTCGAGGTGGGCCTCCCAAGAGTAAGTCAAGCTGGCTATCCTCGCGCAGCTCATCCAAGGTGGCGGCGTCCAAGCGGCTGCCAGAGCGCGACATGCCTATGGTGGCCTGAGAATCCTTCTCCATCAAGTACGGGCTGCGTTCCATCGACCGCAGGGTCCCGTCCGTGTAGCCCTGGGGCTGCCCCAGAAAGCCGAGTTCGGCGGGACCGTACAGTTCGAACGAGGCCGGATGTTGCCGGGGGAGCGGCACGGCGTTCGATGCGTAGGCATCAGGGCTGTGCATCCTGTCGCTCCTCGCGTCCGGTTGCGGGCCGGGACTCGGCGCAGCAAAGCGCCGGTTGTAGTGCTGAACGTGCGTTTGGTAGGAGTAGGAGCTGCTGTTGCTTGAGTAGTCGACCGACAAGCCCCGTTTTGTGTGCAGATTCTTCTTTGCAATTTCGGCCTTGAGAGTGCAGCCTTTATCAGCATCAACCTGGCTCGGCAGTGAGTGTCTCGATCAGCAATCTCGGCGGCCACGTGAGCGGGAAGCGTGCGTTACCTTTCTCCCCGTCAAGATGTCGCGGGCCTCCAGCGCCTCCAACCGCGAGCGGAACTTTGCAAAACCGATCTGAACGGGACCAGAAGCGTCACGGATTGTCCAGAAGTAGGCGCAAACAGGCCCCACGATCTGCTTCCTGCCCGTGCCCTCGTCCTCCTGGTTCGGGATCTTGAGCGTGGCCGCTTCGAAGCCCGGGCTGAAGATAAACTGCTCCCGACTCCGTCACCACCAACGGCCAGGTGCGGCTTCACCGGGACCAACCATGTTTTGGAACTCCCTCTCGCTCATGTCGTCTGGGAAACCAACCACGAATATCGTGGTAATCTGACAGGCAGTGCACGAGGACGGAATCGGGAGGAGTGGAACAGCCGGCGGGATCCCGAGCAAAGAGGCGGAAGAGGGAGAGATAGGGAGACCGCGGGAAGGCAGCGGGGTGGGGTCGCAATTCGGGGAGGCAGAAGTAATCAGCGGGGTTCCGGGGTGGCGACCGGGCCGCATGCAAAGCCAAGGGCCGCCGGGCAGCGGGAAGTGCAGCGACGGCCGGCCGCAGCGCAGGCTCACCTCCTCATCCGCCTGCGACGAAGGCCGCGCGGGATACGGCGCGAGGCCCGCGGCCGGGGCGTATTGCATTGCGGGCGGAGCGGGCACGAGAGCGCAGGCCCGAGCCGGTCATGCCAGCGCGCGCAGCGGGTCCGCCCGGGTCATCTGCCGCGCCAGTATGCGCTTCCGTGCGGCGTCCAGCGGTGGCCGCGTCCGCGTTGTGTGCGCGACCCCGGGGCGCGCGCCCCGCCATCAGCCGTCACTGTACCGCCCGCACCCGGATCAGAATGGAGGATTTCCAGTGAGCGGGGCCCGGAGGCGCGAAGCCCGCCAATCTCATGCATGCTCCGTGCAGGCGCTGCGTCGCGCGCATCTCGGACGCGGAGCTGCGCGACGCGCTGGAGGCCCGCTTCACCGACGCCGGCGACCGGACCCTCATCTGCCGCGTCGTGCGCCACTTTGCGGACAAGGAGAACAGCGATCCCGCGGGATCTTTGGCGGCCAGCAACGGGCTCAAGAGGGCGTCGCCCGCGCTGGCGGACCTCGGCCCGGCGGCGAAGAAGGCCAGAGCGGAGCGCACCGTCGACGATTCGGAGACGTGGTGCACTCTCGGCGACGTCAGCGTCCTCCTGCCCGCGAGGAAGAGGATGAACGTCAAGTTCACCAAGGATGAGCTCGTGCTCTGCCCTACAAAGCCGGACGGCACGGCCGCAGAGATCTTTGTCCGCTTGGACGCTGTGAAGACCGTGGTCGTCACTCCTTCCCCGGACAAAGCGAGCAAAAGGGCGTCGTGGACTTTCACGGTTCTGGTCGACGGGGCGGGATCTCCGTCGAAAGACTCCAAAAGGAAGCCCTGGGAGTACGCCGGCGCCATAGCGTTCGCGGTCGAGGACGGATCGACGACGGTCTCGCGAGGGCCGCCGCAGAAGGCAGCGAGCAGCACTCCTGCGGACGCCAAGGCAGCGGTGTGCGACGCTTTTCGGCAGGCCTTAAAGCGCCCGGTGCTGGAACCCGCGGGAAGGGGCGGAGGGTCCAAGGGCCGAGTGCACATTGAGGCTTGCCGGGGCGCCAAGCCTTGTTCCGTCTACCTGCTTTCTACCGGAATCCTTGTGGGCTATACCAAGCCAATCACCTTTGTCACTGCGGAGCAGGTGAATTCCAGTTGCTCCCGTGCGCATTGGGTTCTAATGCGATGCTAGATTTCGGACATCGCCATATGCAATGCCGTACGTTGCTAAGACCTCCGGTGGCGTCCGACTCTGACATTGTCGGCCACAGACCAGCAGGACGTTCAATGTCGAGGTCAAGGTGTTCGATCGGACAAGAGATGCGGCGGCCGCCAAGACGCTCGAACTGTCCATGATCGACCATTCGGCATACGACGGTTGGCATTTCGCCATGAACCATGTTGCTCATTCTCATTTGATCACGAATCGCCTTCAGACGTTAGCCAGTACATCGCCGATCACAAGAGGAGGGCCGCGAACATGGCCAAATCCCATGCGACGGACAGTAACCCCTCTGCAGCGACATCTGCCGGTGTGCAAACCGCGGAGAGCGTGACGGAGGTTCCCGGGGACCAGGGAAGCGAAGACGAATCGGAGGACGAGGACTACGCGCCGGAATCGGAGAGCAGCGCGGAGGAGACCGGCGACAGCAGCGATTCTGAAGGCACTGGCGACAGCGACTCTGAAAACGGATCCAGCGACGGCGGATCCGATGGAGACGGCGCCTCAGACGAAGACGATGCGGAAAGCGGGGGGGGGGAGTCGGCTCCCGACTCAAGAGACGAGGAGGTGGAATTCGAGGACTAGAGGAACGCCGGCATCGGATGTAGCAGTTGTTCTATCTGCCTAACGAGCGAAGATGGCCAAAGGCTGCGCGGCAGGGAGTGAGCTGGGGACCCGTTGGGCAACCGAGCAACCCACTCTCTAGTCCTGGTGGAACTCCAGCGCCTTCAGCTTGGCATCCCGCTCGCGAACAAGTGCCTTCTGCTCCTCGGTCGCCGGCCTGGCGAGGATGGCCGGTGCATTGCGTCAGTTGCGGGCGAAAGTGGGTGTCTCGGCCGCGGGGACGGCGCGGCCGCAGAACATCCCGACGCGGCACGGGCACTCACGTGGCGTTGAAGACAATCGAGGCGACATATGCGAAGGGAACGAGGAGCCATGCGCGGCGGTAGGCCCACTTGGTGTAGAGGGCGTCGTAAACCTCGCCGAGCGTGGTCTCCATGGACAGAGGTTTCTCCAGCGCCGGCAGCTTAGCGACTTCCGGCCGGTAGAAGCGCCTGCCCATCATCATCCGCGCGGCCGAGGTCATAGGCAGGCGCGGCATCCTGATTTGCGTCGCGGGTGGGTGAGTGGCGTGAGCACCTTTTCATACCGTCCGTATGCGCGCGCGCGCCAATGGACATCGTCCCGCTGCCCGTTCCCTGGCTCCGGCAGCAGTCTTCGCCTGCGTCTATTTCATTCCTGCCACGATGGATCGGCGCTTGGGTCGATTGGCTGTTCAAGCCGCTTGCGACGTACCTGCATCCTCCGGCCAAGGCTGTCGGGACGCTGGAGGACGATGGAGTCTGGGTCGACAGCCTTGAGGACATTCAGTTCCTTTGGAACCATGGCTTCTTCGGCAAAGGCACGCTTTCGAGAAGCGAGCCGTCCTGGCGGTTCTCGGCCATGAAGCAGAAGAAAGGTGCGCCGTCGAGCGGGAGCTGGGCCAAGTCTCTGACGTTTCTTTTAGGATCGTCGCGATCGCGGAAGAAGGGGGCTAAACTTCGCCTTGGAGCTGCAGCACATTTGGCCACCGGAGCAATTGGATCCCATGGACAGCCCAGTGCCACGGAGACGGGGAGCCCCGATCAGGAGGCGCTGCAAATCGATTCCTGCGAGGCCGTGTTCCTGTCTTTCTTCCTGGGGAGTCTAGTCGTGGTATATGATCAGGTCAGCGGGACTCCTCTGGGGTCCGGGAGCACGGCCCTGACTTGCCCGCCTTTGTGAAGCTTGGAACGTTGATGAACCCCACTGATCTCTGGAACCGGTTCCGCAAGCAACATGGCGCGCTCGACGATGCCGGGAACGCTTTCGTTGTTAGATACGCCGCGTATCACTACTTCAGATCCGCTGGATGGGTGGTGCGGCCCGGAATCAAGTTCGGGACGGATTTTGGTGCGACGTCGCCGAACTCTCGGAACCTCGCTTCCAATGCTGACCGGCGGGTCGAGTCCTGTACAGGAAGGGACCGACGCAGACGCACTCAGAGTGAGCGCCGCGGCTAGAGTCTTGCTGCGGCGCAATCTGACGGCATCGCACAAGGTTCGGTTTCGTCGTTGTGCCTGTCGATCGGAGCGGCAAATCGCTTCGAGCGAGCGATTCGGACAGCATTCATCCCTGCGACTGGCTATCCCTCGTCTCAACTTTGCGCGTCGGGTCGGGTGTCAAGAAGGTGAGCCCATTGAGTCTACATGCTACGTCCACGCGGTCTAACCATGCATTCTCCAGCGCGTCGGGTATTGCTTCGTGACCGTACCAGAGGGGCTGCACATGTCGGCCCTCGGTTCCCCGCGATGCATCGCGCAGTACGCGGTGCAGGAGGTCGTCCTGAACCGCTGGATTCCCGAGCGGACCCGAGACTGAGCTCAGAGCTTCTCAATCCTCCATGCCGCCAACGACCTCCGCAATCTGCCCTATGAGCGCATCCGCGCACTCGCTCAAGTCAAATTCAAACGCCCCCGGCGTTTCCGTGACGCGCAGATCGCTAGGCGCGTTCCGTTTGATGAGCTGCGCCACCGTCAAAGCGTTCGTCGGCGAAAGCTTGCTCAACCGCGCAGCCAAGGCGTCCAAGTCAATTTGCCCGTTGGGCATTATAAGGGCAGGTCCCCGCGGCTTGGCCTTTTTGAGGCCCTCGCCTGCCCCGCCCTGCTTCGCGGATTTGCGTCGGATCTCATCCTGCTCCAGCAGGCGCACGAAGCCGGGGGAGGGATTCTTTATCGTCTGCGGTACGAGGCTCGCAAGGAGAGCAGTGGAAGCGGTGCAGCAAGCCTCACCAGAACCTGCTTCGTCGTGTAGCTGGGGTTCATGAACTCAAGAATGTACTCGAACTCGAATGGAGGCACGGTCTTGTCCTTGAACACGACGGTTACCGGGATCCCGAATTCTCCCCATCCCTCGTCGTTGATCATGAAGCCTCGGCGCACGGGATTCTTGAAGCTCGGGTGCAGTTTCCACTGTCGGCGCGTCCAAGCTCAGCCGGCGCGAGGTACGGCGAGTCCAGCACCGACCTCCACGTAATCGATCCACGGAAGGTCCGAGCTGCCCTGTTCGTCCGTCATTTTGATCTGCCACGTCCGCCACGAGTACATGAAGCCATTGAACTCCTGTGGTGCCCGCCCCTGTATGACTTTGTTCGAGCTCGAAATCAAAACCACCCTTGTCGCCGGGGCATAGCAACAAATCAGACGGTGCTGCGAGTAGGCAAGGCGAGGACTGGAACCTCTTGACGGTGTTGCTCATTGCGCGACGGTTCGACGCGAGGACGAAGGCCGGGCCTCGTGTCCCTTGATCACCCGTCACATCCCAGCGAAAAATCGCAGCACCGCATCTCCTATTCGGCTACTCCGCATACGGAGGACGGACTAGAGAATGCTGACGAGACCGCGTCAGCAACGACATGGAGGACCCGATCCGTCAGGCGTCAGGCGTCTCATCGTCGAATGCCGTCCACTACATCGTGAGGCCTAGTCTGGCGCACCAGACGGCCAAAGTTTAGTGGAACTCGGCATTGGCATGGATGTGGCCTGGGATGGAAGTGAGTCGCGGGCACTCGGGGCAGAGCATTCTTCACGCACCTCCGAAGTGGGCCTGATGTTCCGGTAGCCCCATCGGCCCGGTTAGAGCAGTCCAAAAAGGAAGCACCAAGCGCCAAGACGCACCTTGATCACATAGCCGATGGGGATGATGAGGAGCACGTAGTGCAGAAGAGGCGTCGCGCTCTCGTTTCCCCGGGCCATGTACTTGTTGTGGTACCACTGGAAGAAACCCCTCGGCGGTGGTGCCGGCGGCGCAGGGCCCTTGACCACCTCGCGGTAGAACGACTTCATCTGGTCGAAGAGGTACGGGTGCGACGTGGGGTAGTCGCTGCATGTGCGCGAATCCCAGGGAGCGAAGCACATCCCGGCCGCCATCGAGTCCCAATAGACGCCAAGGACAGCCACAAGACGGGATGGACGCCAGTCAAGGCTGGGCAGTCGCTGAGGCAGCATGGCACGTACGACTCGAACTTGCCCATCTGCTTCACCGACCCGATGTTGGGCGGGAAGATGGACGCATTCCGCGTGCCCTTCAGCAGGGTCACAGGTGCCTTCGTCGTCAATCGGGCGACGAGCATCGTGGGATGGGCCCAAAGAGACTCCCGCCGTTCGGTGGCGTGCGTCGTTCGCCAAGGGCTTTCCCCCCCAGTACTGTGCGTTTGGACGCGGGCCACCCGCTGTTCCGGTCAACTGAGCGCGGGTCGCGATAATGCTCAGCACGCAGAAGAAAGATGAGGACTCGGGTTCGTCTCGTCGGGCGGTTTGCCGCGCGGAGTCCGCAAACACTCAAGGGACCGGCCTACCCTCTCCGACCGCAGGGGACGCGGGCATGTTTTACCACCTGGACAAGAGCACTGTGTTGCAGGAGGCCCGCGCATTCAACGAGACCCCTATCAATCCGAGGAAATGCCGCCTCATCTTGACGAAAATCGCGTACCTGTTGTACCAATCGGAGACCTTCGCGACGAACGAGGCCACGGAGACGTTCTTCTCCATTACGAAGCTTTTCCAGTCGCCGGATGTTGGTTTCGTTGCCGAAGCTCCGGAACTGAGCCGCGGTGACACACGGGCGTCTGCAGGTGCCGCTTCGCCAGATGGTCTACCTCGTAATCAAGGAGCTCGCGACGATCGCGGAGGATGTCATTATGGTCACGTCGTCGCTGACCAAGGACATGAACGCCAAGTCGGACGTTATCTACCGCGCCAACGCCATCCGTGCCCTGTGCAAGATTACGGATGTGGGCGAACCGCCGTTCGAGCCGGTCGACGCGGGTTAACGGACCTCCCACGGCAGAGCTCGATGCTGCAGGGTATTGAACGGTTCTTGAAGCAGGCCATTGTCGACAAGAACCCCAGCGTCGCGAGCGGGGCGCTTGTGTCGTCCCTCCACCTCTTCCACAGCAACAAGGAGGTCGTCAAGCGCTGGGTGAACGAAGTCCAGGAAGCCGTGAACAGCAAAGGAGTCACCACGCAGTACCACGCCCTGGGGCTCATGTACCAAATCAAGCAGCATGACCGCATGGCCGTCATCAAGATGGTCCAGAACTACGCCAAGGGTTCGATCCGGTCGCCATACGCGTACTGCATGATGATTCGCTACGCTTGCAAGATTATGGAGGATGAAGATTCGTACGAGGGGTTGGTGGCTCCGGGAAATGTGGCGGACGTGCTGTCTGACCATCGCGTGGGTTGGCCAGCAATCGGTCGATGTACGACCAGCTCGAGAGCCTCCTGCGCCACAAGAGCGACATGGTCGTGTACGAAGCGGCTCGGGCGATATGCAACCTGAAGGATGTCAGCAGCAAGGAGCTTTACCCGGCTGTCTCGGGTGCGGCCAGCGTCGCGGGGGAACTTTTGCAGGTCTAAATCAACGTTTCCACAGCTCTTCAGCTCATGCTTGTCAATCCCAAACCAACGCTGCGCTTCGCAGCCATTCGGACGCTCAACAAGCTGGCCATGAACAGCCCCCAGGCTGTGCTGCCGTGCAATTTGGACATGGAGAACCTCATTACCGATCAGAACCGCAGTATCGCGACTTTCGCAATTACAACGTTGCTCAAGGTAAGCGGCTGCGGATGAGGGAGGTTTGCCGTGGTCTGAACCTCTCGGCTCCAGACCGGTACCGAAGCCAGCGTCGATCGATTGATGAAGCAGATCAGGTTGGTGTGGCGGCCTCAGGCGCTTTCCCTGCTTTGACACGTTGTCAGTGGCTTCATGTCCGAGATTTCGGACGAATTCAAGATCATCGTCATTGATGCCGTCCGCGCTCTCTGCCTCAAGTTCCCCGCGAAGCAAGCCCTGATGCTTAACTTCCTGTCGGGCGTCCTTCGCGACGAAGGGGGCTACGAGTACAAGAGGGCGATTGTGGAGGCTATCTTCGACATCATCCATCACATTCCCGAGTCGAAGGAGTACGGTGAGTTTGCTCGCAGGTCGACTCCGAGCCGCTGAACAACAGCTCTTTGGACAGCCTTTTCCCACCTCTGCGAGTTCATCGAGGACTGCGAGTTCACCAAGCTCGCTGTTCGCATTCTGCATCTCTTGGGGTCCGAAGGACCGCACACCAGCACACCGTCAAAGTACATTCGCTACATTTACAACCGGGTCATCCTGGAGAATTCCACGGTACGCGCAGCTGCAGTGAGCGCCCTAGCTCGGTTTGCCGTGCACTTGCCGGAGCTCCGGGAACGCATCAGCGTGCTGCTTACTCGGTAGGCTTGCAGTTGGCTGGAGTCGCGATCTGCTTTCGATGTGTTCTCAATTCAGGTGCCTCGATGATAACGACGACGAAGTGCGCGACAGGGCGGCGCTTTACTTGAGAATCCTCGAGAACGAGGATAGTGCGAAACCTTACGTGGACAGCGGTGCGATCAGCAATGCCTTGGTAAACCGCCAGCCCTAACCGTGCACTTTTCGTCACTGTAGATCTCACATATGCCTGGCCAGCCCTCGAGCACAAACTGAGCGCGTACCTGGAGAATGAATCAGCCCACGATGCTACGTTTGATATTGCAAGTGTTCCCATCGTGTCCCGCGCTCAGGAAGAAGCCGAGCGGATGCGTGAGTTTCTTTGCCCCTGCTATTTTTCTGGCCGTGGTTGACTTGGTTCTGTAGGCACCAAGGCTGCGTTGCAGGCGGAAGCCCAGGTGACCCTCAAGTCGCCGGCTTCGACAGCAACAGGCAAAGCTGCGGCCACCGCTCGACCCGATGCAGAAAGCGGCGGAGTCAACGAGGTGTCTAGGATCCCGGAGCTTGCCGAGTTCGGGCCTGTTTTCAAGACCTCGCGTCCCGCGGCCCTTACCGAAACCGAGACCGAGTACGTCGTGACGTGCACAAAGCACATATTCGCCGAGCACATTGTCTTCCAGGTGAGGGCGCCGTGCGTCTATCGATTTTGGCTGGCTTATTGACCTTCGCGTTCAGTTCACCTGCCGCAACACTCTCAATGACTCCCAGCTGGAGAACGTCAACGTCGTCATGCGCATTGAATCCACTGAGGACGAGGACGCGCTGGCGATGCAGCAGGTCGTGTCCATTCCGGCCGAAAAGCTGGTGTACGACGTTCCTGCATCGGTTTTCGTTGGCTTCCGCCGCCGGCCCCCGAACAGTTCGCCTACAGGTATGCAAAGCGTTCTTGTGCAGTTGCTATGGCTGATCTATTGTGCCCGGTCTAGCGAGCTTCTCCTGCACGATGAAGTTCATTGTCAAGGATTGCGATCCTGCTACTGGCGAGGCTGATGAGGACGGTTATGACGACGAGTACCAGGTTCGTGGATGCTGATCAAGTTACTCAGCAGATGGCTGACCACGTTCCAGCTTGAGGGTGTGGAGCTTTTGCCGGCAGACTACATGACAGGAACCTACGTTGCCAACTTCTCGAACGCCTGGGAGGATTTGGGGGAGGAGGCAGAAGTGGTGGAGACTTACTCTCTCACAGCAGTTGCTGGGATCAAGGGTAAGTCCTTGTTGCTAATTGGGCTGCAATACTTTTGATTGACCCATTCCCCTCAGCTGCTGTGACAAACGTCATTTCTCTCTTGGGCATGCAGATCTGCGAGGATTCCGCATCTGTCAAGGACAGGGCAACAACCCACACCTTGCTTCTGTCGGGGACTTTTGTTGGTGGTGTTCCGGTCTTGGTACGGTGTAGAATGGCAGCAGACGGCTCGGGTGTCACCATGGAGGTCGGGGTTCGGTCGACGAGCTTGCAAGTCTCTGAACTTGTGGCAAATGCAGTGGCATAGCAGGCTTGTACCTATATAGTATACCCATCAATTCCCTTTTCCTTGGCTGAGTAAAAAGCAGGGAGCTCCTCTTGTCGCTGTTTTTCATCCTGTTCGTCAACGACATTGCTGTGCATGGAGGCCAATGGTGCAAAAGGGATGGATCTGGGCATGGTGTTTGAGGAGGAGGAGGATCAGGAGAGGATGGTCAGCTTGCTGGCTTTGTTCTTTGCAGATGACACCACTTTGATCTCGAAGACGGTGAAGGATGCTAAGCTGCAGCTGGATCTTTTGTCTGCATATGCCAGTGCCAATGGGCTGGAGATCAACATCAGCAAAACAAAATGGATGGCCAGGAGGATGCCTCACGTGTGAAGCTCCTGTACAGGGGCCAGGAGCTGAAGAGGGTCGACAGCTTTAAGCTGTATGCTCAGTAAAGACCAACGATTCCAGCTCGAGCAGGCCATCATTGGGCAAATCCTCAATTTTGACTGCTATCCGGAAGTAAGCCTGTATCTACGAGATCGCCACCCTCAAGCCTCTGGGGTACCAGCTCACGTCAACTGGGCGGAGCAAGGACCATGTGCATGGCAGGGAGGCCAAGATGAACGCTGCTTATTGGCTCCGCGACATCAGGGAACAGCCTGGGATGAGTCCTGACCTCCAGCTCAAGCCCTACAACACGAAGGTCAAGGCAGTGGGCCAATATGGGAACCCGTTCATGTGGAAATGCCGAAGGAGGAGTACCTTGCCGGGGAAAGCACCAGGGACAACGTGACATGCATGGGCCTTCGTGCTGTCACTCATCAGCCCAAATCTACCTCCCTGGCTTGTCTGTGTGCGATCACTGGCCAGTACCCTCTTGCAGTTCATGAAAATGAGTCGGCTCTCAAGTTCCTCATGCCCATCAAAACAGCTGACCCTGCATTGTACCTGCTCTACAAGGAGCTCAAGATCGAAGCACTGAAGGGGTGCTGGAACTGGGCTGCCTTCCTAAGGGAACTACTGTTTGTGTACTGTGGTGGAGAGGAGGGGAGGGAGATGTGGGAGAAGGACACTTTTTCATGGGCCAAGGAGACTGTGGAGAATCTTGTGAAGGGCAAGTTCAAGGAGATCAATGCCCAGAAGCTCAAGGACAACGACAAGCGGCACTTCTTGGAGGAGGATGTGTGACATGACCTTTGGTCACATTGCACCTTCGCTGATCCGGGTGGAGAAGCATCGGAGGGATGTCCAGAAGCTGCTCTGCTGGTCTACCCACGACGAGACAGGCAGGAACCAAGGACTTGAGGTGCAGCAGAGGATGTGCAAACATGACCCTGAGCACATTGGAGACGAACAATATTTTCTGTTCCACTGTTCAGCAAATGCAGAGCGGCGCCAGAAGCTGCCGCCCAGACTGGAAGCAAGCACTGGGCCGCGAGTGGAACATGGAGACTTGGCTCTGGGCTCTCAGCATCAAGGAGTTCGAGCCCACGATCAAAGTGAGGCGGCAAAAGGAGAAGGCCCTCAACTCCATTGCCAGCTTCATCTCAGAGTCCATGAAGGACAGAAAATGGGGAAAATGAAAAAGATGCACGACAACAACCTCGAATTGGCAGCAAACTGATGGTGTAACAGCATCCAAGCCAGGGGCAGGTCCGGGTCACCAATACTATTCTATTCACTTGCCTCTAACTCCAGGTCCCCAACTCCACATCCCACTGGATCCAGAGTCCTCCAAACCATCCATCATGCATCCATCCAGGTGCCGACAACACTGCAGATGCTCACGGACCGGAGCTGGCACAAGGACATTGAGAGCTGCACCCCGGCCGACTTCTGGACGTGGATCCAGCAGAGATATCAACAACTCAATCCGAATGAATGCCGCATGGCAAAGTCCAAGATTCAGCCCTGGGAGTGGAACCCGGAAGTCGATTCCGAAAAGAACGCGAAGGACTTCCTCGAGAAGGTCCAAATGGTGGAAATCGTCGGATCCCCCGTTTCAGACAAGGGACAGCTCGACATCCTTCTTGACGCGCAGATGCGTGTCCCTGTCAAGTACAGCTGCAGACCTTCTCCACGAGGATGTAGGTACCAGGTGCGTTCGACGCGAATGGAACAAAAAGAACGCCGCGGGCGAATGCACAGCAAAGGCCCTCTTCGACGAGATACACCAAGCAGACGAATGAATGAAGCTCGAGAAACGCGAAGACTCGTCTGATCAGCAGCGCGAAGGACAGCTTCAGATTCGTTGCTCAAGGCGGACCGGAACGCGGGCACAGAGGCTTCCGCGGCGCGTTCTGTGGCGCAACAGCATGCCAACAAGCAAGGCAAACGCCGCGTGTCACCCTACTTCAACGGCAATTGCTACAACTGCGGGAAGCCGGGCTATCGCGCGGTGGACTGCTGGAGTGCCCCCGCCGGGAATAGGGGCCGTGGCCGTGGCGCCAGCCGTGGCACCCGCTTCTGCCTCACCGACTCAACCGGGAGGCAGTTCATGGCCGAGATGGTCGGTGGCACAGAGGATGGAGACGAAAAGAGGCAGACCGATGGTGGGTTTGGCCATGACCAGGCGTGAGAATGGAGAGGCATGTGGTGCAAGCTCCAAAAGCAAATGAAGTGATGGCGCCGTGGGTGCGCGTGATTGCAGTCGCACGGGATTACCGGCGAAGAGATGAGAAACCACACAGGAGAACTGCTGGAGTTGAGAAGTCGCACGGGAGCACCGGCTATAGAGGCAAAGACCATGCGTGGGAGAACCATGATGGCCTGCACGGGAGAACCGGCGGAAAGGCATGGATGGGAGTACCACCATGGCCTATTGGGTGCCTCAGCAGATTCCATGCCATGGCAGCAATGTGGCTTGCTGAGACGTGATTCATGGAATCGAACTAACGTGATATCCTCACAGAGATGAAGATGTGATTCCTGTTGGGAGATGTGCATGCCTTAGATGCCTAGGCTACTGGATGCCACTGACGTGCGCTACTCTTTGGCCCAGTGGTCTGTAGAGATATGCGTTCTGAGGCAGCGGAGGGGCCTTGATGGCCGGCGTGCGTTTGGAGGAAACTCCGCTAGGGTGAGTCATCGGCCGTGCCCGCTCCATCTCTATTGATCCCAGGAGATCCTAACACACATATCCCAACATGGTCTAGTGTACTTCTACAATTCCCACAGAGCCTTTCTTGCAGGCAACCTTGGCAGACAATGATGATAGTGTCCCCCAGGTGAGAAGTTGGGATCCAATCAACCCTCCAGATCAGTGTGTGCAGATCACAGATGCCATGGAAAAGTTGCAATTAGCAGGAATAGCCAAGCCTGAACAGCACCACGAATAGAATAGAATAGTATTGGTGACCCGGACCTGCCCCTGGCTTGGATGCTGTTACACCATCAGTTTGCTGCTAATTTGAAGTTTGTCGTTGTGCATCTTTTTCATTTTCCCCATCTTCTGTCCTTCATGGACTTTGAATGAAGCTGGCAATTGGAGTTGAGGGCCTTCTCCTTTTGCCGCCTCACTTTGATCGTGGGCTCGAACTCCTTGATGCTGAGAGCCCAGAGCCAAGTCTCCATGTTCCACTCGCGGCCCAGTGCTTCCAGTCTGGTCTGCAGCTTATGGCGCCGCTCTGCATTTGCTGAACAGTGGAACAGGAAATGTTGTTCATCTCCAATGTGCTCAGGGTCATGTTTGCACATCCTCTGCTGCACCTCAAGTCCTTGGTGCCTGCCTGTCGCCACCTCCAGGTCGTGGGTAGAGCAGAGCAGCTTCTGGACGTCCCTCCGGTGCTTCTCCACCCGGATCAGCGACGGTGCAATGTGACCAAAGGTCATGTCACACATCCTCCAGAAGTGCAGCTTGTCGTTATCCTTGAGCTTCTGGGCAAGATATTGGTGGAAAACAACTCGCAAGCTCGTTGTGCACCTGGCCTTTTGACTATTCGATAGATGACCTTGGTCACAACGTTGCGAAATCAAGTTGGCATGCAGGCCACAGGGTTGTGTTGGAGCATAGGAAAAAAAGGAAATGGGTATGGTATTGGTGACCCGGACCTGCCCCTGGCTTGGCCGCTATTACACCACCATTGGTTTGTTTAGCTGTGTCGACGACCTATCTGCCTCCTCCTTCCCTTGAATCCACAGTATGCTCCAGTCCCGGTGTTGTTTGCTGGCAGGAAAACCTTCCCACGAAGGTGAAAAACCTTCCAGAAAGAATGAGCAGTTTGGTTTCAGTTTGGGTTTTGGGACCTTCCCATCCAGCGGGCACAATGTCAGGCATGCAGCTTCATCTAGGTCCTGAAAAGTTCAGTGTTGGTTCTGGTCAAAAGATGCTGGATTCGCCGTGTAGGCGACCAAAGAGCCGTAGGGCTCCTGCCTCCATTCCCCGTGTGTCTTGGAGTCGCCGTATAGGCAAGCAAAGAGCCGTACTTTGTTCCCCTGGTCGCAGGCGCCCAGAGACAGGTGCGGATGAGGCAGGTGGTGTTCCTGGTGTTTGTTGTGTTGTTCCCCTCTCCCTAGAGCCGCCCTCCTATGTTGTTGTCTAGCCAAGATCCACCCATCCATCCAAGTCCAACATCCAACTCCAGGACCAACTCCAGGCGAGCAAAGAAGCTGTAGGGCTCCTGCCTCCATCCCTGTGTTGGCCGCTTACGTGTCCAGAGACCGGAATCCACGGATATGTCGTTGTTTGCGCCGCGGCCCCTCCTTGAAGAGGTGCACCGGCGGGCAGTCAGCAGCATTTAGAGCCAATGCGCCACGCAGCTGCCTGCTCCATTCGCGCCCTTTCGCACCAGAAAGCGCACGCGGTTGGTCGCTTGTTGTTTGGCGGGGCGCGTCCACGCGAGCGACGCGTCCCATGTTTGACGTGCGCGGCCGCCAAGTGTCGTGTTTCAGCGCCCAGAGCCAGAGAGCCACGCGGTCCTACGGCACGTTTTTCAAGCGCCACACGTGAGGCACACGCTGTCGTAGGCCCGCGGTCGCGTCTTCAGCACGCGACGCATTGTTTGCCCACTAACAGACGCGGCGCCCCCCGGAGAAGAGCCTAGCCGCCCTGCAGGGCCAGCGCAAGCCTCTTGAGGCCAATGGGCTCCTCAAGCGCTTTTGCGGCGTCGCCTGCCACGCTTGGGGCACCGGTTTTGCAGCCGGTCCCGTTTGTGCGTCCCCGGGTGCCCAACCCGCACACCGTGCCGGCGCCGCGCTAGAGGGCAGGAGCCCTAAAGCACGACGACCCCGGACACTGCTGCTCCGCTGCTCGCGGCCCAAAGAGCGCGCGTGAGCAGCGGGGCGGGCAGGGGTGTTTGGAATTTGACGTGTTGTTTGTGTGCTGGCTCGATTGATGATTGCTTATGGTGCATGCCTTGAGGACGAAAAATGTATTAGATATTGTACGTCAGAAATATGTCCAGCTCATGTCCAGCTCATTTCCATGGAGTGACAATCAAAGAACAAATGAATCATGAGCAAATATACTTGCCCACCAGCAATGCAAGCATGCAGACGAGCAACAACAGGACTACTGGTGCATACAAAACAGGGTGGTTGCCAACAAGCTCACCCTTGCTTACACACTCTAGGTGTGCTAGCTAAGCCTGATAGAAAATAAACCTTCTCATGGAAAGTTCCAGCTGTGGTGCCTCACAGTGATGGCGCATACAGATGGGGCTAGAGCAGCACAATCACTCCCAGAACCCTAGCCTAAAGCATGCCGGCACACCGCAGCAATCATGGATGCATTGAGACAGAGAGCCACACACCTGCTGCAAGAATCCTAGTTGTTTGGTTGGAGGTCTGCAATGCAAGACTCGGAGGCTAGGGCAACAACTGAACCACCAGCTGTAGGTCACATCCCAGGGAAGATGCTCCTCTGTCATGTCCTCACCAATGTCCTTGCCACACTGGTGGTTTCATTGATATGCATCTAAGTGGCAGCCTCAAACCCCACCTATAGACACAGGGGGCAACCACAAGTGAGGATCCTCGCATGTCACAGGATCAGGGAGAGCAGACCACCAGGTTCACCCCTTGGAACTACGCCATGTTGGCCTGTGAATGGCAAGTGCCACCACCTTACCTAGACTTGGTGCCCGCCAGTGCCGACCTCCAAGAGCATCTCCATGAAGTTACGGACCACGATGATTCCGAAGTCAATCTGTTGATTGTCGTGGACTCGATGACAAAAAGATCGACAAAGCTTCAAGGGGTAGGCCGGGGGCAAGCGGGTTCATGGTGACACGCTCGCTTTACTGTTCGCGGAATCCTTCCGTTTCGGGAAAGCAAGGCACATATCCTCGCGTACAGCACGCAGGGCAAGCGACCGTGTGCGGCAGAAGGCCGAGTGAATGGGCGGAAGCGGAGATTCGCGAAGGCAGGAGCGGAGTTTGGCGGAGCGACTTCGTCGAATTGTGCCAGGGTTCCTATGTCGCCATCTTGAGCTGGCCATCCGCGTGGTGGGAGCGCTCTTTCTAATGGGCAAATGAGCGATGGAAGCGGGTGGCGGCAGGAGACGTCGGCGGGGAGCAAAGGTGTGGCTCGGCGCGTGCGCGGTGCCGCCCGCCGCGGAAGAGGTGTTGGAATGGGTCGTTGCTACGATTCTGTATCAATAGGGAGTCTATTGGCGTGTGGGGATACTTGGGTACGACCGGAGGGGTCATCTAGGGACTTGTCATCACAAGGAAATGGACAACGGGTCAACGTGTCCCTCTCCCCATCCCGTCCATCTGAGTTCAGACCCGGTCCAGACCACTGGGGCTACGTCTTCCCCACGCCCCATAGCCACTCCAACAGGTCTATGAGCCCAAAGGGTGTCTGGAACTCTTTTGCGCGGCTGTGAAGTTGCGTGTGGTGCAACCAGCCGAGGGGACCGCATCACGCTGAGTCTGGTCTCCAGGACCGCCTGGGTGGACTCAGTGGGCGCTAGAAAGAGCGCATAAAGCACTAGAGGTGCTGTGGTGGCCAAGATGGAGATTTTGGTCGGAGGGACTCATGTGGCACTGGTCGGGGGGAGCAAGCTGGAGGAGACCGGATCACAAACCAATTACCAGGATTGGTTAATTGATATCAAAGCCAAGCTCCAGAGGGAGAGTGACTGGCAAATTGTGACCGGAAAGGTGGCAAAGCCTGTGGCGGGCCAGGGCGGAAAGACGGAAGATGATTTGTCAGTCTGGAACGCGAAGGACCAGAAAGCTCAAGGGATCCTGGTCGGATCTCTCTCTATTGGTCTCAAAAGGATCTGCAGCAGGATGGACACTGCTAAGGACATCTGGGACTACCTGGAAAAACGATTCGTGACGGAAAATGTGGCGCAGCAAGGGCAACGCCGAGGTCCAGTGCTACAGCTTCGACTACGTCAAATCAGACCGGGTGGCCCAGAACTTTACTCGCTTCATGCAGAAAAAGATGGAGGTAGAAGCACTGGGAAAGCTGAAGGGAGATGACGATGATATGAGTATCTGGAGGAAAGTTTTGAAGGACCTGCCTGAGTTTGATCAAGTGCGGGGCCAAGATCGACGGAACTTGGCTGGGAGCACAGACCAAAAATGAGTGGAAGACCGAAGGTGGAGTGAAGAAACATCCTACCTTGAACGTGGCATTCCTTCAGAAGAGGATGGAGATGGAGGAGGAAACCATGATCAAAAGGGCCGAGCAGAATGGCGAGACCTACACACCTGGCGGCAACAACATCACCACGAATCCCAACTCCAGCACCTTGATGTACGCTCTAAACCGCGGTAGGGGTCGCGGAGCATCGCGGGGCGGCCGTGGAGGCGACCGGGGAAGTTCCAGAGGTCGCGGGGGAGGGTGCGGAAACCGCGGTGGCCGGCGGTCCACGGCTGAGGGCGAAAGCGGCTTGAGAATCAAGTGCCTGTGCTGCGGCAAGTTCGAACACGCTCACCCTTGGCGATCCCCCCGATCTGGAGGATCAATTCGGCGCATTCTTGTTCATGATGGAGGGCGGCATCGAGGGGAATGGAGCGAAGCCGACGGGGGATGATGGATTCGAAAAGCTCTCCGAACACGTCGTGCACGCGGCAAAGACGGGTCACGGGATGCGCGGCAGGTTGCTGGGGGATAGCGGCGCGTCCGTGCACGCGACGGGGGTCAGGGAGCTGCTCTACGGCATCAAGCCGTGCGATGCGGTTGATGTTCGGATGGGAACAAAAAGGGATTGCGCGTGCCATCGAAGTCGGAAAGCTCAAGATCAAGTTCACCAATTCTGGCGACCCCGTTACTTTGGAGAACGTGCTTTTCATCAAAGATCTTCCTGCGACGCTCATCTTGCTTGGGAGACTCGGCCAGATGGGCTACTACACGCTTCTGGGTCCGGAAGGAGCTACCATCATCAAGGGCGGTGCCGTGCAAGGCACTTGCCGCATTGATCGTCACGTTTATTATCTCAACGCGGATATCCTCAACGAGCACAACGAGCAGATCATGCTGAGCGCTCAGGAAGGGGATTTAAGCGCGGAGATTGCGCATGGGTGCTGCGGGCACTACCCGATCGCGGCACTCAAGAAGGTTCAACAGGCTGGAATTGTGGCTGGATTGGAGGAATATGCACTTACTGGGAACGCTAACAACTTTTGTAAGGAGTGCGTGATGGGGAAGATGCATCAGTTGCCCTATCCGGAGTCGGAGCGGAAAGTCTCGCGGCCGTTTGAGCTGACTCACTGGGACCTGATACAATCGGACGTTGCAACGGTGCATGGAGAACGCTGGGCGTTGCATGCAGTGGACGAGTACACTTCTGCGGAGTTTGCGTTCCTGTTGAAGCAGAAATCGGAGGCGGAGGACTGGATGATGTCCTTTGCAGAGTGGGTGAAGAACCAGTTCCGGGTGAAGATCAGATGCATGCGGGTTGATCCTGGCGGAGAGTTCTCATCAAAACGGCTGGAGGCCTACTGCAAGAACGAAGGAATCAAGCTGGAATCGTCGGTAGCGAATCGGCCTGCGCAGAACGGAGTCATTGAGCGGCGGAACCGGACGGCTGAGGAAGGGACCCGGACCATCCTGATCGACTCGAAATCGCCGAAGACGCTTTGGGGATACGCATTGAAGCATCATATCAATACGCGCAATCGTTTGCCGAACACCAAGACGTGGCTGAAAGGGTCTACGCCGTTTCAATTGCTGACTGGGAGACGTCCCAACATCAGCCACATCCGGCGCTTCGGAGAGACGTGTTACGCGATCGTCGACAAGGAGAAGCGTGGCAAATGGGACGCAAAAGCGGTACGATGCCGCTACCTGGGAATGAGCTCGCCATCGAAGGCGTTTACGGTCCAGAACCTGGAGACCGGCCGGATCTTTGACTCACGCGATGTTGTTTTCGAGGAACGCTGGTCGACGGGGATGCTCAAGAGCTACATGCGGGTTCTGGAAAACGGAGTTTCGATCAAAAAACTGCCGGACGCGGACCCTAGCGCTGTCTTGAACCGTTGACTTGAGGTGGAGGAGTCGGTGGCCGGAGGAATTCGAGGCGTTGCCGGAGACGCCACGGCGGGTCCGTTTCGCGGATCCACTCGACAACGGCAACCTGGGAGCAGTGGAAGTGGCGATCCAGGGGGAGGAAAGGCAGTTGGTGGATCGCAACTTTCTGGTGATCGTGCGGCTAGGGAAGCCACAGACCAACGTGGGAAGCCTGGAGGAGCATCTTCATCAAGCAGCGGAGCTCAGGGAGGCGCTGGGGCGGCTGGAACGGGCTCTAAGATACCTTTACCTACAAGGTCATCCAGCAGAGCTCCAAGACCTCCTGGGGAGTGGTGGAAAGCCTCCAACACGAGCAACGAGAAGGAGATCAACGTGATCACGCTGGAATCGATCAATTTCCTGATGGAGGAGGTCCAGGACCACCTGGACTGGCAGGGACACCTACCAACTTGTTTGGACATGGCACACATGGATGGAATCTTTGCTGCAAGCACTGGAGCACGTGTACCACGGAACTATGCAGAGGCAATGCGTTCAGAGGATCGTGAGATGTGGGCCAAGGCAATGGAACGTGAGATTGGCAACTTCAAGAGCAGAGATGCGTACAACATCATGGGATTGCCTGAGGGCAAGGAAAAATTCGCGGTTGGAAGCCAATTTGTATTTGACCTCAAACCTGGAGCTGATGGCAGCATTGTGGGGGAGGAAAACTACAAGGCTCGATGGGTGGCAAGGGGTGATTGGCAGGATCCATCTTCTTTTGGTCAATCCTTTGCACCTGTACCTTCTGCTGCTGCTGTACGGCTTTTCTTTTGGATATCTGCTCAGAACAACATGATTGTACATCAGGCTGATGCAAATGCTGCATTTCTACAGGCTAAGCTCCAGGAGAACGAGGAAGTTTACTTGTATCCAGCTCAAGGGATGGATTTGCCTGAGTTTACTGATGGAAGACCTACGGTTATTCGACCTGGAGTTGCGGTTTATGGACTTGTGCAAGCTGCGCGCGCTTATACGTTGCTCAAAAGAGTATTGCATTTACTTTCTGCGGCAAGATGATTGGTTTCTGTTGATGATTATTCATGTGGACGACTTTGGGTGTAGTTCCACGGACGAAAAACGGACGATTGCATTCCTTGAGGAGCTGGGTCAAGATACGTCACATGGGTCGCATGAAGAAGTTCTTGGCTCTGGAAGTCAAACAGGACGAGAATGCTGGTACAATCACGATCAAGCAGTCCAACTACATCAAGAAAGCCTTGGAGGACTTCGGAATGGACACTTGCAACGCAGTTTCTGTGCCTATGGACGTTGGGGTGAAGCTCAGGAAACGGAACACGGAGTTGTCTGCTGCTAAGGAGCAGGAAATCGAACGTTTTCCGTTCAGATCAATGGTGGGAAGCTGGATGTATGCCATGAACTTCACCAGGCCGGACATTGCCTTACCTATTATCACGGAGAGCCGTCATGGGATGGCACCTACTCGTGAAGCAGTGGAGCAAGTCAAGAAGACAACCAGATACTTGAAGGGAACAGCTGACTTTGGCTTGGTTTACAAGAGGGATCCGAATCTGGACATGACCAAAGCATTGCATGGATATGCAGACGCCAGTTTTGCTGGGGATCTTGACACTGGGAAGTCAACAACTGGGGTTGTAGTGATGATGGGGAACGGTCTTATCATCTACAAGTCGCAACTGCAACCAGTGGTGGCTCTTTCAACAACAGAGGCCGAGTACATGGCTCTGTCTTATGTTGGACGACAAGTTGCGTGGCTAAGGAGCTTATTGGAGGAATTGGGCTTTCCTCAGCAAGGGCCTACAGTCATAAAGGAGGACAATGAAGGAGCTATCAAGCTGGCACAGAATCCTGTCTTCCATGAACGTACCAAGCACATTGGAATGCAGTACCATTTTGTGAGGGAGAAGATCGAGAGTGGAGAGATCCAGCTGGAGTACATCAACACTGAGGACCAGCTCGCGGATCTACTCACCAAACAGCTACCAAGGGAGAAGTCAAGTTTCAACGTTTCAGGGCACTTTTGGGAATTGTAGAGATTCGTGACTAACTTTGGGGATTTCTGGACACTCTGGGTAATCTTGCAACGAGGGGGAGTGTTGGAATGGGTCGTTGCTACGATTCTGTATCAATAGGGAGTCTATTGGCGTGTGGGGATACTTGGGTACGACCGGAGGGGTCATCTAGGGACTTGTCATCACAAGGAAATGGACAACGGGTCAACGTGTCCCTCTCCCCATCCCGTCCATCTGAGTTCAGACCCGGTCCAGACCACTGGGGCTACGTCTTCCCCACGCCCCATAGCCACTCCAACAAGAGGACCCGAAGACTGGCATCCCGACGTTCAGAGCGCCGCGGCCACAGCGCGGAAACACTGTTCTCATTTGCATGCAGCTGCCCGCGCGATAGATGGACCTTCCTGGGGCGTACGGCGGACAGCGAGGTCCTCCCTGAACTTGCCTTTCACAAGATTCTCCACAGTCCCCTTGGCCCATGAAAAAGTGTATGTCCTTCTCCCACATCTCCCTCCCCTCCTCTCCACCATAGTACACAAGTAGTTCCCTCAGGAAGGCAGCCCAGTTCCAGCACCCCTTCAGTGCTTCGATCTTGAGCTCCTTGTAGAGCAGGTACAATGCAGGGTCAGCTGTTTTGATGGGCATGAGGAACTTGAGAGCCGACTCATTTTCATGAACTGCAAGAGGGTACTGGCCAGTGATCGCATACAGACAAGCCAGAGAGGTAGATTTGGGCTGATGAGTGACAGCACGTAAGGGCCATGCATGTCACGTTGTCCCTGGTGCTTTCCCCGGCAAGGTACTCCTCCTTCGGCATTTCCACATGAACGGGTTCCCATATTGGCCCACTGCCTTGACCTTCGTGTTGTAGAGCCTGAGCTGGAGGTCAGGACTCATCCCAGGCTGTTCCCTGATGTCGCGGAGCCAATAAGCAGCGTTCATCTTGGCCTCCCTGCCATGCACATGGTCCTTGCTCCGTCCAGTTGACGTGAGCTGGTACCCCAGAGGCTTGAGGGTGGCGATCTCGCAGATACAGGCTTACTTCCGGATAGCAGTCAAAATTGAGGATTTGCCCAATGATGGCCTGCTGGAATCGTTGGTCTTTACTGAGCATACAGCTTAAAGCTGTCGACCCTCTTCAGCTCCTGGCCCCTGTACAGGAGCTTCACACGTGAGGCATCCTCCTGGCCATCCATTCTGTTTTGCTGATGTTGATCTCCAGCCCATTGGCACTGGCATATGCAGACAAAAGATCCAGCTGCAGCTTGGCATCCTTCACCGTCTTCGAGATCAAAGTGGTGTCATCTGCAAAGAACAAAGCCAGCAAGCTGACCATCCTCTCCTGATCCTCCTCCTACTCAAACACCATGCCCAGACCCATCCCTTTTGCACCATTGGCCTCCATGAAAGCAGCGATGTCGTTGACAAACAAGATGAAGAACAGCGATGAGAGGGGGTCCCCCTGCTTCACTCCAGTTAGGAACTTGATGAAGTCCGACTTGGTCCCATCCTCATCCCGGAGCCTTCCCCACACCCGCCCAAACGCCATCTCAAACATATCAACAACCTGTTTGGGCACACCCATCTCCTCCAGCTTCCTCCACAACCTCGGGCACTCCACCATGTCAAAAGCCTTGGTGAAATTTACAAACACCATGATCAGCTTCTCCTTGCGTGCCTTGGCCAAGGAGAAGAGCGCCTCAGCGAGGAATACTGCATGAAGGGTCGACCTCCGTGCCGGAATCCAAACTGAGAGCCTTCCAGCAGCTTGTTGGCTCAAAACGATGGTGTAATAACAGCGGCCAAGGTCACAAATACTATTCTTATCTATTCTGGGAGCCGAAGCAGAGGCTGACAAGTGAGTGTCATGCACCGGTAGCCGGCTGGCCACCAATAGTGTTCAGCATCCCAGCCCCGGCCCAAGGGCGCAGCAAGCAAAGCCCCTGCACGTGCCCAAGTCAAGCAGGGATGGACCATGGGCAAAAAGTGGGAAAGTTGGGTGCAGCACAAACCAGAAGGCCTCGACTCAGACCTCCTCAAAGTCGTTTCAGAAGCTGCTCCTCAAGGGAGGTTCGCGTTGCTGTTGCTGACTGGAGGCAATGCCCTGAAGATTCTAAGGTTGGTTCCTGCAACACTCCCATCTTTTGTTATCAGACGAAGTGCATACGTGATCAGCTTCAATCCATTTCGATCGCACTTGGAGCCAAGCGGTTTGGGGTGTGCTTTCCATGCGCCTTGCTGCATTGAAGGCTGTGCATGCCGAAAGCGCGCCCGGCACAACACAACACTCGATGCCACCGCATTCCTCGCCGAGTGGGAACCAGAAGGGCGCCGGCGATGCCTTCGGAGATTTGCTGGGAGATGCATTCGGGTCGGCGACGGGCCGGAAGAACACGCTCAATGCGTTGAAGCAACCTTCCGAAGTTTCCGAATCCTGGTCCGCCGGCACCGTGCCGGAGGTCTCGTCACATCTCTGGGATTTCGACGCGCTGGATGCGGTGGCAGCGAAGCGCAGCAGAACGCCGAATGGCCTACAAGGCCATGACCAGGGCTCTGTTGCGCCCAAAGTCTCCCGCGACTCCCGGGACGCCCGCGGGCCCACTAGGGACCTGTCTCGTGGCGGAAGCCCGTTTCCCGACGCTCTGATTGACCTCGGCCTGGGGCAGATGATTTCGGGTTCCGTTTCTTCCACAGAGGGTCGGCGGACAGCGTCCGGGAAGGTGGAGCAACCCCGGTCCGGCGCCGTGAAATCGCCGGAACCATGGGACGTTGACTTCCTTGGCGGCAACGCGGAAGGGTCCACCGGGTCTACGACAAGAGCTGCGGCGAAATCGTCGGGCCGTGATGTTCCTGTGCCCGGAATCAGGGGAGAAGGCAATGACGGACAGCCGGGTGGACTTGGTGCAGGACAGAATCCCCGGAACGTCGTGCAAAAGGCCACTCTTGGCGGTGATATTTTGAACGAAGAACCGTTGCCTCTGGGGACAGGCGCGTTTGCGGTGTCGCCAAACTCCGCGCGGCGGATGTCTCCTGGAGGGGCCACCGACTTTTCCCGTGATTCGTCTCGTCGTGGTAGCCCAATCCCCGGAAGACAGGCCAACGACTCTGCCGCCGTTCGGGGCGTCAAGCTGGCGGGGGCTATTCTGGGCATGGGGCAGCAGCTTCTGAGCAAGGCCGCGGCCACGATGGTGAGCACAGCAGCACGGGCCAGCTCTTTTGGATCCCAAAGCGGTACGGACAGGTCACAACCTGTTTCCTGGCCGTCGACTACTGGAGCTACCGAGCGTTTTGTCGATTCGTCGGACGACGACAACGATGATACGGTGCCTGCGATGCGCACACCGCCGGCACCTGAACGGAGGGTGTTTGTGGACCGGGAGCTCTTACGTGCTGCCGAAGAACTTCGATCGCGGGGCAACGAGCTTTTTCGAGCGGGGCGCTTTGCCGAGTCGGAAGTTTTGTATTCGGACGCCATAGGATTGCTTCCGAAGGGCGCGTCGGAACTCCTCAATCTCCACAACAACCGAGCCGTTGCTCGATACAAGATGGGAGAGTATCTGCTGTGTACAGAGGACTGCACGCAGGCGCAGATTTTGGAGCCTGGGGAGTCCAAGAGCCTTCTGCGACGAGCCATGGCATGGGAAGGACTGGAGAAGTGGTCCCGAGCCATTGCTGATTACAATCAGCTCTTGTCGTCGCAACCTGGTCTT
This sequence comes from Hyaloraphidium curvatum, assembly GCA_025558095.1. Lineage (NCBI taxonomy): Eukaryota > Fungi > Monoblepharomycota > Hyaloraphidiomycetes > Hyaloraphidiales > Hyaloraphidiaceae > Hyaloraphidium > Hyaloraphidium curvatum. The sequence goes on from JAIVFI010000013.1 coordinate 434,429, forward strand.
TCTGGGGCAGTGCAAGGTCTTTCCCGATGCCGGAAGGCGGAGTATCTGGCATCAGGACCGTCCAATGATTCACAGGAGCCTCGGACACCAGTCGCACAGCACAGAGAACGGGCTCCTTCCCGCTCCCGAACACCGACGGAGATCGCTAGTGCGGATCCTTTTGCCGGTTTTGAACCCCATTTCCAATCCCGTTCCGGTGCTTCGACCCCGGGTCGGCCGCAGGCTTTGGACGACTTGGCAGCGATGGTTTCGCCGGCGGTCGAAAGGTTGAAACTGGAGGAAGCGTCTGCTGCGTTGCGCGAGGCCGAGCAGAGTACTTTGAAGGACGCCGTTGATAGCAAGGTGAGGAACCTCTCCGCCGCGGGTTTTCAAAGCACACGCAATGACGCATGTTTCTCACCAGATTGCCGCGTGGCTCGGAAAGCGTGAGAACAACATCCGCGCACTTCTCTCTTCGCTCGATCAGGTTCTGTGGCCGGAACTGGGAGTCCAAAACAGCGCATTGTCTGATTTAATGACTCCGGCGCAAGTGAAGAAGCACTACATGCGGGTCATAACGAGGACACACCCGGACAAGGTGAGCAGCTCTTCCACACCGGGCGGAGCTGTCATATAACCCTTCCGTGCACCAGATCCACCCGGACGAGTCCACGGAGCGCAAGATGATTGCCTCTGCGGTGTTCGCGGCGCTCAATGGAGCCTATGCAAGTTTTGACCAGTAGACTTGGCTGGCATCCTCATGCCTTTCCGCCCCATGGAGTGATGAACGCCGTCGGAGGCGTGCGAGTGATGACCCGCTGGTACTTGGTTTCCCGCTTTCCCGACATGGCGCGAAGGTCGAAGAACGCCTTCCGGATGTCCGCAAAGTCCAGTCCTTTCAGCTGGCGCTGGCGCGTCAGCCCGCCGATGTACTCGGCGACCAGCATTGGCGCCGAGTTCGGAGTCGCCTGCACGCAGAACTCGATGCTGGGATTCGCGCGAGCAACGTTTGGTAGCTCCCGCTTCACAAAGTCCACGACGTGCCGCGCCGCCAGTCCCGTGCCCTTCCGCGGGTGCGTGTACAGGATGGTCATCTTGGTGCAGGGCACCACGAAACCTCCAACGCCATTCTGCTCCTGCGCGATGATCCTCTTTGCCCGTGGAATGATGCCAAGCTTCTTCGCCAGGTTAACGGCAGCTCGCGGTCCCAGGCTCATCGCGAAGTGTCCTCGGGCCGGGAAAGTGAGGGCCTCTTTGCGCGCGAGGCGCGGAGTTTTCTCTGCGTGCAAAAGGGTCGATTGGACCAGGATCGAAAGGGACGTCGCTCTTGGACGACGCGGCGTCGATCTGCGTCGATCACGAATCTGCACCAGACCCTCGAACTTCGCCGGGTCAAACCGGCGCAGCGTCGCAGCAAGTGCCGCCGCACGTGCCGGTGGGCGCGGCGGACGCGCTCGGCCGGGGACCTTGTGTGGGAGCGGCACCCCGGGTCTCGAGGGGCCCCGCGGTGTTCCTCGTGGAATGCCCCTCGCCGAGCTCGGCAGGCTCGGCGGCAGCGTTGGCTACGACGTTGTTTACGGGGATGCCGGGCCCATTGTTTCCTGGAGCTGTTTGTGGAGCCGGACGGTGGACCTCGCGGCGGCGGCGAGTCCGAGGCACTTCCTCGGCTTCGAGTGCCTGTTTGGCGGCAGGCGGCGCCGCATGCATCTCGCAAGGAACATATTCTCTAGGATTGCGCGGCTGGATCCGCCCTTGGAGGCCGCTGTACAGGGTTCGCTGCCGGCCCCCGCCGCGGCGCTGGTTGTCGGCCCCCACGCTCTCTGCTGGGCGAGGACTGGCCAGGAAATCAGGGGTAGCATCAAACATCCATGAGGTCTCTGTTTTCATGCATAAGCGGACGCCGACGTCCACCTTTCGGAGCGCTGCCAACGAGGCCAACGACGGCTTAACACGAGACCCGAATGGGCGCCGGGCGCGCACCGGGACAGGCGCTTGGGTTTCGGATGTGGACAAGATCCCGGAGCAGCTCTCCAGGAACTGGAGCAACTTCCCCGACGATACAATCGTCGCCGCCATCGACTACGGCTTCAACAACGTCGTGACTTGCGGGCGCACAACGCTGGGCCAGATCAGGGCTGCGGAGAACATCTACGTCTACGACAAGAATCCCCTCGACAATCCTCTGCTGTATGAAGTGGAGGAGATCGTAGCGTGCGAAGTGGACGGCGTCGTCGTGGACCTCGACGGGAGGCCATTGCTCGAACTGTTCGGCGGCACGGTGGTCACCGACGATCCGATGCCGCTGGTCGACGACGATCATGTGATGCGGGTCGACGGGGAGGACATCATGATGGAACCCGCCGATCGAACGTGGCTTGCCAGCGACGTAGCGGAGAAGCTGGTGGACGGCCGCAGGGTCTACGTCCGCAAGGTCAACAAGGGCGACGTGCGCCTCGACTTCTTCACCGTCACGGCTGCAAACGTGAAGAAGCATACGGGTGCTGCGCGCCGCGAAAAGGAGACCGCGGAACGATTCGAACAGGTCTTTGGCTGCAAGGACCCGTTCGCCAGTCTTGGGTCTCCGCGCACGTGTGATGTTCCGAGGCTCAAGGCCTATCTGTGCACCTTGTTTGACAGGGCGGACAGAGTTTGGACAGTGACGCTTGGATCGGACATCGTCCGACTTCGCTTCCTGAGCTATATCGATAGCCAGCGGTTTTACGGGAACACGCTTGCAGCCTGGGTAGTGGGTGGAAAGGAAAACCTGAGCAAGTCGGTGTGGCTGTTCTCAGGTGCGGCGGGCCTCGTCTTCAAGAACCGCAAGGGGAACCAGCCGGTCTCCGTCCGGAAGTGCCGCAAAAGCCTATCCTTCGCCCTCAACCCCGGGATAGGGCAGTTCAACCTGGACACGGGCGGAGAGTACTCGTCTCAGGTCCATGCAGCGGCGCACTTGTGGGAGCACCCTGAGAGATCACTCGTCTGCATCAACCATGCGGAGGAAAGTCCGGACAAACGGCCACGCGGCCTCCAACGTTGCGAAGGAACAAGGTGTGGGTAACGGCTTGTGCTCTTGCTATTGTGCCAGCATGCGAGCTCATCATTGCTTGCAGACTCCTGTGGCGCGCACGTGGCTCGGGACAAGAACTCGGCGAAGGATGTCATGGGCATCGGGCTCAGCAACGTGGTATTCGGCACGCGGCCTACGGTCTTTACCTATGAATTCTGGCGAAAGCGTTAAAGGCAATCAAGGCGATCGACTTAGCGAGGATGAAGGCCCATCTGAGCCTACCATGCGAGGAAGCCGGCGGAGTTCTTTCCCCGGATTCGAGATAGACAGAAATGAAGAGTAGTAGTGATTTCCGTCATTCTAGCTAAGCAGAACAGACTGTCCGGATTGTGTCCGGAGGCTTTGTGGCGCCGCTTACGTGGCGTTCGGCGCGACTAGTCACAAAAGGGCAGCGGGTCCCTCTCATCACCAAACGTCTCCTGCCCCGTGCGCTCACCAGCATAGAGCCATGAGGGCCCGCAAGAAGCGCAAGAAATCTTCTCCCGTCGCGCTCTCCCCGTTGAGGGCGCTGTCCTGGTGAGCGGAGCCGCGGGGCCGGGCCCGGACGCCCACCTGACCTGCCCGTTGCCTTCCTCCCTTACACGACCCTTCGCCCTATTGCTCTGTCCCGGCAGCGCTGCACCGTCAAGCGCAGGAGCCGCATCCACGACGGCCATGCTCTCGGCTCACCGAGAGAGGTATGGATCTCGGAGGCGGCGCAACCCCTACAGCATGCTGATCTTCTCTCCTCGGCCTCCCGTGCGCTCAGCATTCATTTTCGCTTCTTTCTTTCTTTCGTTTTCCCGGGGATACATCAAGACCGAGCCGAGACGCGCGGGGGGGCCGCGCGCCGGGGGTTGAAGACCGCCGAACGCTTTCGAACTGGACTTCTCGTGCATCCTTTGCACCCCTCGGCGCAGCGCGCATCTGCCGCTTTGCAGCTCGATCAAGGTCACCGAGACAACATGCTCAGCATCCCGACCCCGTGGGCCTCCAACGTTGCCATGAAACAACGTGTGGGTGATGGCCAATGGCTCGCGCGAGCTCGCGAACTCATCGTCCCCCTTGGCAGACTGCTGTGGAACCGTTGAAAACAGTAGCCAGAAAACTGGTAGCGGCGTGGAGGTCGACGTACTGATCTCGGATTGAGGTCCCTGGGAGTACGGATCTCCAATGTAGCCGCGCCATCGAACTTCGTTCTCCTACACCCTTTCGGAAACCAAGAACTTTGTCCGAGTCTTGTCTTTGATATTTGTGATGCTGCTAACGTACAACTCTACAGATGGATGATGGAAACGGAGATGGAGCCGCTGGTCAGCGCTTCCTCGTCTCGATCAGCCTTGCTAGGGCGATTTGTTGGCCCTGGGCGCGAATGGCAATACTCAACTTTGCTCCTATATGTCGAGGACACGAGGGTGCTGCCGCCACAGGTTTTGCGGTACGGAGTCGCGAGATCAGTCTGGTCGCACCCACTAGACCTTGAAATGACGTCCCACGCATGTAACGGTCCCTACCGCGCGTCGGAGCCACCTTGATCCGCATATCGAGCTTGATCTGGTGCCCTGTCAGCAGCGAAGGAGGTTGTGTGAGCATGTTTTTGGCCAGATCTTGTCCGACTAAGGCCTGGTCGGCCCCGTGACCGCGTTGGAACGCTCATTCAATTTCATCTTTCCGCTACTGCTTTCCCAGTGGTGATTCGCTGGCCAGCGCGACGTTGTCCGAGGAAATGGAGGCTGGCGAGCAGCTTTTCAAACCAAGCCCGTGATAGTGGCAGATCTAGTCCCCAGTGCGCCGCTGCCCCTCAGGCTGTTGACTCCGAGGTAAAAGTCCGCGCGAGAGGATAAGGCGGGGCATGGATACACGTGACTCGGCACGGTGCTCAAGGTGGTGCTTTGTGGCGATGCTTCGCCTCACTCTCCCTCCTCCTCGGCGCCTGCCTGGCGTTTGGAAATCTTCAGATCTTTGCAACGCAAGGCTGTAAGCAACGGAGGCGGTTGGGGAGAGCAGGAAGCGCCGGTCGCCCGACAGCTTGAGGTCCGCGTCGAGGCGACGTCCCAGCTGCCTCCTCTTCCTGCATCGCGCCTGCCTAGCGTTCTGGAGGTCTCGAAACCTCGTGATCTCTGATTATGAGCTTTGAGGAGGGGCTGAAGAGGACGGGGAGAGCCCGGAGAACGGTTTTGTTTGGTTATTAGTCAGAGTGGACAGTTTTTGCCTCCGACTACACCTTTCGATTCCGAAAGGTATATGCAAATCATCTGTCAGCAACTGGCGGATCCAGTATGACGGGCGACGGCGCGACGTCGTTGGCGGAAGCCTATGACACCATCCTCATTTTGGACTTCGGATCCCAGTGAGTTCGGGCGGACGGGAGCATCGAAGTCGTTCTGGCCTCCTCGCCTTTCCACCCCATGATTCGACGGTTCGAAACTTATACGGCAATTCTCCTTGTTTCAGATATTCGCACCTTATTACGAGACGGATCAGAGAGCTGGGCGTCTACTGCGAGATGCAGGCGTGCACCTTCAAGCTCGCGGACTTGAAGTTCAAGCCGAAAGGCAAGTCGTAACGGCCTTGTTCCGGACCCAACCTCATGCTTGAGGCGTTTGGACAGGCATCATCCTGTCTGGAGGTCCTTCGTCTGTCTACGACGCCGACGCCCCTCATGTGGATAAGGCGGTGTGGTCCCTGGGCGTTCCCATACTCGGAATCTGCTACGGCTTGCAGGTAGCGTTCCAGCGTGCTTTCACCGAATTGCCCTAATGACTCTTCTGCGGCGACCAAGGAAATGGCTTGGTCGCTAGGTGGAGAGGTTGTTCCGTGCGACCATCGTGAATACGGCCACGCGAACCTGACCGTGGAGCTGGCCGGGAGCCAGCTTTTTGCGGACGTGCCGCACGAGATTGCTGTTTGGATGAGCCACGGGGATCAGCTTCGGAGCCTGCCGGATGGGTTCGAGATGATTGCGAGGACTCCCACTGCTCCCCTTGCCGCAATCATGAATCCTGCGCGGAAGTTCTACGGACTGCAGTTCCACCCCGAGGTCACGCACACTCCGCAGGGGACAGCGTTGCTGAAGAACTTCGTGATCCGCATCTGCGAGTGCGCAGCGAGCTGGACAATGTCGTCCTTCATCGATAAGGAGATCGACAGGATCAGGAGCTTAGTTGGTCCCAGTGGCCAAGTGATTGGAGCAGTTAGCGGTGGTGTGGATAGCACCGTCGCCGCCGCCCTCATGAACAAGGCCATTGGAGATCGGTGCGCGCTCTGCATGTGGTACGAGCGTCACAAATGGTCTGACGCGCAGCTAGCTTCCACGCCATTCTCGTGGATAACGGGGTGATGCGCCTCAACGAGTGTGCGACAGTGAAGGCCACGCTGCAGGAGAAACTGGGGATCAATTTGACGGTGGCCGATGCTGCCGATCTGTTTCTCGGACGCCTGAAGGGCGTTACCGACCCCGAGAAGAAGCGCAAGATCATCGGGAACACTTTCATTGAGGTGTTCGAGGCAGAGGCTGACAGAATCGAGAAAGAGGTCGAGCACAGCGGAAAGGGCAAGATCGAATTCCTGCTCCAGGGCACGCTATATCCGGACGTGATCGAATCGATCTCGTTCAAGGGACCTTCGGCTACCATCAAGACGCACCACGTGGGTTCCCTTCGTAGCGTGCGTTTCGCAGCGCCTGACTGCCCGGCAGAACGTCGGAGGTTTGCTTGACAACATGAAGCTCAAGCTAATCGAGCCCCTTCGAGAGCTGTTCAAGGGTATGAGGAGGATGTTCAACCGATCGTGTCACTGGCTGATCCTCGCTTGACTGCTTCAGACGAAGTCCGAGCCCTAGGCGAGTTGATGGCTTTGGACCCCGAATTGGTATGGCGGCATCCTTTCCCTGGCCCAGGGATCGCAATCCGGATCCTGGGTGAAGTCAACCCCGAGCAAGTAGAGATTGCACGGAAAGCGGACCACATCTACATCGAGGAGATCAAGAAAGCGGGGCTCTATCGGAAAACTTCTCAGGGTAACTAAGTTGGTTGCTGTGCCAGACGACCTCCTCACCACAACGCCTCCCTCCCACCCGCCAACCACAGCGTTCGCCGTTCTTTTGCCTGTCAAGGCGGTGGGCGTTATGGGCGACCAACGCACGTATGAGCAAGTGGGCATCTTGGTGGGATATCGAGGGTCCCTGCTTACGGCCGATCCCCAGATCATCGCGCTTCGGGCCGTGGAGACCACAGACTTCATGACCGCGGACTGGTATCCCATGCCCTACGATGTCCTGAAACGGATCAGTAGCCGCATCATCAACGAAGTCCGGGGCGTAAACCGGGTGGTGTACGACGTCTCATCCAAGCCTCCAGCGAGTGGGTATGATCGTCGCCGCCTTGGTTCCTCGATCTCACTCTACCGCAGCAATCGAGTTCGAGTGACGTAGAATCGGATCTGTATACCCCTTGATACCCTACATTCACTTCCGTGATTGGCCATCGGCCGCCTCGGTATCTGCCTCCTGGTCGTCAGTGAGCTGGTGCCTATGGGGTCCACGATCAGATGACATGGGTTTAGACGCAAAAAGACACCCTCACCACTCCCCGCGCGCCTCCGTGTCCTCTTCATCTTTTCTTCGACCCCGATAAAACAGGTATCCTGTCGCGAGGTGAGCCAAAATGAAACAGGAGCAAAACCGACGGAACCAACCCGCAACCGCGGCAAAGATGCAGACCACAACCAGCACGACGCCCCCGCTACCGAAAAGTTAGTGCCGCGGCAGAGGCGAGGCAGAGGCCAGACTCACGCAACGTAGTAGCGTTTGGCTGTCGTAGAGCCGGTCTTTGGCGCGGTGGCAGTCTGCGTGCCACTAGCACCACTGCATGGCTGCGCTGCACCCGACGGTGCAGCAGAGGTGCCGGTTGGAACACCAATGAAGCTGTTGATCAGCTCGAGCATGGCAACGGGCTTGTCCACTGCCACCATGTGGCTCGCATCAAAGATGACCGCGTACGTTAGATTCCGCTCCGTCTGGAGGGTCCCTGTTGGGACGCCGTCAATCGACCAGTCCGTCCTTCCGGACTTGTTCTGTTTCTCCACAATGAGCAAACGAAGTCCCGTGCCCACAGCGCAACCTCACTTGGAAACCGGTCGCACCGCCCCATTCCAAAGCATCAATCATCAACTCCGTGCCCATATGATTGCAAATCAGATCCTTGTCTCCGCTGCGCAGCGGCGTCAACCGACGAGCCCATGCATCATGACGCTGCCGTACCTGAAAAGCAGTACCGGCATGTTGGCGAGGATCTTTGGCAAGTGAACGTAGGATGGGGCGCTTTTGTCCCTGTCTAGGGCCGAAGCAACAGACTCGTCGCACTCTGACCATGAGCCCCGCTGTGGAGCCCGGTCTGCGTGCAAGGCACCCTTCACATCCTCCCTCTAGATCGTGGATCAGAAGCGTCACGTGGCAAGCAAAATTGCGTGCACCTACCGAAAGGAAGCGTTTCATCTCGTCCAGCCTCGGAGGCCAGTCAAAGAGACCGCACCCGCCGTTGGGCACCGTGTCGCGAAGCCTGACGTCGTACATGTTGATGCACATCTGGCCGCTGCGGAGGCGGTTACGTATGCAGTCCAAATCGGCCGCGGATGAACAAACCCCGTGCGCGAAAAGTTAATTATCTCGTCAAGAATACTCTCGCAGCTCGGATATCTGATCCTCGGGCCGTACTTTTCGTACATGTTCGCACACTCGGCTTGGTGACGCAAGGCCGATGCCTTGTACTCGCCCCCGATGAGGCCGTACTTTTCTGCAAACGGGACGTACCCGTTGTACTGTCCGCCAGAGCCTTAGAGTTCGAACCCGGCAGCTTCACGCTCCTCCGGCGGTACGAACCTGTCGCTGGGGGTCGATCCAACCGTTCCCAATGGCGACTCCCTTCAAGTTGAACTGGAGCAACGCAAAGCTTCAGGCCTCCACAGCGCACGACAGGCCACGCGGCTCCCACCTGAACCTTCGCCCCGGCCTCGTTCTTCTTGAGAATGCCGTTGACGATGTATGGAATGTAGATGCCGGCGAAGCTCTCTCCGGCAAAGTAAAGCTGCCGCGACGATGCTCCACGTCAGCAGAATACAAAGCAGCGCGGGCCGGCTTACGTCGCTCCGCAAGTACTCTGGGAAGGCCGCCATGAAATTTACGAGGAAGTTGTAGAACTCGGTCGCAACCTGGCGCAGAGCTCTGAGGAACTGCCAAGCAAGCGGCAAAGTTTCCCCCACCTCTTCTTCGGTGTGCATGTAAGCCGGAGGGTCGGCGTAGCTGTACCCGACCCCGACCGGCTGATCGACTGCGAAAGGCCGCGTTGGCAGGGCACGGCACATCGGGCCGACACAGCCCCACCGAACAAAAGATTGGCATACTGCGTCCAACTGTACGGGTTGTCCCGGACTTCCAGGGTGCCATTCACGTCGTATATCTGGTACGGGCCAATCTCGAGGAACATCCCGTCCATGCTGCTGCAGCCCGGGCCTCCGTTGAGCCATATCACCAGCTTATCCTTCGGCTGGCGGTGATCCGTTGCGACGAGCCAGAAGAACAGGTTGCTCTTGCTCGCCTCGTCCACAATCATGTGCCTGGTCGCGGGGCGCTCTACCGCGGTTCGACGCGGAAGGCCAGCTCCACCCACCCGGCCCAATGCCGGTAACGGTCATTCTGAGCTGCTGTTGTCCCCGGAAGCGAAGCGATGTAGTAGTCCCTGGCTTTGGGCGGGCTCGTATCCTGCCTCCCGGAAATGTCGACCAGGTGCTGCCCACCGAGACCGGGCCCCGCATCGCAAGGGGCAAGGCAGCCGAGCAGAAGCCATGCGGCCGCTGCTCCGTAAAGGACAGCTCTCATCGCCTCGGACGGAGCTGACCGAACATGTTGGACATGCGCGACGGCCTCACGCTGACGTGCCCCACCGGAGCACAAACGAGAATCACTCCAACTATATTCGCGTCCACATCCGTGCAGCCAGCCCGAATGCGATCGCGGCCACGACATATCGTACCGTGCCTGCGCCGCTGACAGTTCTGTCCGGAGGTTCAGGCTGGGCAAGATCGGGCCGCGCGGCGGCTTGATCGCCCCGCGGTGCGATCCGTTTCGTCGCTGCAAGATCGTCCCCCGGCGGACGGACGCTGCCGTTGGGAAAGTCGGTATCTCTACCCCCGTCTCCCTCAGAGACCGGATTTTGCGCGTCGCCGAGGCGCGAATCCTGGCTGACAAAATCGCTAGGCGAGGACGCCTCAACCGGCTGCCAAATCCTCAGCAAACGCGCCGACGGGGGAGAACAGCGGCTTACCCGAGCCGCATCCGCAGCAAGCAGCATATCGTCGACGTGGGTGACGAGCTGGGATATGGCGTCCTTTGCCCGGCGGCTTTCCGCTAGCAGGCCGTCAAGCGTGGCAAGAAGGCTTGCCAGAGCCGTCCGATTCGATTCCCTGGAGAAAGATCGGTGAGAACGCGCGATGCATGGCACGGTCCGAGGCTGTACCCTGCAAGCAACAGAGTGCGCGAATCCGCGCCAGGCCTGCCAGACAGCACGACCCTGCAAGAGACCCTGCTGTACAGGACTGGAATTCCATTCGTCACAAGCCTTCCATCTCGTCCCAAGCGGGTTACTTGCTTTCGTTGTCGTCCTTCAGGATGTCGACCCCAAAGTCGATCTTGTCCTCGTTGTTCAGCGGATGCTTTTCCGACGTCATCCCCTCGTCGCTCAAACGAACGCCGTTGACAAAGGTTCCACTGCACAATGCGGAGGCTCTAGCCAGGCCCTCGCTTCCAGGCCGTCGAGTGAGCCGCACTTTGAGCTCCCGAGATCCTGCACATAGAAGGTCCCATCTTCCAGCCGGCCCATCTCTGCATGATTTCGCGACAGGACTTTGCTCTCAAAGAGCCCGTTGGTGACTTCGGGTGACACCTTCTGCGACACCTTCCTGCGCGGAGCCGTCGATACCCGAGGCAGGGCTGTTCCGCGCCCACGCACCTCCCGATCTTGACCGGGGACGCGACATTGAGGACTTTGCGCTCAAAGCTCGCATTCAAAGGTTCCAAGACAAGAACAGGGTCCATCTTCAACCCAGTCGCGTGAGGAGTAATGGGGGGTGGCCGGGTTCTGGGACGCGCGATCCCCGAACACTTCTTCGCTCGCTATGCCTCTCGACCTCGGGTTCCTCCGGACGAGGAACGTCGAAGTCTTGGTCGCAGGTCGGTGGCACATTCCGTGCCACAGAGCCATCGACAGTGCGTGACCCAAAGTGACTAGGTTTCCGTGAGGTCGTTTCGGTCTTCTCGCACCCTGCGGACCAAGCGGGGGGCGCAGCCGAGCTCGCACGACATTTCTTTGACGCATCGCCATTGGGAGACGAGCTTTTGCAACTTTGGGAATGGCAGATTCAGGTCTGCCGAGCGCAGGACGGTCGGGCGAAGTTTGACAGCTCCCCTCGCAGCACGACGTCCGCGCCCTTGCGGTTCTTGTCCCGCGGACAATTGCCAACCTTCTGCACCATGCAAAGGACGGTGTCGCCCGCCCGGCGGCGCGGGGCCTTTCGATGCGTCTCTTGGAGGCGAAGATGCCAATGGTGTACCGGTGCCTCGGGGACAAGGACACGAAGCTGGTTATTGCGACCCTGGAGCTTCTCACGGCTGTGAACGCTGTCGATCCGGCGTGTGCGCAAGAGATGGCGGATAGGTTTCCTTTCGGTGGCAAGCCCATACGGCGACTGCTTGGGAAGGAACGAGGCGCGGCCGCGCGCGGGGGATCATCCACGGTGCATTCGGGTAGGTTGTTGACGTCTCGACCGTGTCCGACTGTGGCCAAAGCTGTTCCCAAGGCAGCAATGCCAGGACGGCCCTATTCCTGTTCGCGTTGTCGTTTTTGGAGCACGGAGACATCGCGACGAAGCGCAAGGTATTGGAGATGCGTGATTTCTTCGAACCGCTGATGGCAGCGCTTGCGACGGAGAGCGACGACGTCGTTCGTCGCTGCGTTGGAGCCCTGCACCATCGAGTTGTTGCGGACAGGCGCCTCGAACGGAGCTTCAAAGTCCGCTTTTTCACAGCACGGACACTCGGGCATGTGAGCATCTCGTTTACTTCGATGGGCGACTGTTAATGCCTTCCAGCTGGCGAGGATCTACAGGACCGCATGTCCGGATGATGTGCTGGAAGAGCTCCACAGCATGATGCTGCAGTTGTGCCTCTCGAAAACGTTCGGCATCAGCTTCCCCGACAGGGCATGGTACGCAACGAGGGGAAAGCACGCGATTCGCAACATAGTGGGACACTTGGAGATAGCCGGGCGGTGCAAAGACTCACCCTCTTCGTCTGTCCGAAGATACTGGCACAGTTCGTCCGTGGTTTGCGAGCAGACGAAGACACTCTCCAGGCGGACCTCTTGTACCACATCTTGCGAGAGCACCGGGAGCTTATTCCACTCTACTGGTCAAGCTTCTCACCGGATGGGTTCTCCCGGCGAAGCTCGTCAGCGTGGCTGCTGAACCTCGCTTTGGCCTTGCGAATCTTGGATCTGCCTTTCCCGGCTGCTGTGGCCGATGACGGCGCAGAGGTGCCGGTCGTTGCCGAAGTCGTGCATTCACTTTTGCCGGTTCCGCTACGACGCGCGGAGCTCACGAAGTGGCTGCACGCTGGGGAGCCGCTCCCGGTGTTCATGGCTGCCAGCTTCATATCGGCCGTTCTGGGGAAAACTTCTTGCTTGCTGCGAGACGTATCTGCGCATTCATCTGTCCCGTGGAAGGACTTTCGCACTGATTTGGTTGACATGTTGGCGAGAGAGTTACCGGATCTCCAAGTAATCACCGCCGCCTTGGCGCGATCGCATCGCAATGTGTTGAAAGTGGATGGCCGTGCTGGCGCAGCAAATGCGGCATTGGTGCGGCTTTTGCGAGACTATTTCTTTTTCTTGGGGGCAGTGGATTCGCGGACCGATCTGCGGAAAATGCTGCCTGGAAACAAGCACATGGATGGATCAGGTCCCCTGGAGCACACTGTGTTGCAGGCTCTTTTGATCGCTCTTGATGGTCGGTGGCACAGCAGCTCAGGTAAGCTTCAACCGCACGCTCCTCCGACATGGGCCAACAACGGCGAAGCAGGCGAAGGGGCTCGCCCTGTCCGGCTCTTTCTTGATGCAAGTGCAGCGCGAGGCAACGCTTCATCCGCTCGAGAGCTCGCGAGGATCCTACTTCTGGCTTGTCTGCGTTCCTCCCCTGCCTTCGAAGGTCACGATAGTGAAGTTTTCACATGGATTGACGCCTTGAGCCTAGTACCGCAGTCGCACCTGGAGACTGTGCTCGACTTTTTGGATGAAGGTGTTGCAGAGCTTTCAGGGAATTCCACGGGCGCTGCTGCATGGATTGGTTCGTCGCTGTGGTCGGAAAGGAGTTTGCTTTGGCGATGGGGCCTCCAACGCCTGTTGCAGGATTTCAACAGTGGGCGGGATTCTCGAGATCTCGCCTCGTGTCGGGCTGTATCAGGGTACCTTCGCACTGTGCATGTGGTCCTGGGGACAAGTGCGGGGGGCATCACACCTTTGGAACCTTACTTTGACGACCTTATGAGTGCTTTGCCGACGAAGCCGGCGCCTCGGAAATTGGCGGAGCTCCTCGAGCTGCTTTCTGCTCGCCCATCAGCACTAAAGAGGAGGGCCCAAAGTGATCGGGAGCATGTCGGGCGACCCCTATCGCGTGCACCTCGTTCGGCATCAGGTCCGTCTGCTACGCGCGAGGTGTTTGCGATCAACTTGCGATCCGTTGCGCACCATGGGGATGTTGTTCCCATCCTCGGCCGGGCGGCCATCATCTGTTCGTCCGATCGATCTTTCCTTCCATATTCAAGCCTTAACTTCAACGATATGGGCTGTTCGGAAGCATTTGATCTTCTGGCTCTGCGTGCCGGTGCGCAACGGAAGAAGATGAGCTTGGAAGTGCCGACGCCCATTTTTGGGCTGAAACCAAGTGGCGACGTGCTCGCACGGCTGGCAGCTTACGGTAGGATTCATTCCCCCCTTTCATCCCCATTACACCTCTAATGCGTCCTAGCATTCGCGGACGACGTGTGGAGCGCTGATTGGCAGGTCAAGAATCCCAGGCCCCTCGCTTCCCTGCAGCGGCCAGATGAGGCCTGGACATCAGCGAAGCTCTACTGCCAAGACGCGCTCCATTGCTCCATCGTCGGCGAGGAAGTTCGGGTCATGCTCGGGGTTTCCGCCACGTGGAAAGCGTGTCGAAATCGTGGATCGCTTGTCGCGTGGGCAATCAGTCGGCCATCTCACACCGTCGGTACGGGACTTGCATGGCTTCTCCAGGCTGAATCAGGAAGCGATTGCCTGAAGGCTCGGTTGCAATATGCCTCGGAGCAGCACCTGGTGAATGCCGCCTCCCTTGTCACCTTCAGACCGATCTCGACAGTGGATCAGCATAACTACCATGATTCGGGCTCGATTTCTCGGGGACAGGATGTGCCGTCAGGACCTACTTTTCGGAGCAACGGTGCAGCGTGGACACTCGGAAGTGCTTCGCTCCATGGGCTTGGGCTTGTGGGATACACGGGTGCTTGTGCTGCTTGCCCTCCGCCAATCAACCGGGCGGGGGAGGATCGCCCTCCTTCGCCCCAAGAAGTTGACCTCGCGCATAAGGCATTCCTCGACGGCGAAGCATCCTTGGCTTCGTTCGGATCGGAAATGCTGCATGCCCTTGACGACCCAGCGTGGTCTCGCGTGCGGGCGGTTCCGGCAGCTACGTGGCTGCAGATCCGGAGCACAGCCTTGGACAGAAGCGTCTTCTTCGCCTGCTGCAGAGATCGCCTGCACATCATGCAACAGCCGTCGGTGCTGTCGCTGAAATGGCAGCTGAACTGCGCCATCAGGGTTTTGCACGTCGCGCTGCTCCTCCACACGCGCGGACCGCCGGACAGTGCCCTTGCAGACGTGTTTGTAGGACCGTTTTCACTGATCTTGGCTGCGGCCAAAGTGCTGAAGTTGGACAGTGCCCGAGTGGCTTTCAACGTTTTGATCGACGCCATCGCAGCAGGGGTAAACTCTATGGTTGATCTCCTCGGGCACGTCCTAGCAGGCGCAGACAAAACAGCCACGCGCCTTTTGACGCATAACGACCTGCTTGCTCGCTTCATGGATGCTGCAGTCGTCAGCCAGTCGTTGGATATCACTTCCGCGACCGCCTTGGGACGTTTACTCTGGACCTCAATGACCGATGCAACGGTGAGAACCCCGCCCACAGGCACTCATTCCCACGCATACACTCACATTTCAGGCACAGAGCATACGCCGCCTCTCGAATCTTCTGGGCGAGTCGCCTTCGTTACCGTCCTTCATGGTGCTCCTGGGTTCTTCACTTTCTGCCTTCGGATACCAGCGCAAGTTGGGGCCCAGCCAGAAGTCGCATGGATTGGTTGCTTTGGTTGATGTTGCCAGTGCGCTCCTTTTGCTGTACCCGCGCCATCCCCGGTCTGCGGTTCTCGTTGACGCCCTTGGACGATGCTTCTGTGGGACAGCAAATCCCGTGGACAGACGTATACTCGCTGTCTTCAAGACTTTGGAGGATCGCTTCCATACGAGTGTGCGGCACGCTATGCTCGCTTGGGAGCGTCTCCAAGTTCCAGTTGCTGGGTCGCGTGGGGAATACGAGGATCCGCGTCTTGCAGAGGTAGTCCTGCCTTTGGTGGCGGAGCTGACGGAAGGGACAATCCCGTGGCGGAGCGTGATTCGGGACAACCGTCTTGGATTCGTGCTGCTGCAGCTCAGCAGTGCAAGAAATGAAGAGCGGAGAGCGGCGTTGGCCGTGCTGGACAGAGTCTTTGCCAATTTTGAGGTGAGGGCGGTATGCTACTGAGCTATAGGGCCTTTCGTTGATGCTCGACTCGCCCCAGGATGCTATCGAACTGCGCGAGCATCGCCAGATAGCGGTTGTGCTCGACAGCGTGCGCAACGCGCTGGCGGTGGTCGACGAGGAAGTTCCACCGCGCATTCCGACGGTGGTTGCTTCGTTTGCTTCACATGCCCTACACATCGCCCTGCATCCAGACCATGAGCTGTATGTCGGGATCTGCAAGTTCTTTCTGCAACGACCGGTCCTCGATCTCACGGTGGGAATGATTTTGGTGGCAGCGCCCTCAGTCCTGATGCCCTAGCTAGGATATCCCGATGCTCTACGAGCTGTTCTATGCGAGCGATGAGAACCACAGATACAAACGGCGGTGGATTCTACAGCTCCTGGCGAGCGGAGTTGTCGCTTCCGACGACTATGCCCCGTATCGTCGGCGCCACGTGCTGGAGCTTTTGATGGGCCATTTCCTCTCGACTATGGCCGATCAAGTGGAGCGGGAGTGGATTGTTCGTGTGGGTGGATTCATTCCCTGTCGACGCGATGATTCTCAGTCATGTCGCAGGCTATGTTCCAATTGGCTTCGATTCCGGGTGTCGCAGCAGCGTTGCTGGATACCGGGTGGCCATCGTGGATCCTCCACGTCGTCCGTCAGGAGCGACCAAGAGTGCCGGAAGGGCTGGTTGTGGGGCTTTGCAGGACCCTGGTAACTGCCCTGCGCAACGCGATGCTACACGGCGGAGGCGAACAAACGCGTCCCTCGAAGGATATCTTCACCGGTTCGCTCACACGAACAGTAGCGCTTCTCGTGTTTTGGATGAAGCACCGGACCTTGGGCCGCGAAATCGGCCAGTTTGAGAGGTGCCTCGCTGTTCAAGTGGTTGCGGCCGCGAAGCATGTTGTCCTCCGGGACAAGGTCGACCTCTGCGGGACGGCCAAGGAGCTCGCGTTCACCGTCGGCATCATCGTATCCAGATGCGCGGTCGTTGACGCCGTGAAGGACTACGCGAGCGATCCTCGTGCTTCGGATTCCGATTTGACTTCAGAAAGCCTGTGCGATGTCAATCCCCTCACTACGCCCCAAGAAGCTCGTCTCGTAGAAGATGCTTTTGACGTTGTGCTGGTGTCCAGCGCGCCTCGGGACGAGGATGAGGGTGCCCTAGTGCGCGTTGCAAAGTGGGCTTGCGAAGCTTTCTCGCGCTGGGGCCGCTTGCGCTACCCGCTGTCGCGGACAAAGCGCTTTTCGTCATGGCTGAGCATGATTTGTCGATCTACAAGCGGCTGGACTCGGACTCTGCGTCCAGAGGATCCCGTGCGTCTCGCACTGGACAGCATGGTTGCTCAGCTAGGAGCTGTCAGCGTAGAATCCCGCTCTTGAACCCTGTCCAAAGATCTCTCACGGCATTTTCGGCGACGCTGTCGTCGAGCGGGGGGCAAGGCACCATGTACTGCCACGTCGCCTCCGAGGCCAGCCGAAGGAAGACGTCGCGGGGAATAGCAAGCACGATCGCATGCTCGCCAGCAACCATATTTGCCGGATTGCACAGCTTGCTTTCGGGAGGCGCCGCCGACGACTCCAGGCCGCCGAGAAAGCCGAACGCCTGGCCCTTGTGGACCTTGCCTAGGATCAAAGTGCGCGAAGCCACCATCTTGGTCAAGAAAGCCGAGCCCTCGACGACCACGTACACATCTCCTGTGCGGGGCGTGCCCTCGACCACCACGCGCTCGTTCACCGCAAAGTGTCGCGCGTGGAGCTGGGCCTGCAGCTCGTCTGCGGCATCGGATCTGAAAGTATCGAAAATGGAAAGGGCGGTTCCCCGCGGCGCCGATGTCGTCTTGAGCATGATTTGAGCGTAGACCGCGAGCGGCAGCGACAGAAGCTGCGTGTTCTCAACCGTCAGGACCGATGCAGTTCGAGGTGCTTCCGGTGCGGATTCTTCGCCGAACCAATCTCCAGTCTTGTATTGCTTGGCGACGAACGGCAAGCTTGCGTCGGAAAACTCGGCCACCGTGCCGTTCAAGACGAGGAAGGCGTTCTCCGCCGGCCTGCCCTCTCGTACGACGAGCCTCCCCGGTCCGAAAGCATCAAAGCGGCCGAGTGCGAGCATTTTTGCACGCTCCTGCTCTCCGAAGCCTTGTAGTCCCTTCAGTGTGCTTCCGAAGATCGCCAGAGCGGCAATCTCGTTGGCTGCACGCTCTTTCGGCGGTTTGCAAAGCGTGGAAGCTACGGACGCAGGCAAGCTGCCGCGGCTTCGAAACTCCCTGGAACAAACTGCAGTCTCACTCGGGTTGCATGCGACGATGCGATTGTGCCAGCTCACTCCAGATTGATCCGCGTGCTCTCGTCTGCTCCGCTCGCAACCTTGAGATCCGCGGGGAGCCGAACGGTGATGTCGAACGCGTTCCAGCGCCCGAACGATACAATCCGATTGAAGGCAGAATGCCACCGGTCGCGGGCCCTCTCCTTGCGCCACTGCATGTTGGAGTTTTGGGCCATCCGCGAGTCCCTGCGGCGGCCGGTCGACGCCCAGTCCGCCAGCGAAGAGGATCGTCTCCGCCTGCGTCCATCGCCGGTTCCTGGCCTGCTGTTTGGTGCAGCGTGTGGTGCCTGCCCCTGCAGAGCCAGGTCTCTGATGCGTGCGGAAACGGTCTCGTGGTCCGCGATTGTAGTTGTGGGGTCGCTCGGCGCCGCCGTGCCAGCCTCCGGATGCGAAGGAACGCAATGTTCCCGCATTCTGCGAGCCTGTCGTGTTCTGGTCGAGACTCCGCAGGGTCGCAGCGCCTCGGAATTGCGGACGTGTTTTGTGTGTGGGATTTCCAGGGCCACAACTCACCGACAGCCATCTTGTCGAACGCCACCGCGATGCTTCCCGCCCCGTCGCCCGCGAGGGCGGTGCTCGGTGCCCTGAGAAGACAGGTCCGGACCATCGCTCAAGTGGCTTGCCCACCGTTGACGCGTGTAGCAGCTCCCAGTCGCAGCCACCCTACAACGCGCACACGCCTCCTCGACTGTGAGCTCCCTATCCCCTGGTCCCGGGACGTGCGGCCCGTTGCTCAACTTCGCGACTGCCCCGTCGCACTTGCATCTGCTCCTTTCTGTCGCTTCGATGCCGCCGCCGCCAGGCGAAGCGCGTCGTGACGCTCATCCCGGGAGACGGCATAGGACCCGAGATTTCCAACGCGGTGAAGAGGATATACTCGGCTGCCCAAGTCCCGATCGAATGGGAAGAGACGGACGTCACGCCCATCATTCGCGACAATCAGACCGCGATCCCGGACGATGCCTATGTCTCCATCAACAAGAACAAGGTGGCCCTGAAGGGCCCGCTCGAGACCCCAGTCGGGAAAGGCCACCGGTCGCTCAATCTCACGCTTCGGCAGTGAGTCGCCACGGGCAGTGGCGTCGGGACCGAATGTCATTGACGCGGCGACAGGACGTTTGACCTCTACGCCAACGTCCGCCCTTGCAAGAGCATAGACGGTTTCAAGACGCCGTTCGACAATGTCAACACCGTGCTGATTCGCGAGAACACGGAGGGCGAGTACAGCGGGATCGAGCACGAGGTAGGCATTCCGGCTGTGGGATGGAGATTTCCGGTTAAGTTCCTTCTGGCAGGTCGTTCCCGGGGTCATGCAGTCGATCAAGCTCATCACCCGAGAGGCTTCGATGCGCTGTATTCGATATGCCTTTGACTATGCCCGGAGCATAAAGCGGCCCAGCGTGAGCGTCGTGCACAAGGCGAATATCATGCGGCAATCGGACGGGCTGTTCCTGGAGTGTGCGAGGGAGATTGCGAAGGAGTATCCCGATATTACTTTCTACGACGAGCTTCTGGACCGTGTCTGCCTTCGGGTGTGTTGCAATGGACTTCGTGAGCGTGGGCACGGCTTACGCCCTCCCCAGATCGTGCAGGACCCGTCAAAGTTCTCGCACGTCGTCATGGTAATGCCGAACCTCTACGGCGACATCCTTTCCGACCTCTGTGCGGGTCTCATCGGGGGCCTGGGGTTGACGCCGTCGGGGAACATTGGCCAGAAGGCCTCCATCTTTGAAAGCGTGAGTGTCTCTGTGGGGGAAGTGTAGCGGGGCGGTCTCCGTAACTGCTCGTCGTAGGTACACGGGACGGCACCGGATATTGCTGGCCAAGACAAGGCCAACCCCACCGCGCTGCTGCTGTCGTCGGTGATGATGCTGAAGCACATGGGTCTGGAGTCCTACGGGGACCTGATTGAGAAGGCGACGTTGACTACCATTGCCGAGGGCAAGGTCGGTTGCCAGCCTCGCAAACTGATAGCACGGGGGTTCATCGCCATTATCCCGCAGGCTCGAACAGGGGATCTGGGCGGATACGCTCGCTGCTCGGAGTTCACGGATGAGATCCTCCGCAATCTCGACAAACTCAGGGCCGCTTAGGATGCTGAATGATGTGTGTTTTGTCTATCCGTCTACACGCAAATCCAACGGGTTCAAACCCTCGATTCGGTCTTGGAGAGCTTTTCGTCCTCGGACTCGATAGAGCGCACATACGTGTAGTACGAGCTCCCCCCAAGGATGAGCACGATGCCCACGATCCTCTGCGTGGTCACGACGTCGCCGAAGAACCACACGGCGAGGATCGTCTGCAGGACGCCTCGGATGGCCGAAGAGATCATGTGGGTCACGGGGGACGTGACCTTGATCTGCAAGAATCCGGCCAGGTTTATCAGGAACCCGAACAGTCCGGTCACCAGGGTTCCCCAGACGAGCGTCCCCAGGCCCCCGCTGCCCAACATGTCCGAAAGGGCCGCAAACTCGGACCAGAGTCCCGAGATGAGCACGATCGGCACGAGCCCAACAGCGCTGAGCACGTTGTTGTAGAAGACCAAGTCGAGCGTGCTGTTGTTGACGACTTCGAGGCTCCGCGCGATGACGATGGCATGTAGCGCGGTCGTCACGCTTGAAAGGACGCCGAATGTCACACCCCAGAATGAGACCTTTATCTCCTTGTCTTCCAGCAGCGTGCCGACGAGGAAGCCCACCACCACGATCCCGCAGGCCGAGAGGACGGCAACCGAAGACCTCTTCTTCAGCATGATCCAGCTGAAGGTGACCGTGAGCGGCAGGATGAGCGAGCGCGCCACCTGGTACAGCGAAGCGTCCACAAAGTGGAGGCAGAGGGTGTTGAACGTCAGGCCGAAGCAGTTGATCAGGACCAGCGGCGCCAGGGCATAGGATATCTTCGGGTCCAGCTTCCGGGGCGTCTTCCAGACGCCCGACAAGTCGGAGGCATAGATAAGGAAAACAGCCACGAGAATCTGAAGCCACAGGAAGAATATCGGCGCCGAGACCTGCAGGAGCACCCTCTTGTTGACCGTCACAAGGACGAGTGCCGTTGAGATATAGAAGGTCACCGCAAAGACTACAGTCTGGTGGAACGGCACTGTCGATTCCTGCAGTTGCTTGCCCATGTTGTCCCCGTCGTCCTCGGCGTCCGCCTTTGCGAGCGGAGCTGACTCGCCGTCGTCACCGCGGGCAGCGTCGCTCATATGGCGACGGCAACCATCGGCGTCCCGTGGTCCGTGGCTCGCTCTATAGCGGGATGCCGGCCGGCTCGGTGTGTCCTCGTTGGGGTTCTCAATCCTACAGCGCGCGCGCCCTGCATGGTTGCAACCCCTCGATCATCCAGCCGCAGCAGACACGCCTCCCTGAAGGCCCAACGCCTCTCACCGCGTACAGCATGGCATCCGATGCAACGAGCAACGATGCATCCGACGCGAGCGCGCTGTTCCCACTGCCGAGCTCGATGACCACGGCCGATGCTCTCAAGATCGTTGCTCAAGAACGCGGCTGGACAGCCGAGGAGATGGCCTCGGACCTTCAGGTGCTCCACCGGGAGAGGCTCAGGACCATCGGAGACTGCAGGTGCGTGGTTCTGCCGCGCATGTCGACGGCGGCCCGGGGTTGACGTGTGATTCGCACCAAACGCGTCTCGCGACGCGTTCCGCCGCGGCTTCCAACAGGTCACTCGGAAAAGACAGCTGGAAGGAGATCAAAGACGTGCCTTTGATCGTCCGAGAGTGAGATTGGATGCTGCGGCGTTCGAGACTGCGCGGGCCAGCTGACGAGTTCCCCCAGCAATCTGCGACGCCTTGCCTGGGCGGAAGTCGCGGCCGCCGGACCCAAGGGTGAAGTCATTTCGAAGAAGCAGTACAAGCAGATGGAAGCGGAGTTCCGCAAGAAGGTCGAGGAAGCCCAGCAGCACGCGGACGCCACGGGTGCAGAGGTCGAGGTGGAGAACCCGATGCGGGCGGGCTTGCTGTCTTCCCTCGGGACTTTCACCGGTGTGCCTACGCTCGTACGTGGACGCAAGCCGCCGCCGCCACCTGCTGTCCCGCCGCCTCCTCCCGGACCTCCGGGCCCGTACTACCCCTACCCGGCGCCCCCCCCCGGGGTGGCGCCTCCTTCTCCTCCGCCAGTTGCTGCAACTGCCACACCTGCAGCGTCACTCGCGGCTGGAGACGATGAGGCGGTCGTGGTTGGAAAAATTGAAGACTTGCAGTTCGGCAAGAAATGAGCCTACGTGTGTCGTGTATTGATGGTATCACATTTGTGTTCATCTCTTCTGCTTCTTCCCCTTGGGCTGGGAGCGAAAGACAAAGTTGGGGAAGCCTTTGGAAGCTTGGGTTGACACCTCGTCCAGCATGTCCATCATGCATTCCTGCGGACCGCACGATCGGCTTTAGCAGCAGCCAGATCAGAGTCGCGTGCAGGCGAACCCACCTCCGCTTCCCGTTCTGCGAGCCTCTCGCACATGGGCCGCCACCGGACCCCGCTCTCGTCCAGATCCTGGGGAGGGAACGCAAAGTCCGGCCCAAAGTTCAGTTTCACCGATCCCCCACTAAAGAGGCTGACCGTGGGATAGTACCCGATCGTCCCGTCGTCCGCCACCGGAGGCTCGGGCAGGAAAGACTCGAGCGGCTTCCGGTGGTCCTCCGGGACCGCCGCAGCGGCCGGGATCGGCGCGGCAATGTCCTGAAAGGCGGTCCCTTGCGACACGCCGTTCTTGTAAAAGGTGATGTAGGAGCCGCGCAGGGTGGGAAAGTCCTTGGAAAGGAGCGACGCGTACCACGGGAGGGTCCGCTGGGTGATCGGCGTCGAGTGCGACTTCAGCGTCGCTGCCTTGTTGGACATCATCATCCAGGTCAGCAAAGGAGGGATGTTGATGGGCTGATAGTCCCTGGACTCGAGGAAAAGGCCGCCGCGGAACCTGATGGCCGGCCGGTGGCGCTTGCTCTTGAACATGGAGACGGACTCCGGCGGCATTTTTGACAGATCGTGGATGAGCTGCGGCCTCTCATCCGATCCGGTGCCCTCTCCGTCGTTCTCCTCCTTGGGTGCAGGCTCCCTCGGAACCACGTTGCCGGCCATCGGGGGCAGGGAGATGAAGCAGCCGATCACGTCGCCGGATCCGAACGCGTCGGCGTACTTGACCGGCTGCGACTCGTGCAGCTTCTCCCCCGTGGAATCGCGGTAGCCGTATCCGTACGAGTCGTAGCCGATCGGAGCCCCCAGGGTTGCCTCGCGGCGCGACCAGCCCAGCCGCACATTGGCACCCGTGCGGCCCTCGTTGTCCGTCCGTCCTTCCGAGCCGCCCTTCAGAACGTGCACTTCAAAGTACCAGTTCCCCTCTGCAGAGGGCGTAGCGTGAGCATTGGGGAAGCAAAGCAGAGCAGGCACGCAACGTACCCTTGACGCCAACGTTGGACCGCACGCTGCGGAAGCCCGCCTTGTTCGTCGCGGTCACTCCGTCGTTCAGTACCTCAATCTGAGCGCTCCGATCCGTAGGGCTGAGGAATACGGGGGATCCACCCGCGCGGGACCGGAAGTACTGCTGCGGCCGGAAGTGGGTGTCCCGGAAGACGCCAGCAGGATTGGATTCGCCGAACTCGTACTGACGAGGTGGTGAGCTGGAACTCCCCCAGGCGTAGCACTTGCAGCCGTTGCCCACCTTGTAGCCGTCCTTGTTCCAAGGGTGCTCGACGTCCCAGTTGTCCGGCGGGATAAAAGCCCTCTGCGTCTCCTCCACCGTCTTGAGCGATCTCGAACGGTCTCCGGCGGCGGCGGGCTCAAAGAGCGCCATGGCTTCTAGATCAGCCGCTGCCGCCTCGTCGACGTCCCGCTCCAAACGGCGCTTCTTGTCTGCCGTCTTTTTGGTCCGCGTCGGCTCCGACGGGGCATCCTGCAGCTCGACGGCCTTGTTCGAACTCTGGAGCTCCTAAACCGCGCGTGAGCCGAAAATGAACTCATCACTGATGAGCACCGGGCAAAGATCACCTGTATCAGCCCGGGCCTGAGGTTGTAGAGGTTCTTCTCGCAGAGGGTAAAGGGCGACGAGGCGGAACGGCTCTTCTCGTCGAAAGGAGCAAAGAGGCTGGTGTTTGAGTACAAGCAGCTGCCGACCACAACCCAGGCGTTGGCCGATCGCTCGCTTGAAGAGAAGAGACGAAAGGTCGGCCCAGCGGCGATGGAACGGGGGGACCCGACCCACCGGTTGCGGCACAGAGACCGCCAGTTCTTGTCGATGAAAGGGCAGATGTGTTCGTTCTTCTTGAAGTAGTAGGTCGGATCGTCTCCCGGGATCGTGGCATCGTGCATGGATCGCTTCGCGTCCTGCATCTTCTTCAGGGCCAGGCACGCGATGGCCGTGACCACGGATTCCTCCCACGAGCCCGCGGTGCGCTCGAAGCGCTCCTCGCCCGGCCAGTCGCCTTCGTCGTCGGCCATGCCCTTTTCTGCGCGTACGCACAGCGCGCACGTGAAGTTGTAGTCCATCATGAACGTGATGAGGCCCTCGGCCCTAACGGGGGCGGACAGGCAGCTGGCGTGGAACCAGTTCCGGCACTTGCGGCACTGCAGGTTGACCTCGTTCAAGTTCCTGTCGCCGCCGCAGTAGCAGTAAAGGCCCTCGAGGTTCTGGGTGTGGTTGAGAATCCAGTGCCTCGCCTCGGGTTCGTACGGCAGCCCGCGGTCCCCGGGGCGCGGCGCCGGCCGCAGCGGCGACGGGCCGGCGCTGAAGTGCCCGTGCGACGCGTGCGGCGGCGGGCCCCTGCGCGGCGGCGTCGCC
Organism: Hyaloraphidium curvatum; assembly: GCA_025558095.1. NCBI lineage: Eukaryota > Fungi > Monoblepharomycota > Hyaloraphidiomycetes > Hyaloraphidiales > Hyaloraphidiaceae > Hyaloraphidium > Hyaloraphidium curvatum. Next base: position 459,431 of record JAIVFI010000013.1, read on the forward strand.
AGCGCCATCTCTGATCTGTTGATGCTTGGGGTCGCCAGTCCCGCTAGCAATTTCTTTGTGATCGACGCCTCCCCCCAAAATCTCTAAGCCCATTCCCGAGCCCCGAGGAGCGGCGGGGCGCGGCAGCCTCCAATGGCGGCGGTCGAGGCGCGCACGCCGCCTGCGGGCGAGGGGCGGCCGCCCGAGCCGCGCAAGCGGCCGCCGTCGCCGACGCCGTTCCGCGCGCAGTCGCCGGCGGGCTTCGCGGGCTTCGAGCCGCCGAAGGACAAGCCGGACCGCAAGAAGACGAAGCGCGCGAAGCCGCACTCGCGCGCAAACAAGCAGCCCGGCGCGCGCGGCCGCCGCCGCTCCGTCGACGACGATGCCCCGCCGTTGTTGGTCCGCACCGCCCCCGCACCGCCGCCCGCGCCGCAGGGCCGGCTGGGCAAGTCGCTGTTCCAGGACTTCGAGCGCACGCTGCAGGACATCGGCAAGCTGCTGAAGCGCACCGTGCCCGCGAACCTGCGCACGGAGGACGGCGAGGACGGCGGGGACAACGAAAACGCAGACAGGGATCAGAGGTGGGCGGCTGCGGCCCGGGCCGTGCGTGCCGGCGGTCTGACTCGTAATTCTGCCTAGGGGCTCCGACAGCGAGGCTCCGTCGCGCCCACAGACCCCCGAGGACCCCGCCCAGGAATCCAGCGACCCGCTGGCGGAGTCCTTCCAGCGCCTCGACCTTGCTTCCCACGACGAAGAGCCGCGTGCGCCCGAAGTCGTCGAGATCCGCGCGCTCGACGGCGACGCTGCGGCGGACGTTGGCGGAACCGACGGGGAGGACGTTTTGGCCGGCCCAGCGGCCGCGCCTGCACCCGAGGACGCGGCAGCGTTGGATGCCGTGGAAGCGGCGGACCTGGTGGAGTTCGAAAGCTCGCGACGGCGGGTGCGCTTCCACTCGGAGGAGCTTTCCATCGTGCTCGCTTTCCACGCTGCTGCGCCCCCGGTGGCGCTCTACGACTCGGGGGCCGCATGCCTTGCTTTTCCCGATCCGGGTGACCGCTACTTCGAACTGGAGCGCGAGAGGGAGCGGGAGCGGGAGGAGGAGGAGCGCAAGTTTGTCCACGGCGTCGTGGTGCACGGCTGGACTCCGTACCCCGCGTACGCGGGCGACGAGCCGTCCACGCTGCGCGTCGAGGACGTGCGGCTCCGAGCCCGCACCACCGTCGGCGTGACCATCGCCGTGCGCAATCTTGCCTTCAACAAGCGCGTGGTGGTCAGGTTCACGCTGGACCGGTGGCACTCTTTCCAGGAGGTGGAGGCCAAGTTCGTGACCAAGCTGAACCCCAACGACGATTCCTGGGATCGCTTCCTGGCCGAAATCGAGGTGCCGTCCGACATTTTCCGGCGCGATCCGACGGTTTCCGCCGAGCTGGAGGAGCACGAGGACGGCGAGGAGGACCCCGTGCGCGGGACTGCGGGGGGACGAATGTTCTTCGCCATCAAGTTCCTGTGTCCGGGGGCGGGCGAGTGGTGGGACAACAACCGGGGCCGCAATTTTGAGGTCGAGTTCCGTCGTCGCAGGCGGCAGAACGCCGCGTGGGAGGGAGAGGCTGTGTTCCGGAACATGCGGCGCAAGGACATCAGGAGGACCGAGAGGACCCGCAGAAAGCAGGAAGAGTGGGACAAGCACTTTCCGAACGTCGCCGACTCCAGGATAAAGAGGTCTTGATGCCGCGTGGGTCGCGCGGTGGGGGGCAAAGGTTGACAGTTTCTTTCGAAATGGACACGTGGGCAACTGGACGTAGTGGAGATGATTGGTTTTGCTGGCATCCGTTTGGACCTTCGCGCACGTCATACCCCGAATCGATGTGTAGCTCATGGTTTTTTGGCAATGCATTTCACGTTCACTTCTTTTTCGCCGCGCCCCTGCTCCTCGACCTCGAGTAGCTTCTCGAAGACCGGCTCCGCGACCTCGAGTACGACCGGCTCCTGGAGCGCCTTTAGAAAAGTTCCCCGGGCGTGCGTTGCGAAACGCTCACCTCGATCGGCTGCGAGACGAGAAGCTCCGGCTGCGGCTCCGACCCCGACCTTTCCGCGGGGGAGAGCGGCTGCGGCTTGCGCTACGACTGCGCGAGGAGTAGGAGCGGGACCTCGACCGTCCCTTCCGCGGAGCCGGAGACCTCGATCGTCCCTTCCGCGGGGCGGGCGACCGACTCCTGCTCCGTGACGACCGACCCTTCCGTGGCGCCGGCGCCGGCCTCTTGTCCCTCCCGGAATCTCGGTAGGAGGTCGCAGCGCCGCGGTTCCACCGATCCCTCGACAGGGAACGTTTCCTGGCGTCCCGGCTGCCAGCCCTGTCGCGGCTGTCGTACGTCGGCCGGTAGCTGTACCGCGAGTTGGGCGGTGGTGTGCGACCGCGCCGCCTTGCATCCCTGGCGTCCACCTCGTCTCTGTATCCGCGCCCTGCCCGAGCCGGCTCGGCGGGTGGCCGCGGCTGGACATAGGCGCACGAGACGACGTTTCCGTCAATCTGGGCCCCATCCATGTGCGCAATGGCGGCTTCTGCTTCGTCCTGGGTCGAATACGTGATGAAGGCGAACCCCTTGTTGGCATCGACTGCCCGGACGGCCTGGTGAGGCGTTTGCGGGCGCACGGAAGCGTCCAAGGTCTCACTTTGCCGGTTCATCGGCACCGCGACCTCCTTGACCGTGCCGTAGTTTCCGAATATCTCCCGCACATGTCCCTCGTTGACGTTCCGCGTCAACTTTTGCACAATGATCTTTGTCTTGGCGGCGCCCTCCCCCTCCGGTCTCCGGCTCGGCGCAGCTCGACCGCGGCTCGAGCGCGAGCTCTGGGACATCGGAGACCTGCTCCGAGGCGACCTCGAGCGCGACCGGGAGTAGGACCTGACGATGCGGCGTTCAGAGCGGGGAGACGCGGTTCTCGGGCGGGAGCGCTAACCGGCTACGCGACCTCGAGCTCGCTGACCTGCTGCGGCTGGAATCCGGCGACCGCCGTCGCGACCGCGACCGGCTTCTGTTTTCTTTTTCCACGTCCATCGGAAGACTCGTGGGGGGAAAGACCGAACGACTTTGCTGCGCGGCGCGACTCCCGAGGCGGTCACGCTCATCACAGGCTCAAGAAGGGGAGGCTGCGGGAAAGGCAACATGCCATGTATCCACGACAAAGAAAGACAAATCCAAGGGTATCAACATGCCCAATCTACGTGGCGCTAATCATCATCCATCTCCGCCGACGATACCAGGGTATCTGCGAGACTCTCGTAAGGCGTCGTCAGCCTCTGATGCGCGTAGTTCAGGTTTCGGGACAGAAGCAAGGCCCGCACGGCATGCGCGTCGGTCTTTGACGGGTCAGGTCCGATCTGCTTCCGGAGCTCCCCAAGGGTCCGTTCCAGGTATTGCACGTCCAGAGCTTTAGGGCACGCATAGCTGCCCCTGCCCGGCACGCAGTTCTGGAGGCAGATGAGGCATACCTGCTGCTGCATGAGCGTCCTCATGTCGTCGTCGCCTTCGTCCGCGTCCGGATCGCCCGCAACGGAGCTGCTTCCCTGCTCCTGGTCCGAATTGGTGCCCGATTCGTTCTCTCCCTCCGAGTCGGAACCAGAGTCCTCCCAAGATTGCTTGCTGGAAGCATCGTCGTCATCTTCGCCGTCGCCCTCGCGTCCGTCCTTCTTCTTCGGGCGCTTCGACGTCGCTTGCAGCGCATAGTCGACTTCCTTTCGCCGCCTGCGGCCACGCACGCCCTTGTCGGCAACGACAGGGACTCTACGATGCAACAGTCTTGGAGGCCAAACGTGAGCGGTGCAAGCCGTCTTGCAGGCAAAAGCCCGCACCTTTCCCAAAATGCATCGCCCTGCTCCTCATTTGTTTGCACCTCTGTCGCTTCCTCGACGTCTGCGACCTCGAGATCCTCCACGGGGGCATGCTCGGCCGACGATGTCTGCGTCCATACGCGAGCAAACGAAAAGCTGCTCTTTTTGTCCGTCTCCTGCTGCGGCCTCTCTTCCTCGGCCTTCCTCTCCAACAGCTTGTCGATCGCAGCGTCGTCGTAAACAAGAGACATTTCGTTGTTGCTCTCATCCGCGGAGAAAAGTTGCTCGGCACCGAAACTGGACGGAGAGCGGTCAGCCGTGCTGCACTTTTCCGGCGCCAGTCCGTCGCCCAATTTGAGCTCACCGCAGCACACTCTCGACGTCTTTCTCGTCCAGGGACTCTTGCTCCAGCTTCTGCACTACCAAATGGTCGAGAATGAGCTTCTTCTTGGCAATCTGGAAGATCCTCTCCTCGGCCGTTCCCTTGGTGACAAACTTCCATACGAGCACGTGGTTCTTTTGCCCGATACGGTGCGCACGCGCCAAGGCCTGCAGATCCTGGTGGGGATTCCAGTCGGCTGCAGAACATTGTGGGTTTAGCGACAGGAAAAGTGGCCAACGTCAGCTAAGCCCACAGTCCCAAATGATGACGCTATCCGCGGTCGTCAAATTGATCCCGAGCCCACCAGCTCGCGTTGTGAGAATGAAGACGGAGATATCGGAGCCCGGAGCGTTGAAAAGATCGATGCGCTCCTGCCGATCCTTGAGCGCCGTTTCACCATCCTAGATTGGACCTGGTGTGTTACGACCGCCCGCAAAGGAGGTACGCCGAACCCACGAGCCGGCAGTACTTGATCTTTTCGCCGAGAAGATAGTCTTCCAATATGTCGAGGACCAGCTTCATCGTCGAAAAGATAAGAATTCTGTGCCCTTGGCCCATGAGCTTGTGGACCATCTTGTCCAGCAGATACAGCTTTCCGCTCGATTCGATTAGACGGCGGTGCGTTTCGGAGCGCGACGAGAACGAGGGCTCGACGTTTGGAAGAAGGTAGGGGTGTTGCAACAGGCGCCTGATGTCCGCGAGGACCTTGGACACCAGCTGAGCCCTCGCCGTTGCGGTCTTCTTCTTCAGATGGCCAGTGGCAAGGATCTCGTAGTTGTCCCTGTACGTAGTGCTTATTAGTTCACTGCTCGACGAACCTCGACTGCAAAGAGTGACTCACAACAGGATCTGCTTGTACAGCGAGCGCTGAAGCAAGCTCAACCCCACAGGCACGATGGTCTCCGATTTGCCGGGAAGGGCTTGCAGGACGTCACTCTTGATCCTGCGCAAGATGTACGGTCGGACGATGCCGTGCAGTTCCGCCAGCTTATCCTTGTTCAATCCCTCCGTGTATTGAGCCGAAAGGGCTTCAGGGTCGGGGAACGCCTCTGGGTCGAGGAAATGCAGGAGATTGAACATTTCGAGGAGGTTGCTACGCGAAAAGCGTCAGACGACAAGCGCCAGAGCTGACCGAAAACCCCACTTTTGAACGGGAGTGCCCGTGAGGAGGACCCGATGGAGCGTGTTGAGGCTAATGAGGGCTTCGAACTGCAGGCTCTCGGCGTTCTTGACGCGTTGATGCCCCTCGTCGACAATGAGGACCTCCCACTTCACGTCCTGGAAGACCTTGGTTTCTGTCTGCAACGTGTCCGGTGTGGTCAGCAGCACGTGACACTTGAGCAGCTTCGCATCCTTCGGTCCCTTGACCACAGACTGGAACAGTGCGTAATCCCTGGCCAAATGAGCAGTCAAACGAGGACGCTACAGCGAACGATTCCTTCTGCACACCTCATGACCTCTCTCGACGCCTTATCGCCGTAGAAGGCGAGGACCTCCATCTGCGGCGCCCACGTGCCGAATTCGCGTATCCAGTTAAGGAGCGTTGACTCTGCGCGAGGGCATTCATTGAACGGACAAAGGCGCTACCAGCAACCACCTACGAGGAACAACGATGAGGAACGGGAAAAGCCCGTTCTTCTCCAGCAGATAGTTCAGGAACGCAATCGTTTGAATGGTTTTCCCTGTCGAAGCATAAGGACTGAAGCCACGAAACACCGAAACGCTGAAGCATACCGAGTCCCATCTCTGCAACAGAGGAGAGGGTTACTCCGGAGGACTGCGATCGCATCTCCTTTTGGCGCTCACCGTCCGCAAGAATGCACGATCGGCGCTCCGAATGATTGAAAAGGAGCCAGTTCAGGCCCTCCAGTTGGTAGTCCTTCAGAATGCCCCCCTTCAGGCTCTCCGGCTGCGCGCTCAGCTCGATGAAACGAAGCTGCCGACCCCTCCCCGCTCCCGACTTTGATGCGCCCAAACTCTCCCGTTTCCGGAAAACGTCGAAAGCGGCCGCGAACTCTGCGTAATCCTTGTCCCGCGACGAGGGGAAGTCCTCCCAGAAAGATTCGCTCCAAGGCTGGCCCCGGAACTTGACCAACACTTTGTCCAATCGCTTCCTGAGCTCGTCCTCCTTGGAATCTTCCTTCTTGACGCTGACCTTCCCCTTCTTGAACTTGACGTCAATGATGCGATCCACGTGTTTCCTTGTTTCCACAGTCAGCGGACGCCGCAACAAAAGGACAAGGGGCTCACCATTCATCGAGAACCGCTTCGTCTTCGGCTTTTGGCCACGGGAGCTTGGCCAGGCCCCACTTCCGGGCCTGCTCGTTTTCCTCTTCCACCTTTCTCCAGAACGTCTTGAAGCGTTGCTTTCCATTGTTGAGGTTTGCAAGCCATCGTTCGCCGACCCAGCTGTTGTGCTACCAAGAAAGGTCACGGGGCCGAGCCGATTCGCAAAGACAACGATCGTACCCGATGAGAGTAGTTGCGGTACTTGACCAAGTACTCGCGTGAAGGAGATCCCGCCTTTTCCACGTCGCGGTAGGTCAGGATCTGTGCCACCTCGTCAGACCACCTGATGCAATCGATGCACTTGAACTTCCTCCGGAACCAATACGGCGAGCCCTCGGTGGCTTCCAGCTCCTCGTCGTACTCCGCCTTGAACTCCTCGTCGAAAGCGACCAAAAGACACGCATCGTGGGCAACCGCGCTGCAGCGGTCGCAGCGGAAAGCTGCCTCGTCATCGAATCCGGCACCGCAGATGACGCAGACAGGAGTCTCCTTCCTGCACATGGGGCAGATGAAATCGTCACCGGCCACGGCAACCTTTTTTTTGCGCCGCATGTAGACGCATCCCTCGTGGTAGATGTTGGAGCACAGAGTGCAGTACTGGAGCTCGCCGACGTCCTCGAGCGTGTCGTCGTTCCGGGCCCTCTTGCCCTTCAAGGAACCCATGCCGCACCTTTGGCACACCTGTTGCGAGAATAGGATGATCGGCGACAAGCTTGGAAGCGAGAGGGCCACAAGAGTGAGCTCACTGCATGATGCGTCGCCAGCTTCCGATTGTCCTTTGGGACCACCTTCGCCTTGTCCTTTGCCGACTTGACGGAGCCCGTCTCCGACTCTGCAAAAGTCTTTTTGAGCGGCTTGCGCTCGACCTTCACCTCTGGAATGGGGCACAAACTGTAATCCAGACAACAGTGACACCAGTTGCAAGCTACAACGTACTCTTTGTGTCCACCGCACCGCCGTCGCCGAGGCGAGGCTCGCTCTTCAACACCTTAGCCGAGCTAGGCTGCAGATCGCCCTGTGCAGACGGCAAGGATACGGCAGCGTCCGACCGGGAGTTCGCATCTACCGATATTTGCCGGGGTCCCGAAGGACCAGCGTCGGCATCGTTGTCTGCCACGGCGGAAGAAAGGTAAGAACGTTGCCACAACGCCCCGGGGCGGAAGCGCGATCCCAAGGCACAACCCGGCCTGCATGCCGGGTGCGAGCATCACTCTGAATGCAACAAATACTCGCCTTCGGGGGCATCAAGCCCGCTCTGACCATCGTCTTCTCCGGATCCCTCCTCATCTTCCTCGTCGTCGGAGCCGCTTTCGTACGCGACCCCGTCCTCGTCGGAATCTGCAGAGGTTTCCGACTCTGAAGACTCGTCTTGGCCATGGTACCGGAACAGCGTCGACCGCGTCCGGCGGTTGAGCAGCTGATTACCTGCGTTGAAGCCTTGCGGTTCGCGCTCCGTGGTGTTGTATCCCAGTGCCGGCTTCTGGTCCGACAAGTACCACCGCCTCAGGCTCGGCTCGGTGGCATCGTGGTCCTGGGCGGTCCGGTGCTCGAACGCTTCGACAAGCTCGATGCACCCGTCGAGGTTCTCGATGGGTTCCTGCATCGCACGGTCAGACGGAGCCCAACCAGAGCCGGGCTCGGGATCTTACCTTGGTCACCTCCCCGTTCGCCCAGCGCACCTTGTACAGAACGCGTCCATTCCTTTCCACGTATTTCGCTTCGATCCCCTTGACTTCGTACTCGGTCATGTCGACGTCGGACCCGCCGCCGTTGCTCGACCCGCGGTCGCCGCCGCGCCGCGCCGACTCTTCGTCGCTCGGTTTTCGCCGGCTGCGCTTGCCGGTGTTGCTTGCCCGCGCGGCTTCGGGGCGTCCGAAGCGGTATTTTTCGACGTCCGAGTCGTTCTCGACTTCAACGACCACGTCGGTCGTCACGACGGGCCGGCGCGACGACACCGCCTCCGCCGAACGCTCATCGGGCGCAAGCCGTTGATACTTGCTCTGCCCGCCGTCGTCCGGCGCCTCGCTGCGCCGCTTCAAACCCCCATCGTCCATCGCGGGAACGGGTGTCTGCGCGACCTGGCGAGTGATGGTGAGCTCACGGGTGCCTCCTTCACCCCGGACGCCTGCGTACGGAAAGGAAAAGAGAGCAGCAGATCCTAGGCAATCTATCGCAACTGCATCACAACTCATATTCACATTCCTCCGCGCGTGACCATAGCGCCCTCCTTCTTGGGCATTTGCCTCGTCGGGGTCTGGATAGCCGAGACCCAGCTGAAGGTGGACGCATCAGCACCATCCAAGCGACCTGAGCAGCGACAACTCACGTGACCCCGTACCACATGATGAGGATCACGGGGATCATGGCAAAGATGGCCTGGAACATGCCGGTGTTCAGGACCCAGTACTTCTGGAAGAACGGCCGGTCGTTAAAGGCGACGTCGCCCCACGGACCGGTGTAGTTTGCGGGCAGCTGACGCTTGGTGAGCTGCGGGAATCTTCAGAAACGCGCCGCTGCCGCGACGACGTGCGCTCCCACCACCCGGGCACTGATCTTGCTCGTGTAGATGACGGTCCACTTGTCGCCGGCAATCTTGCGCGCGCTGTCCACGAGCTCGCTGAGCTTGTTGTCGTTGGTGGTGAAGTCGTCCACGGGGAGCGCGGGGAGCGTGACGGGGACGACGGACATGCCGGCCTCGCCCTTCCGGACCTCGCCATCTGCCAGGAAGCGATTAGCCATCGCCGGCTGCCCTGGTCTACACCCAACGCCACATACCGGTGAAGAACTGCGCGTTGGGGCACATGCCCGAGATCGTCTGCAAGACCGCGTCATAGTTCGAAGTGTGGGCACCGTCGATGGTGCCAAAGTAGGGGATCGTGATGGAGTACTGCGCCTCGTCCATCGACCGCTTCACGAACGACCCGGTGATGTGCTTCTTCACGGTGGCGAAGTGCACCTGGACGGATTCGGGGTCAGGCAGCGACGAGGCATTGGCACGAAGGCAAGCTCACCCCGGGTTGGTCAATGACGAGGGTCACGCCCTCGCAGTCCCCGACGAAAGGCTTCAGCGTCGATGCCAACGACGACTCGTCGACGAACGCGACGGCTGGGATGTCGGGGTGCGCCCTGGAACCGCGCGATGCCGGTGAGCCCGCGCTCTCCACGCTCCGCCGACGCCACACCCCGCCCGTGCGCCCTCCAATGCCTCTTCTCCATGTACGGGCGTTGGCCGGGCCCCATCGCCGGGAAGGAGGAGGTCTGCGCCGCCTGGAAGCTCCAGATGTCCGCCCGCGCCATCGCCCTCACCTCTTCCCGGACCACACCATGAGGGGCGCGGTGTTCTGGAACGCCACGGCGGAAGACGCCGCGCTCACGAGGAGGAGCACAGTAATTGACGAACCACGCATCGTGGAGGCGAAGGTGGGAGCAGGAGGTGGCGCCGGACTTGATGCTAGCCCGCGATCGCTGATAGGCCTGCAAGCCTCTAACTTGCACTGGTACACCTCACCACTTCATCCACAAGGCACCCCAACGATCGCAGCAGTCGTAGAACTGGTTTCCAACTGGAGTTGAAGTTATTGGGGGGGTAGGGAGTCTGGTCTCTGAACAGTAGACGCCCGGCGACGCCGCATTTCTTCAAAAGAATACAGGGCGCGTTGATTTCTTCTGCGAGAGCGCCACGTTCCTCGACTCGAAGAATTCCTTAACGTCCGCCTCCTTGATCACCCTCCCGCGCTTCGCATACTCGCGCAGGAACTCCGACAGCTCGTCCCGCACCTGGTTGTACACGTTGACGGCCTCGATCGCTTTGTTGCGCGGCATGCGGTTTAGCTGTTTGAGCGCGAGGTCGTCGGGCGAATCGGTCGCCTCCTCGTCCAGGGGCGGCTCGTAGAGCTCCTCCGGCTCGTGGAGGAAGACCAGATCGCGGACGTAGTACATGTCGAGGCACTCCTTGCATGCGCAGAGGGCGTCGCGCCATCCGCCTGCGATCGCGCTCAGCGATGCCGCCGAAGGGATGCCCACGCGACCCACTTGTGCCATAAAGGTCCAGCTCTCCCACATCGGCGTCCGGAAGCTGCTTCAATGTGCAAACGCGCGGCCCTTCGCCCTTCTGGGGCGAGCCCGACTGGTCCCCTTTCCGCGGTGACGATCGCGCGGACAGCAATCTCGGCTTCTTTGCCGTTCCGCTCGGGCCGGGATCGGATCCCAGCTCGTCATCCAGCGGTCTTTTGCCCGCCTGAACGTCCGGTTTCGCTTCGACGACGGGCCTGGCGAAGAATGCCGCGGATGCGCTGTAGCGCTTGAGGAAAGGGTGCTTCTCCGTGCTGTGGGAGGGGGCGTTGAGCTGCAGTGCTTATGGCGAGCGAGCATTCCCACCAGCGCCGGCAGAAAAAGTCCTCGTACTCGCTTTGCTCGGGAATCTGGGGTCATCGAGTCAGCGACGGTCACCAAAAGCCCATGAGGAAACTGACCCCGCCGAGACAGCGATCGTGGTACCAATCTGACCCAGCAAACACGAGCAGACAGACCATCCCGATCGAGTCTTGCGTTAGGACCAAGTCCGCGAGAGGTGGCCAATCCAAGCGCACCTTCGCATACGAGGCACTGCAGCATGTCGTCGCTTTCCGGCACGTACGCCTTGCCGCAGAGGCAGTACCTGTCCTCGAAGTTCGGGCCGTAGCTGTTCTCCGGGTTGATCTCCGCGTCCCGGTCCTTGGCCTGCAGTGTGCACGGGGCTGCGGTGCGGGACGCTCAGCGAGGGCCGCGATCCGCGCCCGGACAACCTACACGGGAAGCGGTGGCCCCCGCAGTCGCAGCGGAAGTGCCTCCGGGCCTGAAGTTCGATCAGATCGTGGTCCGTGTGGCACTGCGACGCAGTCAGCCGATTTACAACGCTGGCCCGCGCTTCCACCAACCGAAATGGAGCACGAGTAGCAGATTCCGGCCGGGCTGGTCCCGTCCTTGGCGCAGGTTTGGCAGACGTAGATGTTTTGCCTCACGTATCCTGTCACGGACGTCGGGACGTCAGGACGGCGCGCGGGCCTGCAGCTAGGGCGCCGACCTTGGTCGAAGCTGCACTCGTCAAACTTCCGGGGCAGCGCCTCCGCAGCTTCCTGTAAAGCCGAATTCCGACCAGCATTGCAGGTTTATCGCCCGAGGGCCCGCCGTCCGACAGTCAACCACAGGCGTCGAGGGTGCGCGACGGCTCCACCTTGTACAGCTCGTCCTCCGCCTCGACCCACTCCTGCAGCGTCAGCTCCTCCTCTTCCTCGGCATGGGTCCCGAGCTCGGAGGTCGGAACGGCGCTCTCGGGCTCCGCGGCGGAACTCGGGACGCCCGTCTCGGCAGCCGTCGGGGCGGGCTCGCCGGCCTCCGCGCCGGGCGGGATTCCCATCATGTCGGGAAATGCAGCGGAGGGATGGGCTCCGCGGGATTGCGGCGGCGGCTCCGGAACGGCCGGGAGAGTTGGGGCCGTCGACGATTCGGATTCGAAGGAGTTCTGTCGGACGCGACTCCTCAATCATCAGGACCCCTTCGGACGCCTTCACCTCCCTCGATCCATTGCCAATAAGGCGCCAAGCAGTGTAGATCACGCCCTGAACACCTGCACGATCCTCTCCACCTCCGTCCTGCAGATCGGACACGACCGCACCCCTTCCTCTGCTGCCTCCTCCTCCCAGTACGCCTCGGCGTGCGGCTGGCCGTGCATCCGCGCCTCCGTCTCCCGCAGCCGCCGACCGCGGTGATCAGGGCGCGGGCCGGGCTGCCGCCGCGAGGGGGCGAGGCGCGAGGCGCAGGGCATGCAGACGGAGAGGTGTCCGCTGTGGACGGGCGGCAGGGTAAGTAGAATGTGGGAAGCAGGCGCGGTACCACGAACCAGGGGATGATAACGGCGTCCACGGAGCGGGAGAAGCAGATCCGGCAGTCCTTGGAGGCCCGTTCGCCCTCCCCCTTTTCCCTGGGTTCGCCCTCCTCCTCCTCCAAGCGATCAGCGCCGCCCGCCGCAGGCTCCTCGGCGCGGACAACGGGCTCGCGCTCCCGGCCGGCGGCACCGACGATCCACGACACGATCGACTCGGGCGTCCACTCGTCGAGCCAGCTCCCCGCCCCGTTCCCATCGTCCCCGTCCCCGCCTTCAGGTCGCCGATCGCGCCGTGCCCTCCAATACCGCAGCCTCCTCTCCTCCTCCCTCCGCCTGCGCAGCACCCCCGCCAGCCGCACGATCTTGCCCGCCTCGTCCTCGCCCGTGCCCAGCTGCACCAGAAGCGCGACGATTTCGGCCTCCTTGCGCTCCGCCGCGGCGAGCTCCGCGTCGTCGGGCATGCACGCGCGGCAGTCGGTCCATTCGGGAGAGTGCGGGCAGAACCATTCCTTGTACGGAATCTCGACGGGCAGGTTCGCGTGGGGATTCCATAAGCGCGCCGGGTCCGAGAGGTCCTCCTCGTCCCGGTTCCGCTGTGCCAGGAAGCTCCGGATGAACATCTGCGTAATGGGCGATTGACCCGGGATCGTTTCGGGGTCGAGCGGCACGTAGGAGGCGGTGGGGACATCGGGCACGAAGCCCAGGCGGTCCTTGCAGGCTCCGCAGTACCACTCCTCCCTGGCAGCCACCGGCAGGAACCCGTGCCCGTCCACGTATTTGAGGTAGGAGCCCCGCTTGCGCACGTCGGGGGGCAGGGCGGCCTCCGACGCGGAGCGCAGCACCTCGCGCCTGTCGAGGCACGGGCAGCAGCTGGGCTGCGTCAGCGAGCAGGGCCCATGGCCGCAGGGCTTTTGGAGGCCGCCGTGCGCGTGCCCGCTGGCCGACATCTCTCCGTGCGGGTTGGGAGCGGGAGCCGCCAGCGGGGCGTTGTTGACTTGTCGTTTCGTCGCCTCTTCTTGTCACTTCCTCCCCGCCCCCTCTCCTCCAATGGCGTACGCGGGCGGCTTCGACTGGGGTGCGTGTGCCCTGCGAGAATGAAGGCAGCAGCTGACCGCGGGTTGTCGCAGGCCGCGTCGGCGGGCCGCAGCAGGGCGACCGGCGCGACGGCGGGCTCCGCGACGGGCCGCGCGACGGCGGGCAGTGGCGCGGCGGGCGCGGGCGCGGGCGCGGCGGGCACGGAGGGCGCCACGACGCGCCGCTGGACCCGCGCGCTGAGGCCGAGGCGCGGCTGCGCGACCTGGTCGTCGGCCTCGCGGACCGCCCCGCCGACGCAGACAAGCAGCTGCGCAACCTGGCAAACATCCTGTACAGGGACTACGCCGCTCACGCGCAGGTCATGCTGGCCGCGTTCCGCGCCGCGATCGCCGGGCTGCCGCACAAGGCCGCCTTCTACGCCGTGCTGGTCGGCCTGGTCGCCGCGGAGGAGGCGGCGGCCGCTGGCGGCCCGCCAGCAGTCGACGGCTTTTTGCGCACCGCGATGCAGGCCCTGGACGAGGCGCTGAGGGGCTGCGAGTGGTGGGAGGTCATGAGCCTGGTAGGCGCCTCCGTCCCCCCGCTCCCCGCCCTCCTCCTGACCCGCATCCCAGCTCCGCTTCTTTTGCGAGCTCGTCAACGCGGGCGTCGTCGCCCCCGCGTCGCACCTAGCCCTGCTGCGCACCCTGGCGGGGCCGCTGGCCACGCACCCGACCGGCTCCTCCTTCCCCGACTCGTTCTGCTACATCCTCCTAGATACCCTCCCCCACGCCGCCAAGGCGCTGTGGTCTGCGCTGCCCGACGAGGCAGAGGCGCTGTACGGCGACCTGGCGGCCTACGTCGAGAAGCGCGCGCCGGAGATGGCGCGCAATGCCGCCAGCCTGGTCTATTTCCGAGGCTCGGCGACGGGGCTGGACGCGCTGGGCGAGCTGTTTTCGGCCGTGAGGGGCTGCAAGGAGGCCGGCTGGGAGGTGCGTCGACTTGCGGCGTCCCGTCTTGCTTTTCGAGGCTCACCGCTCTCGTGCAGCTTCCGTTCTTGTCCACGATTCGTGATCGGCAGCCCAAGCTGCGGACGGTGGTCCCGCGGGAGCTGCCCGGAACCGTCTCCCTGCCTTCTGACAACCCGGACCTGCGGTTTCCCCTCGTGGGCGGCCCGCTGCTGTTCATTTTTGACGATGCTTCGCGGAACGCCGAGGTTGGTTCGGCGTCCCATCTCGCCGACGCCCGGGATTGACCTTTTCGGGGTATGGCAGCCCGTCATCCACCACCTGCCCTCCACCTCGTCCTTCGACCGGCATTACCTCCGCATGCTCGCCCTCCTCCTGCTGCGCCTCTCCATCGAGAACCGCAAGCCCGCCGTGCAGGCCTTCCTCTCCCTCCCCGACCACTTCCCCGCCCTGCCCGAAAACAATTTCATGGCCTACGAGGCCGTGGTGGAGACCATCGTCGCCGACGTGCAGCGGCTCCCGAACCCGCTCGACTCGGCGCCGCTGTACCAGAACTCGGTCATGTGCGACTTCCTCGGGGCCAACCCCAAGGACATCGCGCCGCTGCTGGGGCGCTGCGTGAGGCGGTGGTTCGACCGGATCGACAACGAGGAGTGCGACGTCGGGTGCGTCAAGCGGACGGCGGAGTACCTCGCCGTGCACCTGAGCAACTTTGGCTGGAAGTGGAGCTGGGACCGCTGGTGGGTTGATCCGGCACATTGGGCTCGCCCCGCGCTCATTCGTACTCCCCGCCAGGCTGCCGGCGCTCTCGCTGGACAAGCACACCGCCCGCCACGCCTTCCTCCGCCACTTCCTCTCCCAGATGATCCGCCTCTCTTATTGGGAGCACACCCAGGAGGCCCTCCCGCGCTCCTGGCACCCCTCCATGCCCCCGCCGACGGGGACCGACTTCCGGTACGCCCCCGAGTCGGGCGCGGACCCCGCCGTGGTCGGCCTTGCCGCCGAGATCGTCGCCGCGGTCCGCTCCCGCAAGGAGGGCTGGCTGGACGAGGCCCGCGCGGCCGTGGAGCGGCTCCGCGCCTGGGCGCGCGAGAACCCCGCCGCCGCCGCCGCGGCCGTCGGCAAGCCCGGCGACGCCCCCGCCGAGGCCGAGGACGCGCTGGCGCGGGACGTGGTGATGCAGGCGCTCATGGTCGTCGGCTCCAAGTCCTTCTCGCACGTGCTGGCGGCCATGGAGCGCTCGCTCCCGCTGCTGAGGGACATGTTCCCCAGCCACCGGTACTCGGCGGACCCGGCGGCGTGGAAGGCCATGCGGCAGGCGCTGCGCGCCGTGTGGGACTTCAACGCGAGGGCCAACACGCAGTTCCTCGAGATCGTGGTGGACAAGCTGCTCAACTACCGGGTGCTCGACGCGCCGAGCGTGTTCGAGTGGATCATGGACCGCGCGGTGGAGGACGACATGTATTCCGAGTGGGTCTCTTGCTGTGGCGCGGGGCCTGGATCGATCGCTGACAACCGTACAGGTTCTGGCTCTGGAACATCATGCTCAGCACGCTCTCCAAGGTCGTGCTCCGCGTCAAGCAGCTCACGGTCCGCGTCGAGGCCGCGCGCAAGGCGCTGGCCGCGCTGCCGCCGCCCAAGTTCGTCCCGGTCGACTCGGACAACATGGAGAGCGAGGCGCCGGCGGACGAAGAGTACCGCAAGGCGCAGGAGGAGCTCGAGCGCGTGGGCAACCTGCTCAGCGGGGCGCAGAGGGACGAGAAGGAGAGCTTCGGCACCGTGTTCAAGGTTTGGCCTCCCGTACCCATGCCGATCCGCCGATGTCCAACATCCGCTCCGCAGAAATTCGTGGCCATGCTCAAGGCGCACATCGAGGCTTCGACCGCGGCGGGGCAGGACCCGGAGCAGGCGCCCTTCTGGCGGTACGCCTCCGGGTTCATGCGGGAGATTGGGCGCAGCGTGGGTCCTACCGGCGATCGACGTCCGCATTCCGCCTGACGCATCCCCATTCCGCCTGACGCATCCCATTTGCATCCAGTACGCGGACGCGATCCGGTCGATGGTGGTCACGGTCGAGACGCTGGCGTTCGAGGGCGGGAACGAGTACGGGTCGGCGGCGGTGGACGGGCGGATATGGGCCGTTTGGAAGGAGGTCAAGGACGGCGTGCTGACCCGCAAGGTCGTGTAAGAGGGCGGATCGGAAGAGTAGCGGCCGGCATTCGGGCTGTCTATGTGGTTGGACTCTTTTCCGCTGGCCGCTCGGGACAACGTCCGGACAACTCCTTCCTGCTCTCTAATCGCGCCATGGACGCTACGATCGTTCAGTTCTGATGGCGTTTCCGGGCCTGAGGGGGCGGCCGCACCAGCGGTTTTGCCTCCGATTTCAATGGACTGGGCGTGCGGATCGATCGCCCCTTCGCCCATGCACGACGAATGCATGGGAGCAATAGAGACGTCGCCAACACTCTCGAAAATGCTACAGCTCCATAGACCGCCCTCAATCAGGGCCTGAAGCGGGGTGTGTGTCCCAGCACTCGATTTTCGGGGTTTCGGGATCGGTTTTGCCGATCGATTTGATCCCGAGGATCCGAAACAGCGGAGGGCGGCCGAGGCCGACGCCAAAAATAGCCTATCCACTCCGACTGCTCAAAAGCGAGCGGCGACAGCAAGCGCTCCTCCGCCAACCTCCCATTGCCTTCCTTGAGCGGCTCTCGGCACCGACCGGGAACCCGCACGCAGCACCACACCCCCGCGCCCGCCCAACACTCCGACCCCCTACCCCCTTGCCGTCTGCCTAGCCAACATGAGCTCGACGGACAACACTACCCTCTATGATCCCTCGGTCACCTATGTGTACAGCAAGGTGCGTGCGGGCGGGAAGTGGCTCGGCTTGGCGACCGGCTCACCGCGAGCACGCCCCCGCCACCGGAACCGGCCCTACCGCCTTTCGCCAACCTGCAATCCTACTTTGGAACCTCTTTCCACTCTTGGAACCTCATTCAAAACCTCTCCTCGCTCCTGGAACTCAATCGCGCCGCCCTACTGCCTCCCGGAACCTGCAGGTGTTCTGCCTTGCGGATGCCTACTACGCCCACATCGTGTTCGCCTATTGTGAGCATTTTGCATCGTTTCTGTCGTTCTCCTGGATTTTCTGACCGTATGTCACCACAGTGGTCATGATTGCTGGCTTCGGGTGCCTCTTCACGAGGTTTTTGCCCCGGATGAAGTTCCTGCACGTCTGGTTCGGCCGAACCTACATCAACGCGATGCTCTGGTGCATGGGGACTTCGCTTCTGATTACAAACACTGGTACGTTCGCGGTCTTTGGCCCGCTCCTTCCCCCAGGATGCTGATCGCGCCCTACCTCCCTTTCTGAATCTTGCAACGCTCCACGCTTCCCGGAATTATGTCGCACTCTTACCTTCAGGCCTGCCTGTTGCCGTCCTCGTTTCCTTCATCTGGGTCGGCGCCGGATTGACCATCGGCTGGGCCGTCATCAACATCTACCAACAGCAAATGCAGGCCGCGGCGACCAAGTCTGTGGGCGAGAAGCTTAAAGTTGCGGGCGCCGTTCCCGTCGATCTGGGCAAGATGATCGCGGAGGAGAAGGGGATCATCGCCGACTCGCGCACCTTTTGGCAGCGCATCCTCTCGTGAGTGCCAACACCTCATCAAACGTGTGATAGCTCTGATCATAAGCACCGCTTTCACAGGCTCAAGGCACTCCATGGAGCCTTGATGGTGACCTCGTGGGTGATTCCTTGGGGTTTATGGGGAAAATGCACCGCTAACCTCCCGATCTCTCGCAGATGGGTCAACATCATCGGCAGGGTGTTCGTCACGCCTCTAACGAACGACTTCGAGTGTTATACGTATCCCTATTACAAGGTTTGGACGCCGGAGACCATTCAGAAGCGTCGTTTCTGACCAGATTGCCGCAGCCGATCGATACCAACCAGTTCCAAGGCGCGGGACTCGCTCCCCAACCCGTGCCCGAAAACAACCCCAACTACATGAAGCTGCCGTGGGCCAAGATGGGAATCGTTGCTTGGGGTGTCGCGCTCAGCGTGGGGCCGCTGGTGGGGAGCTACGTGATTGGTATCATTTGGGTTGCCATCGCGAACTACATTCACAAGCGGAAGGCGGCCAAGGAGGCGAGTGTTGCCGCCGTGCAACCTGTCAACGAGGATGCTGCCGCCGAGACGGTTGCGAAGCCCGTGAAGGCTGCCGAGGCATCGTAAAAGGATGCTCGACCTCGTGAACTTGAGTGGCCTGGGGCCGCGCTGGAGCCGGAGACTGCACCTGTGTAATGCCATGCCGAGGAGTAGAATCGAATTGATGCGTTTGCCACTAGCATTGGATCAATCCGAAGCCAGCGGGTCGTGATCGCAAAGAGTTGGGTTGGTGAGTCGGACCTGGCACAGCCCCCCGCAAGCCGACCACAACATGTCGACGGCGTCGCTTGACGGCGCCCCGTCGCCGCCAGGGAACGATGGAGCTCCTCAGAGCGCTTCGGCTGCTGCGGTGTCAGACGTGCCCTCGGCATTCCGAGTCCTGTACACTCGGATTGCAAGACTGGATTCACAAATCTCCGCCGGCCTTGCGACCCTGCAGGACGCGGACGATTACCTGAAGGAAAAGGCCAACCTGGAGAGAGAAATGGGCGAAAAGCTTCAAGCGGTGGCGAAGAAGTGGGTGCTTTCGTTACTCCGACGGGGCGGTCTCTGAACTAGGGCCACCCGACTCCGCGACGCTCCTTACCCCTGGAATCTTGCTGTCCTGTTTGGATATAAGATACCTCGACCGCAACGAAACTCGCCTCAGCACCCTCGTGCCAAAGACCCCGCCTTCGCCCGCCATCTCTGCCTTTTCGAACCTCCTGCACTCCCACATAGCATCGGCCAAGGCATTGGCGGCGCAAGGGACGCCCTGCCCGGACCTTGCAGGCAAGCAGAGCCTCCTTGCCGGCCTGTTGCAGCAGGCGCGCGAGTACGGCGCTACCCTGGACACGGAGGTCGTTCGCCCCGTCGTGGACTCGATTTCGAAGCTCAGAAAGGACCACGAAAATGCGAAACGCGTTGCTGCCGATGCCGCGGCCAGCTTGGCAAAGGACAAGGATCGCGACGACAAGGCCGTCACCAAGCTGGCCCTCGCGGCCGAGAGCGCCAGGATGGACGCTTGGGAGCGTGGGGTGGATCTCTCATTGGAAATCGAAGGTCTGGCGAATCTGCTCGAAGGAGTGCTCGGCGATACGCAACCGTTCGACCCCATCAAGGCGGCGATGAACACCAGATGCGGGTTCCCTTGCCACTTGAACTATCTCTCGGGCAACTTGCACCAGTCTACGTTGGAGGCGCTGAAGGCCTCGCTGCTCGAGGTTTGCGCCAGCGACAGGCGTCGTGGGGAGTTTGAGCTCGCCAGGACGGGCGAGCTCGCGAACCTCATCGGGCCTGTGGACCCCGCCGTTGAGGCGCGTGTCATTCTGGAAAGTGCGGGCGGAAGTGGTGGCGTCGAAATCAAGCGAGGACGGGGCGAACTCGTGCTCCCCGTGGGCATCGAGATGTCCAACCCCGACGAGGAAGGCAGGTGAGGTGGACGTTTGCCGCGGCTTCGTATCGGAAGAATGACAGAGACCCGGACAGGATCTATCTTCACAACAAGCACCTCCACCTCGCCGCGGCGCACGCTGTGATCTCAGCGCAGATCCTAAAATCGGCCACTGCGCTGTCGTCGACGCTTCCGACGTCGCAATCCCCGTACGGCGTCCACCCCTTTTCTCCTGCACCACTCTCTCCACCGGCGGTCCTCGTGCCTGCCAGGAAGCTCTCGGTGCTGCAGCTGCAGCTCATCGTGCCCACGGCAGAACTCGGTGTCTTTTCCTCGCTTGCGTGCTTCGATCCTACCTTGCTCTCCCCGACGCACAACTTCCGGCCCCTCACCCTCTCCATCTCTACGACGCATTGCGACGTCTGCAGCAACGCGCTGCTCGGGATCGGCGTCGGTCTCAAATGCGAGCTGTGCGGGGCGCGTGTGCACACCGGGCAGTGCGAGATGAGATGTCCGACAAAATGCATGGGCAAGGGAGGAAAGGACGCGGTTTCCAAAGGATGGGTCGCAAAGCGCAAAGACGTCGTCGACCGTGCGATCGCGGACGCAAATGCACGCCGGGCCCAGCGGTCGTCCGTGCCCAACAGCAAGGTCCAGTCGAGGAATGGCTCGGCCGAGTTTACGCCTGC
The DNA here is from genome assembly GCA_025558095.1 of Hyaloraphidium curvatum. Taxonomy (NCBI): domain Eukaryota; kingdom Fungi; phylum Monoblepharomycota; class Hyaloraphidiomycetes; order Hyaloraphidiales; family Hyaloraphidiaceae; genus Hyaloraphidium; species Hyaloraphidium curvatum. Next base: position 479,988 of record JAIVFI010000013.1, read on the forward strand.
GACTTCGCCGCAAAGCTCCCAAGTAGCGGCAACTTACGGCAGGGCAACAGCCATGTACTCGTATGCGGCTCAGTCGCCGGACGAGCTGACTGTGCAGGAGGGCGAGGAGGTGGAGCTTTTGGAAGCAAACGGGCACGATCAGCCGTGGGTGCACGTTCGCGGCAATGCCGGGTCGGGGATTGTTCCGGCGTCGTACCTGAACTTTGGAAGCGGTGCATCGGCCGTTTCGGTTGCCCAGCCGGCAACGGAACGCTTGCAGGTGGGAGCGAGGATGACGATGGCGTTTACGCACACCCCGGGCGGGCAATCCGAGCTCGGTGCGGCTGAAGGGGAGGCCGTGGAGGTCACTGGATTGGACTTTGCGACGGAGGGATGGGTGAAGGTTCGATCGGCGAACGGAGAAGGACTGGTGCCAAAGAGCTATCTCGTGTGATGCCGCCGTGGTGTATTCTCCCACATGTCAAATCTAAGCCACCTCTCAATCGACTTCTTGCGATGACGTATAGTCAGAAATGGGAGGAGAACGACAGAAACGACGTACATTGCTCACAATAGGCGAACACGATGTGGGCGTAGTATGCATCCGCAAGGCAGAACACCTGCAAGTTCCGGGAGGCAGTAGGGCGGCGCGATTGAGTTCCAGGAGCGAGGAGAGGTTTTGAATGAGGTTCCAAGAGTGGAAAGAGGTTCCAAAGTAGGATTGCAGGTTGGAGAAAGGCGGTAGGGCCAGTTCCGGGGGCGGGGGCGTGCTCGCGGTGAGCCGGTCGCCAAGCCGAGCCACTTCCCGCCCGCACGCACCTTGCTGTACACATGGATGATCGACGGTTGGACGTTGCTGGGAAGAGATGGTGGTCTTTCGCGATGATGTGGTGTATTCCTCGAAGGATGCAAACTAAGCAACGTCGCGATCCGACTCCTTGGCGACCGCTTGCACGGCAGCGTCCGTCGGTGCAGCTCCAGCCTTGACTTCCACAGCCTCTTCTCGATCTGCGGGGCCATCGCTGGCCTTTGGCGCCCACAGCTCGTACCGAGTTCTCCACTGGTAACCACGTAGCCCAAGATAGCCCACCGCCACCCCGCAACATGCAACCAAGGCGGCCCACATCGTCAACCACCAGGCGTGCATCGCCTCTGTGGCCTGGATGACGACGATGGGAGCGACTGCAGCCACTAAGTAGCGCCCGAGGTTGTACAAACTGATGATAGACGCAGAGTCCTTGGGGAAAATGTCAACAAGGAACGTTTGCAGAGGCGTGAGAACGATAAATTGGTTGAATCCGATGAGTGCTCCAGCAATGCAGATTACGTAGATGGGCAGGGCCTTGTACAGACCCCAGGCCATGAGCGTGATCCCCACGGGGAAGCCGACAAAGCCAGGCAACGTGACACGTAATCGCCATTCAGGAATACCGGGTCCTCCCTGCTTACGCGACTGCCGGATAGCCCAGTCGGCCAAGAAGCCCGCGACGATGTTGCCCGGAATGTTGGCGATCGTGTGCGGCAGGTACAAGAGTCCGACTTGCGCAGAGGTGATGCCCGGGTACGCCTGCTGAAGTTCCCTGCTGTAGTTGCTTATGTAACTGAACACCGAAAACATTAGCAGGACTGCTACAAGCACTGCTATTGAAACGAAGCTGTATTTGAGGTAGGTGATCGCCCGGAAGGGGTTCGGCCGCTGGCGCTTTGCCTTAGCTCCAGGAGTCAAATCCAGGGTCTCCGGAAGGAAGAAGGCGATGCAGAGGGTGACAATGAGACCGCAAGCTGTGAAGGGTAGACGTTTAGCACCACGTTGCGTCCTTTGGCAGCAAACCACCGACCTGCGAGCAAGGCAAACGTCCAGCGCCAAGTGGCGTACTCCGCAAGCAAACCACCAATCGGCGGAGCAATTGCAGGTCCGGCCAAGGGGCCTAGGTAAAAGGCGGAGAACGCACGGGCTCGCTCTCCGATCAAGAACACATCCGAGATTGTGCCCGCGCCGACCGAGAGCACGGAAGAGCCTCCCAATCCTTGAAGCACGCGACAGAACAGCAGAACGCCAATGTTCGGGCTCAATCCACAGCCGACGCAGCCCGCAATGAAGACTGTCAAAGAGATGAGGTACACCGGCCGCCGGCCCCAGGTGTCCGCCAGCGTACCCCATCCCAAGGGGCCGATCGCGAGCGCAAGCAAGTACAGGGTCAGACTCAGATTCACCTTGGGGTGCATAAGAGATCATGAGAACTGCGACTCGTGCATAACGGCTCCACTGACCAGCATGGCAGACGTGTCCAGATCGGTTTGGATATCGAGAAGCATGGGCAAGTAAATGCCGGTCCCAAGAGGGACGAGGAATGCTCCGAAGGCCACGATGGCAAGGATCAGGCCCTTCCGGGCCTTGGAGAAGTCCTGCTTGCCGTTTGGCGGCACCTTGGCGCCGTAGAGAAAGAGATTGATCATCGTCCGCGACGTGGAATGCTCCCCGGGCGGAGGCTCCTCGCTTCGCGACGTCCAGTCCTCTCCCGGTGGAGATTCCGCGATTTGAGACGTCAAATTCTTCCCGGGCGGAGGCTCCGCGATGGAAGTGTGCTCCGGTGCGCCGAAGTCCGCGGGTTCCGGGAGCGGTTCCTGTTCCAACGGTTCGAGCGTCCGCGACTCCGAGTGCTCCGGTTCCTGCTCCGCGACATCTCCCGAACTCGCTGCCATTGCGCTCGCAGCTTCTGAGCGATCACGATCAGGCACGTTGGGAGAGTGGGGGCGGCCAAATGTCCAGCCGTGCCGGGACTCGGGAGGCACCGCCCGATCACTACCCACCCATCGATCCCGGCCTAGCTGGTGGTCGGCCGCGCTCGAGACGATGATGTTCCAGTGGCAGATGCGGTGTCATGTTCTCTTTCCTTACTCATAATATTAGACAGAGCTATCTGAAGGCGATGCCCTTCGCGTCCTCGACAATCTCCGTCCCTCTCCTTCCCTCGAGGATCGCCTCGAGATCAGCAAGCCCGCCGATCAGCGCACGTTTCCCGGCGGCACGGGCAAACTCGCATGCTGCCTCAATCTTGGGACCCATCGAGCCGGCAGGAAAGTCGATGGCCTCCAGATCCGCCGGGCTCGCGCGCGATATCGATCGCTGCCCAGGCTTCCCGTAGTCCATGTACACGCTGTCCACGTCGGTCAGCATCACGAGGGCGTCGGCATCCAGCTGACGAGCAAGCAGCGACGAGGCAAGGTCCTTGTCCACCACGGCCTCGATTCCATCTAGCCTCGGTCCTCTCATCACTGTCGGGATACCACCCCCGCCGGCACAGATCACGATCGTGCCGCGCTCCAAGAGCCACCGAATCGGTCGGTCCTCGATGATCTTGAGCGGTTTGGGACTCGCCACGACCCGGCGCCAGAGCTTCCCGTCCAGCTTGAAGGTCCACCCGAGCTCTGCAGCCAGCCGGTCGGCATCCTCTTTGGCGTATTGCGGTCCGATGAATTTGGTTGGGTTTGAGAACGCGGGATCGGCTCCGTCAACCTCGACCATTGTCAGGAGGGTCGCCAGGGGCTGCTCCTCGGGCAAGACATTGCCGAGCTCTTGTTCGAGGATATACCCCACCATCCCCTCAGTTTCCGCGTCGAGCACGTCCAAGGGCCACGCTTTGTCCGGCTGCTTGGGATTCTGGAGCGCGAGCAGGCCTACTTGGGGCCCGTTTCCGTGCGAAATGACAAGCTGGTGCCGCATCGCGACCGCGGCCAATGCCTTTGCCGCGGCGCGAACGTTGATCCTCTGGGCCACCGCCGTCATCGGCTCGCCGCGTCGGAGGAGCGCATTTCCGCCTAAGGCCACCACCAGACGTTGCATTTCGGTCTTAGAGAGCTACCCGGGTAGGGCACACTCCCAAAGGACCGGTGGAATGAGCACGGTTTGTTGAATGAGCAGCTTTGTAATGAGCGCAGTTTGGTGCAGCCCGCCAAAGGACCCGGACTCGAAAGAGGCACCAAGTCCTCGTCGATGCCTGTGATTCGCGCGCGCCGGGTGGCGGAGCAAGACTGACTCACAACGAACCACAAACTCCGGTTCACATTTGCGCACCGATGGCCCGAGAAATCAACCCGGAAGCGAAGCAGGAGCGCGTCCTCATCTTGGGCGCTGCCGGTGAGGCACGATTCGCTGCCGGTTCGAGCTCCGGATCGCTGACATGTCGACCTTCGCCGGACCGCTCCTCTGCGCCGCACTTGGGACAGGCCGCGACTTCCACAACTTCCAATGCCTTTACCGCGAAGGCAGCCGCGACAACGCCGTGGTCGTCGGCTTCACCGCGGCCCAGATACCCCATATCGACGCCCGGCGCTACCCGGCCTCGCTCGCCGGACCTCTTTACCCCGATGGCCTCCCCATCTGGCCTGAAGCGGACCTCGAAAAAGTCATCAAAGACCAGAAAGTCACCCGCTGCATGCTGGCGTACAGCGACCTCTCGGACGGGGACGTGATGAAGATCGCCGCACGCTGCCTTGCCGCCGGCGCCGAGTTCTTCCTCGTGCCGCCGGACAGGACCATGCTCCCGGCCAGGAAGCCCGTCGTCGCCACCTGTGCAGTCCGCACCGGGTGCGGCAAGTCGCAGGTGTCGAGATACGTCATCGAGGCGCTGAAGAAGCACGGCAAGAGCTGCGTGCTCGTGCGGCATCCGATGCCGTGCGTTTCTCGGCTCAAACCTCCACGCCAAGTGCCTGATCACCGACCGCCCTTCGCAGATACGGCGACCTGGCCAAGCAGGCCGTCCAGCGCTTCGAGACCTTCGACGACCTGGACAAGCACGGCGTGACGATCGAGGAGCGGGAGGAGTACGAGCAGCACATCAAGGCCGGCACCATCGTCTACGCTGGAGTCGACTACCACGCTATTCTTGAGGCCGCGCAGTCGGAGCCGACCGCGGACGTGGTCATCTTTGATGGCGGCAACAACGACACCCCCTTCTTCAAGCCAGACCTTTGGATCTGCGTCGCCGACCCGCACCGCGCCGGTCACGAGCTCTCCTACTACCCGGGCTCGCTCAACTTCGCCATGGCGGACGCCATAGTCATCAACAAGGCGAACACGGCCGATCCGGACAAGGTCGAGGCCGTGAAGAAGGCCGCGGCCAAGTACAACCCCAAGGCCCGGGTGTACGTGACCAACTCGGAGCTCGAGGCCGACGATCCCTCCGCCATCAAGGGCAAGAAGGTCCTGGTGGTGGGTGGTCTTCCGACCGCGACATCCGCAGCAAGACATCGCTCATCGCACGCATCCGCCGCAGGTGGACGACGGCCCGACCCTCACGCACGGCGGCATGCCCTACGGCGCCGGCCGCTTCGCTGCGGAAAAGTTCGGCGCGGCCGAGGTCGCCGACCCCCGGCCCTACTTCGTCGGCTCCATCAATGAGACCTTTGCCAAATACCCGCACCTCGGCAAGCTCGTCCCCGCCATGGGTTACTGGCCCGAGCAGATCCGAGACCTGGAGGAGACCATCAACGCCGTGCCCTGCGACTCGGTGGTCATCGCCACGCCGATGGACCTGCGGAGGGTCGTCAGGATCGACAAGCCCGCGGCCGTGGTGACTTACGCGGTGCGCGACCGCGAGGCGCCGTTCCTGAGCGAGGCGGTCGATGCGATGGTCGCCAAGCAGTGACGCGGCGATCGGGCGTGCAGATATCACCTCCTACGCCGGGTCCAGATGTACATATCGAAAAAGGGCCCATTGTACATAGAAAGAGAGCAGAGAACATTGAGTCAATGCCCTTTCCGGTTTGATTTCGAACGGATCTGTAGACGTTCTGTCTGACGTCATAGGGTTCTCGGTGGAGCTTCCACCAAGAAATCTACCCTGGAACCTCGCACATTCAAAAGGGCAGCACCCCCCTCCCCGTGCAAAGCACACCTCCGAAACGCCAGCGAAGCAAGCATCCGACCCCTCCGCCCCGAAGCCATGGCCTCCGCACCCGCGCCCTGCACCCCCAACGCCTGGTTCGACGCCGTCCCCCGGCACGACCCCTCGGCCATCGGCACCAAGGTGCCCGCCCCCGCGCCGGCGCAGAAGGCGCCCGCACCCGCCGACGCCAAGGACGCGCAGCGCCAGGCGGGGGGCCAGCCGGCGCTGCTTTCGCCCGAGAGCGCGAGCAAGACGTGCCGCTGGTTCGCGGTGCACGTCGCCGGGCCGAAGGCCAAGCTTTGAACGCCGGCCTTGACCGGGTCTCCTTTGTGGAGCATGGACTCCTTGAACGCTGCGCGAACGATGCGCGTGGGTGCCTCGAAGGCGGCAGGCCGCGTGCTCCCTGGTTGGCGTGGGCAACGCTGCGCGACGAGCGGGCTGGAAGCCTCCAAGCCTCTTTGAACTATCGTCCTGATTCGCGAAGTTGTCTGCTGGCGGTTATCTCGTGGTGTATGTCTCTGACTGGTCATGGAATGTGAAACTGTGCACAAATGACTGTTCCGTTGAAGACTGCAAAGGTCTGTCCGCGATCGAGACCGATGCCGAGGTGACGTCCAAACACCATAGATGGGTTCGGGCTAACGCTGCGCAGCGTTGCATCCGCCATGGTGTCGGATGTCGGGGTGCCGGGTGTGCACGCTGCCCACGTGAAGGCCTGCAGGGTACGCACGCATCCGAGGCAGTTCCAGCGACGGTCCACCGGCGGATCCTGGGGCCCTCCAGCTTCATCTCCAATACCTGTGCTTGCTTCGCAGGGGCTCCGTCCCCTTGCGTTGTGCCTCCGTGTGTTTGCCCTTCGCCAGCGTCGGCTGAATCGTCGGCAGCAATCCGGTGACTCCTCCCCAGCAAAACACAGGGCATTGCGCCCTCTCCCCGGCTCCTCCTACTTTCCCTGGCCACGCGCGCGCCGCTGGCGGCGGCCCCCCTCGTCATGCGCCTCCGCACCGCCGCGCGGGGCTTCGCGACGATCCCGCTGCCGTCGCTCCTTGCCCGGCTCACCGGGCGGGCGCCCTCGACGGCGCAGGCGACGGCCGACGGGCCCGCTGGCGGCGAGAAGCTGCCCTCGGCGGATCCGCGCGCGTGGGGCGACAGGCTGTCGGCGCTCGTCGCGCGGGGCGAGGTGCGGGCGCCGCGGGGCGCGGTGGTCCTCTGCCACGGTGCGTTCCTCACGGGGGCTGGAGCCGGTGGATTTGGGCTATTTAAGGCGAATGCCGGTTCGGGGCGGACCCGGGGGGCCCGCGGGACGGAATGCGGGCCGGGGAAAGACCGGGATCGGGTGGGACCGGGGGGGTCGGGTGCCGCGGCGGGGCGGTCAGGCGGCACGTGAAGGCGCAAAACAGACGGAGAGGATGCTATTTGTGCCGGTGGAAGGCTGAAGGCGGCTCCGGGAGGGCCTGGCTGCCTCCACCGCCCCGACATTTCGGGCAGCGGCTGACCCCCCCGCCCGCCGCCCTCCAGGCCTCTTTGGCTTCGACAAGCGGGTGATCCTGCCCTTCCTGGTGGACCACTACTGGTCCGACATTTCGCTGGCGCTCGAGCGGATCGGCTGCAAGGTCCTGGTGGCCCGGGTGCCCTCGACGGGCGACGTCCGCGCGCGGGCCTGGGCGCTGCGCCGCGTGGTGGAGCAGGTCGACGGGCCGGTGAACCTGCTCGCGCACTCGATGGTGGGTTGCGATCACGGGGATACGGATCGACGGCTGACGTGGCCGGCAGGGCGGGCTCGACGCCCGGTACCTCCTCTCGCACCTCCCCCCCACCGCCAACCCGGTGCTCTCCCTGACCACCATCTCGACGCCGCACCGCGGCTCCCCCTTCATGGACTACCTCCGCGACGTCCTCGGCGTCGGCTTCCGCTACGACGACCCGCACCTCCGCGAGGAGCTGCACCGGCGCGCGGCCCGCGTGGGCGGCGAATCCGACCGCGCGGGACGGACGCGGCAGCTCGCGCGGTCGTTCGAGGCGCTCGAGGGCACCGCCGGCGACGGCGATCACCCTTCGAGGGCCGAGGCGTCCCCGCTCCGTGCCGCGCTCGAGAGCGCGGCCGAGGCATCCCGCGAGCACCGCGCCGCGGGCGTGGATGCCGCGGATGCCGAGGCCGACGCGCTGCTCCCTCCCCCCCCTGACCCTTCCGCCCCCTTTCCTTCGATACCCCGGCGCAACGAGTCCGCCCTGCGGCACCTCTTCGCACCCCTGGACCGGCCGGCGTACCACGCCCTTACGACCGATTTCTGCACGCGCGTGTTCAACCCCCTCACCCCCGACCGCCCGGGAACGGCGTACTTTTCGTACGGCGCGCGCGCGGACGAGCCGCCGCGGGGCAACCTCCTCCGCTTCTCGTGGGGCGTCGTGCGCCGCCGCGAGGGGGACAACGACGGCCTGGTGAGCCTCGGCAGCGCGCGGTGGGGCGAATACCTGGGGACGGTGGATGCGGACCACTGGGTGGGTACGGCGCGTCGGGGCTGTGCAGGCGCCGACTCACCGCGTCCGGATCGGCAGGATCTGAACGGGCGGTGGCGGGTCAAGCCCGGGGGGAAGCGGTTCGATGCGCCGGGGTTCTGGGTCGGCGTGGCGACGCGGCTGTGGGAGAGGGGATTCTAGGCGGGAGCGGGGATGGTTCCGGGTGGATGGGGATACGCCCGAGACAAGGGCGACGCCGCCCGGAAAGGTGGCTGCGGACGAAGGTGAAACGTCCGCGCGGATGTTGTGTGGGAGCATTTCAAACCAGCGAAATGCGATTCTACGAACCCGATGCTCAAGGGACCGGTGGGGCGGAGTCTGGTTCACACACTGCCATCAGATCGCGACGGCCAAGGCTCCAGACGCCAAGCGCAGTCCGATAAGCATTTCGTGCCGGCGGCGAATAGAAGCTATGCCTGCGTCGCTTCTTTGTGGTTCTAGGAGGGGCGGCCGGCGGTCTCCCATGCCGGCGATCGCATTGGCGGCGAAAGGGGTCCAAAGGCTGTGAGTTCGGGGGCTCGACCCCTGATTTGCGGGCGGCGTGCGGTCCCCGCATCAGCTGCGTCCCTGGCGTGCCGGACCGCCCCGGACGATCCCGGATGCGCGGAATTACTCTGAAAGTGCTGCCGGACAGGTAGCGGTAGGGTGGCGAGCAAACTTTGCTCCCGAGTCGGCCCTGCGGCCGGATCATCCCATGCCGACGAAACCGGTCGGCACGGTCCCTCTGGGGTGACACCGAAGCGAATCCTGCCGCCGCCGGATGGCCGTGGCTCCGGAGAACATTGTTGGATGGGCGGCCGGCCGCCGGCGGCGTTTGCGGGCGCGAGGGGGGGGGAGGCGGCGAGGATTCGCGGCGTTACTGGCCGCGTGGGTCCGGACCACTCGATGATCGAGTCAAGGCACCGTCATTTGGCTCGTCTTACTCACTGCCACCGGCACTTCCCCCGCCCGTTGCACCATGTCCGTCGAGTGGCCCGCGCCTTCGTGGCCTCCGCCGCCGTCGTACGGGGCGTACCCGCCGGCGTACGGCGGCCAGTGGGCGCCGCCGCCGCCGGCCGACCCGCGCCATCCTCCGGACTACGCCGCGCACGGCCACGCCGGCCACGGCTACCCGGCGCACCCGCCGCACGGCCACGGCTGGGGCGACTGGCGGGGCCCGCCGCCGCCGCCGCCCGCAGCGCACGCCGGGCACCCCGCGCACGCCGCGCACCCCCCGCCCCCGCACGGCCCCGGCGCGCTGCCCTCGCTGAGCGCGGCCCTCGGCGCCGACTACCCGCACCGCCAGCCGCACCGCCAGCCGCACCGCGCAGAGTCGTCGGTCTCGTCGGCGTCCGAACCGCGCGCCACGCCGCCCATCGGCTCGGGCTCGGAGCACGCCTCGCCGCCGCCCGCTCCCGCGCGCCACTCGCTGCCGCAGCACAGGAAGCCCGCCCCGCAGCCGCCGCCGCCCGCGCAGCAGTCGGACGACGACGACGACAACCTCAGCTCGGACGGCGGCTCGCCCCCCGCCTCGTCGTCCAGGGCAAAGGGCGGCGCGGCGACGATCGCCCCGCGCGTGCTGCACGCCACCGCAGTGGCCCTGTACGGCAGGGAGCCCGCGCAGCTGAGCAAGAAGCAGCTGGACCGCTGCGTCGCTGAGATCGTCTCGCGCCGCTCGCGCAACACAGAGTACGCGCGGCGGTCGCGCACGCGCAAGCGCGAGCATACCGCAGGCCTCGAGAAGCGGGTGGCGGAGCTCGAGGCTGAGAAGGAGGCGCTGCAGAAGCGCATCAGGGCGCTCAAGCGCGCGCTGCGGGACGCCGGCAAGGCGAGGGAGGACGGCTACGAGACGGCCTAACGCCGACTCGCCCGAGTGGACCCGATCGGAGCATTTTTGAGGGACGCATGTGCGGCAGTCGGGCCGGCCGCATTGTACATACGAGTGTTTGCCGTGGATAAGGGGACTCCGTCTATGTCGCCGAGCGCAAGAGTCTGCATCATGGGGATTGGTATAGGAGGACAGACGGGATAGAAGGTGTAGCCGGATATCAGTCGATGCGAGTCAAGAGACGTCACCGTAGTAATTTTACGGGCGCCGGCTTCGCCTCCGTGGCGCATCCGGGACGCGGAAACTCGGCGTTTTCGCGCCTCAAAGCCTGAGCTGTTGGCGTGTCGCATCAGCCCCGACCCAATCCCCCACACAGACTCACCAACTCCCTCGCCCATCGCCGGATCCGATGGCGCTCGCCGGCAGCAGCGCGCCGCAGCTCCCCGCCGTGGAGCCCGCGGGCGCCCTCTTCCCCGAGACGCGCCCCGCCTCGGTCGCCGGCAGCGCGTACCGCTCGCCGTCCCTCTCGCCAAAGGCCTCGCAGTCGCGCATCGGCGGCGTCGGCCGCACCGCATCGACCCGCGTGCTCGCGACAAAGCCCGACGAGCTGGCGCTGATCGCCGCCGCGCAGGCCAAGGATGCCGCCGGCGTCGACAGGGCGCTCGCGGCGGGCGCGAACCCAAACGCCCGCGGCACCGACGGCCGCACGGCGCTGATGCACGCTGCGAGGCTGCAGGACATCGAGACGGCGAAGGTGCTGCTCGCCGCAAACGCCGATCCCAACCTGAAGAACAGTTTCGGGTACACGCCCGTCGCCACGGCCGCCACGCTGGGCAACGCCGCCATGGTCGACATGCTCCTCGCCGCCGGCGCCGATCCCGAGTCGCGCACGGCCGAGGGCATGACCCCCCTGCTGCTGGCCGCGCAGGGCAACCACCTCCCCGTGTGCAGGCTGCTCGTGTCCAAGGGCGCCGACGTCGAGGCGCGCGGGCGCGACGGCCGCGGCGCGATCCACTGGTTCGCACGGCAGGGGGACAAGGAGGCCGTCGAGTGGCTCGTCAAGGAGGGCAAGGCCGACACGGAGCTCAGGAACAAGGACGGGTACACGGCCGTCAACACCGCCGCGGCGCTGGGCGACCTCGAGATGGTCAAGCTGCTCGCGGACCTGGGGGCCAACCTCGAGTCGCGCAACAACGCCGGGCACACGCCGCTGCTCTCGGCCATCCTGCTGCTCCCCACCAAGCCCGGAAACCTCGCCGTGGTCGAGTACCTGATCAAGGACACCAAGGCCAACGTCAACTCGGAGGGCGAGGACGGCAGGACGGCGCTGCACCACGCCTGCAGGCTCGGCGAGCTCGACATCACAAAGATGCTGGTGGAGGACGGGGCCAAGGTCGACTCCAGGAACGTGGCGGGCTTCACGCCGCTCAACACGGCGAGCTTCTACGGGCAGGCCGACATCGTCGAGTACCTGCTCGATAATGGCGCGGATCCGAACCTGCCGTCGCAGGAGGGATGGGTGGGTTGGCCGCCGTCACCGCGATTTCGACCGCCACTGATCGTTGGGTGATGATCCGCAGACTGCGCTTCACTCGGCTTCGCACCGCGGCCATCTGGCCGTCTGCCGCCTCCTCCTCGCCCACGATGCCGAGGTCGAATGGTACGTGCGGCCGCAGCTATACCCCGTCCGCCATCATCTGATCCGCCCCCCGCCCTCCAGCGTGACGGACGAGGGCTGGACGCCGCTCATCATCGCCGCGCACCAGTCCCACCCCGACATCGTCGCCGAACTCCTCCGCCGCGGCGCGCGCACCGACGCCCGCTCCAACGACGGCGTCACCGCCGCCGATTTCGCCGCCATGTCGGGCTCGGCCGCCGTCAGGGAGCTGCTCGCGCAGCCGGACGAGTACCGCGTCGAGGGCATCGGCGAGATCACGTCCGAGTACAGGAACGTGAGGGACGAGTTCAAGTCGTACAAGATGACGGTGGAGCAGGTCAAGGCCGACGAGGCCGCTGCCGCTGCCGCAAAGGCGGCCCAAGAGGCCGCAGCAAAGGCGGCCGAGGAGCAGGCTGCCCGCGACAAGGCCGATCGGGAGGCGGCCGCCGCCGCCGTGGCGACGGCAGCGTTTGCCAACAGCATCCCCAGGCAGCCCGGCGCCAAGGCCGCGCAGCCCGCGGCCCCGGCCCCGGCGCCGACCAACGCCCCCGACGAGCCCGCGCCCGCGGGGGAGATCGCCGCCGGTGCCGCCGCAGGCGCTGCCGCCGGCGTGGCCGCGGACGAGCTCACCCGCGCCGCCGTGTCCTCGAGCGGGGACGAGGAGATGGCCGCGATGCAGAAATCCGACGACGACGGCGCGCTGGTGCACGACGTCGTCGTGCCGCCGCCCTCGGAGCAGCCCGTCGACGGGCTGGGCGAGGACGGCGACGACGAGATCCCGGCGGCGCCCGAGGTGTCGCTGCCCGAGAACGCGGGGCCCGAGGAGCTCCTGGCCGCCGAGAGGGAGCGCGTGCGGCTGCTGCTGCTGGAAAACTCCAAGCTGAGGAAGCGGATCAAGGCCGGCGACGCCGCGCTCGCCCTCGCGGTGGAACAGGCCAACGAGCTCCTGCGCAGGCAGGCCGACGAGGCCAACAGGAAGCTGCGGGAGTCGGCGGGCAAGGCGCAGGATGATCTCGGGAAGAAGCTCGAGGAGGCCAGGGCAAAGTTCACGGAGCAGCTCAAAGCCGCGGAGGAAAAGATCGCAGGGCTGGAAAAGGGCATCGGAAGCCCGGCGCTGGGACTTTCGGAAAGCCCGATCGCCGCGGCCGCCGAAAGCGAGGAGCACTGAGTCGGCTCCGACAATCCAAGGGACTCTCTTTCTCTAAGTTATCTAGTAATCCGACTCGGTCTCGACATGCTGTATGGTGAATAGATTATGGGCGCTGGACTGGAAATGCGTGATGCGGCCACTGGGTCTTTCCCGGGGACTATGTCGAGCCGAAGCGTGCACCCCATGGGCTTCTATCGCAATCGGAGGTTGCGACATTTAGAGCTTGTTGAAAGCGGCGACGTCGACGGACCTTAGACGGGATTGCGTCAAAACGTGCCTCGCGAGGAGCGCGGACCGGGAACACTCACTGCACGTGGTCCTCGTCCTCGGCAATCTTCTCCGAGAGGTCGTCGATCGAAACCTTCTCATCCTCGACGACACAGGTGATCTGGAGCTCTGTTGTGGAGGTGTAGGTGGTCAGAATAGGCATGGAAAGGAGAAGCGAACGAAACCAACTCTTGATGCCGTAACCGACAGGCACGAGCTTGTGCGCACCCCTGAAAGAACGAGTGAGACAACCTCACCAATGCAACGTCCGATCCTGCTGGGCCTCACCAGAGAAGGCCGTCCACTAGGGAAGAGAGGAGGGTCAGACCAGATCGTCACTAGACGTCACCAGCGCACGCACTCTCGATGGCCTTGACGTTGGCCGTCAGCTCCTCCATGTTAGTCTCGTCGTCCCACGGCTTGACATCCAGGATGACCTGGGACTTGGCAGTCACGGCGGGCTCTGCGATGCCATACAATGAGCGCGATCCCGAAATAGGCGGCCGCAGCAACCCACTGGCCGACTTCTTGGCGGCGTACTCCTTCAGCCTCTCCTGCTTGATGCGCTCGGCCTCCTCGTCGACCTCGTCGTCCGAGGCGAACAGGTCAATGTCGTCCTCGTCCTCCTTGGCCTCCTTGGCCTCGGAGCTCGAGGCGGCGGGCGCCTCGGCCTTGGCCGAGGGCACGAGCTCGGACGCGGCCTTCTTGCTGCCGGGGAGCTTGCCGTGCGACGCCTTGTGGGCGGCGATGTGCGAGTACCACCGGGCGGCGTGGGGGTACTTGGCGGCGTCGGGGGCGGCCGAGATCTCGGCAAACACCGAGACGTCGTCCTGGCTGGCCTGGTAGCTGAAGCATGCGGGCGATTAGCCCCTTGCCGCACGATTTCACGCCCCGATGTGTGCCAGAACGGATCCGGTGCCCCGAGCGTCAGGACCATAGACTTATCACCGCGGGGTCTTACGCCGCTCGACAACACGGACCAATGGTAGAAGGTCTCATCCACCGCTCGTAGCACCGGATCCTTTCGCCGCCGGCACCCCGAATGCGGCCCGGCCGGGCAGGGCGCCGGCAGCGCTTTTGTTTTCCGCGTCCCCGACGCTCACCCAGTGATGTAGGAGCGCGACTCCAGCAGAGCATCGAGGGCGGCGATGTCGACGGGCATTTTGACGAGGTCTGAGGAAGGAAGGCGGGTCGACGATGGAAGGACTCGGGGTCTGTTCGAGCTCGTGTGTATGGCAGCGTCACTCGTCTCCACCGCCCTCTTCTCGGCCTCGCTCTGAACGAAACGACTCTCGATCACAGCCACCAGAATGCGATCCCGGCTTTATTCGTATCGCAGGATGGCTACATTGAAGCCGTGCATCTTCCGCTTGCCCGGCGGCAGCAACGTATTCGCCCTGCCCAGTTCCGCGACCAGCCCGTTGATCGGACCGGCGTCGTAGCGCAGCCTGTCCAGCTTCTCGGCGGCACCGAGCCAGGCCTTGGCCATCGGGTTCCCTTCGACATCGGGCAGGGGCTGGTAGAGCAGCTTGAGCGCCCGGAAAGTGCGGTGACGGTCGCCACCCGTCCCGCTGCGCTTGCCGGCATCGTCGGGCCCGTCCATGTTTGTGAGCACCTCCAGATCCCAAGCCAGAAGCCAGATGAGCAGCCTGAGGTTCTCGTTGCCGCCAGGGAATGGTCCCGAGCGACCCTTTTCCTCCACGACGAGCCTGTAGGAACCGTGGGTCCGCGCGTCTTCGAGCAGGTCGCAAACAAAGTAGTCCAGGAACCGCGGGTTGCGGCCGGCATCGTCCGGGTTGCCGGCAAACGAGACGTAGTACAGGGGTATCCTGAAGGTCGTCGGAAAGTCGTGCTGCGAAGGCGAGTCGTAGAAAGCTTCCCCAATCTTGGAGCGGCACGAGATGCAGGTCACGATCGACGGTTCGAACGGATTTCGCTGCGAGATAGAAGGTGGTGAGTTAGAATGCCAATCAGACAACCTCCCACGGCATGTCCGCTCCTCAAGTAACTCGACGCGAGGGTCTCGTCGCGTGGAGCGATTCAAAAGCGGCCACATTCGTTGATCTCGGAAGATTGTATCGACGGCGGAGCGCCGGAGCGCAGCAACTGCTCGCGTTGCCCGTCTTCGTTGATCTTCCTTGCCGCTGCCGCCCGTACCCGCCGCCCTCTACCGACCTTGGCCGCGGGGACCCGCTGCTCGTCCTCGTCCTGCGGGTCCGTGACCGCCACCGCCCCAGAACTGACGTCGTCCCCGCTCAGCAGCACGTAACTAGCACCGACGCTCAGGCATCCAGGCTGGCCCTGCGTCGTGCGCTCGAATCGCCCGTTCCGGCCGTAGTCCTCCTGGTGGCACATCCAGCACTCGACCAGCTCGGCCCAGTGTTCCGACGGCAGGTCCATCACGCGGTAAAAGTAATGCTCGTCCTCCCTCGCCTGTTTGCCCCCGTGTTTTGGCCGCAGGATCGACCTGCGGCAGTGCGCGCACTCGACGTCCCTCGTGGCCTCCAGCTGCCTCGCGGTCAGCGGCCTGGGCACGTGAATCTCGCGCCGCCAGCCATTGCTCGAGTCGGGGCCCGCGCTCAGGGCGAGTTTGATGTCGAGCTCGTCCCCAGGGCAAGAGACCTTGGCCGAGCGCGTGTCCACGGTCCTCGGCAGGGGTATCCGCAGCGTGCTCCCAGCGGCGGAGGATCCGTCCGGCGGGAACAGCGACAACGACAGTTCCACGGGAGCGATGTTGAGCACGGCCACCCATTTGGACGAGAGAATGACGCGCTGCGGCGCCCTCTTGATGCCGTCGTCGACGGTCACGCGGAGGTTCGACTTTATGGCCTCGCACAGCTCGCCGAGCTCGGGCGGCACGGCGAGCGTGAGGCCCAGGGTCCCGATGTTGTTCAGCACCTCGCCAAAGTAGGACACCGGCGATGAGGCGTCCATGGGCGGGCCAGTAGATGGTTGTTTGTGAAAGCGTCGCCGCGACCCTGCCACGTTCAAACGCGTTCCCCGCCCGGCCGAATGAGCGCGCTGCGGCGCCGCGCGCGGGAGTCCACGCCGCCGGGCGGCCTGCCGAGCCCTGGCGGCATCGACGACCCGCAGGCAAAGGGCCGCCACGGCCCGCGGAGGGCCGCCGACTACGTGACGCTGTACCGGACCCACGAGCACTGGGCGACGCCCGTGCTGCTCACGCTGCTGTCGTTCGTGATCAGGTTCCGGAACATTGGCATCTGGGACAAAGTCTGGTGCGTCGCGGCGGCCGAATGCAGCGTGCCCGTCGCTGACGCGGCTCGCGGCAGCTGGGATGAGGCACACTTCGGCAAGTTTGCCGCGAGCTACATCCGCAGGCACTATTTCTTCGACCTGCACCCGCCGCTCGGCAAGATGATGATCGCAGCGGGAGGCTGGCTGGCCGGCTACGACGGCTCCTGGGGCTGGGAGTCGGAGGCGACGTACCCGGCCAACATACCCTGGATCCAAATGCGGATGTTCTGCGCCACCCTGGGCGCGTTGACGGTGCCCCTGACCTACTACACGGCCAAGGGCATGGGAATGTCGAACGGAGGGACGATCGCGGCCTCGATCATGGTCATGACAGGTGGGTTCCTGCCGGCACGTTCCTGGTCGCCGCTCACCGGGTTTCGGATCCAGAACTCGGCTACCTCACCTTGTCCCGCTTCATTCTGCTGGATCCCGTGCTCCTGTTCTTCACCGCCTTGTCGGTGTACCTGCTGGTCGGCTTCCGACAGGTTCAGGAGGAGGGCGGAGCGTTCAGACCCTTGTGGTGGTTCTACCTCGCTTCCCTCGGCATTTCGCTCGGCTGCGTCTCTTCGGTCAAGTGGCTCGGGCTCTTTACCGTCGCGACTGTCGGCCTGCACACGATCTACGACCTCTGGCGGCTCCTCCTGGACCCAAAGATCTCGCTCCACAAGGCCTTCCCGATGCACTTCCTCGCGCGGGTCCTGTGCCTCATCGTGCTGCCGATAGCGACCTACGTGTTCTGGTTCTGGGTCCATTTCCGCGTTCTGAACAAGGAGGAGTACCAGATCCGCGACCTGCCCTCCATCTTCCACGGCCGCTTCGACACTCCGATCGGGAAACGATGGGATGCCATGCCGAGCGACGTCGCCTACGAGAGCTCCAGGATCACCCTGCGGGCCGCGCGCTGGAATGGGCCGTACCTCTTCTCGACGGCGGACCAGAAGTACCCCGAGGGCTCTAAGCAGCAGGTGGTCTCGAGCTCCAACTACCAGAAGAGCCAGTGGACTTTCGAACTCATGTGGCCCAGGTACCACGCCAAGAAGGGCGGCACGCCCGAGGAGAAGGCCAGGATCGACTTTGTACGCAATGGGGACATCCTGCGGCTGAGTGAGCTCCAGCTTTTGACCTTGCTTTCGCGAGGAGGCCTGACCGGCACTGTCAGACCACGTCGACACCGGCCGGAACATGCACTCGCACCAGATCAAGGCGAACCTGACCCAGCGTGATTTCGAGGTCACGGGCTTCTACCAGCGCGACTTTGGCGACTCGAACGACCACTGGATCATCGAGATCATTGACGACATGCGGAACCCGCTGAGCTTCGCGTCCAAGTGGTTCCTCCCCGACGACAAGATCCACCCGCTCTACACCCGGTTCCGCCTTCGGCACAACGAAACGGGCTGCTACCTCAACTCGGGCTACAAGGTCCTCCCTCCCTGGGGCGGCGGCAACATCGAAGTGACCTGCGCGAGGTTCGAGGGCAAGATTTCGGAGAGCGTGGGGTGGTACGTCGAACGGCACATCAACTTGAAACGTGCGTGAACTGGGGCGCGCGTTGCCGGCCGCAAGCCCCTGATTCGTCGTTCTCGCGATCAGTTCCGCAGACGCCGGACGGCTACTACCAGCCCACGCTCCTGGCCGACGTCTGGGCGGCGCAAAAGGGCATGTGGGCCTCCAACGAGGCCCTCACGGACGATCCGAACAAGGATCCGGAGCCGTTCCAGTCGCAGCCGTGGCAGTGGCCGATCCTGTACCGCGGGCTGCGGATCGTCAACTGGGCCGACGACAAGATCAAGTACTTTATGTTCGGCAACCCGTTCGTGTGGTGGGGAGGGTTCGCCAGCCTCTTCGGCATCCTTGTTCTCTACGTTCTCGGGTTCATCGCGCAGTCGAGGGGTTGGATGAGCTCTGATGCCTGTGGGTTGCTTCCTGGCATGCCTCCGCAGGAACTCGCTGACCCTCGATCGTCATCAGCCGAGCAAGAGCGGTATTGGTTCGCGGGAGTGCATATCTGTTTGCTCGGATGGGCGCTCCACTACTTCCCCTTCTTCCTCATGCGCCGGGTGCTCTACCTGCACCACTACCACCCCGCGCTCTACTTCGCGATCCTCGCGTTCGCCTTCGCCTACGACACCGCGGTGCGGCGGTACCTCCCGCAGCGGTTGCAGGCCGGCGCATTTGTCGGCCTGAGCGTGGTTGTCCTGGCGTTCTTCTGGTTCTTCAAGGACTTTGCGCTCGGGCTGGTGGGGCCGGCGTCCGCCTACAAGAACCGCAAGTGGCTCAGCTCCTGGGACATGTGGGTGATCGCATTCTTCCCACGCTGGTGGCTCACATGGTCGTTTGCAAAGGTATGACACTGTTCCGGACTTTGAGGTGACGTACGCGGAAGCGGAGCCGGACAACGAGCCGGCGGACTGAGGCCCATGGCGATGCAAGACTTGATATTCGTACGAATGAACATGCTGCTACGTAATGAAGATGGAGTCAAACAATTGCCCTGATCCCCCTACGCCGCAGGTCCAGCGATCCTCTCCTGCGGCGTTTCCGCAGCCACAGCGTTTCCAGCGTCCGCCGCCTTTGCCGGAGCCAACACGGGCGGGGCTTCCATACTCTTCTCCCCGGCGGCTTCCTCCTCCTTCGGGCTTGGAGCCGGGACATTCGTGGGGCTCGTGGATTTGCGGTTACGTGCGGCGTCAGCTTCGGCGAGCTCGAGTCTTTCCACCATCGCGCGCATCCGAGATTTGAGGAAGTCGATCTCCTCCACTTTGGCGTTGAGCTCGTCAACCTTTGGCAACGATCGGTCATTCAGACTGCAACGGATGCGGGAACACCAGCTCACGTGCTGGCGGTCAATCGCGAGCAGCTTGTTGAGGTTGGACCGCAGCTTGCCCAGCTCTTGGAGATCCCGTCGATCATGCTCGCGCGTGGCCTTGAGGTCTTGCAGATCACGCTCGGTTTGAAAGAGCTGCTGGTTGCTTCACTTCTGGTGTCAGATGGCGCGCTGCGAAGCTCAATCTCCACGCACAGGTCCTTGAGGTTGGCGTTTTCGTCGTGGACCTTGTCGAGCGCGCGCTGGAGCGCATTGATCTGGCTCTTGGCTTCGGCATCGGTCGACCGAACCTGGTCCGCTTGCTGCCTAAGGGAAGAGTTCTCCTCCCTCAGCCGTTCAAATTGGTCCCGCAGACCAGCTAGGTGATCGTCGGCCTCGGTCTTGTTCTCGTTAAGGCGGATCGTCCACTGTGCCTCGAGCTGCCGTGAAATCGGGTCACCGGTGTGTTTCACCACTGACGACGTGCACGCAAAGCCCCACCTCCTTCAGCTCGCGGTCATGCTTCTCCTGGAGTTCGCGCACAGCTCTCGTGGTCCTGACCTCGCTCCGCGTTTCGATCCTGCGATCTCTGGATCAGCAAGCGCCTCAGGGGACCCACCCGACACACCTTTGCAGCGCGTCCTGGAGCGCCTCGATCTTCTTCTTTTGCTGCTCGATCTGAGCCTCGCGCTGGACGAGCTTGCCCTCGAGCTCGGCCTCCCTCGCGGTCTGAGCCGCCTCAACAGCGCGATCACGCTCCTTCGTCAGTCGCTCGAGGCGAGCTCGCAGAAACTCGACTGCAGCATGGTTTGACACAGCCTGCACCAGAAGCTGCGGAATGCTGACCTTCGTTTGAAAGCTCCAGATCCCGCTCGCGAAGCGCCACTAGGTCTTGACGCTGCCGCTTGACCAGCTCCTCGTAGCGGTCACGTTCGAGCTGCTGCTGATCCAGAAGCAATCTCTGGACTGATTCCAGCTGCTCTGTCTGTAGATCGTCTTAAGACAGACCTCCACAGGTTCTCAAAGAAGCAACCCACCACTTTCTGGGTGACGTCCTTGGCCTCGCTCCTGAGCACTTCGGCCGTCTCTTCTGTCTTGAGGGCAACGATGTGTGCCCGCGCAGCATCTTCTTTTGCTGCCTCGGTCGACACAGAGCCGGTCACCGGACCGGCGGAAGCCAGGTCGGAGCCCAGTGGGCCAGCGTGCACCCCCGAGGAGACCGTCGGCGCCGGCAGCGCCTCTCGCTCTTGAACTTGGCTTGCCATCATTGACGGAGCTTGATTATCGCCCGCAGACGCCGCGGGGAGGTCTGTGCTTCCCGAAGCGGCGCCACCAGGGGCGGACGCGGGAGCTGCGTCGAAGCCGGCTCCCGCCCGAGGAGCAGACGGGGGAAGCAGAGGCGAGTCGCTAGGCGCCTCGGCGGGCGTCAAAAAGGCCCTATCGGGCGATTTCGGCTCGATTTTGGGCATAGAGGGGGCGTGTTGTTGGTTGGTTGGTGGTCGAAACGTGACCGATGATTCGGTGCGGGCTTCTCGCGGCACCCTCCCCGCCCCAACCTCCGCCCGCACGTGGAGTTTTCATTTCCGTTTACATCGCGGGCAAATCCAACGCGTATCTTCAGTAACCTCCGCCTCACGGACTCCGACACAACTGCCTGCAGGTCGAGCGTGCCACATCAGAGGCCGAACGCGTTCAAAACGGCGGCGCACCTACCATGGAACCAGTACTTGCACACCTCGCACTCGACCTGGAAGCCTTGATCGGTGTAGCGGTGGGGTGGGTCGCAAATGCAGTTTGTGGTTCCAGGTGCCGGTTCATGCGCCAGAGACATAGAACCGGGGAAGAACACGCGATCCATGACGGGCGAGAAGAGCTCCTGCTTGATGGAAGGTCCTCCAGGCGTCATGACAGTCGGAGACATGACCATCGGCTGCGCAAGTGGCGAAGATGCCCGCGGCGCGTAGGGCGGAGAAGCAAGAGGATAGCCGCTCTGCGGCGGAGGCGACATTCTGCGAGCAGGCGTGTGGCCTCCGGTCTTCAGGCTCAGCTTCTTGTTCTGTGACCCGCCGGCGAAACCACCGCCCCTGGAAACAGGGTGCGCAAAGCCGCCGCGACCTCCGGCGCCCGAGCCTTGCCGTGCGGCCTGCTTGCCTTTCTGAGGCGCAGGAGGAACGAACGGTCTCGCGTTGGCATAGGATCTGAAGGGGACCTGCCAGAAGAGCGGCTGCAAGTCGGGCCCGTCCAGCTCCACCATTTCCGAGATCAGTGAACCGGACGAAGCGGCTCCGCTCAGGTGATCCTGCATCGGGCGCAGGAACATCTGCCTCAGAGGACGCGCCAAGTAAGGATGCAGCCTGATCTGTTCCTTCCCCAAGACGTCCGGGCCGAGGCCACGGGGAGGTCCCTTGGTCGGATCCCAGAATCTTTCCGGATTCCGGATGGCTTCAAAAGTGTAGCCTATTGGCCCAGGATCGGTTATGCTCGTGGCCTCCATGGCGACCCTCAGCAGCTCGTCCAAGGCAAGCTGGTTCTTTGCTGCCTCGTCGAGCTCCGTCCCTAATCGCGGCTTTGCTGATGGAGGAACAACGGGCGCAAAAGGCAGAAGAGGCTCAGCAAAGGTGCGTCCTTTTTCGTGCAGTTTTGACTTCTCAAAGGGTATCAGCCTGAAAAGCGGGTCGCCGTCCAGTGGTCCATCGTTGTCCCGTGCGTCAATGTCCATCTCCACAGCTGCGTCAATTCGATCGTTAGCAGGAAGATCCACTGCTTCAAGTTTGCCGTCGGGATTCATGCCCGGATCCGCGTCCTCCTTCCGCGGCACGGAACCCTCGTCGATTGTGGCGGACACCGCCTCCTCAACAGCATCCCTGCCGTCGTCTCCCCCGGGAAGCGGCGGCATCCAATCCTCCGCATTCGGCGGCAATCGTTTCCTTTTTCGGCTTGTCTCCGACTCGCCGTCCGCAGTTGAAGACTCAACGCCCTGGAGAAGCGTGGGATCTGCTTGACCGTCAAAACCAGCAAGCAGGCAATCATCCAGAAATACTTGCCTACGGGAAATGGTCCAGGTGGCAGCCGAAGGAACTGCCCGGTAACTGTCGCCGGTGCTGCGACGACGAAGCGAGAGCTTTGGGCGCCCGAGGCGTCTGCCTCGCCCTGTTCTGCTCCCGCCGCGGAACCGCCCGCTCCCTCCGCGTCCTTCGGCCCAAGTCCATCGCGTTCTCCATCATCTGCATCATTGCCAGCGGGCACGCTTTTGTC
Organism: Hyaloraphidium curvatum; assembly: GCA_025558095.1. NCBI lineage: Eukaryota > Fungi > Monoblepharomycota > Hyaloraphidiomycetes > Hyaloraphidiales > Hyaloraphidiaceae > Hyaloraphidium > Hyaloraphidium curvatum. The sequence goes on from JAIVFI010000013.1 coordinate 502,569, forward strand.
GGGCGGCTCGCCGTCTTTGTCCGCGCCGCGCTCCTTCGTGCTCTTCTCCACGAGCCAGAGCTTGCAAAACTCGCGTAGATCGTCCATTTTCACACCGAGGTCGTAAAAGACATCGTTCACGTCCTCCAGATTGGCCTCTGTCCGTCCCGCGTTCTCCGCGTTCCCCTTCGTGGACGTGGCGAGCAGCTCCAGGTAGCGGAACATGATTTCGGCCAACAAGTCCGCGGTCCGGAACTGGAGCTTGTCGAAGCCGGTCTGGTAGAGCACCTGTCCAACGACGATGCGGCCCAGGTCGTGCGAGAAGTCTAGTGCGCTCCCGACTCCCGCGTTGGCGCGTTTGCCCGACCGAGTCGCCTTGGGCCCAGGCGCGCCCTCCTTCTTGCCGCCCGGCGTAACCGCCGAAGCGGCCGGCGGCTTTGCTCGGCTCATGGTGTCCGCGCGTTGGGAGCCCGGACGGGCAAGTAGGAGGCCACGCGTTGAAGCGCCGTGGCGACCCCCGCGTCGATCACGACCAGACAATGCATGGACGGGCGGGGATGCTCATGAACAATTCGATAAACTAAGGATCTACAGATGATCAAGATTCAGCTTCAATCCGTCCTATCATCCACCATGCCCGGCGCAATCTTGAGCGCCGCGAGTAATCAGAAACAAGCGCTGATCTTGAGCGCTAGGTCGAGTGCAGAGACGGGGAAAGATGGTTTGCATGTTCAAGCAGAGTCGACGATCTCGATTTTGTGAACCTCGGGCTTGCGCTCCTCCATCTTCGGAACCCGGATCCGAAGGACGCCTTGGTCGAGCTTCGCTTCGATTCCCTCCGCGTTCACCGCCGTAGGGAAAGCAAACGAACGCGAGAAGGTACCAAAGACGCGCTCGGAGCTCCAGAAGTTGGCGGGCTTGGAAGTGGTGACCGATGTGGCGCTTTCTTCGGCATTGCTTCCTGCGGCAGAATCTTCAGCCGGCGTAGGCGCAGACGGCGCGGCCGCGGCAGGCTCTGAGGTCGTCGAGCTCTCGACGCTGCCGCGGATCACCAGAGTGTTGTCGTTGAAGGAGAGGTCGAGATCTGCGTGGAAGCGTCGTCAGCGATTCCGTAGCAAGCAATGCGTTGACAGCGCACCTTTCTTGGCTACCCCAGGCACTTCTGCCTCCACGACGTACTCTTTCTCATGCTCGCGGACATCGAGGGCGGGCATGCGAATGGCCGGCAGCCGCGCAGTCGCGGGCCGAGCCACCTCGTAGAATGCGTCGTTGAACACAGCGGGAAGCCGATTGAAGAGCGGCTCCTCCGAGAGCATGCACAGAAGGGGCGAACGGAGCAGCGACATGTTTGCTGATGTCTGCGGAGCGGGTCTTCGGGCGGTTTCTGTGATCAGAATTGCAGGTTCCGCGCGCGAGATCCTTTTGAGTAGGCGGCGTGGCAGGACCGAACCCTCCAGAACGATCTCGCAAACACGGCGTCCGTGGCTCGCTCGGCCGCCGCGAGCGCGATGAAAATTCTTGCTCTGCACGGCTACACTCAAGACGCGTCCGCTTTTTCGAAGAAGACGGCCGTTCTAAGGAAGACGCTCCTGAGGGACGGTATCGAGGTCTCTTATGTCTCGGCACCGCATCGCGTGCCCCCAATAGGGGCCGCGGAAGAAAACGGAGGCGAGACGCCGAATCCGGACGCGTGTCTTGGTTGGTGGATGGGTCAACATTGGGGCTCGACGAAGGAGGTGGAGCGACGGATGTTCGGCGAGAGCATGGATTTCCTGGTCGACCATTGGAGGACTTCCGGCCCGTTCGACGGCCTACTGGGATTCAGTCAAGGTGCAGCGATGGCCGCACTTTTGATGGCCAAACTGCAGACGGCCCCGGAGCTGGGGCTGGCCCGACCGAAGTTCGCGATCCTGATCGCTGGCTTCGATCCGACGGTCGCGGACACCTTCGCGCCTCTGATGAACGAGGCCAAGGTCATTGATGTCGAGGGCTCGCTCCACATCTCTGGCCAGCGGGACACCCTCATCGTTCCGGAGCGGACAAAGCACCTCATGGAGCGATTCTTTGACGCGCGGGCAGAGTTTCACTCTCACGGTGGTGGACATGTGGTGCCGTCCAGCTCGGGAGATCGCAAAATCATTGTGGATTTTGTAACTCGATTCAAGACAGAGACCGCCTAGGCAGAGGATGGCTTTTGCTCAAAGATCTCCAGCTTCTGTCCCGTCCGCGCAGATGTGGGAATGATGGGAAGGAGCGCAGCTGCGGCTTGCCGCCCTTCGCTTATGAGAACGTTGTAGGTAGAGGAAGCAGTCCGCTGTCACGGGCGAGAAGATGAGAGCAATGCCATCGAATCCTCACGGTCTAGCCTACCGTCTTCTGCACTTCGGTCTGAATGCCCAGCATGTGGAGCTTTCTCCGCAGCAGATTCGGCAAGGGGCTGAACTCGGCGCCCGTGCCAAAGACCAGGATCTCGGGCGGCTGTTCCAGCAGCTCAAAGATCTGGAGCATGCCCGCAGTCCAACCCTCGAACAGGCCGGCCCCCTCGATCCGTTCCCCCTCCTTCTCGGATGTCGGAGGACCTCCTTTTCCGTACTGCGGAACATCCCACAGGAAGACCTTGCCTCCAACCACAATCACGGGGCCCTTTACCGTGATGCCCGCGACGCCAAAGCCATCGTCCGTGACCCGATCTACCAGACGAGCCACCGAAGGGTCCGTTCGGACGCCCATCGCTTCGAAAATGTCGTGCTGCGCGATGTTCAGCGCACAACGGATCGGAGACGCGTGGAACGGCCGGAGACGCGTCCGAAACAAGACGGCGGGCCACGGACGCGTAACTGCGGGCGCAAGGGTCCGCGAGCATGGTTCTAGCAATCTCCGTGAGGATCGCCGGGCCGCAGAAGCCATTTTGGGGAAGCGGTTTGGAGGAACAATTGATTACGATCGTCGGACTACGCGAGACAGCCGGCCGTTGGACTTGGAAACGTTCAACTCGGCGATGTAGAATCTATCTACGTCTAAAACGGATGCAAGCTAGGGTGATTAGGCCTGGCAAGCTACATCTTGGCGGTTGTGCCCATCCTGACGGCGCTGTTCCGCAACCTCTCGGCTTCCCCAGCAAGCCCAGCATCCTTGAGGGAAAGAGCAACCTCAGTCCAGTACTCCATGGGGTACTTTGCAGCATGCATCACATGCTCCGATCCCTCAAACTTCATACCTCGCACCCGCGCCGCCCTTCCGCGCTTTCCGATGTGGAGTGCCATGGCCTTCATCGCAGCCTCCACGGACCGATAGTCCATCATTGCATCCCGCACAGAATAGAGGAAACAGGCGACAGCTAGATTTGGGAAGTCAATCCTGAAAGGCGCCAAACTTGTTTCGAACATCGGCTCGTCCGCATCCTCGAGAGGCAAGCCTATCGTTTTCCTTAAGCTCCACAGGAATCTCGCGCCATTGGACGCCAAAGTCGGAGGCGTCGCCCACAAGTATGCTCGCAGGTAATCCGTGTACGTCCTGGGAGTGTCGCGAGGGAGTCTCGTGGTCAAATAGAACTCGAGTCGGTTGCCCACACTGTCGTAGCCCGGAACCGAATCGAAGTGGAGGCAACGTACTAGAGGCACCAACTGCGGCTGCAACCGCAACATATGCGTCAGATGGATGCTACCGCCGCCCGACATGGCGTGAATGACGAGCTTTCGCGGCTCCGAGAAGAGCGACTGCCAAACGGGCGAGCTAAACACATCCGCCAGCTCCTTCTCGGCGACTTTCCGAGACATTGGTGGCACAGGCGTCGCAAAAGTCACGACGTGGAGTCCCGCGGCAAGGTACGGTGACGAGTAAGCTCGCTTGAGCAGTTTAATCGATCCGCCAGTGAACCCCAGCACGATGCAGACGTCTCCCGGTACATTGGGGCCGCCTGGCGCGGAGACGTGCACGTCGACGGCCACATGTGCCGATAGCTCGTGGTGATCGACGGGCATCGCCGCTGCTAGGGCGGGCCGCCGAAGAGCGAAGGAGTTGCTTACCGCGTAAACAGTGGGTCCGAGGTCCCCACGGTCAGCGCCTTTGGTGGCAAGGAAGGCGCAAAAATGCCGGCTTCACTATCCATCATCATACATCCGCCATTACTGCGTCTTCTCCAGGGCTCTGAGGCTCGGATTTCACCCGCGGTGCATCTCCTTCCCGCTTGACCGCGCCATCATCCTCCCGCTTCACCCGGCCCTTCATCCACCTGGACGAGCTCACTCCCTCGCCGTCGGGGCGAGAAAGGGCGTAGCTCATCTCAAAGTATTGGTTCGGATGCGTGATCGGCTCCCCGGCAAGGTCGACGGCAACGCCTCCGCCTTCGGCCTTCATGCTCGGGTGCGTGAGCTCGAACACGCGGGTGCAGGCCACCTGGAAGTGCTGCCCCTTGACGAGGTTCATGACCTCGTTGACGGAACCTTCCGGAATGCGCATGTTGAGCAGCTGGGCCTTGAGGTTGTCCGGGGCGAAATCGCGATAAGGGCAACCTGTGCGAGACATGGTCAGCCGGAAAAGAAAGAGACCCAAACAAGCGGCTCCTGACCGTGGTGATCGCCCGGCCCGGGGTGATTCGTCGTGATGATCTTCATGCAGCCGTAAGGGGTGTAGTCGGCACGCTTGCCCTCCTTTCCGTAGTTGTGCCGAATGTTGTACGCGTAGCTCTTCTGGAACTCCTCGTCCGTCTTTGTTCGGAAAGATCGCCTCCAGAATATGAGCGCTTCCTCGAGAGAAAGACCGATCCCCTTGAGGAACAGGCCGAGCTGCATGCGGCCGTTGTGCTTCAAGTGTCCTTCCTGGAAGACGAGCCCGTGAGAACATGCAGGAGCGTCGGTGGCAAAGGGACCAACGGTCTTGAGCGACGTTGCAAGGTGTTTCATGCACAACGGGAAGTGTCCCGTTAGACGGTCCACGTCGTTGGCAGACACCTGGCCGGCCAAGGCACCCGAGCCGGCATTATACTCGTTGCGCCCGCTGAGATGTTGCGAGCCCAGGTTGTTAAGCACCGGGATTAGCCGGTCCTCGTCGCCCTGCATCCGCGGAAGGGCTTTGGCCGTGATCTCCAGCTGCAGCGAGAGGTGGGCGCGGAACTCGGAAAGCACAAGCGCGAACTGGTGCTCGCCAGGCACGTAGGCGTAGCCTTTGTGGATGTAGACCTTGCGCGTGGCGACAAGCTCCAACACCCGCTCAAAGGGGACCTAGACTCGGTCAGCGTTGTCGCGCGGGCGCAAAAGAAATGCGGAACGCACCTTGAAGAAGTTGGCCGACTGGAAAAGATCGGTCCCATCCTTGTCAAGGTTCAGAAAACGAGGATCAGACTGCCGTAGCTCCTTTTCTAGGCTGTGCTTCGCCTAGTGTCCACCAAGGGGATGAGCAAGGAGCCCGGAAGACGCAGATGTCTCAAGCACCTCGGAAGTGATCTTCTCCAGGTCCAGGTTGAGCGAGGCAATGAACTCCGCCCGTTCTTGCTCGTAGCAATTGTCCCATCGGATCCGGAACAGCGCCGACTCCTGGCGCAGGAACCACGCGCGGAGGTCCTCAGTCTTGGCGAACGCGAGGCGCAGGATAAAGTGCGACACGTGGTCCTTCTTCCGCTGCGCCAGAGCATCCTTTGACTCGCGGTCCGTCGTCAGCGGCAGGTACCGTGTGACGGTCTGGGCGAGCTGGGCCTTTGTGTCGTCGTCCTTCCTCGACCGCAGCTGCGCCGTCTCAATGGCCTTGAGCACCTGCAGCCGGTCCAGCGCCCACGACTCGAACTCGTGGATGGTAATCTCATCCTGCGGCGGGTCGAAGTAGAAGCTGAGGCGCGAGGCGTACTCCCGCGGCAGCTGGGACGCGGATCCCGCGAGGCCGCCGTGGGAACTGCCCGCCGCGGGGGCGACGCGGCTCGTCTTGGGCTTGAACATGGTAGTCCGAGCTGCCGCGAGCGCGGTTTCGTCCGCGGATCCGGCCTCCCCAGAGCCCGAGCCGAATTTCGCAAGGACAGGGAGCGACGGAGGACTCGACACACGCGCGCGTGATTGGTCGGTCCGCCGCCCAGGGTCCCGCGGTTGTCGCGCTCAAACGGTCCATTCGGCTTCCAGGCCCTCGGAATCTGCTCATCGCGCATCAGCGATGGCTTACCGACGCGATTTCGGGGAATCGAGCTCGTGGGCAACGCCCTGGACGCCGGCGGCCGACCCCAGTGCTTCCTCGAGCACACCAGCGGCCGACCCCACCCCTTCCACACCAGACTCGCCGACGGACCTTTCATCCACGATAACTGTTACCTCGTTGGCGTCGGACATTCTTTCGACGACGCTTTCGACGTTCCCGGCTACCACTCCTTCGATCGCGCCGACCATGCCCCCGAATCCCACCGATCCCACGCAGCAAGCCCATGCCGTGAACAGCGTCCTCGTTCCCCTGCTTCTGTTTGCGGTCGGCGGAACGCTCATTGTCTTGGCCTTCTGCTACCTGCGGACACGGATACCATTCATCTACCAGAGCCGGCGGCGGATTCAGAACGAACCGCCCGCCCGATTGAGCAGCGCATTCTTAGGCTTTGTGACGGAGCTCATTCGCATACCGGAGGAGATGGTGATGAGGAGTTCGGGCACGGACTCGCTCATCATTCTTCGCTTTCTGCGGAGCTCGTTCGCCCTCTTCTGCGTTCTCTCTGTTCTTGGCCTGACCATCCTCACGCCCGTCAATTCGTTCGGCGAGGAAGTTGAGCGGAACCCCGCCAACAACACGCTCAAGAGCCCTCTGGGCTTCGATGAGGTCACCCTGCTACGAAAGATCAGCTTCGAGAATGTCAGCCCTGGCAGCCCGGGGATCGACGTGCACATCGTGGCTCTGTTCGTCATCGAGCTCCTGGTGTTCATGAATCTTCGCTGGTTCTATCGGGAATGCGTCAACACCAGCACGCAGCGCATTCGCCACGATCTGCGTGACTCGTCTGCCAAGGATGGCGAGGCACCATCGGAGGCCGTGAGGCAGGCCAGGATTCGCAACATCGATTTGCGGACGGTGATGCTGGTGAACCTACCCGACAGTATGCGGGACGAACTCATCATACGGAGGTTCTTTGCCGATGCGGGGCTGGACAATATCGAGCAAGTCGTCGTGTGCCGTCGCTACGGCCGATTACGTGGCCTGATTTCCAAGCGATGGGCTGCTCTGCGGGAAGTGGAGATTGCTTGGACCCGCTGGCGTGGCAATCCCCCGAGAGCTCTGAAAGGCATGTTCGACAAGGCTCGCGAGAGAATCCTGAATCCGGACTTGGAGGAAGAAGATCCTTTCGTTGCCGCCCTCGACCAATCGGACTTGACCGCCTTGGAAGAGGTCCTTCGCCGAGGTTTCACGACTGTTCCGCTTCCGCAAGCTGGGCCGACTCGGAGCGCTGGTGCCGATGACGACGGTGCGAGTCGTCGTCGTGCGTTCATACCATCCAGCCCCGTCTCGGACGACGAGGCCGAAACAGCCAACTTGATCGAGTTTCTTCCCACTGGCCGACCTATGATTCGCACCGGCTTCCTCGGTCTTTTTGGCCCCCGCGTGGACGCCATTTCGTATCATTTTGACAGATTCAAAACCTACGACGCAAAGGTTCAGGCGATCCGGAGCCAGGAGCTGGACGACAGCAAACCAACACCGTACGCGTTTGTGACGTTCAAGGATGCCCAATCGGCGGCGATCGCATGCCAATGTGTCGTGCCGCTTGAGCCCGCAACGTCGAGCGGTTGGAGAATCGTGCGTGCACCGCATCCACGAGACATCAACTGGTCAGTTGCCTCGTTTTTGTGCCGTTAGAACCAACTGACGCCCTGTACAGGATGAATATCTCCTCCTGGACCAGCGAATCGCAGATCATGTTCTGGCGTACGGTACTGACCATCGTGACCCTGGTGGCCCTTGTTTTCTTTTGGTATGCTTCTCTTGTGCCACCATGCCCCGTCTTCTCTTACTCGAATCTATGCAGGTCACAGCCCATTGCCGTGATATCGAATCTGCTACGACCCGAGTCGCTCCAGGCCATCCTGCCTCCGGCTTGGAGCGAGTGGGTAGCCGGGTGGAGCGACGCCACCAAGATTGCGGTTGCTGGCGCAGCGCCCGCCTTACTCGTGGCCGTCTATATGGCTCTGTTGCCACCAATCATGATCCTTCTCTGCTATTTGCAAGTGCGTTCATTTGGGTCACGGCGCGACTGGTGCTGACCGCGGGCAATTTGCAGGGCATCGAGGCCTACTCCTGGATCGACATCAGCTGCCTCAACAAATTCTACTTCTATTCCATAATCAACATCGTAGGGCCAACGTGAAGCCAAAGATTGGGCTTAATGACCAGGTGTCCCAGGTACTCGTTTACACCTTGTCGAGCGGAGTCACGTCATCCCTCAGCGACATTCTCGGCCAGCCAAAGGAGATCGTGGGTCCCAGCTTCCGATGCAGCTGTGCCGGCTGACCTGAACTCGATGTTTTATAGCCGACAATCTTGGCCAAGAACCTGACCAGCATTGCGCCGTTTTTCGTCAACTGGATCAATCTTAATACCTTCATTCAGACCCCCATCTTGCTCCTTCTGCCGCCGCACATTGTGCCCCAGTTGTTCATCTACGTGGTCCGCAAGTTTCGACACTGCACACCTCGGCTTGTTGCCGAATTCACACTTCCCCCGCATCTTACGAACCTGAATCTAGGGCTTCTCCTCGTGGCGCCGCTCATGGTCAACGTCATTGCTCTAATCTTTAGTGGGATCCAGCCTCTCGTGCTTCCCGTTGCCGCACTCTACTTCCTGGTGGCTTTTGCCGTTCTGAAGTACCAGCTCCTCTACATGGTACGTTGTCGCGGAATGATCTTTCCTCGCATGTCAGCTCACCTCAGCCACCAGAACTTCGTGCCGTACGACACTCGAGGTCTCGGGCTGGGAGATGCAGGCTTCATCGGCATGATCGTGAAAAGGGTGCTGGCTGGCGAACTTCTCCATGTACTGCTCATGGTCGGCGCCCTTACGCTCAAGGGCGCCGCGGACAAGGCTGTCCCAGCTGGCATGACTCTGCTGGCGTTGCTTATCGTCTCGTGGAAATGGTTGGAGGGAACGTGGGGGCGATGGGAAGGAAACGTTTCCCTCGTCGCCGCAAAGCAAGTGCCGGCGGCCTTGGCAGCTTCAAACACGGCGCTCGACGAAGCTTCTGCGGCGAAAGAGAGATCGACGTCGTTCCTGGATAGGGTCGCGCAGTTCTTCAAGGGAGGCGCGGGCGACGGCTTCCTCACCAGCGGCGCCAACAAGCCGTACCATCTTTCCGAACCTTTATCTTCGGAGGAAGCCGAGAGTCGTCCGGAAGTGCTGCCGGATCCGATTTCGAGTTCTATGTACAGATGTGAGTGCTGGCCGCGTTTCTTGGCCAAGTTCTGACTCCCTTCTCCAGATGGCGTCAACGTGGACCTCGATCACGATGGCGAGGTGAGTGTGCGCAGTTGCGTGTCAAGCTTAGTTTGATTTTCCGCTGCGACAGATCGACATGGATGACGAGAACGATCCGCTGACGATTTACCGCGCCGATCACTTTACGAACTACGCAGAGCCAATCGTCAGCAGAATCGACGGCATTCTGAATCCCCGAGAGGACCCGCTCAAGCGAAGCGCGGATCCGGTTCGGTTCATGGAGGACGATCCCATCGCCGGCAGCTACTTGCACCCCGCACGCGTCGGCCGGCTCCCCGGGATATGGCTGCCGGGGTTCTCGCGGACCTTCGAATTCACGGAGTTTGACGACGATCCGCGCGCGGGCCTTGCCAAGCTGCGTGCCGCGGGCACGTCGGACAACCTGAGCGCCGAGGAGGCGGAAGCGCAGCACGAGCTCATGGCACGGCGTGCGCAGGAGGTCGCGGACAAGGCGGCGTCCAAAGGATACCTGGGAAGGGTGCTGACGACAATGGATGAGGTAATGGACAGTTTCGCTCTCTGGGCATCCTGGTTGTTGAGATGATCTGTTGGGTGCTGCGCTACAATACCACGTTCTCTGAAGCCCATAGCTTGAACGTCCGGTCGTAGCCTGCCGTAGCCACAAACTTGCCGTCTAAATGGCGATGAGACGAATGAGACAAAAGGAACTCAATGCCCAGCCTATGAGCTCACCTCCGGAAATGTCGATGCCGACGAGCTTGCCGTCGTGTCCGGCAAAGACCCTCAGCGGCTTCCAATCCCCCTCACTCCACAGCTTCGCCGTGCCGTCGTACGAGCACGAGACCATGAAGCTCCCGTTCACGACGTTGAGCCTCATCAGCTCTTCCTCCGGGGTCGGTGGTGGCGGCGCGAGCAACTCCGGCTTCACACCGCCGGCCGCGTTAAAGAGTCCGTCGCCCGTCATTGCCGCATCCCCGTTCGCGATCCCGTTCGCGTGCCCCTCGTCGCCGTCCTCCATCCTCTCGTCCTCGTCCTCGTCCTTGCCGCCGTAGACGAACGTCTCGGCGGCCGACGAGTTCCAGATCTTCAGCCCCGTGACGATGTTGGTGTGTCCCGGCAGGGTGTAGGTGCACTTGCGCTGGCGGATGTCCCAGATCCGCACCACGTTGTCCTCGGCGCCCGTGGCGATCGTGTAGCCGTCCGGGGCCCAGTCCAGGCAGAGGATGGGCTTCACGTGGCCCGAGAGGATCATCACCGAACGCCCAGTCCGCATGTCCCACAGGTGACCGTGGCAATCGAAGCCCCTAAACGGCGAATCAGCTCAGCGATAGCGAACGGACCTGAAGAACCCACCCGGTGCCAAGGAGGGACCCGTCGTTCTGGAACCCCAGGGCGTACACCTCCTTCGCGTGCCCCTCCTGCAGGAGCAGCTCCACCGTCGTCTCGGCATCCCACAAGCGCCACGAGGTATCGTAGCTGGACGATGCCAGGTGCCGCCCGCCCGGGTGCCACTCCACCCGGCTCACCCGGGCCGTGTGCCCGTCCAGCTTCGCCAGCGGCGTGTCCTTCTCCAGCGACCAGAGAAACAGCCCGCCGTCCGCGGCGCCGCTGGCCAGATTCGCGGCGCCGCGGGAGAGCCCCATGGTGGATTTCGGGTGCCATGCCAGGCCCGAGACGCGCTCGCGGTGCCCGCGGAAGGTGTAGGCGTGCTGGCACGACGGTATCGCGTGCAGCTTGATGAGGCCGGACCAGGAGGCCGTTGCAAGGAGGCGGGAGTTGGGGGAGAAAGTGCAATAGGTCAGGGGTCGGTCGTCGGCGAGCTGCGACGAGAAGATGGAGAAAGTCTGGCGACGATGCCGTCAGCGAGGGCACAACAAGAGCCAGAGGTAATATCACCTTTAGGTGAAGGTAGAAGTCGTGCATGATCTTTTTCCGCTGGGACGCCGGAGTTTCCAGCTCGGCCTGCTGGGCCTCGATCCGTTTCCGTGCTCTGGCGCCAGTCCCAAATCAAAAATCCAACCAGAGCTCGTCAAGATCCTTGGACCCACCTCCGCAACGAGGTTTCTGCGATCCACCGCCGCGCCTCGTAGAGTTCCTCCGACCCCTCGGTGTAGAACTCCTCGTCCTGCTCATCCTCGCTGTCCTCCTCCGATTCCGACCCGGGCAACGACTCGTACTCCATCGCGTCACCCAAGGCACGCGACATGATTTCCCTGAGCCGTTCTCGCCTGTCCCCGGGCTTGCCAACGCGTCAGGCCCCGCGGAGAACGCGGCAGCGCGGTTCTCACCCCCTCCCCGAACAGCGTGATCGGCTCCCCGTATTCCCGCAGCCTGAGCCGGACCTGCCCATCGTCCGTGGGCACGGCCAGGCTGCGCGCCCTCCGTTTGCGGTCCAGCTCGTCGAGCATGGCCTGCTGCTCGGCCATCGCCCGTCTCTGGGCGCCGTGGACCTCGCTCGAGAGCTCGTCGAGCGTGAGCCCGCGCGGCTCGTCAGGGTAGACCGACATGGCGCCGGAAGGCGCTGCCGCGCGGGGAAAAGAGGGGCTGGACGATTCAAGGGCCGCTGCTGCGCGGAGAATGCGATTCAAGCCCCAAGAAGTTGCCCCCTATCAGAAATTCGGAGCCAGACTTTGCAAAGCCATTTTCCAACCGCTCCTCCCAGACACCCCGAATCTCGCGTCGCCGCCCTCCCGCGCCCCTCCGCGCCCGCAGCCGCCACGCACGCCGCACGCGTCCTTTTCCGCCCGCCTTCCCGCGCCCGCCCGCTCTCCACGCTGCACGCGATGCTCGCGCCCGCCGCGTCCGCCGCGCCCGAGCCGCCCCGCAAACGCCCGTTCAGCGCCGACGAGCCGCCGCTGCTGGTCAAAAAGCTCTCCGACAAGGCGCGGCTGCCCGTGCGCGGCTCCTCGCGCGCCGCGGGCTACGACCTGTGCAGGTGCGCCGCCGGCTGCGACCCGCGTCCCCTGCCGCTCACCGGCCCGCAGCTCCGCCGACTGCGTCATCCCCGCCCGGGGCAAGCACATCGTGCCCACGGACCTCGCGATCGCCGTGCCGCCGGGGTGCTACGGCCGCGTGGCGCCGCGCAGCGGGCTGGCCGCGAAGCACTTCCTGGACGTGGGCGCCGGGGTCGTGGACGAGGACTACAGGGGCGCCGTGGGTGTCGTGATGTGGGTTGCTTGATGGCCGTGGCGAGGCTGGCAGGGACCGACGCGTTTCGGGCAGGTTCAACTTTTCGGACAAGGACTTCGAAGTCAAGGAGGGCGACAGGATCGCGCAGCTCGTGCTGGAGCGCATCTACACCCCAGACGTGGTCGAGGTCGAGGTGGGAAATATCTGTGGATGGATGATCGGCATTGCGTTGACCCGGTTCGTTCCCAGGACCTTGACAGCACTGACCGCGGCGCCGGCGGTTTCGGGTCCACCGGGGTCAGCTCGTAAAGTCAAGATGCCACCAAACGGGCTTCCGGGGCCCGCATATACCGTGATATCGAGAGAAGCAACCCTGTACAAAGCACACTCCATGATCAAGTTATCTCTTCACTTCCTTCCCCACCGCTTTCTTCCTTGCCTCGTCGATCTTCTCCTCCAGCCACATGAGGAGCAGCTTCTCCGCCTCCGGAAACGTCCGTTCGCGCAGGGTGGTCCACTCCTCGGCGTAAAAGTCGCTCAGCACCCACTTCGCGGCGCCCATCTTCTTGGACCGCCCGATGCCGAGCCTCATCCTGGAAAAGTCGGGTCCCATCCGTTTTGCAACGTCCTCGACGCCCTTTTGGCCCCCTGAAGAGCCTCCGCGCTGCAGATCGGCCTTGCCGACGTCCAACCTCATGTCGTCGTGCAGGACGAGGATGTGCTGCCGCTGGATGCCGTGGGCATCGGCTGCTCATCCAATGAGAACCTAACGTTACCGGAGGACACATTCGACCCACCGAGCTTCCTCACGGGGCCCCCCGACGCATTCATAAACGACGCCGGTTTGGCAAAGGTAAGCTCGACCGAAACCGCGGGCAGCGACACGGTCTCGGTGGGGCGGAGGAGGTCGGAGGCCTTCATTTTGACTGCGAGGCGGGAAGACGCGTCAGGAAGCTGGCCATGCTGCCGGGGGAGGCGGGACGAACGCTTGACTTCGACCCTCCTGACCAGGTGCTTTTGGGGGGAATGGAGGTTCGCGAGGTCAAACTTGGTGAGCTTGGGCACCCCCGCACGTTCGATTTCGGCCGTCGTGCCCTCAGCCTGCCACGAGAGCGTCCTTGTGACGAGGGCGTCCATCTCCCGGCTCTTGTTGAACGTCGGCGGGACGGTCGGGGCCGCGTAGGGCGGCAGGTTAGCGACCAGGTGGTCCAAAGTGACGGCACCGAGGTCGTGGCGCTGCCCTCTGAACGGAGGGTTGCCCAGGCCGACGACAAGGAGGTGGAGGGGACGTGACCCGGCGGGGGGCGATCGGGGTGTGCGGGGGCCGGGAAAACGCCGGAGGAGCGTGGCCATCGCGTCGCCGGGCGACTGGCGGGGGTGGAATCAGTGCCGCGGGGGTCCCGAGCTCCCTCTCCCTCCTGCGGCCCGGGACGAAAATTGCCGCACGGTTCGCGTCGCATCCACATCGGGTGGTTGCGCAGAGTTTCGCGGAGACCCGTACACCCAAATGGACCCACCGAGCACCTCCGCCCCTCCCGCCGCCTCCAGCGGAGCCGACGAGGCCGCTGCTGCGCTGACGTCGCTGCTCGGGGCCGAGGGCAGCGTCGGCGGGGGCTCGCCGGCGCCGCCGCCCGCGCCCCTGCCGCCCGCGCCCGCTGCGGCCGCCGACGTGCCCTTCGGCGCACCGTACCCGTTCGGGATGGCGGGGATGCCGTCGTGGCCGCCGTACGGGTATTCGCCCTTCCCCTTCCCGTACTACGGCATGCCCAGCATGGCGCAGATGGGCCAGATGGGGCTGCCCGGCATGGCGCAGATGCCGCAGATGCCCGGCATGCCCATGCCGCTGCCCGGCCAGATGCCGCTGGGCCCGTGGAACCCGCCCGTCGCGCCCGACGCCGTGTCGCCCGGCCCCGGCGGCGGCCCCGTGCGCACGCAGCGCCGCGCGAGGGCGCCGCAGAAGAAGCGCGACGAGGGCGACTCGGCCGACGGCGAGGGCGACGACGACGCAAAGGGCAAGGGCGTGCAGTTCAAGAAGGCAGGCTCGCGCTTCACCTGCGAGTGGGAGGGCTGCGGGAGGTCGTACTCGACGAGGTAGGCTCCCCCGCTCCGAGGCGTCTCTACAACCTCTGACGAATTTTCCAGCGGCCATCTGGCACGACACCGCCGCGGGCACAACATGGACTTCCGCTTCTCGTGCTCCTTCGACGGCTGCGCCGCAAAATTCACCCGCAGAGACTCGGCCCGCTCGCACGAAAAGACGCACCTGAGGGGGTGAGTGGACGCCGGGCAAAGGTTCTTTTCGCATCTGACGGGCCTCGAAAAAGTTACCCGCCCGAGAACTACGACTACTCCAACTCGGGAGGCGAGGATGGGGACTCTACCAAGGCCTGAATGGCCGTTGAGGTGCACCAAGGACTTTCTTCTTCGCCCGATGGGCAGTGCCACTCGTTGCAATTGGCGCGACATACCCGCCGTGTACAGATCATTGTCGAAACATAGACACCGTCAGCAATCGTAGTCGGTGTCGTCGCTCGGATCCGGGACCGACGCCAGTGGCCTGCCGGCCGCGAAGGCCAGCATTTTGGCCCCGTACCAATAATCCAATTTGGGCATGTGCAAATTCTTCACCACCGAGTCTCTGAACTCGTCGGAGAAAACCCCAGCATCGTGCCTCATTTTGACGAAGCCTCCAAGCACGTCCGGATCGACTTCGGGGTGCGCCTGCGTCGTCCACAACTTCCCCGGAACGTAAAGTCCGTGGACACCGCACAACGGCGTCGAGCCGAGCACGATCGCACCCTCGGGCACCCGCACGACGTGGTCCTTGTGCGACGCAAGCAGGGGCACTTTACCCCTCTTGGTCCCCAGCGCCTTCTTCGCCTCTTCGTCCAATTCCACCACCACCCTGCCCATCTCCCACCCTGCGGGACTCAGCTCCACCTTCCCCCCGAAGGAATGCGCAACGAGCTGGTGCCCGAAGCACACTCCCAGGATCCTCGACCTGCCGTAGGCCTTTTCCCGCAAATACGCGTCCAGTTCCGCCATCCAGGGATGCTCCCCCATCTCGTACACCCCGGCCTTGCTTCCCGTCACCAGCACCGCGTCGAAGCTCGCCGGGTCGGGCAGCGGCTCGCCGCCGACGACGTCCACGCGCACGGTTTCCATCTCCAGGGAGGGAAAGTAATGGTCCCGCGCCTTGAGGAAGAGCGCGGTGAACCAGGAATGCATGTCGTCGTAGATGGTGCTGATCGAGGGGTCCAGCCGGTCCGCCATGAGGATGGCGATGCGGACCATGTCCGGGCGACGGTCCGCGCCGCCGGAGGGGTCGGAGGGCATTTCGTCCCCGGGAACAAGCGAGACGCGTGGAAAAGACGGCGAACTATGTGCTCCGAGAGGCAGAAAGCTCGTCTGCGGTCGTAGGCGTCGCTGCGGTGCGTGTGCGGACTTCGCGGCAAGTGGACGATCCGAACGGCGATCGGCCACTACATACCGGCGGGCGTCTTCGCCGAATCGACGCGTCCAAATGCGATGACCGCAGCGGACCGATGGCGCCTCCTCCGTGGTGCCGTCCATGGCAATCCCACGAACGGCGGCGACGAACCGCTTTCTCGCACATGGAACCCCGCGTTCGGCTTGCTGCCCCTTCGGCGCCGCGAGGGCTGGATCGAAGTCGACTTTGCGGTGCAGAACGGCAGCAGAACAATTCGAATAGCAGTCCCGGAGCCGCCAAAGCTGAGCAGATCGCAGCTGGATTCGCCCTATGCTGGCTTCTTGAACACCGGCCGACTTTTGTGGCCTTCGGAGGAGGTGCTGGCCCATTGGCTCCTTCTTGAGCCCTCGAAACTCAAGGGAAGACGCGTGCTCGAACTTGGAGCGGGATTTGGCGTCGCTGGCCTGGCAGCGGCGTGCTGCGGGGCGAGGGTCGTCTTGACGGACGGAAACCCCGACGTCGTGGCCTGTACCGAGGCGACGATCAGAGCAAACATGTCTTCAGGAAGCCTGGACGGAAGCGCCGTAGAGGCTCGGCAGCTTCTTTGGGTCGAGGGCTCTCCCGATGCCGAGGAGAAGTTCGATTTTGTCATCGCCTCCGACTGCCTCTACGACGTTGGGCTGCATTCGGCTCTGTTGGCCACCATTCGCTCGCATCTCAAAGAAGATGGATGTGGAGTACTCGTCGCGCCTCGCCGAGCAGGCAGTTTGGACAAGTTCGTCGCGCTGGCTCGAGAAGCGGGCTTTTCTGTTCTAGTCCGCGATCGATACAGCGACGCCCTCAGCGCCGCGCACCAGAGGATCCTGGCTGCCGGCGGACCGTACGATTCCGACGTACACTATCCCGTTCTCGTGCTCCTCTGCCTCAGAACTTCGGCCTCGGCTTTGCCTGTGTGAAGCGATACAGGAACTCGCTGTCGCCCTCGTCCAGCCGCTTCACAACCTCGAAGCGAACGAAACGGTCGTGGATAGCCACGAGACCCTCGATCAGACCTTTCCAGCCGTCAAAGACGCTCGTCGACACGGCGCCAAGGCCGCGCACCATTCGCCAAGTTGTCATCGAGATGAAGGCCACTTCCTCGGCGCCTCCACCTTCAACGCGCATGGTCGCGTCGTCACCGCACCCGCGAACAAACTGCAGCACCAGCCAGGCACATCCTGCTGGTCCGGCCTTTGCGTCACCGCCGCGCTCGGTGCTCAGAATGTCGCAAACGGCGTCGTGGTACGACATTCCAACGAGTCTGGCGGACAAGTTCCCCAGCGAAGCTGCTTCGTGCTGGCCCACCATTTGTGCCAGCACAGGAAGCAAGTTGCGCACGTATTCGACGGCGTAGTTGCGCGCGGCGCGCGCAAGGCGCTCTGCCGGCCACGACGCCTGCTCGAGCTTTGGGGCCTTCTCTCGGTCGAATGGTGGCATGTCACCGTCCTCCTCCGGCCTGAATAGCAACCTCTCGTCGTCCCGGATTGGAGCGTCGCGTTCCCAGAAGTAGCCAGCCAGACCGGCCGCTGCCAGTCCTCCGTCCATCGTCTGGGACACGCAGACAAAGCCCAGACGCGGGTTGCCCAAAGTGATTCCGTTCTGCCGATACCACCCCTCGAGAATGCCGCGGGAGACGTGCGTAGGAATGCCGGCGACGGCTGTGCCCTCTTCCAGCGTCGATCGAGGTCAGCAAGGCCCCGTCGTTCGAGCGGAGGCCATCGACGCACCGTACATCCATCTAGGAGGCACGAACCGAACCCAAGCCTTTTTCTCCGACTCGGCGACGTATTCGACCTTCACCCCTCCCACACCGTTTGAGAGGAAATGGTAAGCTTTCGATACCTTGAGTTTCCATAGGATAGACGTAGAGATGACGGCTCATACCGGCGCACTTTTGGGCGTCTGGCAGGCTTCCGATGCCGAGTTTCTCGATTCCGGGCAGGAACTTCTCCTGATGCTGCTTTCGAAACAGCCGAAACGCGAGGTCCCCGCCGGCTTGAGGCCCAAGACGCGACGACACGAGCAATAGGAGCGCCGTCGCCAGCCGGTGGTGGAGCTCCGCAGCGGCGCGCTCCGCCGAGGCCAAAGGCGCGTCAGCGCGACCAGGCATCCTTTGCTCCGCCGAGGCCAAAGGCGCATCAACGCGACCTGGCATGCTTTTATGGACGATTGCGGCAGGCGGAAGGGGACCAACGCGTGGGAGACGTTCACTTCGGATTTTGAACACAACCACCAAAAACAAACCAGCCGCATCAACAAACTCCTTCAGAGGTTCGCAGCGTTGATCATGGACTTCACTTCGAGGAATTCGCTGATGCCCTCCTGGCCCCTGTGAGCGAAGAAGACGTTAGCAGTGCCAATGCGGACCGAAGATCGCTCAGACTCACCACTCGCGCCCGTTGCCGCTGGCCTTGTAGCCTGAGCAAGTTCGTTAGCATGGAAACAAAGATATGAGGCATCACACATCTACTCACCACCGAAGGGAAGCTCGTTGGCGATGCCGGCACCGTTGAGGTGGAGCATGCCCGCGCGGATCTTCTTGGCGATCTTGGCGGCGGTGGGAATATCCTTGGCGTAGACGTATCCGGCGAGACCGTACTCTGCGAATTGGAAAGGTCAGCGTGGCAAGCGTAGACAGATGCGAGAGGCCCACCGGTGTCGTTGGCGATCTTGACCGCCTCCTCAAGGTCATTGTACGGGATCATGCAAAGCACGGGGCCGAAGATCTCCTCCCTGGCGATAGTCATCTGGTTGTTGACGTCGGCAAAGACGGTCGGCTTGACGAAGTAGCCCTTGCTGAAGCCCTCGGGGCGGCCAGGGCCGCCGGCGACGACGCGGGCGCCCTCCTGGATGCCCTTCTGGATGAGCGCGTTGACCTTGGCGAACTGGTTCCCGTTGGCGAGGGGGCCGATGACCTCCCCGGTCCGCTCGGTGGCCTTGGCAGGGTCGACGACCTTGATGGTCTCTGCCACCTTGGCCGCAATCTTGACCGCCTCCTCGTACTTGCTCCGGGGGACGAGCATGCGCGAAGGGGCGTTGCAGGACTGCCCGGTGTTGCGCATCATCGTGACGACGCCGTTGGTGATGGCCTTCTCCAGGGGAGCGTCCTCGGTGATGATGTTGGCCGACTTGCCGCCGAGCTCTGCGTCCGAGGTCAGACCTGACAACTGCGAGTTTTGGCCGCACCCACCCTGCGCGACACGCTTGACGGTGGTCGCCGCAGCCTGCGCGACAAGGATGCCGGCGCGGGTGGACCCGGTGAAGGAAACCATGTCGATGTCGGGGTGGGACGAAAGCTCCTGGCCGACGCCGGGTCCGTCGCCGTTGATGAGGTTGAACACACCAGCGGGGACGCCAGCCTCGTGCATGACCTCGGTAAGGACGATAGCGTCGAGCGGGGCCATCTCCGAAGGCTTCAGGATCATGGTGCACCCGGCCGCGATCGCGGGAGCGACCTTGCAGGCGATCTGGTTCGCGGGCCAGTTCCACGGGGTCTGAAAGAGCAGGAGAACGGTTAGGTCGCACTGGGCCGGTGCCTGAGAAAGGATCCCACAATGAAGCCGCAGACGCCGATGGGCTCCTTGCGGACGATGTGCTTGCCGCGCTTCTCCTCCCACTTGACTAAAGAAACGGACCAGATTTAGACTTCATCTGCGGAAAGCACGCAAAAACCCACAGTTCTTGAGCTCCTTCGCCGCGGTGATGAAGTGGCCGAGAGCGCCGGGGGCCTGGGCGGCGTTCGAGAACCAGAGGGGAGCTGCCGAAGAAATGAGCCCTCCGGGCTTCCAATGCAGCTCAAAGCAACGCACCGCCCATCTCGTCCGAGATGACCTTGGCCATGTCGGGAATGCGCTTCTTGATGCCGGCAACGATCTTTTCAAGGAGCTCGACGCGGTAGGCGGGGTCGGTCTCCGAGAAGGTCTCAAAGGCCTTCCGCGCAGCCTTGACGGCCTTGTCGACATCGGCCTTGGAGCCCATGGCGATGCGCGCCGTCGGCTGCTCCGTCGCAGGGTTCACGACCTCCCTGAGGACCGTCTTGCCCTCCGGGGCGACCCATTCCCCGTTGCTGATGTCCACCAATGCCAAATAGTGCGGTTTGCGGAAAGCGATGTCCACCGATGCCAAAGAGCGCGGTCAGCGAAAAGCGATGGACTTTGGAAACCCGAAAGGACTGACATGTAGAACTTGGTGTACTCCTGTTGGCCACCGCGGGAGACCAATGCGAAATCGTCGCCGCCAGTCAGCCGGGCCCGTTCCTCAGCACCAGGGCACAGCGGCATGTCCTCACCGGCACGGACATCGCGGCAGGGCTCGATTTGCGTGCGGGGGAGGGGATCGAAGAAGCTCGGCTCGGGCGTTTGGCAGTTGCCGTTCCGCGGTCGCGCGGCAAACTCATCGGCAAACTTCCGCTGCCTTCTCTGTCCAGACTGATCAGATCTATGACAAAGCACACAGCCGATTTCATCACAAGTACAACGAAGCAGCGAAAACGATGTCCCTCTTGACCTTCTCGATCGCCGCCGTGAACTTGGCCTCCAGCTCGGTGTTCCCGATCGTCTTGGCCGCGACGGCCATCTGCCGCAGCAGCTCTTCCAGCCTGCGGATTCCGCGGATGATGGAGCCCTCGAAGGCGTCCGTCATCTTGACAATCTGTGAGAACTTGGCGCCCTGGCACCAGTTGTAGACGACATCCATCATGTCCGTCTTGAAGCTCTGGACGTACTCCTCCTCGTCCAGGGGCATCTTGCTCTCGTTGGAGACGCGCGCGATCCGGCGCGCAGTCTCCTGCAGCACGCGCAGCGGAGCCTTGAGCTCCTCGCGGGTCCGCACAGCCTCCTCCGACTGCGAACGATTGCGCCCATCAGTCAGCTCGAAAAGCAGGCGATCGCGGCAGTCCGAACCTTTTCCTGGAACACGAAGCAGCTGAGAATTGCCGCGATCTGCTCCAGAGACAGATCGTTGAAGGCGCCGTTGAACATCAGCTCGGTGAGCATGAGTTCGTCTCCCGACGAGATCTCGCAGGCCACGCGGCCTTTGAGTTCGACGACGTCGGATTCGGACGTATATCCCAGTCTACAGGCGAACGCAAATCAGCTTGCCACGCTCGGAAATGCGAACGGAGACCCACCGCCGAAGGACACGCTTCCGCGCCTTGAGCTCCTCCATCTGCAGGATGTCCTCCGACTTCTGGATCAGCTTCTTGGCATTCTTGATATCCGCCTGCAGCGCGACCTTCTTCGCGTAGATTTCGTAGAGGCCGGGCAGGTCCGGGCTGTTGTGCAAGCTGTGGCTGTAGAGCTTGTCCTCCAAGGTCGTGATTCTCTGTTGGATTGCCTCAGCAATTGCTCAAAAAACAGCGAGGCGGGCCAGCATACTTTGAGCAGCTTCTTGAAGCTCTCGTCCGTGATGCCGATATCCTCGACGGGATCCAGCATGGGCAGGCCGTCGGGGAACCGCCGCTCCACCTCCTTGACCGTTTTGAGCAGCTGCTGCCTCTGGTCCAGCGGCTTCAGGTCCTTGGGCACGAACACGCGCACGGAGCTCATCCCGTTGAGCGTGCTCAGGAGCACCGGCACCACCACGGGGTCGCCCTTCTTCTCGCCCGGCGGGCACGGCTTCGTCGTGCCGGGCGCGCAGTTCAGGAGCACGTCCACGATGAAGCGCGGCGCCTCTGCGCCCGCGGCCGCCTCGCCGTTCTTGACCAGCGGCGTCTTCTTCTGGAAGTTGATGACGACGCCCCAGCCAAAGTCCATCACGCCCTCGTCCGACATGCCGTCCCTGCCCTCGGGCTCCACGCGCACCTTGACGAGGCGGCCCGGTTGGAGGAAGGGCACCGAGTACGAGGGGTGGTTCGTCACGTCGCGGTAGTCCTGCCGGCAAATCTCGAGCTGCCGCCGCAGCTCGTAGTAGGACGAGATCTCGTCCTCCCGGGGGACCACCATGGCGTCTCGTTCATCCTCCAACCGTTCCAGCTCTGAACGTTGGGTGCAATCAGGAAACGATCAAGCCGAGCAACGGCAAACCACCCACGCGACGACAGTTCCGGTATCCGCGCCGCGTTCTGGAACTGGAAGAAGCACCTCTCGAGCATGTACTCCGGGCTCACCCCCTCCACGCGCAGCAGGTTCAGGATCATGTTGTACCCCAGGTGGAACGCCGAGTTGAGCCTGTCCGCCTCCCCCTTGAGCATGTTCTTGGCCACCGAGGGCTCGATCTTCTCGTCCAGCATGAGTATCACGACGCCCCGGTCGTCCAGCCCGCGCCGCCCGGCCCGCCCGGACATCTGGATGTACTCCCCCGAGCCCAGCCAGCGGTTCTCGCGCCCGTCGAACTTGCGCACAGAGGTGAAGAGCACCGTCTTTGCGGGCATGTTGAGCCCGATCGAAAAGGTCTCGGTGGCGAAGAGCACCTTGATCAGCCCTTCCTGGAACAGGATCTCGATGACCTCCTTCAGGATCGGGAGCAGCCCCGAGTGGTGGATCCCGATCCCGCGCTTGAGCAGCGGCAGAAGGTGCACGATCTGCGGCAGCGCGCGGTCGTCCTCGTTCAGCCCGGCGATGGCGTTGTTGTACACGTTCTCGACCATCTGGTGTTCCGTCTCCTCGTTGAAGTCCAGCTTGGAGATCTGCAGCGCGTTGTTCTCGCACTCGCGCTTGGAGAAGGAGAAGACGATCACGGGCTGGTAGTTCTTGAGCACTATCATCTTGACGAGCTTGTAGAGGTCCGATTGGCCTGCAAGGGGGCGAAAAATCAGCAGAACACTTGGAAGAAACAGCAGAGCACGCACCCTTCTTCTGCTCCTTCTTCTTGGGCTTGATGATCCCGCCCGCGGCCTCGGTCTTGTCCGCCAAGCCCCCGATCGCCTTCTGGAAGTTATCCTCCCTGAAGTTCCCCTTCTCGTCCACGCACAAAAAAATCCCGTCGCCCCCCGAGGGGAACAGGTAGTGCTGCAGCGGGGTGGGCCGGAAGTCGGTGTAGACCACGTGGCAGGGCATCGAGTGGATCTTGACGATCCACTCGGCGAACTGCATGGCGTTGGGGATGGTGGCCGAGAGGAAGACGTGGCGGACGGTGGAGGGGAGGAGGATGATGGTTTCTTCCCACACCACGCCGCGTTCTGCAGGGCGTGTGGCGGTCAGTGCTCCGCGGCACCGAAAGACACGTTGAAGGGAACCCACCGGCGTCGCGCATGTAGTGGATCTCGTCGAAAATGACCCACGCGACCTCGCGCATGACCTCGGAGCCGCGGTACAGCATGCTCCGGAGGATCTCGGTGGTCATGACCAGGCACGTCGCGGACGGGTTGATCGTCACGTCCCCCGTCATCAGCCCCACGTCGGAAAACTCCTGCTGGAACTCGCGGTACTTTTGGTTCGAGAGCGCCTTGATGGGGCTCGTGTAGATCACGCGCTGCTTCTTTGCGAGCGAGAGCGCGATGGCGTACTCGGCCACGACCGTCTTGCCCGCGCTGGTGTGCGCGGACAGGAGCACGGACTCGTTCCGCTCGATGCAGCTGATGGCGACCTTCTGGAAGGGATCCAGGATGAAGGGGTAGGTCCGGTAGGGCTTGGCCGGGGGCACGTGCTGGTTCAGGGGCACGTAGTCGTAGCCGGGAGGGATGGCGACCTGGTGGCGGACCAGGTGGGGAATGTCGACGACCTCGGTCGCCGGTGCGTCCTTGGCCTTTGCGGCTCCCGCGGCAGGTTCGGCTGCCTGCGTGGCGGCGGCGGCCTTTGCCGCCTCCTCCTCGGCCTGGGCCATGGGATCCGTGGCCGGCGCGGGCCGCAGGTTGTCCGACGACAGGTTCGCGCCGGATTTCATCTGGACCTGCTTGTCCACCGTCTCGGAAAAGTCGTCTGCGACGATCGCGTCCGGTGCCGAGGCCATCGGCGGCCGCTCGCGCGACTCCGAAGGCGCCCCGTTCCTCTGCGTGCCGCCTCCATCGTCGTAGCGCGCCTTTTTCGGGGGCGGCGCGCCCCCGGCCCCGTCCGCGGCGCGGTCCGGGTTCCCCGAGTCCTTCCTGGGCTCGCCGTCCAGCCGCCGCTTGCGGTCCTCCCCGCCCGGCGCCGGCGAGCCCTTGCCGCCCGCGGGCCGCGGCGACAGCCCGCCGGCAGCAGCGGGCGACGCCCCGCCGTCCTTCGCGCCGCCGCCCTTTGCGGCGTCGTTCCCCGCCTTCCACGGCCGGTCGCCGCCCGACTTCTGCTTTTTCGGCGGCGGCGGCGCGTCGTCGTCGTCGTCGAAAACATCGAAGGCGCCGTCGATGTCGCGGAACGCCATGGCGGGCAAGCCCCGGGGCAGAAGCACCTCCGTCTGTTTTCCCTGGCGTCGCGACGTCCGTCGACGAAAGTCCCGAACCCAGAACCGTGCGGAACAGATCCCTCTCCCACCCGTCGCGTCACGTCTCCACTCTCCAGCAGCGCGCGATGGCGCTCGCGGCGGAGCGCCACGCGCAGATTGTCGGCACCGCGACGACCCGGCTCACCGACCCCGGAGACGCGGAACCCCGGCGGACGCAGCCTCCGATGCCCGACCGCAGCGTTCCGCGCGCGCGGGGACCCCTGGCGGCGCTTCCGGTGGAGCTCTTCTGCCAGATCCTGCAGCGCTGCTCGTGCAGAACCCTCGCGACCCTTCTGCTCGCCACAAGGAAAGTCAGATGGGCCGCGCAGCTCGAGCTCGATGCCCGCGCGGCGCGCAAGGGCGCGATCTCGGCGGGAGACGTCCACGTCCTCATCGGCCTGCCGCGCTACAAGGACGCCGCCGTCGACGCGCTGCAGGACCTGCTGCCCTCGCTGGCGTTTGCCCGCCCGCTGTCGCAGATCGTCGCGGTCGTGGCCAAGCTCCGCGAGGCGCACAGGCTGGACCTCATCGCGGACCCGATCTCGCGCGGCAAGCACCTCGGGGAAGCGCTGTACTGCCTCCGGCGGAGGATGCACGACCCGACGAACGCACAGGACGCGATCGCGGGCGATCTGCCGTTCGCCGAGCTGGGAACCCTCGTCAGGATCACCGTGGCGGACTGCGCCCCGCCCTGCCCCGTCCTCTTCGACACCGTACGTCGCCGCTCCCGCACCGCGGACATTTCCTGACCTTTTCCCTCCCCACCTTCCATCCGCAGGTCCGCTGGCTCGTCTTCTACCTCATCCGCGACCCCCGCGACATCTCCCGCCTCGCCGAGCTCTGGAAAGGCGCCCTCGGCGAATGCGCCCGCCCGCACCTGCCCGCGGACGAGGTCGCCGTCTGGTTGCCCGTCGTCGAACACCTCGTCGAGGCGCTGGAGCACGCCGAGGCGTGCTGGACCCGCCGCGCGTACCGAAGGGACGCCTGCGCCGTGGCGGGCAACTTTGCCGGGTTCCTGGTGCGGGATTGGCCGCGGGGCACGTTGGAGCTGTTCGCTGAGGCCCTGGTGGAGAGGTTGGAACGGGACGGGGAGCTGTTTGCCAGGTTCGGGGCGGGGGCGAGGGGGAGGACGCCGGCGAGGATGGTGGCGAGGATTGCGGCGATTGCGGAGCGGAGGGAGTTCTGGTCGGAGCTGCTCGAGGCCAACTACGGGTTGGATTGCTAGCGGGGGGGAGTTTTCAAAGTGGATTCGATCTGAATCACGCCCGGCCTTTCCCTGGAAGTCGTTACGGCACGGACATTCGAATGGATTGGAATTGCCTTTTCAGCTTCGAGTTTTGGGATGGTGTGAGGCCACGTCACACGTGTCGGCTCGCGAGCCGAAACTTTCGAATCACCCGCAGCGCCACCGTCGGCAAAAGCACCCGTTTGGCGCCGCGGAATTCCGCAAACGCCGCCGCTTCCAAACGAAAAACACCGCTGCGGACCTCCACACCCCGAACGGCGCCGCCATGTCCGTCCCCAAGACCGCCGCGGAGCCCGTCCGCGCCCCCACGCTCCTGGACCGCCTCTCCTCCATCGTCGACGGCACCGACCTCTCCAAGGTGCAGTACCTGACGGCCCTCGACAACTCGTTCCTCGTCGGCGAGGACGAAGGCCACTCGACCGCCGTCGCGGGGCTGTACATCTTCCGCAAGCGGATCCCGCCCGAGGTGGTGCTCAAGACAGTGGGGGACTACGCCGTTTCGGGCAGCAGCAGGATGATGTCCCGGGTGGTGCTCAACAAATGGATGTTCGGACGGCCGTACTACCAGCGGGGCGCGGACTTCGACGCCCGGAACCACTTTGGTGGGGGCGCCGACCGCCAGCTCACCCCTCCGGCGCTGACGTCCCGGCGCAGAGATCGTGCAGGTCCCGGCGCCCGGCGGCAAGGCCGAGCTCGAGCTCGTCGCGGGGCAGCTGCAGGGTCGGTTCCTCGACTTCGAGTATCCGCCGTGGAAGGCGTTCTACCTCGACGGCGTGGACGGGGGGAACGGGTGCGCGATCTACTGGATGAGCCACCACTGCCTCGCGGGTGAGCCGAACAGCATGCTTCGCCTTCTGCGCAGCTGATGACGGAATGCCTGCTCTTTTTTGGCTCACAGACGGCCAGGGCTTCGTGAGGACGCTTCTCGGTTACGTCATGTCGGTCGACGAGAACGGAAACCCGCGCAAGGACAAGGTGGACCTCAAGTCGATGCAGGTGCGCCTCCCTCCTTCGCTCACCGATGCAACCCGCTGATCCGCGCACCCGCGCCGCAGTACGCCGCCGGCCGCTTCGCCAAGCTCGAAGGCGGCAAGGAGAAGCCCCCCGCCACGCCGATCCGCGACCTGGTCGCCGCGCTCGTGCGCGCGTGGATCGGCATCGCGCTTTTCGTCGTGCAATCGTTCCTGCTGCTCTTCGTCTTCCGCAAGCGCTCGCTGGTGCAGCCCGAGTTCAAGGTGCTCCCGCAGAAGCAGCTCGCCTACTCGAACAAGATCATGATGGAGGACCTTAAGGCCGCCAAGAACCACTACCAGTGCACCATCAATGGTGGGCGAACGATTTGATGGGCCGCCGACTTTCGTGTGCTGATCGACTGCTCGAACGCCCACA
The DNA here is from genome assembly GCA_025558095.1 of Hyaloraphidium curvatum. Taxonomy (NCBI): domain Eukaryota; kingdom Fungi; phylum Monoblepharomycota; class Hyaloraphidiomycetes; order Hyaloraphidiales; family Hyaloraphidiaceae; genus Hyaloraphidium; species Hyaloraphidium curvatum. Next base: position 529,526 of record JAIVFI010000013.1, read on the forward strand.
GATCTCATGGTCACCGCTTCCTCGGGCGCCGTGCAGAAGTACCTTGAGCACAAGCAGGTCCTCCGCGACCGCGAATTGGTCTACATGATCCCCACGAGTGTCCGCCGGGCCGATGACTTTTCGATCAGCAACACGACCTCGGCCTGGCTGTTCCCCGTCACGGCGACGAAGGAGGACCCGGTGGAGCGGCTTTCGAGCGTCGCCTGGAGGTTCAACCTCTACAAGCAGAGCTGGGAGCCCTGGGTTTACTACTGGACGTCGCCCTACACCCTGCCGCTGACGTTCCCGTGGATGCTTCCCAAGCCGTGGGTGTTTCCGTGCTCGTGGTGCGCATTCGTCAACGCTGATGCCGCTGATCGACGCAGCGACCCGCGGATCGTGGCACAGCTCAACACGCTCACTGGAGTGATCACCAACGTGCCCGGCCCCTCCAAGCCGATCTATTGGGCCGGCGTGCCCTTCGACCGTGGGTTCCCACCCGACTGCCTTCTAGACCGTCCTCACCGATGCACCGCAGAGTACGTCCCCGTCCTATGCCCGGGCGCCAACATCATCGGCACGGCGCTGCAGTCGCTGAACGACCACATCACCCTCGGTACGTTATTCTGGCGATGTGCCAGTGTGTCTCCAATTGCTGAAGTGTCGCCCAGGGGTCACGCTGGATTTCGATCCCGACGCCTCCCCCCAGGGCCTCTTCGCCCGCGACGACGCCCGCCTTATCGTCTCTCTCTTCGAGTCCGAGGTCTCCCGCCTGTTCCAGTCGGCCAAGAAGGGCCAGCCCCGCCGCAAGTCCGTGATCGAGGTGCTGATCCCCGAGGACGCGCGCGACGCGGTCCTGAGGAAGCAGGACGACATCGTCGTCCCGGGCGAGGACGGAGCGGCGGACGGGGACGGCGGGTTTGAGACGGTGGAGACGTCGGGGACCAAGAGGATAGCGGAGGGGGTGCCGGTCGAAGGAGTCAAGCTTCCGGGGCTGCGGAGCACGGATTCGATCTTGGTCGCGGCCGCGGCGCAGGCCGTGTCGGCTTGAGTTCGTTAGTATCACCGAAAAAAGGGCAGAGGCAGTAGGGTAGGGGGGATCGATCTTGGGTAGGAGAATTCAATCGGGGCTTCATTTGCTTCACGGCTTTCGCTTCTGCACCGGACTCTCCGCCCGCGGAGTCTTTGCCCTGGCCGCCGTCGCCGGCCTGCTCCGCGCCTGCACCTTGCGGCACGCCTCCAGCAGCTCGTCCGCGGCCCGCACGCGCCGCAGCACGTCGTCCAGCTGCGAAAGCGCGACGGCGTTGCGCGCCCTCGCGGTGCCGGGCGGCCGATCGTCCGCGGGCTCGAGCAGCGCGTGGGCGGCGACGAGGGCGTGCAGCTCAGAGATCGCCCTGCGAATCACGTCAGCGAAAGCGTGTCGGAGGAGAGAGCGCGCACCTGCGGACCGCCTCGCTCTTCTCCATCCGCGCGCCGTCCCTCTCCAATATCCCGTCTACCTCGTTCTGCGCCTTTTCCGCCTCGAAAGAAACAACCGCCACTTCCCGCCGCAATGTGGCCGCGTCGGCGCCCTCCTGCCGCGCCAGCGACTCGGCGGCCAGCGCCTCGAGTGCACCGGCAGTTTCTTGCGAGGCCGCGCGGGCGTCGGACAGGCGCGCCGCGAGCGCGTCTGAATCCGAGGAGAGGGAAGAGAACCTCCCCAGGATGGCCTCGAACGACGGCATCTCGGGCTGTCCCTCGGCGACGGCCTCGAGGAAGGCAAGGAACCTCTCGTCTGCGGGAGGCGTCGGCCATCAGTTCCCCGCTCGCAGCCTAACGGGACGACCCACTTCCGCGTGCGAGCTTTTCACGCTCCTCCTTGAACTTTGCCAGCTCCTCCGCTGCCTCTTTTAGCCTCTCGATCTCGCGCTCCTTTGCCTGGGCCTCTCCCTTCTCCTGCTCCGCACGCCGCAGCGCGTGCTCGGCCCTGGACGCGTTGGCCTGCCTCACCGCACCATCAGCTTCGATCTCCCGCACGCAACGGCGTGCAACCCACCTTCACGACGCCCCCGAACCGCCTCCTCAGCATCTCGAGCTTCTTCCTCCTCCCCTCCACCTCCCTCCGTGCGATTCCCGCCGCTTCGGCGCGCAGCCGGTACCGCGCGTGCTCGGCGGCCAGGTCCGCGTCGGCCCCGCGGGAGAGGCGGAGGAGCTCCATGTGGGCCGAGGCGGGGGACAGCTGGGTTTCGGAGCTGGCGGGGGGCAGGCTGGGCGGGGGGAGCGGGGTCAGCTAAGCACTGCGGGACCGGGGGCGGGATCACGCACATGGGTTTGCGGCGGAGTTCGTCGCGCTTCGCCCTGAGGAGGCGGGAGAGCACAGCGGGGTCGGTGGGCCAGCCGTCGGGCCCCCGCTCCGCGGCCGGCGGCGGCGGATCCCGCTCCTCCGCCGCATCGCTGGCCTTTTCGCCGCCTTGGCGATCGGCTCCGGGGGGCGAGGCGTCGAGGGTCGCGTCGGAGGCCGCGGGTGGTTCCGGTTCGGGCGGCGGAGTTTCAGGTCGGCTGGGCGGAGATGCATTCCCGGCCGCGCCGGCCTGGGGAGACGCTTCCACCGCCTCCGCGGGCTGCGGGCAGAGCGGATCGCTGTCGGCCGCTGCGGGATCGGTTCCGGCGTGCGGAGGGGCGGCGGCCATTCTGGGTGCCCCTCCGAACGCACGTGACGAGGCCCGGGTCGGACTGGCCGCACCCGCGGAGATCGGGGCGGCGATCGGTGCGGAACTTTTCCGGCGGGGAGAGGAGATTGCGGCGCTGCCCTATGATGGCGCTGGCGCCAACCAAGGAGCGGGCGGCCCCGATTTTGGATTCTGCGGCGGGTCGATCCTGAGGGACCGATCGCACCACTTGCCGCCCATCGGTGCTTGCACGCCGCGGCCGTGCCGGCCAAGCAAACCGGACGGCATGGCACAATCATGGATCGATCAAGCTGATGGAAACCCTTTCGGAGCTACCTCGTGCACGGGAGCTGGGGATGCCTACGGGGTTTCTTTTGAGCCGCGACCGGTCGGCAGGGCGGGAGTCACTATCGAGGACGACCGCACTGATCGGTCCCACCGCGTTGACGCGGGGTCCCTGGGACATCTCGCCACCGGCGAATCCGCGACGGTGACGACGGCCGCGGCAGGCACGGCGAGGATAACGCCACCTTGAGACGACGACCCGGCGCAAGACCGCCCGGTTCGGAGGCCTCTGTACGGGCGGCCCGCGATTGCGAATCGCGGCCACCGCGGCCCCCGCCGGCCCCCCGCGGCGCGCATTTTCCCCGGCGGACGGCGGACGCGCAGCCGTCGCTTGGCCGCGGGCGCCCGTCGGCTTCCGAGCGGGTGCGGCCGACGGCCAGGCCGCGTGCCTTCGCTCGGTAGCAACGCCAGCGCCACCGCGGCACCGCATGCAATCCGGCCGCGGGCAGGGCCGGCGCGTCGCGGCCGTCTGAGATTGTATCGCCCATCGCCCGGCCGCGCCGCGCTGCGGGAGCGCGCGGAGCCGGACCGATGCCGCGCGGGAACCACCGACCAGCGCGGGCGGCCGCGGACGCGCCCCCGCCCGGCCGCAGCGCCGCCCCGCTCTCGTTCCGCGAGTTTGCGTTCGATTTTGGCGCGCCCGACGCGTGCGGCTCCCGCGGGCCGCAGAGGGCCGGGCATCTTGCCGCCCACGCCCAGGCACCGCCCGCGATGGCCGCCGCACATCCGGGCGCGGGGCAATTCCACCATCTGCTGCTCTCCTCGCAAGTGCCACACGTGCAGATGCCGATAACGGCCACCGCGAGGGCCTTGCAGCTTCACTGGGCCCCGGGCCTCGCCCAACAAGCATCCCACCTCGACGCCACCCGCAGCCCGCCAGAGCAGCCCCAGCACATGCTCCGGACGGACGCTCGGCGCTCCCCGCGCCAGTCGCCGCCGCCCGGCGCGCACCGGCGGCAGACCGGGCAGGGGAGGAAGGACCACCACCGCAGGTGGTCCACGAGCCCGCCCTCAGCACGCCCGATAGCCTCCGAGCGGCGGTCCTCGGCCAGCGACTCGGTCGCCTACCATACATCGGCGCCGGAGCTTGCTGGGCAGCAGCGCCGCGGCCGCCAGGTCCCCGCCGCGCAGGTCCCTGTGCGGCCATTCCCGGACTACGTTCTGGACGCCGGAGAGGACCCCGAGGACGAGGTCGTTGCGGCACTATACCAGGACCCCGTCACGGGACAGCTCACCATCGGCGAGCCCGTGGAGTTGAGCGTCGTGCGGCGGGCGATGCGGGATCGCGCCCCGGAAAGCCGCAACCACGCGGCCGGGAAGCCCCCGCTTCCCCAGGCGCAGGGTTGGGCGGGCAACATCCGGCAGGACAGAGGCCGGGAGCGGCGACCGGCGTCGATGTACGCCATGGACAATCCCGTCGGAAGGCATGCAGCACCACCGCCGCCGCTGGCGCTGGCATTCGACCCGCGCAGCCACGCGGGCTTGGCCCCGCTGCAGGAACCCACCCCGATCACCCCTGCGCATGCCCATCCACAGGCATTCCCTCCCGCATCCGTATTGCGCCCGAGGGCGCACAGCGGTGACCCGGCGCGCGGTGGCCAGGGCCAGCTCTTCCTGGTGCCCCTCTACCCGCCGCCTTCGGCATCGACGGAGCCGCAGAGGCACTCCCCGGCATATTCCGCCTCCGAGTACGATTCGTTCCGCCGGCCCGTTTCCGCAGGTGCATCCGCGCGGCCCATCGCGCGCTCGGTCTCGTACCACGAGCCGTCTCCCGTTCTGCGCATCTGGGACAGCCCCGTGCGCGCATTCGGCAGCCAGCCCGACGTCTCGCACCCGATGTACCCCTTCCTGGAGGACCGCCACTCCTCGGACGAGGACGTGGCCTGCATGCCGCCTGCTCCGGACCCTTCCTCTCGGCGCAGCGGGAGCATCAGCAGCATCGACGAACCCCGCGTTCCCTCGCGCTCTTCCCTGTTCCCGCCCCTCCTCCAACCCTCCCCCCTGCACGCCCCCTCATCCCTCCTCGCCTCGGAGCTCGTCGGCGCCTACGTCTCCCCCGACCCCCCCGCCGACAACTTCCGCACCCCCGCCCGCCCCGCCACCGCCCCGGACCCCGACCCCCCGCCGCGCTTCCCGCACTCCCCCGCCAGCATCCAGGACTCGGGGTACGGCTCGCAGCCCTCCCAACCGGGCGCCACCCCCGTCCCGGGCTTCCTCCCAGACTCGGCGCTCAGCCGCCCCGAGAGCGAGTTCCCCTCCCTGGCGGGGACCCCGGTGCTCCCCGGACTGGTGCCGTACCGCGTGTTCCCGCTCCACGAACCCGCATCCGACGCGGCAGGTGGCGGGCTGAGGTGCAAGAAGCTGCCCCTGAGGAGGGTGGCCGAGTTCGAGGACGCGTTCGGGGCCACGGCGTGGGGCGGGCCGGCGCCGTACCGGAGGCCGGCGAGGCCGTATGCGGAGAGGAGGTTCGAGTTCGGGATGGCGAGATGGGAGGAGGGTGGGGAGGGTGGGTGGACGGTGGGCGTCGTGGGGGGTGAGGGGCAGGAGGCCGAAGGCTGGGGGAGGAAGAGGGCGAGGACGTGACTGGCGGCGACTGGGCTGCTGGACCTGGAACGGAACTTGACCTGGAGATGGATGCGACTTGGTTGGACTCGACGCGGGGGTGGACTGGACTTGGAACGGGGCGAAAGGAACGCGGGAGAGGGTAGGAGAGGGCGGTGCGATGGGAGCGGATGCTGGATACCCTGCTTGGAAACCACCCGCGATCGGCTGCATACTGTACATTGGCCATGATTTTTGCCATTATATCGAGACTTGTGTGCGCCCGCGCGTGACTCAATAAACTGTCGCGGCCGTCGTTTTGGCATCGAAGAAATGTCCCGCGAGGCCGCCACCGCTGCTCCCGCCGCTGGCTCCGCTGCCGGTGGCATCCTGGGCGTCGCCCAGTCGTCGCGGCCGCATTGCGGCTGCGGCAACGAACGCGTGTGCGACGTGTGCACGAACCGCCTTCACCGGTTGGCCGCGCTCTGCGACCCACCTGTGCCCTCGGAGACCATCGCCGTCCACTTCAAAAGTGTTCCTGACGCTCTGCATTCGGTGGCCAAGGCAATTGGGTACGGGCTGCCGAACGCCGAGAGGGGCTACCCCGGGCCATTCGGACCTTCGCACGACGCGTTCGCGCGCGAGATCCTGGCCGTGCTCTCTTCCGCGGAACACCTGGATGCCATCAATACCATCGGAATGTTCACGGACCAAGGACTCCTGGGCTACGGACCGGGCGAAGACGAGGCGAAGGCATCGTTCATGCGAAGCGCGGAGATCGCCCTGCGCAGGCTGGAGGGCGGCGATCAGGCGCTCACCGAGGACGCGCTCGCCGAGCGCGCGGTAACGGCCGGCGAACTCGCAATAGGCAGATTGGCCGAACTCGGCCTGGAGAGGCTCGAGGAAGCGCACTCGGGAATGGGCGAGTCCCGCGAAGCCGAGGCCGAGCTACGCCGCTGCGTCGAGTTGATAGAGCGCTACTACTTGTCTGCGAGCAAGTTTGCGACCGCGATGAAGGACCTCTTGGGCCACATGCGGATGGACGAGCACCACGCTGCAGACGAGTACGCGACGATCTGGCGTCAGCACTGCACCACGATCGCGAAACTCCTCGGCACTCTCGTAGACGTCTACCACAAGGAATTGGGATGGCTTTCGCCCGACGAACGAATGAGGAAGGCCAACGACTTCTGGCTCCGTGCCGCCGAGCTGGGCCATCCGATCTCCTGCCAGAACCTCGGTGTGAGCTTTTCACGGGGTTACGGCCTCCCGAGAAGTGCGAGCAAGTCGATCTTCTGGCACGAGCGGTCTCGGGAGCTCATACAAAACCCCGCGATCCCGGAGCTGCCCACCGAAGGCTACGATTCGAGTCTGTTGAGCTTCCTCGAGGAAGCCATGGCGGGCGACTGCGGCTTGACTCTCGACGAAGCGCAGGAAGTGACACAGGGCCGTTTCCTGCTCGATCCAAAGAAGCAGTTCCGGGCGTGCGACTGGCTGTTCGCGCACGGGAAGCATCGAGGTGCCGAGGCGTTCGCCAGATCCTTCGCCTGCTACTCGACCGATCCTCGCGAGGAGAAGTCGATCTGCGTGGGTCTCTATCTCATGGGAAGGACCGCTCGGATCAAAGAACGCCCGCCGTCCGAGCCTCCCGCGGCCGAAATTCGCTCGTGGTTCGACGCCCTCGCTGAACGCTACACGCGCCTCGCTTCCAACCTCTCCGAGATCGGTTGACATCAGAAGGTCCTCGTTGGTGATGCCTTAGGCGTGGAAAAGACCGAGGTGCTCGCAGCCCTCTCATGCATCGTCTGCGGCCGGACCGCGTCGGACGTCGGCCTGCCCAGGCTCAAGCGGTGTTCGCGGTGCCGGTCGACTGCGATCGCGTACTGCGGGGCCGGGTGCCAGAAGACCGACTACAAGGGGCCACGGGGGGCACACGGGGAGAAGAGCGAGAGGCGGGAGGGGAAGCAGAGCGAGTGTGATATGGTCAGGGCCGTGCTGGAGGGGGGTGGAGGCGGAGGTGACTGAAGGCGCGATCGCATGAGATGGACAGCGAGGACCGTGAGCCCGGGTATTGAGCGAAAGAGGATGCATTATTGGCGTACTGTTTTTCTGCCTCGATGGTCCTGATCCATCCACTCTACCTGCCGCCGTCGTCGCCGCCGCCTCGCGCCAGCCCCGCCTCAAGCACTTTACTCACCGCGCCGCTGCCTTCCTCCTCATGATCCCTCTCGGCAACGGCCCTTTCGGCGGGCCTACTAACGGTTTTGGCCCTCCTGCGGGGAACCCGCCTCCTCAGGTGAGCTTTTTTCGGTTCTGCGGCGCGGTGGTGTCAAGGCTGGCGCGTGGTGGCTTCGACGACTGCGGTACGGTACGAGCGTGCACCTCGCCCTTCTGCCTGATGGCATCCAGCGGCGGCGGTGAGGCCGGCTGCCCGTCGTCCCACGTGCGGGGGGATCGGCACGACTTGCACTCGCCTCGCACCATGCGAAGTGCCTACTAGGCATCTCTGGGCTGACGGGGGCATGCACCGCCACCGGGAGACACAACAGCAAAAGAGACGCCACAAGCGAGACGGGGCGGGAATCCCCTCGGACAGCAATAGCAGCAGGCTTTATTAAGGTCCAGTTCCGCCATGAGCGCCCTCCCGCCGCGCGACCCGTCGCTGGACGCGTACCGCCGCAACCTCCGCGCGAACCTGGACGCGCCGCTCGACGCCGACGGCGAACACCCCGTTGTGGCCGACGCGTGGGCGGGCGGCGACCTGAAGCCGGACGCGCCCGCCGACGCCGACGCGCTGCGGGCCGTCGAGGTGCTGGAGCGCGACGGCTTCGTCGTGCTCCCGTCGCTGGTTCCGCCCGAGCGCTGCGACGCCCTCCGCGCCGCGCTCGACCGGATCGACCAGCCGCTGGGGCGCAACCGCTTCGAGGGGTACAACACGAGGAGGATCAACACCGTCTACGGCAAGACGTCGGCCGCGGACGAGTTCATCCTCCATCCGCGCGTGCTCGCCGTGCTCGACCGCGTCCTCCAACCGGGATTCCTCCTGTCGGCGTGCCAGGCCGTCGAGATCATGCCCGGGGAAAAGGCCCAGCCGCTCCACTACGACTGTTCCTACATCCGGATCCCGCGCCCGCGCCGCGCGGTGCTGGTCAACGTCTTCTGGGCGATCGACGACTATTCGGCGCAGAACGGAGGCACCAAGATGATTCCGGGTTCGCATTTGTGGGGTCAAGATAGGCTGCCGGACCCGGCCAAGGACCCGATCGTGCCCACGGCGATGCCGAAAGGCAGCTGCGTCATCTTCTACTCGACCACGTGGCACGCCGGGGGTGCGTTCTTCTTCCTCATCCCGCTGTCGCGCGAGCTAACTCGCCGCGCTCCAGGTGCCAACAAGACTTCCAAGCCCCGCATGGCCCTGGGCGTCCTCTACGGCGAGCCCTTCATCCGGCAGCTCGAGACGGCGTTCGGCGTGCTGCACCCGAAGCAGGTCGCCCGCCTCCCGCGGCGGCTGCGCGAGATGCTGGGCTACTCGACGGTCGCGCCCAACATCGGCAACATCGACGGGCGGAGCCCGCTGCGGCGGCTGGATCCGTCGAAGGGGGACGGGTACCTGTGGCTCGTGCGGGAGGATATGCCGCTCGAGAGGGGGGACGGGGCCAAGCTTTGAGGGCTCTTGGCAAGCAGTGAGGCATCTTGGACCTGGTGAGCGTGCAAAGGACGTCGTGGATAAGAGCATGAGTGCGGTGGACCTTGTCCGTGTGAATCGGCACCATTCGGCGTATAGAGCATCCTTTCTTTCTCGATTCAGCTCCATCCCGGGTACGGGCAAACGACCTCCATGGTGGCAAAGAATCCCGAGCCCCTGAACAGCCCGTACATGGCGAAACCGACGGTCGCGAGCGAAACGACCGACGCCCTGAGGAGGTTGAACGAGGACGGCACCCCGAACACGGTCGCCGAGAGCCTCGACGCCTCGAGGAACGAGCCCAGCAGGTCGCAGTGCGCCCGCAGGCCCTCCGAAGGAGGGAGCATCCGCAGGCGCTCCCTGATCTCGGCGTACAGGCCGAGGATCGAGTCCACCTGCGCGTTCCACAGTGCCGCGTGGACGAGGTCCTGCACCGCGGAGCCGATCCATGTGGCTAGGTAGATGATGGAAATGCCCGTCGCGCACGAGCCGGCGGCCAGGTTGATGCATACGGCGACGATCTCGATCGCGATCATGGGTACGATGGTTGCTCGGTAGTTTGCCGAGGTGAGCATGCGGCCCCGCCATGTGGCGGCGAGCTGGAAGTGCAGGCTGATGTAGAGCTCGTCGGCCGATGGGGGCAGCGGGGCGCCCCGGGAGGACGCCGCGGAGCAGCGATCGAGGAGGTCGGCGAAAGCGACCCCTGCCGCGCGCCGATGGAGCCGGTGCTCAATCATCAGGGCGAACGGGTTGTCCCGCCACCGGATCGACTCCAGCGTAATGAAGGTGATGATAGAGAAGCCCAACAGGAGCCCGGGGATCATGGCAACGGCCCATGCGGACGGCCAGGTGCGCGGGGCAAAGGTGACGACCGACGTCCAGAAGCTGGCCACAACGCTGAAGATGGAAGCCGAGAGCCAAAAGGCGGAGGTGGCAAAGGCTGCGGCGCCGGCCAGCCGCGGGATTCGCCCGGCGCACTTGTCGGCGGGGCAGGGGCAAAGGGGGTCGTTGAGGTCGTGCCGCAGAAGGATTGAGTCCGGCCGGGGTTCAACGGCCGGGGTGCCGCACTCCTTTTCCGGAAGGGCGTTGTCCTCCCCAGCATCGTGTGCACCCTGTCGCTGCACAACAGCCTGCAAGTAGCGGGCCAGGCCGGCCAGCACGTGCCTATTGCTTGTGGCAGGGTCCTTGACCGACGAGACGAACAACAGCCCCCGGAGCGGGATGGCAACAAGCGTCAAGACCGTGAGGAGGGAGTATGCGACCAGTCCGGCGGCCATTTGCCGCGTGCCAAAGCGGCCATCATTGAGCGCAAACACCGAGGCGCAGAGTACCAGGCGCAGCAACGAGAATGCCACCACGCCGGACTGGTAAGCAGCGGGACTGATGCTTTTCGCGCGCAGCTCATCGAGCCGCACGAGCAGGGGCAATCCCGGCGAGGGTGCGAGCGCGGGCACAAGATGCAGCGGGGTGGCGGCGCGCACGGCGGCCGCGGCGTCTTCAGAGGCCTTGGCGGGCGGGAGGGGGGACGGGGCAGCCGCAGGCGGCTCCGCAAATAGCAGCAGCCACTCCGCCGCGGAAAATTGCAGCGGTGCAGGTGCCGCGTCGTCCGATGGGGCCATTGCTTGGGCGCCCGAGTGCTCTTGGCCGTGTCTCGTCATCGGAATGCGGGAAGGTTCCGTTGATGGATCGCGTCGTGCAGCCAGGCTTGGGCGGAGAACGTCGAGAACCCCCGCAAAGCTCCACTCGAGACGCCCTGGACTCGTTCAGCACGGATGGAATTGGTCTCACAGTTACAGGACTGCCAGCAAATCCCGTGCTGGGCGCGATTCAACTCCTTCTCTGGCGCCGGTCAACGTCGTGGATGGCAACGGTCTCTCTACTAATCTACAGGGAAAGCTGTCGCGGGATCCGAAATCGGGAGCGGTGGCCCCGGCCGCGGTGCGCACACCTTCTTGTGCTCCGCCCAGTGCGCCCGCTGGCAGGCCGAGGAGCAGTAGCGCACACACTTGCGCCTCCCGCAGCGCTGCAGCCCGCGGCGCCTCGAGTCGGTGGCGAAGGACTCGCACGGCGCGCATCGCCAGCTCCGCTTGTCCACCGTCTCGGCCTTGTACGCCGCGACGCCGGGCAGGGTGAGAAGCGTGCCTTGCGCCGCGACGCGTTCGACTTCCTCCCTTGCCAGCTCGATGCCTTTCCCATACAGTGTGGGCGCCGCGCCGCCCGACGTCAAGACGACTGCTTACGCGGGGGCTGCCAAAGACTTCTCGGTTCTAAACCTCAGCCTCGGTTGCTTCGTTGCGGGAGATGCGGACAAGAACCTGGCGGATCTGCTCTTCATGCCGGTTACTGAGGCCGCGACCCTCTGGACACGCTTCTCCGCGCTGGCCGAGCGCCACTTTCTCCTCGCCTCAACCTCCGCGAGCTCGGCGGCCACCAGAAGCCCCTGACCGGCGGCACCCTCGGCGTCGAAAAGGCCGACGTCCTGGCGGCCCTTTCGTGCGTCGTGTGCGGCCGCACCGCGTCCGAGGCGGGGGTGCCGAAGCTCAAGCGGTGCTCGAGGTGCTGTTCGACGGCGATCGCCTACTGCGGGGCCGAGTGCCAAGAGACCGACTACAAGGGTTCTCTCGGCGCGCACGGGGAGAAGAGCGAGAGGCGGGAGGCATAGTCGCGAACATCGTGGCAGAGGCATGTAAGCCGTGCCCGATGTCAGCGCAATTCGAGCTCCAAGAGCTCGCATTTCCTGGTCGCCTAATCCTGTGACTCGTTTGGTCCGCGTGATGGTGTGCGGCACAGGCCGGCCCAAGTGACACACCATTCTCTTCAAGGCTTCCGCCGCCGCTTCCGCCGCCGCTTCCTCTGTAGTTGGCATGTCGACCGAGGCACAGACGTCGAAGCCGAAGTGCGGCTGTCGACACGATGCCCTCTGCCCGGCTTGTGTGGCACGCCTGTCCCATCTCGCGGAGCTCTGCGCCCCGCCCGTTCTTCTCAGGGCCATCATCCATGACTTCGACACGCTGCACGTGATTGCTGCCAACATCGGCTACAAACGCCCGATGGCCGACCGCGGCTGCCCGGGTCCGCTCGGACCGGCCCACCGGAAGCTCGCCCGCGACATCCTCGGGACCCTCTCCGTCGCAGAGCACCTGGATTCAATCAACACGATGGCTGTCTTTCCGCTCAAGGGTATCCTTGGGTATGGGCCGAGCGAGGAGGGCGCGAGGAGCTTGTGCCTCCGTTCCGGCCAGGTTGCCGTGCGCAGGCTCCAGGAGGGCGATCCGGACCTCGTCGAGCAGGCATTGAAATCCGGCGAGTTCGGCATCGGCCTGCTCGGCGATATTGAGTTGCAGCGGCTCCGCGACGTTCCCGGAGCGACCGAGTCCGAGAGCGTCGTCACGGATCTGAAGAAGTGCATTCACCTGATGGAGCGCTACTACACATCTGCCAGCCGGGAGGTCGTCCAGATGCGGGTCGTCACTGCCCAACTGCATTTCGACGTCTCCGCGATGGAAGAGCTGCAGGAGATCATCGGCGAGCACTGCTCAACGATCGCCAAGCTCCTCGAAACGCTCGCCTTGATCTACCGTGAAGGCTTGCCGTGGCTGACGATCGACGAGCGAAGGAAGATGGAATACGAGTGCTGTCAAAGGATCTACACCTTGGGGGATGCTGATGCCAGATGGATTGCGCAGGCTTTGCACAACGCAGCATGCCTGGTGAAGAAGCAAGGGCATTAAGTCCATCGCGGCACGCAATTTTCAACTGTTTTCTTTTCTTCCGCAACACCAGAGGTTTCGAAGGGCAGCAGGCCGATGCGCGAAAGGCGAACAAGCTCTGGCTCCGTGCGGCCGAACTCGGTCACCCGATGTCCTGCCACAACCTTGCCACAAGCTTCTTCCTCGGCGAGGGCGTTTCAAAAAGCCCCCAGAAGGCCAGGTTCTGGTACGAACGCAGCATGCAGCTCCTTCGGAACCCCGTTCTCGATCTTCCCACGCACGGCGACACCAGCCGTCGCAACTTCCGCGAGGAGCTTTTGGCGCAGGGCTGCAACATGACGCTCGAAGAGGCAAAGTCTTTCCTGAAGCACGGATCGCTGCCTGACCCCGGCACACAGTACCGCGCGGTCGACTGGCTGCTGGCGAACGGCAAGCAGCAGGGTGCCAGGGTGGTTGCAGCCGCACTCCGTTCCATCGCAGAAGACTTCTCGGAACCTTCGCTCTGCCTCGGGCTCTACATTACGGGAAGCGCTGCCGAGATCACAGCGGAACCTCCCGTCGATCCTACCGCAACCGACCTTCGCGCGCGATTCCGCGACCTGGCAGCCCGCTACGAGCGCCTCGCGTCCAATCTTTCCGAGATCGGTGGACACCAGAAGCTCCTTGTTGGTGAGACTTTGGGCGTGGAGAAGATCGAGGTGCTCGCCGCCCTCTCGTGCATCGTCTGCGGCCGGACGGCATCGGACGCCGGCCTGCCCAAGCTCAAGCGCTGCTCGCGGTGCTGCTCGACGGCGATCGCCTACTGCGGGGCCCAGTGCCAGAAGATCGACTACAAGGGTTCGCTGGGAGCGCACGGGGAAAAGAGCCAGAGGCGAGAGGGGAAGGAAAGCGAATGCGACTTGGTGAGGGCCGTGCTGCAGGGGCTGAAGAGCGCCGAATCGGGATGAACGACCTTTTGTTTTGGCTCTTAAAGCAGTTTATCTTTTGCGATGCTGTCCAGTAGATCGCGGTCGTTGGTGCTACGGGCGATCCCTACAAGGGTCCGCGCTTCTTTTCGGGTTACCCAATCGCGGAACCACATACCCGCTCAACTCAACCACATGCAGCAACTCCACGAGGTCCGATTCCCGTGGCTCGTCCCGATGCTCTCTTCGCAATCGGACGGGTCGCAGACTGCGGCCCTGGAAGCGGCCGAGGAACGAGACCGGTTCCTCCCGGCAACTCCGCCGCTCACGCCCCAGCTCGGCAAACGGGACCGCCCCGTCTCTCCCGAGGCCCCATTCGAGCGCGACGGCGTCTTCAACTCGCTGCTGAGCCTTTCGAAGAGGTTCCTGCGGCCCTCCGTCTTCCTAGCCCTCGCGATCTGGGCGGGCACGGTCGTCGTCATACTCGCCCTTGCGAAGCTCGCCGGCTTGTCTCTCCAACCTGCTCCGCGGTCTGCTCCGGACTCGACGGTTTCGATGATCATTATCGCCACGGAGGAGCGCAACTTCCTGTAAGCTGGCGCCCCTCCCCCGCCCGATCGTTCCTCACCCTCCCCCAGATTCAGGTCGTTGAGCAACAAAATGCAATACACACGGAAATACGGTCGGAGCGTTGTCTCTGGGACCGTGATTGAACTGGTTGCTGACGTTCGCTCCAGACTATCCTCTGCACCTCCACCTCGGCCTGAACGGCATTCCCAACCTGCCGACAGGCACGTCGGCGGTCTGGGCCAAGATCCCCGCGGTGCTGGATGCCTTTGCCAAGAGCGATGAGCGCGAGAAGCTGGGCTTGCCGAGGTCGGAATGGGCTTGGATTCTCGACCTTGACAGCCTGATTACCAACATGAACGTCAAGCTGGAAGGCATTCTGCCTGGGTTCCGCGACTACGCCGAGGCCAAGTCCGCGCGGCTGAACCTGACGGGGATCTCGCACGAGGAGCTGGACAAGGACGTGCACGTCGTCGTCGCAAACGACTGCAACTCGATCAACTGTGGGTTGATTGGACGGGTGCAATCTGCTTTCGGCCTCGCTGAACCCCGGTCCGGCGCAGTTGGCTCAGTCTTCTTCCGCAACTCGGACTGGTCCCGCGAGTTCCTGGCCAGGATGTTCGACTACCACTTGAGGAACGACACCCGGGATCATGAGCAAGGCGTGTTCAACAACCTGCTCAGCAGAGACTTCATGGACCTGAAGAAGCGCACGATGATCGTCGACCAGTGGCTCATTAACGCGTATCCCAAGGAAATCTGGTGCCAACGCGACGAAAGACCGTGGCAGAAGGGAGACTTCGTGTGGCACATCCCCGGTGGGTCACATTTCCGTAGCGAGGCGTTCAGTTCACTGATTTCATCCTCCAGGTGCGTGGGCGTACCCAATCAAAGGCTTCGAAGGAAGCAAGATGGATAACTACAGATTTTACTTCAACAAGTACTTCCCGGAGATTGTCTACTGATGGAGGGTGCGGGAAGGCTGTTGGAGGGTGCGAGGAGAAGGAGGATCGAAAAGAGTTCATAGATATTGGTTCCGGCAACTCCAGATCCAGCTGCAGCATAGAGCACTCAGTCGCCGTCCGCTGCCGCCGTCAGCCGCCCTCCGTAGCCTGCTTTAGCTTGGCCAGCTCCTCCTTCAGCTTCTCCATTTCCTCCTTGAGCCTTTGCACCTCGGCCTCCTGCTGCGACGGCTTCGCGTCGGCAGCTTTGTCCGCCTGCTTCTTGGCCGTCGCGTAGGCTCCACCGCCAATAGGCCGCTGTCCGGGCACGTAGGCTCCTTCGCGGGCCTTGGCCTCCGCCAGCCACGCGTCCCGCCACTCCTTCTCCTTGGCCACTGCCGCGTCCCACCCGTGCTCCGCCGCGTACTTGGACCTTTCCGCGTCCAGTTTCTTCCGAATATCGCGGATCTTGAGCGCCCGCACCCGGTTCGGCGGCAGGTTGCCGTACCACTTCCCACCGTAGCTGCCGCCGCCTGGCGGCTGCATTTCCGGCCTGTACGGCACCTGCGGCGGCTCCTCGGCCACCATTCCCTCAATGTCCGCCTTCGGGTCCGCCAACAGTAGCTGCCGTTTGAGGTCCTCCTCCTCGCGCACCAGCTTCTCCAGGACCAGCCGCTGGTTCTTCCACATGGCGAACCCGATCGAGCCGGCGATCACAATCGTCACGATGAACAGCATCAGGCACCCCTGTTCCAGCATCCTTTGCAGCTCGGCGTCCGCGGCGGCCTGCTTGGCCGATTTGGGCCGCGGGCGCACGGGGCCGGGGATGCGCGAGGGGCGCGCGTCCGTCGTGATTCCCGCGAGCGGGCGGTGGTCGGGGCCCTCGTCCGCGTCGGGCGAGCCCAATGCTGCTGCGGGCGCGTTTCCGCGGCGCTGGACCGCCGTCGCAGGCCGGAGCGCGGACATCTTGTGGGGCGTAAACAGAGCGACGCGGCCGGTGATGGATTGAACTTGCTGCGGCCGTGCAGCCGTGCGTGGCAGCGTCTAGGCCACAGAATAGCAAATGGCCGCGTCAGAAGTGGCAGTTGCTGCTCCAAGCGAAGCGGACGAAGACGGTCAGGGGGGCCTGCCGCCAGAGCTCGTGCTCCAGATCGCCGAACTACTCCTTTCGGGGTCGGACCGCTTCGGCAAACGGGCGCGCATGCGGGACGTCGTTCGAATGGGTTCAGCGTGCCGCGCTTATCTTGTGCATGGAAGAACTGGAGTTCGATGGGTCTGAGTGGTGGGATGATGCGAAGAGGGAGCGGATGTCGCTGAAGCTGGCTGCTTTCGCCGAGGACAGCCTGAAAACCGACAAGTTCCGCCACGTAAAGCGCGTCCGCTCGCTTGGCCGTCTTGGCTGGTCGCATGGGGAGCTGAAGATACTACGCGCGCTCGCGCACTCCTCCTCCCTCCAAGTGCTCGGACTGTGCTTTTACTTTGACTACAACGAAGGCCCCAGAACGCGCAAAAGGCATCGTCGCGCAGTACGCGCTGCTTGGCGAGAGATTGCCGGTCTGCAGCGCGCCGACCATGTCATCATTGATGTAGACTGGATCCCTCCGGAGGAGGAGACAGACCCGGATCCAAACCAGTCCTACATGGATTACTGGGACGAGGCCTCGGAAGGGGACGAATATGATGAGGATGACGACGACTGGGGTCCATCGGATACGCTGCTGAAATTGCGTGCTCGGAAGATTGCCGCTGCGCGCACGGATCGCGACCAGAAGGTCGAACTGAGCGACCACGAAAGCGATGCGGAATCCTACAAGGGAACTTATGTGCCGCGGGAGCGGCAGTTCGGGATCTGGAATTGGAAGGAGGGCGAGCCGTTTGTGAACGAAAGTTACCCGCAGGCCAAACTTCCTCAGAACGTGACCCGCCTGACCTTGGAACGTACCATTGGACGTGGGAATTGAGGTTGCCGTCCTCGACAATTTCTTGACACATGTCTCTGAGCGAAGTGACGTTGAACGGGTGGATCTGCGATCGAGCTTCTGCCACATTCCCTTTCGATGCGTACCAGGCTTGAATGCCAAGGTTGACCGCGTCACCATCGATGCAGACTACCACGACGTATTCCTGGCCAGGGGTCTTCGGCCGAGATCACTCGAAATCAGCAACGGAGAGGTTTGGGAGCAGGAACTCGGGAACTACCTCGAGGAACCTCCAGAGACGGATGAGCTTGAACGAGTGGTCATCAACCTGGCTAAGTACCGTGGCGTCCAAAGGCTCATTCTTCGGCGCGTTCCCACCGTGAACCTTCTCAGTCTTCCTGCGGGTCTGAAGGAGCTGGACATCGTGCCTTCGGACGGTGATCTGGACGACCCGCGGCAGATCCTCAACGTCCCCACCGAGCGGCTGGGGGACCTGAAGCGTTCAATCCGTGAAGCCCAGCTAGAGAGGTTGTTCGTTAGTGGGCTCGACCAGTACGAGTACAGCGGGGGGGAAGAGCGGGAGTGTTGGAAGGAGATCATCGCGGAGCACGGAAAACGGTTCCGCGAGGCCGACGACTAGTCTCGTCAAGTTCAACTCTTCGTAGATAATGTACATGGATCTCGAATACCACTACAGCTTCGACTTCGCCCCCTCGAGTCCATCCAGGAATTCGACGAGGTGCTTCAGGTACTCGGCCGCCGTCGGCGTCCCGTTGATCGAGTGGCTCGCCCCCGTGATCGTGAACATCTTGGCGTGCTTATTGGTCGTGCCGAACGCCGCGACGTCCTCGGGAGCAAACACCGCGCCGACTTTCGGGTCCGCCGCTAGCACCGTCACGGGGCACGCGAGGACGCTGGTTGGGGTGTAACCCCGCCATATCACGCCGGCCAGCGCGGCCTCCATCGTCCTCGGGTCCCAGGTAAGCAATCCCGTGCTCCTGGCCTTGACCTCCTCGGCGGAGATACCGGGCGGCGAAAACCGGTCGTACGCCTCGACGGGGCCGTTTTGGCTCCGCAGGTTCTTGACGCCCGCGACCAATTTCGGGAACAGCGACGCCGCGGGGCTCGCCTTCCTCCTTGCTTCGTCGCCTTCGTATAGCGGTGGGTCTTCCAGGAAGACCGCGGACACGATGTCGGGTCGCGATTCGGCAAGGTGCGCCGCCACTACGCCGCCCAGCGAGTGTCCGGCGACTATCGCCTTCTTCCCCGGAAACTGCGCCTCGATGAGGGCCGCAACGTCCGATGCGTATTCGGGCGCGCTGTAGTCACCGAGCTCAGCGGCATGGGGCGAGGTCCCGTGCCCGCGGAGGTCGACGGCGAGGACGCGGTACGGTTTCGAGGCGAGCGCCTCGGCCACGCGCCCGTACACGGCGCGGTTGGAGGAGAGGCCGTGCAGGAGAACAAGAGGCGTGCCGTCGGTGGGTCCCGACGCGTCGTAGGCGAGCTTCAAGGGAGACATCGCGCGAAGTTCCGGTTGGGCAGCCGCAGAGGTGATTTCCGAGAGCGGGCGGTGGTTGGCCCTCGTCCCGGTAGGGCAAGCGCGCAGATCAAAGGCGCTGGATGGCCGTTGCCCGCCGGACGGGGGACACTCGGCGTCGGCGTGGGCTGTAAACAGACAGACCCTGGTCAAATGCGTGCCGTGATCGACGCTGACCTCACGAAATGGATCCCTGGGAGACCGAATCCGATGCATCAAGCGAGATCGGAGACGAGCAAAAGCGTTGGCTCCCGGCGGAGCTCGTCCTCGACATCGCGAAACTCCTCTTGTCGCCGGGGTTTTGGCCGCACTACCGCATGTTGATCCCACTAGACAGAGAAGGAAGAAGGGCGGCGAGAAGCAGCCTCATGCGGCTGGCATCCACATGCCGCTCCTTCTTTGTGCTGCTCCAGCCCATGTGCATGGAAGAACTGGAGTTCGATGGGTCTGAGTGGTGGGATGATGCGAGAAGGGAGCGGATGTCGCTGAAGCTGTCGGCTTTCGCGGAGGACGCCCTGAGGACGGGCAAGTTCTGCTACGTGAAGCGGGTTCGCTCGCTTGGCCTCCTTGGGTGGTTACCGGGGGAGCTCAAGGTGCTCCGGGCGCTCTCGCGAAGCAACTGGTTGGAGCTGCTGGATCTGAGCTTCAAATTCGACAGCAACGAAGGCATTCGGTCGCGAATCATGAGCCGGCGCGCGGTACGCGCTGCATGGCGCGAGATCGCGAGGCTTGAGCGCGCCGACCATCTGCTGGTGTGCCCCGGACGAGGAACATGAATCTGAGGGATGGGAGCCTTCCTACTCCGACGATGAGGATCAGTACGACAGCGAGGATGCCGAGGCGAACCAGGAGAGGAAGATTGCCGCGGCGCGCGAACGGCGCGACCGCGATATCGAGCTCAGCGACCACGAAAGCGAGGCTGGAGCTGATGTGTCCGCGGAGGATGCCCTCTCCTCGTGGCGGGAGCGTGAGGAAGTATTCAACGACAGTTTCCGGCTTGCCCGGCTTCCTTGCACGGTTCAGCGCCTCACGTTGGACCTTTCGCTGGGTTCGGACCTCGAGGTCGCGGCGCTCGACAACTTCATGGCCCACGTCTCCGCACGGACGGATCTCGAACGCATCGACATGCGCTCGAGCTGCGTTCACGTCCCTCGCGGATGCGTGCGCGGGCTGAACGCCAAGCTCGGCCGCCTCACCATCGACGCCGATCATTTCGACGATCTCGTCGATTCAGGCCTCATGCCGCGCGAGCTGGAGATCATCAACGGCGAGATCTGGGAATGGAGGTTGGGAGACTTCCTTGAGGAACCGCCAAGTACCTCGCACATTGAGGACCTCGCGCTCGACCTGACAAGGCTGAGTGGTGTCCAGAGGCTCATACTGCATCGCGTCCCGACCGTGAACCTGCTCAAGCTGCCGCGGGGTCTGAAGGAACTGGACATGCTGCCGAGTGGAGAAATTGAACCAAAGCTGATCCTGAACGTGCCCATCAAGCGGCTGAAGGACCTGAAGCGCTCACTGCGGCAAGCCCGGCTGGAAAGACTGTTTTTCGAGGGCTTGGATTGGGACCGGGACCACGAAACGGACGAGGAGGACGCGGCATGGAAGGAGATCGTTGCCGAGCACGGGGAGCGATTCCGGAAGGGCGACGATTAGTGGCCTTTGCACCATGTGCCCCTCACCGTGTTGATCGTAACTACAACTACAATGTAGGCGACTTTGCACAGTTGGTGGTGCCCGGCCGCGGACATACCTCATGTAGGAGAAGACCAACCACCAATAACCACCCCCCCCCCCCCCCCCCGCCGCGCAACGATGGACGGCGACGCTGACCCTCCGGACGCCAAAGACCCAACATCGGAACCATCCCGCGCCTCTTTGGAACCGCCCGGCGACTTTTCCGACCTGGAATGGCTCGTCCTGCTCCCGGCGCGTGTGGTCGACGGCGACCCGTTCCCCGGCAAACGAGCCGAGGCAAGCGATCCCGCGGCTGCCGCGCGCGCGCGCGCCGCCAGCCCGCTCACCGGCGCCGTCATGCTCCGGGAGCTCGCCGAGGCGTCACGGATCCTTGGTTGGAGCTTGCTGCTCGGGCTCCGCAACACCGGTTCCCACACCTTCAATGCCGCTTGCATGGTTGCCGTACAGGGCCTCCTCATCGTGCTGGCCGCTCTCGTGGCGTCCTGGAACGATGGGATGTTCGGATCCCGCCAGGTTGCCGGCGGCCTGGCCGCCGTCGTCCTGTGGAACACGAGCCTGGGCCTAACTTGGGTTCTCATTGCCGTCGCCCTGAACAGGGCGCTCAAACAGAACTGGGTCGTGCTTCGTTTCCATCCTGATCACCCGGCGTTTCTCGATACGCTGCCCTGCGCGCAACTGGTGCGGTACCGGCAGCTGTGTTTGCATGGCGGCTCCTCCCCGCTCGTAGCGCATTCCGACGGCGACGGACCCGACTGCCCGTGCCCGGACTGCACTTCTGGCCTCGCGTCGTTTACTGGCTGGTCAAACTTGCTTGACGTGGCATGGATGTGCCTGGTGTTCTGGGGGTCGTTCTTCCTCCAGGGGTACTCGACTTTCGTTGTCTTTGGTGACCGGCTCTGGTCCACATGGTGGGGCACCCTTCTGGGATGCTTGACCGGTGAGTCGACTCCGTCCGGCGGGCACTACCAAACCGGCCTCCCCCGGAGCTGATATACCCTCGACCGCCGCCAGTCCTCGCGATCATCTCGACCTTTATGATGATCAAGGGCCGTCCCCTCGTGCTCCGCGACGCCGCCATGTCCTCACTGCGGCGCCGCCTCATCCAACGCGCGGTCCACACCGCGCTCTGCCAGCTCGTGACGCACTACGAGGACGCGCTGGAACGCGGGCCGGGCGCCGCGGCCGGACCGCTGCCGTCCTCTTTTCTGTACGCCCGACTGCACGAATGGCTGGCAGCCGTATGGAGGACCCGTGAGAGCGGCGCCGTCGCGAAGGTGTCGGTCTTCATCCAGCTGCCAATCATCCTCGTCGTCATTGTCCTCTACATCGTGAGCAGGCCGTGCCGCCGGCACGCTCCTAAGGCCGCTAACCTTGCTTGCCCGCCAGGCGTCCGGCTCGTGTTTCCCGGCCTGGGTCCTGCTGGTACCCATTGTGGGCAACTTCAGCTGGTCCATGTTCAGCCTGATCACCGACGCCCTCGACAACGCCGCGCTGGACCAGGTGTCGGCGCTGTACCACGACGCCAACCGCCGCCTGCGCCTGCTCTCCAGCGCCACCGCCGCGGCCCCGCGGCTCTCGGAGCGCGAGGTGAACCTGCTGTTCCAGATCACCCAGCACGACAGGGTGCTGAGCTCGTTCGTCGAGATCGAGCGGTTCAGGACCGGGCTTTTCGGGTTTCCCGTGACCTTGGGCGTCGTCAGGACCATCTTTGTGACCGTGTTCACCGTCGCGGTCGGTCTGTGGAGCGTCTTGAGGGGTCTGGGGGTGTTCGTCACGCTGCAGGTCTTCTGTCCCACCGTTTGATCGAATTCGATCGTTTGGACGGCATGAGTCGCGCTGCCCGAACCGCGCAGGTTTTCGATCTCGAGAACCTCGTGATGGCCCTCGCGCCGCTCAACGGCGTCCCGGCAGCTCACCCTTTCCGGCATCGGAAACCTCCGGCTCCACCTGACCAATGAGACTCATCCCCAGGCGCGTTTCCACGTCTAGACTGCTCAAGCTGCCGAGGGGACTGAGGGGAGCTCGATCTGCTGCCGTCTGGCGGGGAGCTTCTGGAATTCCAGCACCTCCTGGACGTGCGAGGGGGCGACGAGGTGGCCCAGCTCAAAAGTGTAGCTGCATGGAGCCGGCTTGGAGAGGCTCTTTTTTGAGGGGTTCGAGGAGCATGCGATCAGTAGCAAGGAGGAGGAGGAGGCTGCAAGGGAGACAGGAGCGGAACGGACATTCACTATCGCATATAATCGTTTCACCATCACAACGGATGCATTAAAGAAGTGGCACCAGCTCGGACTTCTTCCTGCTGTCGTACCCGTCGAAAAAGAGTTGCACCGCCGACAACACCGGAAGGTCCTGGCGCGGCTTGCGCAGACGCACAATCTGTTGCTTTAGCACCTTCATCCGCGGCCCAAACTTTGGGTCCGCCCTTCGCCCGTCCGTTCCCACGTAGGCGTGCGGATTGTACCTCAGGAAGATGACGGGCTTTACGGGCAAGGACTGCGACACCGTGTTTCCCTTGCGGCTGAGCGCAGCTGCGTTGACGATGCCCAGGATATTGACCATGCGAGCGCACTCGCACCACTCCTGGCGGTCCAGGTGCTGACCTTCGTCACACTCCAAGACGAGTAGGTGCGTGCTGCACTCCCAGGCCCAGTCGGGCCGCTCCAATCCAAAGGCGCCGCCAAAGAGCGGGCGGTCATACGTGAAATAGTCCGCTAAAATTGCGTCCGCATCCAGGGCGTGCTTGATCTCGCTCTGGAACTTGAGGCGCACAACCTTGAACTGCTCGGGATCGCAGGTCGAGCACTTGCCCTGGCTGTCGACGACGTTGATCAGGCCACAGCCAGCGCAGCGCTTTTGGATCAGATCCGCATCCTTCGCCAGCTTATGAAACGGGCAACGAAGCGCGCGAGCCCCAAGTACGCCATGCGTTGCGGTTTCCTTGCAGCCCTCTTCCTCGCACAACCTTTTCGGATTCCGAATCATGCCGGGCTCCTTGTGCGTCACGCAACGCTGTGGTGCCTGGCCGGGGAAACCGTAGGTCGGCCCCAGGATTCGGCATCCATCGAAGGCGCAGACGTTGTCCACGATGTTCACGGCTTCGGATGGCCTTTCGGGGCAGCGTGCGCACCACGTCGCATGCTCGTCCCCCGGCAGCCCAAACGTGGGCCGGGATCGCTCACGGCACGCGCATTTGCGCGACAGGATGTTCTCGGCGGCGTCCGGCTTCCCGGGGCAGTTAACGCACCAGGTCGGCCTTTGGTCGCCGGGCAGCCCAAAAACGGGTTTCCGTTTCGCCGGACACGGGCACTTGGGGTTTACGATGTCGACAGCGTCCGCGGCTCTGCCGGGACACCTCGCACACCAGGTGGGTCGCGGATCGTTGCGGAGACCAAACACCGGCTGTGCGCGGGCAGAGCAGGGGCAGCGCCGGCTCAAGATGTTCTCTGCATTGGCCGGCTTCATTGGGCACTTGGCGCACCACGTCGGCCGGGGATCACCAGGTAGTCCAAAGTTCGGGCGTCGCTGCGCAGGGCATGGGCACATCTTGTCCACGATGCTCACGGCGTTGGCCGGTTTCTCCGGGCAGGTGGCGCACCATATAGGAGTCTTGTCCTCGGGCAATCCAAACCGAGGCTGTTTCTGCCCCGGACAAGCGCACTTGCGTGTCTTCTGGTATGTCGCACGCCCGGGTTTGTCTGGGCAGTTGGCGCACCACTTGGCCTTCTTGCCAGGCAGCGCGAATCCAGCACTGCGTCGAAGTGGGCAGCCGCATTTTGGGCTGATGAGGTTCTCGGCATCTTCGGGCCTGTCGGGGCACTTGGCACACCAGGTGGCCCGTGGAGCTCCAGGCAGACCGAAAACGGGCGTCCTCCTTAGGGGACAAGAGCACTTGACGTTCACGATGTCCACCGCATCCTGCGGCTTATCCGGACAACCGGCGCACCATGTCGGCTTCTTGTCCCCGATCCTGCCGAAGCTGGGCTGACGCCACAGCGGGCACAAGCACCTCCGACTGAGGATGTCCACGGCATCCGCGGGCTTTCCGGGGCACTGAGCACACCACGTAGGGCGCTTGTCGCCGCGGCGCCCGAACACGGGCTTGCTGCGCCGGTCGCAGGCGCACAGCGGCTTCCTGATGTTCACGGCGTCCTGGGGTCTGTCGGGGCATGTCGCGCACCACACGGGCCTCTTTTCGCCCGCGAGGGCGAACGATGCCTGCTTGTGGCACACACACAGGCGATTTTTCCCCGGCATCGGCGCAGTAACAGTGCGAAATAGAGATGCGCAATCGGTTGAGAGACTCAGGGACCCTGCTGATGCCGCAAGGTTGTCAAAAACCGCCCCGATCGCCCGATGGTGAGCCGGTTTCCGGCACAGCCTCGCAAATGATGGCACTTATCAGCTGCAGGACCGATCCGGATGTCATCGGGCTCTATTCTTTCGGCCCGCCGCCGGCAGCTGCCTCGGCTAGCTCCACGCCTGCCCCCTCCCCGTGCACCGCCTTTGCGAAGCTCCCGGCGACCATCAGCGGCCACACCAGCGTCGCGTCCGCGCACACCTTGACCGGCTTGGCGACGGCCCTGATCTTGCCCCACGACACGGCCTCGTCGGGGCGCGCGCCGGCGTCGCTGCCGTCAAACTCCTGCGCCGTGTTGACGTACACGGCGTGGTCGGTGCCGTTCCTCTGCAAGCGGGGGCGGGTGAGCGGAATGGGCGGCAGGGAAAAGCGAGGAAGGGGCAGACCATGAGGTTGGCGTTAAGGATGTGGTGCTTGACGACGCCGCCGCCGAGCACGATCGCCCCCGTCCGTTTGCTCCACACGGCCATCTCGTTGATCCTCCTGATGTCCGACGCGATGTCCACCACCAGGCCCGGGTTGCGGAACGAGTGGAAGTAGATCATGTCCCCTAGCGAGCCGTCCGTCAGGGCGGGGCAGAACACGGGGATGTCGTTGCGGTAGCACCAGTGGTACACGGACCGCTCGTCGGCGATCTCCTTGCCGAGGCGGTGGATGATCCGGCTAGGGGACCAGAGGACGCCGTCGCGCTTCTGCTCCTCGAGCATGGCGTCCAGGATCGGCATGACCCAGTCCTCGAAGAGGCCGTAGTTGGAGTTGGGCACCACGAGGTTGCCGATCCGGTTGAGGCCCCTGGCGCGGAGGTCCGCGCCCGGCACGTCCCACGCGGCCGAGGGTGCCGCCCCGGAGCCCGGTGAGGGGAGGAGGTACGTGGGTGCGAGGCACTTTATCAGGTCCTCCTCGACGCCGCCGGCGGTGGTCACGATGCACGACACGAGGCGGTGCTGCGCAATGAAGCGGAACGACTCGCGCAGGCCCGACGAGACGAGGTTGGACGTGTAGCCGAGGAAGATGGTGCATTTTGTCCGGGCGCGGAACTCGGGTTCGCGCGCCTCCTCCGCCTCGTCGTCGGCGATTGGCTCGTCCGACAGGCGCCACCGCAGCATCGCGTTGATCTCGGCGATTGCGAGCGCGAGCGCCGTGGCCTGGAAGCCCGTCGAGAGGTACGCGTCGAGCAGCGCGGCGAGGTCGGGCGGCCGAGAAAAGTCGGCGCCGCGCACGGCCACCGCGCCCGGTGGCAGCGGCGTCGACGCCACAAACACCGCATCGTGCGCCGCGGAGGGCGCGCCGGCGCCGGGCATGGCGCGTGCGGGGCGCGGGGGTCCGCGGCACGCGCAACGAAAGGTGGCCGGTCGGAGCGCACAAACAAACCGCGAATCCGCCCGCGGCTCGCAGCCCTCCCGGCGCCTCCGGCAGCAGCCAAGCAGCGCGGGGATCCCCCATGCTCGATCGAAGACGCCGCGGTCGGCGGGGCGCCCTCCCGCCCTCCCCGTCGCCGGCAGCACCCCCGGCTCGCCGTAACCGGCCAAACACCCGCATTCTGCCGTCGCTCCTCTTCCTCCTCCTCTCGCTGCTCCCCGCGGCGCTCGCCTACCCGAACTCCGGGGGAGGGGCCGACGTGTGCTCGCTCCCCTCGGCAATCGCCGCGGTCTCGGCGTCGCCGCACGGCGGGCCCGGCGCGGACGACGGCGGGTTCCGGCTGTCGGTCGGGGCGGACCGGGATGATCTGGGAACGGGGACGGGGAGATACAACGTGCGGCTGTCCTCGCCGGGTTCGTTCAGGGGCGTGTTTCTCTAGTGGGTTCCCCTGCCCTGCCGACGCCGTGTCTCCGGTGCTGACCGCGCGCCGCACCCGGAAAGCACGGTCCACAACCGCACCAACGGGTACGTCGGCACCTTTGCCCCCATCGGCGGTGCGCAGGACGCCGCCTTCCCGTTCAACCTGACGGCCAAGCGGGACTGCAACACCACCGCGACCGACTGGCCCGTGCTCATGCACCAGGACCCCGGCGAAAAGACCGGGTTCTCGGTGCAGTGGCGGCCGGGACGTTGGAGGCGGTGGAACGGGATGGTGGTCCGCGTCGAGGGCATCGGTGGGTCTCCCGCGGGCACGGATCCCGC
The DNA here is from genome assembly GCA_025558095.1 of Hyaloraphidium curvatum. NCBI lineage: Eukaryota > Fungi > Monoblepharomycota > Hyaloraphidiomycetes > Hyaloraphidiales > Hyaloraphidiaceae > Hyaloraphidium > Hyaloraphidium curvatum. The sequence goes on from JAIVFI010000013.1 coordinate 556,479, forward strand.
CGGCCGCTGAACCCCCGCGCAGTCGTCCAGGACCTCAACAACTGGTTCGTCCTCGAGCCCGCCTTCTTCACCTACGTCGCCGCGCCCGTGTCGAGCACCACCTCCACGAGCCGCTCGACGTCCAGCGAGACCACCACCTCCTCCTCGTCCAGCACCTCCGAGACCGCCACCACCACGAGCACGGAAACCCCGCTCGAGGACGGCATGTACTTCACCGAGCTCGCCACGCGCACCCCCGAAAGCAGCACCTCCATCACCGCCACCACGTCGCGCACCCGCGAGACCCTGACGGTGTCGATCACCACCACCACCGTTGACGTGCGGCGCTTGATCGCGACCAAGCTCGACGCGATGGGGGACCGCACGCGGACAACGCTGACGACGACGACGAGGACGGAGGAGCTGTTGGTGCTGAGGAGGACGAGGACGAGGACGACGACGGGGCCGTCGTTGGTGTTTTGAGGTTGGAGTTGGGGAGGGAGGGCCGGGCATGCCGTTGGAGGGCCCGGGGGAGAGATGGCATAGTGTGACATATCATTGTTACCACCACCATTTGCTAGACATGAGGAATGGATCATCGTGAGGTTGCTAGTTCCGAGGATTCGCTACAGCTCGTTCCGCAGCGCGCGCTCGCGCTCCTGCAGCTCCAGCTCCTTCTTCTTGAGCTCCAACTCCCGTTCCTTAGCTGCGAGCTCCTTCTTGGCCAGTTCCACTTCGCGTGCGAGGAGGTCGGCCTCCTTCTCCTACGAGCCGTCCGCCCGCTTCCGGGCGGCAATCTCGTCGACCTTGGCCCGCACGAGCTGCCTAATCTCTGGCGTCCCGGCATCGGCAGCTGAATGCCCAGTCTTGTTCCGGATGGTCAAATCGATGCGGTCCACGTGGTCCAAGAGGGTGCGGACGAGAGCTTCGTGTCCTTGCTGGCAAGCGTATATGAGACCCGTGTTGCCGTCAGAGTCCACCGCGTTCACGTTCACCGCGGGATTGGCCAAGAAGAACGTTGCGACATTTACTTGCCCTGCAATACAGGCCCCCATGAATGCGGATAGATTCTTGCGAGGGGAAGGGCTACCGTCCGGGTTGGCCTCAGGGAAGTTCAACTGGACGGCCCCATTGACATCGATACGCGGGTCCTTCAAGAGGAGCTTTATCACCTCCAGATTGCCTCCAAAAGATGCTGCCAACAGAGCCCTCGCTCCGTTGGTGTTGCTCACATAGCCCTCGATCCTGGCATCCTTCAGCAATAGCCGTATCACATCCACGGATTGAGAACTGCACGCTTCATCAAATCCGGCAAAGCCAAGTTTGTCCTTGACAAGCACGTCGATCCTGGGATCCTCCAGCAGGAGCTGGATGAGCTGGACAGTGCCTCTGAAACATGCATGCTGAAATCCCGTCGCTCCGTTCACGTCCTGTGCATTGACATCCACACTTGCGTGTGCCAGCAGGAGCTTCACGACGTCCGTGCTGTTTGCTCTGCATGCCTCATGGAATCCCGTCTCGCCTGTTCGGTCCTTTGCATTGACATCCACTCTTGCATCCGAAAGCAGGAGCTTCACAACGTCCGTGCTGTTCGCTCTGCACGCCTCGTGGAATCCTGTTTCACCGGCAAATTCGTCCTGTGCATTGACATCCACACGTGCATCGGCCAGCAGGAGCTTCACGACATCACTGCGATTCCACGAGCAGGCCTTGTGGAAGCCCGTCGCGTTCCGGGTCGGAAGTATCCAGCCAGACCTGTCCTTGGCGTTGACGTCCACCCTCGGGTCCTCGAGCAGGAGCTTCACGACATCCACATGGCCTTGCACGCATGCTCTGTGAAATCCTGAGGAGGAGACATTGACTCGTTCATCGGCCAACAAAAGCTTCACGACATCCGCAAAGCCGTTTCCACAAGCATTTTCAAATGCAGACGTGAGAGACTCGCTGCTCGCTGAGGACCTCGGGTCCGCCAGCAGAAGCTTCACAACCTCCCCATGGCCCATAATGAATGAGTCGTCCAACGCCGTCATCCCCCATTTGCCCCGTGCTGCACTGACATTAACCCTGTCGTCTGCAAGCAGGACCTGCACAACGTCCGCGTGGCCGGCTTGACACGCGTAGTGGAGCGCCGTCTTGTCGTCGATGCTGTTCCTCGCGTTCACGTCCAAGCCCGGTTTCGCGAGCAGATGGCCGACCCAAAACGCGTTCCCGGAGCTGCACTGGAGCCACAGCTGGTGCTCGTCCCTCCATCGAGCCTCCACTTTCCACCGCCAGAGTAGCACCATCGCCGCGCCGAGGAACGCAGCGAGCAACAACTCCAGGATTCGGGACATAGCGGTTCCGTCCGCCGCGGCCCCGCGGCCCCGCGGCCCCGCGGCCGTGGCAAGAACGATGTGCCGGCCCGCGCGCGCGATTATTTCTCTCGCGCAGGAGACGGACGGCAGGGCGCCGACGAGCAGTCCGGGCTCGACGGGGTGCGCACGGCCGTTTCGCGGGAAAACCGCGCCTCAAAGCTGGCATGGCGCACGTGGAGTTGCGCGCACGGACGCGATCCGCGGCACAAATCCCGGCCTGGACAGTGGGAAAGTGTTTCGGACCTTGCGGTCAGGTGCTCGGGGTCGCGATGCTCGGGATGCGCTGGGTGGGGCTGTCGGAATGTTGGGCGGAGCGTGTCGCCGCGCGCGGACGCGGCCGTTTCCCCGGCCGGGAATCAATTGCAGTCCGTCACCTCGGTAGTTTAGGGCTCGGAAGGCGTGGTCAAAGGAATCGGGACTTGCCGTCGCATCGGGGACGGGATCGACGGCGAGCCTCGCCGGCCAGCGATGGTCCGCGTCTTTCGACCGGAACGAATCCCTTCCGGATCCGGGCGGATCGCTTCTCCATCATCATCCAGTGCATTCTAGAGACGGGCCCGCTTGATCACGCCGCCATCCTTGCGAGAGATCGAGGGATTGAGGGACGGTGGGGATCGCAGCGACAGCCGCAGCCCTGCTTCTCTCCTCGTGGGACGCGACCCGTTAGCCCGTGACTGCTAGATGTTGGTAATAAAGATCTTCGCCGGACTCGGCCAGCTCGGGCGTGCTGGTGATTCGCTACAGCTCTTTCCGCAGCGCGCGCTCGGGCCCCTGCAGCTCCAGCTCCTCCTTCTTCAGCTCCAGCTCGCTCTTCTTCGCCGCGAGCTCCTTCTTGGCGGGCTCCGCCCCGCGCGCGAGGATTTCCGCCTCCTTCTCCTGCGGCCCGTCCGCCCGCTTCCGGGCGGCGATCTCGTCGAGCTTGGCCTGCACGAGCTTCCTGATCTCCGGCGGCCCGACGTCCGCGGCGGATTCGCCCGCCTTGTTCCGGATGGTCATGTCCACGCGGTCCGTGCGGTCCAGGAGGTCGCGGACGACGTCCCCGTGCCCCTGGCGGCACGCGTGCACGAGGCCCGTGTCGCCGCCGGCGTCGACGGCGTCGGCGTCGACCCTTTTGTCCGCAAGCAGGAGGTCGACCACCTCCCGGAGCCCCTGGTAGCATGCCACGACAAACGCGGTGGGCCCGTCGAGCCCGATCAGCGCCGCCAGCATCGCGTCGAAAGCCCCGCCGTTCGGACCGTTCGGATCGATGCGCGCATCGCCCAGGAGGAGCCCCACCAGATCCGGCTTCTTCGCGAGGACCGCCGCGACCAATCCCGAGGGCCCCTGGCCGTCCCCCAGGAACGCCTCCGCGGCCCGGGGATGGGCGAGCAGGAGCTGCACGACGTCCGCGTGCCCGTTCAGGCTCGCGTAAGGGAACCCCGTGGCCCCGTCGTTGTCCCTCGCACCGACGTCGACCCGCGGATCCGCAAGGAGGAGCCGTACGATGTCCGCCCTGCCGTTGCGGCAGGCATCGTGGAGCGCCGTCTGGCCCGCGCCGTTCCTTGCGTTCACGTCGACCCTCCGGTCCGCCAGGAGCAGCCGTACCACCTCGGCGCTGCCGGCTGGAGAGCAGGCAATGTGGAGCGCCGTGGACCCCGCCCCGTCCTTGGCGTTCACGTCGAACCTGCCGTCCCCGAGCAGAAGCCGCACGGCGCCGGCGTTGCCGGAAGCACAGGCCTCCTGGAAACCGGTCCACCCGCCGCCCGTTTTCGCCGACACGTCGACCCTGGGGTTGCCCAGCAGCAGCCGTACGATGTCCACCTTGTTCGGAGGGCACGCGCGGTACAGCGTCCGCACTTTTGCGAGGACGCCGGCGGCGCCGTAGGATTCGTCGAGGTCGGCCGCGGCCGCGGCGGCCAGCCTGTAATGATCCCGGCAGGCGTGGTGGAAGCCCGTGGAACCGTCCGGCCCCTTGGCGTCCGGGTCGATCGCGGGGTCGTCCACCAGCAGCCGCACCACGTCGATGTGGCAATGCCGGCACGCCAGGCGGAAGCATTCCCCCCATTTGCGCCGATCCGAAGCGGCAGCAGGGTCCCCGAGCGCGCCGCCGACGAATGTAGAGTCGCCATTGCGGCACGCATGCCGGAGCTTGTCCTGCGGCACGGGCCCCCCGTCGTTTTGGTTCCGTTGGATGAGCACGGCATCTGCACCGAGCAAGGCGGCAAGCACCACGACAAGAATGCGGCTCATCGCGATGTTCCGCAACGCCTCGCTGCGACGGAGGGCAGGTGAAGGCCTGTGGCGCCGGACTTGAGTCAGGCGTCGGGTGTTTGGCTCCGGGCCGGCCGGCGGGCCCGGCTGAGCCACGAACCCAATCCCACGGATTCCTCAAGCTCGACATTGGGATATGGACCGCTTGCCGAAAGCTTCGGGATCACTCGTTGGATCCCCTGTGCTTCTTTGGCCGTGCTTGTCCGGCCCGTCCGACGGAAGCACATGCTCGGGCACCCCCCGGGTGCGCGTTTCGGGAGCGAATCCGCTCCGGATCCCGGCGGATCGCCTTCTCCAACGTCCACTTGGTGCTCTCCGCGATGGAGCTGCTTGGCTTTGCCACCGAGCGTGCCAGGGATCGAGGGATTGAGGGACGCTGGGGACGGGGTCTGCGGCGCCGCAGCCGCACCGCAAGCCAACTTTCTTCTGGTGGGACGCACCCCGTCCCTCCCACGATGACCGCGGGAGGCGAGGGCGACGCGGCGGCCGGCACCCGCGCGGCGCTGCTCTCCGCGGCGGCGCACACGGCCATGTCCGCGTGCCTCAAGGCGCTGCTGGGCGGCGGCGCGGCGGGCGCGGGGTCCCTCGGCGTGCCGCGCAGCGCGCCGGCCCTCGCGCTCGTGCGCTCCCTCGCGGCGCTCGCCGTGCTCGCGCTGTTCGTCTACGCGCCGCGCCCGGCGTGGCTCGCGGTGCCGCGCCCCGCGCGCACGCTGTTCCCCGCCGGCGCGCGCGCGCTGCTCGCCGTGCGCGCCGCGCTGGGCGGCCTGGCGAACCTGTCGCACTTTGCCGCCGTCTCGCGGCTGGACCTCGGCGTGGCCGCCGTGCTGGGCGGCCTCGGCCCGCTGATCGCCGCCGCCGCCGGCTGGGCCCTCCTGGGCGAGGCTCCCGCGCGGCACGACCTGATGGGCATGGCCTGCGCCTTTTCCGGCGTCTGGCTCATCTCAGGCATGCCGCTACCGTTCGCCGGCAGCAGCCCCCGCGCGGCACCCGCGGTCGGCGTCGCCCTCGCCGTCCTCGCGTCGGCCGCCAAGTCGCTCGGCGCGGTGCTGGTCCGCATGCTCGCCCGCCGCCAGGGCGACCGGATCCACCCCCTGCACCTGGTCTCGGCCTACTCGATCGGCACCGCGGCGGTGGGCACCCTCGTGCTCCTCGTGCAGCCCACCCCGCCGCCCTCCCCGGGGGTATCCCCCCGCGAGCTCCCCCTCCTCGCCCTGCTCGCCCTGTCCGGGTTCGCCACGCAGCTCGCGCACGTCGTCAGCCTCTCCCACTTGCCCGCACACCGCGCCCTCCTCGTGACCTCGGCGCAGGCGGTCGCCGGCTTCGCCGCGCAGGTGGCCTTCTGGGGCACCTGGCCCGACGCAAGGACGGCGCTGGGCGGGCTGTGCGTGGTGGCGGGGGTGGCGATGGCCAGCGGGGCGGGGAAGAAGGGGTTCAAGGGGGAGAGGGAGAGGGGGGAGAACGGGCACGTTTTAGGGGTGGAGAACGGGCACGCAAAGGGGGAGGAGGCCAAGCTGGTCGCGCCGGCGGCGACGTTCGTGCCGCCGCAACTCGGAGGGGACAAGGAGACGGAGGCGCCGCTGGTCGTCGTCGAGCACGGGAGGCCGCATTCGGCGGATCCGGGGAGGGAGGAGAAGGAGGCCGTGGAGTGATGATGGAGGCGGACATGGAGGAGGCCGGACGGGATGGATGGGTGAGTGGGACGCGATCAGAACGCTACTGCATGGGGGCTGTAGATGGTGTGATCCAGAACTAGAATGATGATCCAGAAGGGAACAGTCTAGATCTTCAGTCGACCCACGTGTCCGGGATTCGCTCCACGGCTCGCCCACGTGGGCGAGGGATTCACATGCCCAACAAGGTTGCCGTTGCAGCGCCTATAGGCAGAACCTCGGCCTTCTTCGCCAACTCTAGAACCTCTTCCTGCTTCTCCTCCGGAAGCGCATTCAGCCACCCCTGAAGCTCCTCTTGGGCCTTGATTCTCCGCTCCCTCCGCGTGCGAATCTGTTGTACCACGTCCGCTGGGAAGGTAGCCTCCAGATCCCGCACCTCCCATCGCCAGATCGACAACGGCTGTGGTCCGGTGCCATTTCGCTGCACCCCATAGTTCTTCCTCTCCGCAACGGAAGAGATGGCTTCCGCAACCACAGATGCAGACAGGTACGGCGGTGTCGGCGCTAGTTGGGGAGCTCAGAGGCGCTCGCTGGGCTTCGGATGCGAAACCCACGGTCATGCGACTCCTCCTCCTCGTAGGCACAGAGTTTCCTGAGCACTTCCTTTGCCAGCACCTCCCTGCTGGTCGTTTTGTCCTGGACCAGCCTGCCCAGCAGCGGCAGCCACTGCTCCGGAAACGTTGCGGCTGATTCAGTCTGCGTCCCGCTGAACTCCAAGAAGGTGAACATATCTTCGTGCGGGAACCTGTGAGTCGCGCGGTAGCAGAACCAATGCACGCGAGGTGGGAACCTTTCAGGTTGTACGGAGCTGATCCGTAATCCACCTTGCTCTCTTTGAAGATGACCCTCCCATTCTCCACTTGCGCCGCCGTCGACTCCAGGATAGCCTCGTGAACAGGCGCGCGGCCTCTCTCCGCGCTCTTGCCGTCGCCGGGAGCCCGCCCTGCCCGCGTTTCGGCCTTGGTTTGCCGGCGGTGTCTTCTCTGCATCTCCTTCAACCTCTCTGCTAACATGCCAGGATCCTTGACTGTCGCGCAAAGCCGCTCAACCAACGAGATACCAATCTTCTCTACGTCCAGCTGGAACGCTTCCATCGGGGAGGCTCTGCCTTCGATCGCGGACAGGAGCGCGCGGGCGCCATCGTCCCCGATCGAGTTCTTGCGGAGGTCCAGAGATGTCAGTGCCGAGCTCTCCTTCAACCCCTCTGCGAGCGCCACGGCGCCCTCGTCCCCGATGGCATTCCCGCCGAGGTCAAGGTTGGTCAGCGTCGAGTTGGCCTTGAGCGCCTCCGCCAGCGCGCGTGCGCCGCGGACCCCAATCTTGTTGGCGGCCAGGTTGAGGGTGGTCAACGCCGAGTTGACCTTTAGCGCCTCTGCGAGTGCTTGCGCACCGTCATCCCCGACCTTGTTGCTGGCCAGATACAACGTGGTCAGCGTCGAGTTCGCCCTCAGCGCATCCGCCAGCGCGAGGGTGCCGCCATCCCCGACTTTGTTCGTGTTTAGGTCAAGGCTGGTCAGCATCCAGTTTGATTTCAGCGCCTCGGCAAGCGCGCGGGCGCCCTCGAGCCCGATGGAGGTCGCGCTCAGGTGCAGGGTGGCCAGCGACGAGTTCCCGTTTAACGCCTCTGCGATTGCGCGAACGCCCTGGTCTCCGACGCGTTCAAAGCTCAGATTTAGCTCCTTTTGCTTTGCCAGCTCGGCGCGCCAATCAGCCGGATCGTGAAGAGACACAGAGGGAATGCGCGCCCGAACTCGTACAACTTCGAGATCAAAACGCGGGGTGCCAGTGACCGGGATGCACGCCACGCCCAGGTGGTGATTTGCCCAGTAGAAGTCAAGTCCGGCGACGGAGCGCTCAGTGCCACAGCGGCAGCAGCCCGACAGGAAGCCCTTGTCGCCCGGCGGGCGGCGCAGCAGGTGATGCACGATGAGGCCCCGCCAGTCCCTGTACACTTCGAGTTGGTCGATTGGCAGAGGCCGCAGCTGCGGGAGGGAGCCGGATGGCGCGTTGGCCAGCGCTTCATCGACCCGCTTGCGGTCGGCAGCGCTAAGGCTCGCTACCGTGGCCCACCCGCGGCCCGCGGTGCGGGGCGCCGCATCGTCCGAGGACGACGAGTCGCGATTCGCCGCGGACACCGCGATGCGTTTGCTACCTAGGTGAATTCCCTTCTTCTCTGCAAGTTTGCTGCTTGAGTACGCTTCCTCATCACTGGCAAACAAAGATTCCGAGTCGGAGCTCCCCGAAACGTACGAGCTCCCGTCCGAGCTCCCTGTGTAGACCGAGCTCCTCGAAGGCGAGTCACGCGTTGAAGAGTCCACTGGTACCGGACCGAGATGAAACGCAATATTGTCCACTGCACCCGGATCAACGTTGTAGCTCCTGAGCACGGCTTCCTTCACGAATCCAAACACCATCTGATGCGGGTCGCGAAGCACCAGGCCCGGCGTGTCGTACAGCCGCGGCCTTGAGGGGAAGAGTAGCCGAACGACCGACAGGGCAGTATCTCTGTAGCTGCCACAGGTCCTGTACAGCTCCAGCAAGAGGTCCGTAGCCGTCCACGTCCCGTGGCTCCCTTCCCACGTTCGTCCATCCGAGAAAGCCATCTCGAGCCGGTACTCCCCAGTGAACAGGTCCTCCATGTACGATGCCAAAGGATAGATCTGCTGAAGGGTGTCTTGGTTCACCAAGTCGCGCGAGTGCTTCTGGAACTGTCCCTTCACGCTTTGTCGGATCACGTTCTCTATCGTAGAGGATGACTTCAGACGTGGCCTCTGGACCGGCATGGCGTTAGACGCCTCGCAGGACCGGGAAACTCAACTCACAAGCTTAAAGACGTCCAAATCAAACTCGACTCGGCCTCGCCCAAGATTCATTCGCCGCGGTCTCTGAACCAATGGACCTTCCGTCGGCTCATTGCTCTGTGCGTGGCGCGCGGCGGCCGTTGCATCCGCCGTCTCCAAAAAGATCCGATACTCCACGCGGTCCAGGAGCGCGGGCCACGTGAAGCTCTTCTCTTGGCGGTCGAATCGCTTCCAAAGCTCCTCCGCGAGTACAAAAGTGAACAGGCACCCGTACGCCTTCTCACCGTGTTGAGCGGCGAATCCGAGGATCACATTGTCCCTGTCCACGTCGAATGGTCGGTCTTCCGTGCCCATGGATCCGCGACAACAATCAAGGAGCACGACCACGAGACCGCGGTGGTCTTCCGGAATCTGGGAGACAACATCGCGTTCCAAATCAACTGTGTTGTGGTCAGCTAGAAGCGTGGTGTCCCCAGGAGCCGCGGAGACTCCTTCAAACACGAAGCGGCCCTGGCGATCCCCGCCATGCCCAACAAAATGGATGACTGATGTCCCTCGAGTATAACGCAAGCTCGAAAGCGCAGGACGAGTTGTCGCTCGGATAGCTTCGGCCGTCCAATCAGAGTGCGAACCGTTCGAAGGCAGTTCCGAAAACCCATAGAACGACGCCAGCACGATGCGCAGCAAATCAGCGCTCTCCAATGCCATGGGCAAGTTCTTTGGATGATCTGCCGGTCCAAAAGCGCCGTTGGCCACCTGCAGCACAATGCGATTCACAGGAACTCCTGTCTCCTCGCTGGAATCGCTCGTGCTGGTCACCGCGATATCCGGGGCAGGAGCTGATTCGGTACGCGCAGGGGAGCTGAAAGAAGCTTGATTGCCAGCAAGGGTCGCTGCCGAATGCGAGTGGCTCGGGGCACTGAGGCTTCCAATGTCGGGAGCCGATGCGGCGGGACCGGAAGCCGCGTTCGAGATATCCAAGGTGCGTTGCTCAGGTCCAAGAAGCTCATCAACAACGTCGGCGAAGGAAGGGCGTTCGAACCGATCAATCTTGGCGCAGGCCGCCATTAGACGCCACGTTTGGTCGTCGTTCGCGATCTCGTACGGACGGGTGAAGGGTAGGTCGCTCAATGAACAACGAACCACGTCCTGGAGTAAAGGAGTAAGCTCCCGCGACACCAGACTCCCAGCTACGTACCACGTTCGGACGCCCTCCGCACGACATCTCGTACGCGATCACGCCGAAGCTGTACACATCAGCAGGCTTGTCCCGCTTCGCCGGTGGTCTCCGCAGCGCTTCCGGGGGCATGTAGGATTCGGTGCCCGCGGCCGACGTCCCAGCGAGGTTGCGCAAAGTCGACAGGCCGAAGTCTGCAATCTTGTACATGCCGTCGCGGATCAAAATGTTGGCAGGCTTCAAATCGCAGTGCAAGACGCCCATCGAGTGAAGGTAAAGCATGCCCCGAGCCACCTGCAGCAGGCACTTGCGCCGCCCAGCCCACGGAAAAGCTTTTGCGCGCCCCACGTCCTCCAGTACCCTGTTCAGGTCCCCTCCATCGGCGAATTCTGACACCAGGGCGAGAGGTTCCAGGCAGTAGCCGTGGAATCGTAAAACTGAAGCCAGATCATGGGTCAGGAGGCGGCGCTGCGACGGCGGGGAAGTTCACCATTGTCGTCGGACAGTCGCTGCCATATCTCGACTTCCTTCCTCAATGATTCTCGTAGCTCATCGTTCGAACGCGATTCCTTCAGCCTCTTGACCGCGACCGGAATGGCATGGCGAAGCTTGGCTCTATAGGCGACGGCGAAGGCACCCTCCCCAAGCTTCACGGGCTCCAGTTTCTCCATGTCCAACTTGATGTCCCCGCAGTATGATAAGAGGAAGCGAGGTCTTTTGATCCGGACGGGCCTCTCTGCACGTGTAGCGCCCGCTCCGGCCCCAGGCGGCGGTGGAGGGGAAAGCGCGTCGAGAGAGAGAGAACTCCCTCCATCACGGCCCAAATTGCCGGCCATCGCAATGACCACAACAACGGCAACGGGCTCAGAGCCGCCCCGCGGGCCCGGAGGGCCCCGGCCGAGGAACGGGGAGGCGGGATTGATGGTCTCTACGCGCAAAGCGTCCTGAAGAGGGATCGACTCCAAGTCCCCTGTTCCATCGCCCTTCGCCGGGTGAGGAGGAGAGTTGATGCAATTTTCAGCTTGTTTTCTCATCCAACACTCAAGCAGGGCTTGAGATTGTTCCGACGACGTGCCCGGGCAGCGAGCTCGAGAACGGCGCACAGACGTTCGCGGAGCTTCTGCGTCGTCGAAAGTGCCGTAGCAGTAGATCGATCTGAGCTAGGACATACGTGGCAGACATGGACGCGGCCCTTGATTCAGCAGCTTTTACATAGCGTCGAGGATCGCCAACAGCCCATGCGCCACCTCGGCAGACTCCGGCTGCGCCGACAGGCCGAGCTCGCGCGGATCGAAGGTATCTGGCCATGCCAGAGGAGTTCTGAGGCGGTCATGCCGAATGCATAAACGTCCGTTGTCGCTGTGCCCGGTCTAGGCGGCCTCGCAAAAGCTGGAAGTGACTGGTGGATCATTTCAGCGATTTGATGGAGCAACACACGCACGGATCCACCCACCCTCCTGCGCCACGGACACCGGCATTACTCCACCTGCTTGGTTGCAAGACTGCAGATGGCCCACCCCGACATCGTCCAAGAGATTGTTCTCGCTTGGGGTCGAGATCCACAACCGGATTCGGCCTCGAACGAAGGTGGTCCATCCCGAGCTCAACCCGGAAAGGGATGGAATGATCACGGCAGCTTGGCCTCCAGCGCCCACAGCCGCTGGTACACCTCCGGGAACCGCGGCCGGTCCTCGGGCTTCTCCTTCCAGCAGTCCCCCATGATGACCCACAGCTCCTCGTTCGCGCCCTCGGGCTTGCTCGGCCGCTTGCCCTCCACCCTCACCAGCTTCATGATCTGCACGGGGGGCGGGGTCGTAAGATGCGGCGGGCACGGAACGCGAGGGAGGACCCACCATGGGCTGGTTGCCCCTGGCCTCGTAGAACGGGAAGAGGCCCTTGCTCACCACCTCGTACGCCACCATCGCGAAGGCGTAGACGTCGGCCGGCGGCTTGAGCGACTGCGTGTACCGCTCGGGCGCCTGGCGGCCAAAGATGGATCAGCGCCCCGACCACGAACGCCAGCTCCCACCCGAACGAACCATGAAACCGGGAGTCCCGCCCCATCCCTGCCCCGACATCGTCAGCGCCACCCGATCCCTCAGCCTCGACATGCCAAAATCCGTGATCAGCGCTCTCCCGTCGTCCACCAGTATGTTGTGCCCCTTCAAGTCCCCGTGCAGCACCGGCGTTGGCAGCGAGTGCAGGTAGGCCATCCCCAGCGCGACCTCCTTGAGGAGCTTCACGCCGATTTTGAGGTCCCAGTTGCGCTTGGAAAGGTACGTGCGGAGGTTGCCCTCCCGGACGAGCGCCGAGATCATCATGGGAGGGTCCTCGCAGTAGGCCATGAGTGGGAGCACTGCCGGGCCTCAGCCGCCGTGCGAGAGGTTAACACCGGCCGTGAGCGACCCACCGTGCCTGTGCCGCAGCTTCTGCCACATCCGCACCTCCTTCTTGAAGTCCGCCCGCGTGCGCTCGTCCACGTTGCCCTTGATCACCTTGACCGCAACCTTGTTGGACTTGAACAGCACGCCCCGGTACACCACGCCGAACCCGCCCGCGCCGAGCTTCTGGCTCTCGTCGTAGACCACGTCGTACGCCTCGATCCGCAGTTCGTCGGGCTCTTCGGAGCGGGGGCCGGAGCCGCCGCTCGCGGAGGTCGGGGGGGTGGCGGGGGAGCTGCCGGCGGCGGCGGGGGAGCCATGCCGGTCCGGTCGGGGGGGGTCGGGGGAGATGAGCATCACCGGGGGGGAGGCCGGAGGGACGACCACGGGCCGCCGGACGGGCGGCGCGGGGGGCGGGTAGACGGGTTTGGCGGGGATGGCGGCGGCTTGCGCGGCGGGGGCGTCGTCGGGCCGGGGGCGGAGGTTGGCGGGGGCGGCGACGGGTGGGGGGATAAATTGCTGCGGGGGGCGGAAGACGGGGGGTTGCAAACGGGGGGCGGGGATCGGGGCCGGCGGGCCGTCGATTGGCGAGAACGGGACCCCGGCGGGGGTCCCCTGCTGGAGCGGCATGGCGATCGGCGCCGGGACGGGGCCCGCGGCGCCGACGACGGGCGACTGGGGGACTGGGGCCTCATCCGACTTGCGGTCGTCGATCTTGCGGTGCCCAAAGATCTTGCCCAGGCCGCCAAAGAGCTTGTGGCCGCCGGCGGGCGCGGGCTTGTCTGATCCAGCGTTGCTTCCCCCAAAGAGGGCGTTCCACTTGGCGGCGACATTGCCCGCGGAAGGGCGGCCCGCGGCGGCGGCGGGAGGAGACGGTGGCCGGGGGATCTCAGGTTGGGGAATGTTGGAGTACCGGTTCGGCTCGAGGCGCGAAATCTCAGGTTGAGGAATGTTGGAGTACCAGTTCGGCTCGACGCGCGAGTTGAGCTTCTCGAGCAGGTCGGTCGAGCGCTCGATGAGCGAGTTCCAGCGGTCGAAGAGGGTGTACTCTGAGATGGGCACGTCGAGCGAGGCGATGGACGCCTGGATCTCGCTCAGCTGTCGCCGCATGGTATTGAACGACACGTTCTGAGTGGTTGATCGATTAGCGATAGGAGGGCAACCGATGGTCTGGACAACCCATGTTCGGGGTCGTGGCCGGCAGCTCGCCCTCAAGTGCGCCGCGGAGGTCGCTCGGCAGTGACAGTGGCATCGTGGGCGCCTGGTGCATCGCCTGGCGACTGAGCGTGTCGAGGAGGGCATCGAACAAGTTGATCCGACTCCTGACAGAGGCGAGTTCGCTGTCCTCGACATCCTCGACTGGGGCGAAGACGGGCAACTGGGGCGGCACCACCTCGTTGGACTCGCGCTCCCCGGCCTTGCGGTGCTCAAAGACGTTGCCCAGACCGCCAAAGAGCTTGTGGCCGCCGGCGCGCGAGGTTTTGGCCTGACCAGCGTTGTTGCCCCAAAAGAGGGCTTTCGGCTTGGTGACGGAGAAGAGTGCGCCTCCAACGGCATCCTTGACCGGGGAGGAGGCAGGCAGACCATGCGATCGCGGAAGGTGTGCGGAGAAAACTTCTGATTCGGGCTCCAGTGGAGCCGCCCCGCGGTTGGAAAGCGAGTGATCAAGGAGAAACATCGTCTCCAGCTGGCCCGTTGCAGTTGGATCCCGCGTATCACGATAGCTTTCAAGCACGGCTTCCTTCACGAATCCAAACACCATCTGATGCGAGTCACGAAGCACCAGACCCCGCGTATCGTACAACCGCGGTTCGGAGGAGCAGAGCAGCCGTACGACCGACACCGAAGCATCACGGTAGCTGCCACAGGTCCTGTACAGCTCCAGCAAGAGGTCGGTCGCCGTCCACGTTCTGTGGCTCCCTTCCCATGTTCGTCCGTCCCAGAAAACCATCTCGAGCCGGTACTCCCCAGTGAACAGGTCCTCCATGTACGTTGCTAAGGGATAGCTCTGCTGAAGCTTCTCCAAATCCTGAAGGTCTTGCGCACGAAGCCGGAACTCCTCGCCCAGCCGGGCCCGCTGCCGGTATTCTTTCGCGTCAGTGGTCTTAGAACGAGGATTCTGTGAAGAAGGCGCTCAGAATCATCCTGGGCAAGACTGACCGGGACCAAGTCAACTCACGAGTCGAAACGAGTCCTTCTCCCAGTCAACGTGACCACGACCGAGATTCACATGCCGTGGCTGCTGAACGAATGCAGGCCCGGTTGGCGGTCCGCCTTGCGGAAACGCAGCCGCAACAGCTGTTCCGGCTACAATCCGCTGGTCCACGTCATCAAGAAGCGCGCGCCACGTGAAGCCCTGCTCCTGTCGGTCGAACCGTTTCCAAAGCTGCTCAGCGAGCACGAAAGTGTACAGGCACCCGTAAGCCTTCTCCCCGTGCCGAGCGGCGAAGCCGAGGAGCACATTGTCCCTGTCCACGTTGAACGGTCGGTCCTCGGTGCCCACAGATCCGCGACAGCAATCAAGTAGCACAACGACGAGACCGCGGTGTTCTTTCGGAATCTGCTTAATGATATCGCGCTCCAAGTCCAGCGTGTTGCGGTCGGCCGGCGGGGTGCCGTCCGTCGCGGGTGACGAGACTCCTTCGAACACGAACCGGCCCTGTCGATCCCCTCCATGTCCAACGAGATGGACAATCGACGTTCCTTGAGCAGCCCCGAGACTCGAGAGCGCAGGACAAGCAGCAGTCCGGATAGCTGCGGCACTCTGATCGTACGACGGCGATCCATGGAACCCGTAGAAGGACACGAGGACCGTCCGCAGCAGATCGACGCTCTCAGAGGCCATCGGCAGGTTCTTGGGATGATCCGTTGGTCCGTAGCCACCGTTCGCAACTTGGAGCACGATGCGGTCCGCGGCCCGTTCCTCCTTTTCGGGCCGGCCGGTCGCGGCCATCGATAGGCTGCTCACATTCGGTAATGACAGGCTGCCCACATCCGGTGCCAATAAGCTGCTCACGTCCGGTACAGATCCGCCTTGAGCCAAACTAGACGACGGAGCATTGCCCACGGAAGGCGAAAGCATGTGGGATTGCGGTGCAGGAACTTCAATCCGGGGTTCCGAGAGCGCGCTCTCCAAGCTTTGGACAATGGCGAAGAAGGAAGGGCGGAGGAAGGATTCCACGTGCGTGCAGGCTGTCATGAGCCGCCACGCTTGTTGGTCGTCCGAGATTGCGTACGGGGGTCCCGGTGCCAGTGAGCTTCCACTGATGAGGAACTCCACCCGATTCTGCAAGCCGCCGTGTTACGAGACGAGGATCTCATATCGAATTGGCCCAAGAGACGTACCACAGGTGGGCGCTCCCCGCAAGCAAGCTCGTAGGCAACCATTCCGAAACTGTACACGTCACCAGGTTTGTCACGTGGTGCCGGTGGACTCCGTAACGTTTCCGGAGGCAAGTATGAACGAGTTCCCGCGCTCGACCTCCCCGCAAGATCCCGCAGGGTCGAGAGCCCAAAGTCCGCGACCTTGTAGACGCCATGGTCGACTAGGATGTTGGCGGGCTTCAAATCGCAATGGAGAATGTCATTCGAATGAAGGTAGCGCATGCCCCGGGCAACCTGGAGCAAGCAGTCCTTGAAACCCGAAATCGGAAAACAATCCGGCCGTCCCGAAGCCCTCAGCTCCCTCAACAAGCGATCCAGGTCCCCGCCACTGGCCAGCTCCGATACCATCGCAGGGGGATCGTCGCAGTAGCCGTGGAAAATGAGCACTGGAACCCGAGCCCGATGAGCAAGAAGGTGGGCGCGTCGCACAGCGGGAGCCCACCGTTCCTGTCCCTAAGCTTCTGCCAGACCTCGACCTCGGCTTTCAGTCCTTGCAGAAGCTTCTGTCGGTCAGCTCCAGGCCTTTGGTGGAGGATCTTCACGGCGACCGGCGTCGCCCGTTTGAGCTTCGCCCTGTACGCGACCCCGAAGGCTCCCTCGCCGAGCTTCACGGGCTGCAGCGTCTCCAGGTCCGTGTCAAGCTCGACATGGTCACGGAAGGAGAGGAAGAAGTCTGGCCGTTCCACCCGGACGCCGTCTCGAAGCACTGAGCCCGCCGCGGCGGCCGGCGGGGGAGGCAACGGCTGCTCGCCCAAAGGGCGCGGATCCTCGCCCGGGCCATCGGCCATCGCGACGGTAGCAACCTCCGCGACGGGCTCGGAGCCACGGCTCGGGCCCTCAGAGCCCCGGCCGTGAGGAACGGGGCGGCGGGATTGTGGCGGTCTCGACGCGACAGCAGGGTCTCGCCCACGCCGCGCCCAATCTCTCGCCGCCGACATGGCGACCGCGAGAGCAATTGCAGCTTTGTTTCCAGGCAAGCACCCAAGAAACGCTCAAGGTTGCTCGAACGATCGTTCGTACCTGCAACTTGATTGGGCAGCACCTGAACCGCCGGGGTCGTAATCTTGACAGCTACCAAGCCGATTCGGACCGCGATCGGGCATCAAGGAAGACAGGAAAGCCAGGCATTTCTGCATCAGCTAAGACGGGCACATGCTCTGCACGGTGAACGACACGCCCGCGCCGCGCAGCACGCTCCACAGCGCCACGCCCAGCGTCACCGCCGTCACCGCCAGCGTCTTTGCGAGGCCCCACGTCACAGGGATACCCAGGAAGGTAGCCCTGAGTCCCTCTGCGGTGCCGAAGGCGGCCAGGAACCCCGCGTGGGCCTCGAGCTCCGCAGCTGCTTGCGCACGGCGGGGATCGGGCGGCAGCCGCGCGGCCTCGGCCAGCATGCCGCGGATGGAAAAGACGGCGTCGGTGTAGGTCCTCGAGAGCGCGTCGATCTGCTGGTTGATGGCCGGGAGGTCGGATGTATCCACGACGATGATGTAGAGGGCGACAACGATGTTGAGGATGCACCAGAGGGTGATGCAGCCGCCAGCAGCCAGGTTCACGGCAATCGCGACAAGCTGCACCACCGGAAAGAAGGAGATGATCAGGCTCATGAAGGTTGGGGGCCCGGCAAACACCTTGCGCGGGCCTGTGCGCTCCCATTTGGCGCGATAGCCCAGGTGCAGCCGGACGTAGAGTTCGGAGGTGGTGGTTCCAGCCTCGGGGACGCCGCCACTGGGATCGTCCGAGGTCGCGAAGAGCAAGCGCCGGCGGTAGCGATCGAGCAGGTCCTGGATCGCGCGGAAGCTGGCACGGAGGTAGATGCGGGTCTCCAGATCTGTCTCGGCGGAGCTGTCCGAACCAAAACGCATGACAATGCCCGACAGGTTGTACACTAGAATGGCGGCGACTTGCGGCCCGGGAAGAATGATGTCGGTGAATGTGACGATGACCGCCGTTCGCAATCACTCACATAGCAAAACTCCCAGGGCCACGTAGGCTCCCGACGCCCAGAAAAAGGAGCCGTAGTATACAAGGGGCGTCCAGCACGAGGCAAACAGGACGAGCACGTTGAACCCGTTCAGCGGAACGGTCCGCAATGTGCGCTCCCAGAAGCTCCAAGCAAGAACTGTGCGGGAACAGCACGTATGACATGGGCACGCGTCGTCGCCGTCCACGTGGGCCAGTAGCGGCGCCCCTGCTAAAACCGCCTGGCCCCAGCGGTGGAGGCCCGAGAGCGCGCGCGCCAGGAGCACTTCACGCCTGGGCAAGCCGCGCGTGGCGGCGAGCATAAAGACGTGCATGACGATGCCGGCAGCCATCACCATGGCCAGTGCGGTCATGCCCGCGGCGAGCTGCGGCGTCCCGAAGGTTCCGCCGCCGAAGGAGAAGACGGCGGCGTTGGCGGCCAACGTGCACGCCGTGCAGGCCGCAAAGGTCAACAGGAACGTACGAGATGTTCCGATATGCAGCGCCGCCGCTGCGGCGACCGCGTCCACCATGCGGAGCAGTCGAATCTCGCCCAGCGCTGCGAGGGTCGCGCGAAGTTCGTCCGGCGTCGGCGGCGCGGCGTCCTCCGCGGTCAGCAACTCCTTGGCGTCGTCCGGCTCGTCCGCGAGGGAGATGGGGAAAGACGGCCGCGCACTGACGGCCGGCGGCGGCGGCGGGAAGATGGCGGCGAGTTCGACCGCGCTGAACTCCAGCGGTGCCGCGCCGGGGGCGGGCTGTCCGTTCATGCCCGCCGGGTCACGATCCAGCTCGATCTCCTCTCGATACGAGACGGGAATGCCGGCCGATTTCGGACTCGTGGGCCGAAAGCGTGGAGATTCGTCCGCCAACGCGTCCCGAAGAGGGGCCGACGGCGGCGCGTCCTGCGGGTGCGGCGGCCCGCCATCGCGGCCCAAACCGCCGGACATCGCAGACTGCGTTGCCCTCAACGGGCGGGAGCGTCACCTCGACCCCGCAGCGGCGCAGTGCGAGGAACGGGGCGGCCGGGGGATTGTTGTCTCGAACGCTGCCTCGGTCTGGACCGCCTGTACTCACCGGACAACCCCTCAGACTAGGCAGGGTCCTTTCCATCGCGAGAGCACAAGGCATTGCCCGACCTTGCTCCGACGACCTTCCCTCCGGACCCTGGCCGGACAGCACCTCGAATGAGAACGACCGCCTTGGCCGCACATGAACAACGGACGGGTCGGACGCGCAGCGGCGAGAAAGCCCGGCATCCCTGCATCGCCACCCGGGTGGCATTCCTTCCATTCACGTCCCATCCGCTCGCACGTCCGCCCCCGTCAGTGCACCGCCATCCCCGCGACCTGCGGCCGCCCCTCCCCCACGCTCACCTCCACCCTCCCCTCCCTCCCGTCCGCCAAGCCCGCCGGAACGGGACACCCGCACACCGCCCTGTACACCGGCGCCGAGTGCTTCGAACTGTGGGCGAACCTGCACGCCGGCACCCCCGGTGCGTCCGCGAACCGCGCGAGGAGCTCCTCGCCCGCGTCCGCGTGGATGACCATGCAGAGGGTGCGGGCGCCGCTGCGGAGGGGGATGGAGAAGACGGCGGTGGCGTTCGGGGCGAGGGGGACGTAGGTCCGCTTCACGTCCGTGCGGCCGAAGTGCAGGGTCGAGTGCGTGCGGAGCTCGAAGCCAGCGGAGGAGAGCGGGACGAGGTCGGGGGGGCCGAGGTGCGTGAGGGTGAGGCGGCATTCCAGGGGTGCGGGGGGTGAGCCGGGGCGGAGGGAGCCGGTGATACTGGAGAGGATGCGGGACGCGTCGGGGGGGAGGGGGGGGAGGTCGGGTGGGGGCAGGTCGTCACTTTCCAAGGTTGAAGGATCGCGATCGGGATCCGGCGGCCTGGGGGGCACCGGCGAGTCGGGGTCGAGGGAGGCGGCGCGCACGAAGAGGGCGAAGAGGAACTCGGCCATGACGCGGTGCCCGTGGGCGCTAAAGTGTGCGTCGGTGCCGTTGTCCGCGCACAGGCTGCGCAAGTACGCCGACCGCGTGGCGTTGAGCCCGCGCTCGTCTTTGGTGCCTTCCATTGAGATCTGGGCGTCGAACGCCGCTCTCACGCCGTGACCGTAGGCCACCGACGGGGCGCCGGCCTGGGCCGCCGATCGGAGCGGCAGCTGCGTCAGCGTGGAGCCGAGCTCGCTGTCGAACCCCTGGGGATCCCTCAGGAGTTTCGAGGTGGAGACTATAACGTTGATCGCGGCTGTCCACGGATGCGCGCGCGACGGAGCCCGCATGAGCGACGCCAGCAGGGCGGCAAAGTCGGATTCGGGCGGTTCGCCGCGGTCGTTGCGGCCGAGGTTCGGCGCGAAGTCCGCGAGCCAGACGTCCGGCAGCACGGGCGTCCCGTTGTTGCGCAGCGCCCACGAGCGCTCCAGACAGAGCAGCGGCATCTTGAGCGTGCTCGCGCCCTGGGCGAACCGGGTCGGGATGAAGCACCCCAAGTCCGGGATATTATTGCGGACGTGACGGATCTGGGACAGGTGTTCTCCGCGTTCCAGACCTACGCGGGCTTCGCCGAGATCGACGACGGACAGGGGCCACCGGGGTTTCGACGCCGTTGTCCATTTCGCGGCGAGCGTGCCCCACGGCCCTTTCCCGGTCGACAGCGAATGCTACCGCATCAACGTCATGGGAACCTTCAACATTCTCGAAGCTGCGGCCAAGAATCGGGTCAGGAAGGTCATCTTTGCCTCCTCCGAGGTCACTTACGGCATCTGCCTCGTTGACGGCGTCGTGGATCCCAAATGGCTGCCTTTTGAAGAAGACTACCCTATCGATCCGACGGACGCGTACGGCATTTCGAAACGCGTCAGCGAGGTCACGGCCGAGGGATATCAGCGCCGCACGGGGGCCGACATCATCGGCCTCCGGATCGGGAACGTCATGACGCCCGAAGACTACGTGCGGTTTCCGGGCTTTGCCAAGGACCCCGGCAGCCGGCGGCGCCTGGCCTTCTCGTACATCGACGCCCGCGACCTGGGCCAGATCGTGGACCTGTGCCTGCAGCGGACGGGCCACGGCTACGAAATATTCAACGCGAGCGCGGACAACAACTCGGTCCCGCAGCCCAATTCCGAGCTGCTGGCGCGGTTCTTTCCCAACGTGAAGCTGCGCCGTCCGGTGACCGAGGAGGAGGGGCTGCTGTCCAACAGGAAGGCGCGCGAGGTGCTCGGGTTCAAGATGCAGCACAATTGGAAACAGTACGCGGCAGTGGAGTGAATGCAAGTGTGGATCGAGAGATGTATCATAGTAAACGAATAATCGTCGGCT
The DNA here is from genome assembly GCA_025558095.1 of Hyaloraphidium curvatum. Classification (NCBI taxonomy): domain Eukaryota; kingdom Fungi; phylum Monoblepharomycota; class Hyaloraphidiomycetes; order Hyaloraphidiales; family Hyaloraphidiaceae; genus Hyaloraphidium; species Hyaloraphidium curvatum. Next base: position 577,749 of record JAIVFI010000013.1, read on the forward strand.
GCACGCGAGAGGAGTTTGGCAGGACGCGTCGGCGCGCCTCCATCGGTGGAAGCTTGCCGCGCCGCGTTGTTGTCCAAGCGCGGAGCCAAGAAGGCTTTGAAGGTCAGCGAGATGCTCTTGAGATCTTCTTCTTCTCCGCCGCTTTGGTATCGACGCAGGTCCTCGGGCGGCCGATCTCGGGTGCGGACCGAGCCATCGCGAGGGAGCTCCGGGGAAAGATCGACGAACGGATCGGGGACATTGCCGACAGCTGCGACCGCTGCGGGAAGGAAGCGGCCGATCTGATGCGTTGCTCGGGCTGCAAGGTCGAGCGGTACTGCGGGCCGGGATGCCAGCACGCGGCGTGGGCAGGGCACAAGGCGGCCTGCAAGGGGTGGTCGACCTGTTTGGGAGCATTCCGCAACACTAGACGGCATTTAAGTGGCCCAAAGTTCGCTTGTGATCCGAGGCGCCCCGAGCTCGTTGCACGGCTCCGACCAGCCACGCGCCCGCCACACTCCAAACACAGGCGTCCAAAATGTTCTCCGCGCTCTCCTCGTGGTACCGCCAGCGCAATTTCGAGCAGGCCGTGCTCGACTTCCCGCCCGACGCGGCGCCGGCGGCGGTGTCGCGCGTGTCGGCGCTGCTGGCGGCGGATCCGAGCCTCGTGCTGCACGCGATGCCCGGCCGCTCGGGGCGGCAGGCGCTGGGCTGCGCCGTCGAGGCGGGCGCCGACGCGCTGGTGCGGCTGCTGCTCGGCACCTCCCCCGACGGCCCGGCCGCGCCCGCGAGGAAGCTGCCGCCGCTGCCCGAACGGCTGGCCGCCGCCGCGGGGGCGCCCCTCCCGCCGACGCCCCAACAAACAACAGCCGAAATCAAGACGAATCCGCTGCTGACGGCGCAGCTGGCACACCGCGACGCGCTGCACCGCACGCCGCTGGTCATTGGAATCGAGGCAGGCGACCCCGAGATGGTGGAGATGCTGCTGCGGGCCGGCGGCGTGGGCCAGCTGACGGGCCGCCACGGCATGGACTGGACGCCGCTCATGTGCGGCTACGCGTCGCTGCCGGCCGTCAGGGCGCTGTTCGAGGTGCTGGAGGACATGACGCGGGCAGGGCTGGGGGCCGACGAGGGCGCCCCCGGCGCGGCGCTTCCCCCGCACACCGATACGCCTGCCGCTTCCGCCAGCCAGGTCTCGGGAGAGCACACGATCGACGTCGGCAGCACTCCCACGAGCCCGACCGCGCACATCACCCCCGCCCTGCTCCTCTCGCACACCAACGAGCAGGGCCAGACCCTCCTCCACCTCGCCGCCCTGCACGCCTCGGCCGACCTCGTGCGCTACCTCCTCGGCGAACGCCGTGCCGACCTCGTCCACGGCTCCTCCCTCGAGGCCGTACTGCGGCAGCGCGACGCCTCGTCCCGCACCCCGCTGATGCTGGCCGCCTCCGGCGCCGGGTACGGCGAGGATGACGCGCAGGCCGCCCGCCGCGCCGACGTCGTCCGCACCCTCCTCTCTGCCGCCGCCTCCGGGCTCGCCCCCGACGCTGCCCGCGATGCACTGCGCGCCCTGCTCCTCGAGGACCGCACCGCCCCTGGCGGCCGCACCGCCCCCATGCTCGCCGCCGAAAACGGCAACACCGAAGCCCTCTCGATGCTCCTCACCTTCCCCGCCCCGTACGACCCCGACCTCCTCGACGAGCAGCTCCTCGCCTCCGACGCCCAGGGCATGGGCATGCCCTCCCTCGCCCTCGCCGCGCGCCACGCCAAGCCGTGGCTCCGCGGCCGCGCCGACGCCGTGCTGCAGCTCCTCTCGCAGCTCCGCGGGTCGTCCCCCACTTCGGGCTCCCCGGGCACACCCGTGCTCCCCCCCGGCGCGGCACGCCCGCCGCTCGCGCCCCTGGTGGTGGCCAACCCCAGCCGCGCGGGACGGCAGGGCGGGACGAGCCTCGAGACGGGGATGCCGGAGATGGACGGGAGGGGGAGGAGCGCGAGCCCCGGGGCCGCGGTGGGGGAGGTGCCGGGGGCGCCGGGGCTGAGGAGGAAGGGGAGCAACGGGAGCCGGGTGGGCGAGGAGTGATCCCGGGAATTGGATCGGGCTGAAGATACCACGCGAGGGCGGGCAGGAGCAACGGCGCCGCGGTGTAAAATTAGTTGTGATTCCCGGCTCTCCTGCCTTCCGGCGGCATAGATTTATCGACATAGCAAAAGAAGCGTCCGCCCACCCGCGATCCCGACCGTGATCCAGCCAACGGGGCGCCAGCAACGCGCCTACAGGCATGCTCCGTACCCGATCAGCAGCTGCGCGAGGTAATAGGTGACCATGATAAAGTCCTTCGGGCCGGTTGTGCCCGGTTCGCCAAAGACGGGGAGGTAGCTGTTCAGGGTGGACAGGAAGGCGGGGTTGAACTTGTCCACGGCCTGCGGGGGAACCGAAAGGTCAGATGACGGCGGCGAGGCGGAACGGCAAGGCAAGCCCACGATGGTAAAGTCGCTCAGGCAGAAGAGGAACGCCCCCACGGCGGTCGCGTACCACTGCGCGCTCCTCCCCCTCCCCTCCCCGTCAGCCTTCTCGGGCCTGCTCCCATCTGCCCCCCTGCTCTCCCTCCCCGCGCTCGCGATCGCCTTGTATAGCATCGTCCCGATCGCCGCGTTGTACGCCGCCACGGGGAGCTTCTCCGCCCGCGGCACGTGCGGCCACACCGCGCTGCCGCAGCCCGCGATGAACGCCAGGACCCCCGCCGCCGCGGCCCAGTCCGTGGGGCCGCCGAGGGAGGCCATCCCGCGGACGTAGCACAGGTGGCCGAGGAGGAAGCTCGACAGGCCGGCGGTGAAGAAGCGGTGGTCGAGGGGCGTCAGCTCCATGAACACGTCGCCCAGGGCCGAGGCGGCCAGCCCGGCGGCGACGGAGGGCGTGTGCTCGTCCCTCTGCGGGCCCCTGCGCGGGCCCGAGCGGCGCGCGGCGTCGGCGGCGATCAGCGCCACCGGGAGCGACTTGACCAGTGCGCCGAGGAGGAGGAACTGCGTCGGCGTGAGGCCGAGCCGTGGGTTGCGCGGGAACAGCAGCCGCGGGAGGCGCGGCTCGTTGAAGGTCGAGAGGTACAGCGCCATCAGCGAGGCGACGAGGGGGAGCCGCGTGCCGGCCGGGAACGGCGGCGCGGCGGGCGCGGACATCGCGGCGGAGGCGGCGGGCGGCGGAAGTCCGGTGTCGGGCTATTCGAAACCAGGCTCCGGATGGCCGGGGCCGCCGGGTCAGGCGCCCTCTGGGGGATGACGGGGGATGAGCCTATTGTTTGTGCGGCAAGCGGCAAAGCGGCGGAGGCGGCGGGACCCGCCTGACTTTCCCCCGCGTCCTAGCATATACCTGGGGGAACATCTTCCTTCCTCATGGTGCAGGCCGGGACAGTGAGCACGCCGGGACGGAGCCGGCGACCGTCGGGCCGGCAGGATGCCGCGACGTGCGCAACGAAAGCGTCGCACAGGCCCGGGGCACATCAAAGCACTCTAGAAGCTCTTATCGAGGTCGTGGATGGGGCATTCGACGCGTTGCGGGGCTGAGGCCCGCCGATCCCACGTACACCACGTCAAGCCCACCATCGGCCGAGGCCAAGGTCAGGGCTCGACGCGAAGTCGCGGCCGCCCGGCGAGCTGGCGGATCATTATCGGCGGCATCCTCCCTGCTCGGTCGCGCGGAAGGACATGTCATCCGCCCAGGCCGGTCAGACGACGGAGCGGGCGGGGTCTCGGGCGGAAAACGGCAATTGCTCCGATCCCACTCCGCATATCGTCGGCCCTCGTCCGGCCACCCGACCGCCTGGCTCCGGGAGAGCCCCACCGCCGCAGCCTCCGTCTACCAAGCGGCCCACGGCTCGCGCTCGCAGGTTGGACGCCCCGTCCGCCTTGGGCCGGGCCAGCTGACGGCGGCATCATCCTCCCGCGCTCCACCTCCCCCGCGAACTCCCCCGCGCCCGTTGCCCGTCCCTCGCTCATCAGCAGACTCAACATCCAGCAAGGTCCCGCGCCGCACACCCGCGTCCCTCCTGCTTCGGGCGCAATGCAAATCTTCGTCATGACATCGGCGGGCAGGACCCTGACGCTCGACGTCGCGCCGTCCGACGCCATCGAAGACGTCAAGGTGCGCGCGCCGTGCCGCGATGTCCGTCGGTCCTGACCCCGCGCTGGGCGCAGGCCAAGATTTTCGACAAGCAAGGCACGCCGCCGGATCAGCAGCGCCTCAGCCTGTACGGCAAGCAGCTCGAGGACGGGCTGACTCTGGCCGAGTACAACGTGCAGCCGGACGCGAAGCTGCACGTCGACCTGCTTTACTGAGCGGATTTTTCCGGGGGCAGGGGAGTCGACGAAAGGTTTGGGGGCTGTTGCCTCGGATGTCACCGATGTTTCATTCGAACAGGTCATCCCGGCAGGGGTAGACGCCTCAGAGCAGCGAGCTCCCTCCTCCAGTCCTCACAGTCGTCCCCGTCGCAAATCCGTCCTTCATGATGTAGAGATACGCTTCCGCCACGTCCTCCACCCTTCCCATCCGCTTGGTCAGAGTTCCCTTGGCGAACCCTTCGACGGCCTTGGCATCCAGCGGCCCCCACATCTCCGTCAGCACACCCCCCGGCATCACGAGGTTGGCCCTGATCGGCGCCAACTCCACGGCCAGCCCGCGCGCGAGGCCCTCCATCCCGGCCAGGAACCCGGCCATCACCGCCCACCCCTGCCGCGGCTTGTCCCCGCCCAGGCCCGAGGTGACGGTGAAGGTCGAGTCGGGCGACACGGCGAGGAATTTCCCGGGCGAAGCCGACAGGTGCCGCGCGATCGCGACGGGGGCGAAGAAGCGCACCTGCCCCGCCGCCTGGACCGTCGCGGCGTCGAAGGAAGAGAGCGGGCCGATGCGGAGCTTGTCCCCCGCGGTGTGGGCGATGTGGTCGCACGCGCCGCCGAGCGCCGCCACCGCGTCTTGGAGCAGCTTGAGCGCGTTGGCGTCGGCCGTCGCCGGGTTTCCGAGGTCGGCGGCGGAACCCGTCGCGTGGCCCTGCGGGTACGCCTCCTTGAGCCGGCGGACGGCGTCGTCCACGCGTTGGGGGTTGGCGGACGCGACGTGCACGCGGGCGCCGGCGGCGAGGGAGGCCAGGGCGACGCCGAAGCCGATGCCGGAACTGCCGCCGACGACCAAGACGCGCTTGCCGGCGAGCTTGGAGGTCGGGAACGGGGCCTGCGGGGCCATCGTTTGGAGGAAAAGGAAAGGCACGGGAGACACACACTGGGCGATCGGCCGCCACCACCTCCGTCCTTGAGAGCGGTGTCGATCAGACCGCATTGCTCGTTTTTCGGATGATTTTCTTCGGATTTTGCAGGGGCCGGCGGCGTGGCGCCGCCTGCTCCATGTTCCATGCCCGACGTCTAATCTACACGTGCATCCAGCGCCAACCCTTCCCCACCCGCAGCCACACCGTCATCGCCACCAGCACCACCTGCGCAGCCCCGCCATAGGCGATCACCGGTGCCCAGTTCGTGGACAGCCGCGCGCCGCCCTCGCCAAAGGCCGAGTTGGCGTCCGCAATGGCGCCGAGCACGGCCCCGGCGACCAGCGTGCCGGGCGCCATCCAGACGAAGATCATGCCGACGGTCGAGGCGAAGTTCTTCTGCCCGAATGCGCCGGCGGCGATGTTGGAGACGAGCACGGGGAAGGGCGCGCCGAAGTAGCCGGTCATGATGCAGAAGGCCAGCAGCCCGGCGCCGGTGGTGGAGACGCAGAGGATGTAGACGGGGAAGAAGGAGAGCAGCACGCCGATGTTGACGAGGACGGCGAAGTTGAGGATGCCCAGGCGGCCGATGACGAAGCCGGAGGTCAGCTGTCCGATGCCGGTGCAGACGTTGAGGACGGCGAGGCAGACGGCGGCCGAGATGCCGTTGGCCAGTGGCCCGAGATCCGACATTTGCTGCGGGAGGAAGAACAAGGGCACTGCGAACCATGACCGCGAGGCGTCAGAGGAATTTTGGGACCGGTCCGGGGCCCGGTCACCCACCAAGAAAGTTCGAAGGGAAGAAAAAGCACATGGCCGCGAGCTTCCAGTAAGTGGCGTTCCTGAAGAGCGTCGCGTCGATGAGCTTCCTGCCCGCCTTGCGCGGCGGCAGGTCCTTGCGGGTCCGGAGCATCAGGGCCGCGCAGAACAAGATGGCACCTCCGACGATTCCGATCCCGCGCATTGCCCACCGCCACCCGAAGCTGTCCAGCAGCACTTGGCTGACGGGGGTCAGCACCGCGCCGCCGAACCCTACGCCGGACATCCCGATCCCGATCGCGAGCGGCAGCCGCCGATAAAAGTACTGCCCGGGCAGCCCGAGCGCGGGCGTGATGAGGCAAGAGAAGCCGAGGCCTTGGATGATGGTGCCGACAAAGAGCGTCCAGACTTGGTTCGCAAACGAGTTGGTGACCCCCGCGACCACCGTCAGGATCGCTCCGGTGCAAGCCACTCCGCGGTACGAAATCCGGTCGGCCAGGGCGCCCGTTACAGGGCCATCTGGTTGGCGGAGGGGTGAGTGGGGAGCGGCGCGGCGGTTGCTGCGGCCGACGCACAGAGGTTCATGCCGACCATCGTCAGGGACGCACACAGCGAGAGCTGCGTGTTGGCGGCGCCCGGGAACGTCCCCGTGTTGACAAAGTAGCCGATGAAGACGCCGACGGAGTTGGCGATGCCGCAGACAAAGAATTCTACGAGGAACATGGCGAAGACGACTGTCCACGCCACGAACCCGCCGTCCGGGAAGTCCGGCGTCGGGGGGGCTCCCTCGACGTCGGCATCCTTGTCGATCGCATCCTTGCCGGGGCCCTCCTTGGAGTCGTCCACCACGACGGTGTCGTCGTCCGAGGGGAGCCGTGCTGTGGCAAAAGTGCCCTTTTCCGGACCCGCCGGGAGACACACTTCGCCCGGCTCGGGTGGGGGCGCCGCGGCCAAAGAGGCGACCAGCGCCTCCTCCGCAGCTGCCGGAGGCTCGGCATTGCCGGATCCGTCCCCGTTTCCGTCGGCGGGTGCCATCGCTGCGAATGCGGCCAAGCCCTTCGGTGCCTGCGCCAACGCCGCTCACTCACTCGCCTCCGCGATTTAGCACCTCAGTTCGACGAATTTCTTCTAGGAGACTGAAGAGCCCCATCGATCGGCCTGCTCCTATTGCAGCGAAGAACACTCGGACCCGATGTCTCCCATCCATCCTCCCGAAGCAAAATAACCTGGAGTCAGCGTCGGCCTGTTGTGGAAAGGGAAGCACCCAAAGTTGATGATTGGTCGGCAGCGAAAGCATCAATTCACATTATCGCAACTTCTTTGCCATCCGCATGACTATCTGTCTCTCCTTCCGATTCGCGAACTCGTATTCTGGTCCCTCACTCGCGCATCTGCTTGCACTCCTTGTGGTGCCTCTCCATCCAGTCCGTAGTCTGGCAGACGGGACCGCAGTAGAAGATCGAGTGGCACTCGGAGCACGCGCTGATTCCGTCCTCTACCCCGCAGACCCGGCACGCGAGAGCAGGGAAGCCGCCGACGTCACCGCCCGAGTCGGTTCCCTTGGGGAAGAAGTCGACTTCGATCGCGCAGATCAGGCCCCTGCAGCGGAGAATGTTAGTGATCGTGCATCATGCTGTGGAGTGCCGAGCTTACTTGGTGTCGCGGCGGAGCTTGACGGGGTAGAGCCCGTCCCCGAGTCCAGTCTTGACCGACAGCGTCTTCTGGCCCTCAGTGACGAAGTCCTCTTCGAAAATCTCGTCGTGGATCGCCACCTTGCCCGACTCCAGCCTCATCGACCCGACGAAGAGGTGCCCGCGGCTCTGGTCCTCCTCCCCCGCGCACGATCGGAAAACGAAGTCGGGCCTGGCGAGCCACGCGCTCCCGACCCTGATCCCCTTGTCGGCGAAGTCAATCAGGCGCACGGAAAGCTGCCAAACCGTGCCGGGCTGCGCGGAGTCGACGACGGCGGCATCGAAACCTCCCTGGTTGTACGTCCCGTCGGTTGCGAAGGCCCATTCGCCGTCCTTCCCGGTTCCCATGTGGTACTGTCCGTGGGCCAGGTCGCGATCGGTAGGCACCGCGGTGAAGCAGACCTGCGCGGAATCAGCCGATACGTGAAGTCCGACGTCTCCCTTCTCGCGGGCGGCCAGCGCGTGGGGCATCGCATGGTCGGGCCGGTTGACTTCGAGGGTCGTCGCAGTAACAAAGGTCGGCAGGACGTCGGCGTAGGTGGGCACGGGACTGCCAGGAGGTGCAAAGCCGTTGACGACGGGGAGGTTCTTGCGGAGGCGCAGCTCAGCGGTGGTGAAGAGGCGAGTCGCTGAAAAGGGCGGCGTGGGAGGTGCAACGAAGGCGGGAGCCGTCAGCTGCGCAGGAAGGGAAGCTCAAGGAGCTCATTACAAGCGGCGTCGGTCATTTTTGTCGGCCAGCAGCTGGAGGAGGCGGGATTTCGTTTCGGAGGTGAAAGGAGAAAATGATGGAGGCGCATCGACGCGTTCTGCCAAAAAGAAACCGAACGCGTCGAGCCGAGCGCAAAAGACGCGTCTAACATCTCTAGAAAACCATGGATGATCTGTCGTCAAGTACCAGCGACGGTCGGCCGGCCCCGGGCACGGAGGACGCCTCGCCGCCGCGCCCCGCGCAGACAAAGCCCGCAGAGAAAATCCTCGACCTCTTCTGCAAAGCCGTAGCGGACGCTGACCACGCCGCGGCAAAGATCATCGAAGTCGCGGGACGGTGCGATGCGGGCGAGGCGGACCCGGCGAACGGCCAGAACGGGACGCGTGCGGCTGCCGGATTCTGGGGCGCCGTTACCGCCGACGAAGGGCCGGGGTTTCAACTGCAACGCGCTGCGGAGCTCATGGAGATGCTGGGCATATTGGACTAAATTCCTTCCACGTTTCTGGCCTCCAAAGTGAAGGCGAGCGCGGCGATGCTCGGGATGCCGGAGATCGAGCTCCTCCAGCTGATGCGGCGTCCGCTGGACGAGGGTGACCTCCCCGATCTCTTCGACCGTGCCTTGCTGGCGACGTGGCCGGCATTGAGGAGGATCTGCATGTTTCGGCTGAACCTCTGCGTGCTGCGCGCCTTGGGAGTACCGATCGATCCATCCGCCGTCTGCAAGAAGCTTTGGACTCCACTCACCTTTGGCGGAAAGCACCCGTTCAACACGGAATGGATCTCGTTGCGCCTCGCCGAAGCTCTCTTTACCCAACGGGCTTTCGATTTCGCGGAGAACAGCATTTACCGTTGCATCCATGCCTTCGTCCAGGCAAAGAGCGCACGCCGGCGGATCAAGGCCGACGTGGACTTTGCGGATCTTATTGTTTTTTCAATGATCGATCTCTGCCGTGTGTGGTGCTGCATCCTCGTCCTTCACCCGGCTCCGAACACGGTCGTGAATCCCATCTCGTTCCTGTCGCACCTCAAGTCGCCCTGCGACCTCGTGCAAACCGCCGTGAACTACGCAAACGCGGTCTTCTTCCCCAACCGCATCGGTGGGAGAGTCCGGATGCCCGGGGGAGGGACTGTCGAGGATTGCATCAACGAGATCATGTTCGGTCTCGGCTTCATCAGCGGATTTGTTCACGAGGAGTTTCCCCGCGGGCTCGAGAAGAATTGCCCGGCGCCGAAACCTGTCGTCCGAAACGCACGCTGCCACGTGCGACGAATGCGGGCGAGCCGCAGCCGATGGGGCCAAGCTGATGCGGTGCGGGAGGTGCAAGGCGGCGCGGTACTGCAGCCGGGCGTGCCAGCGGTCGGCGTGGAAGGAGCACAAGGCCAACTGCGTGGACGTCTTCCGATCCGCGTGACGCGCGCTTCGGATGATCAGCTAGCTGGTTCAGTCTACGTCGATGTCCGGATATCAGCTAATCGAACCATACCCTCACTCGTCCCCGTTCCTGCTACATCGATCATCCCCCCGCCGCCTCCTTCTTCCTCAACTCCCCCGCCAGCGCCGCCATCCCCACCCCCACGAACGCCGCCCACACCCCCCTGACCACGCCCCACTCCTCCCATACCACCCAGAGCAGGTGCGCGGGGCTCGCGATGCCGTTGCACAGCAGCGCGGTCTGCGCGACCGCGGCGGAGGCCCTGTCCCCCGGATCGGGGAGGGAGAGGGAGGAGAGGAGCGTGGAGAGGCCGAGGAGGAAGTAGCCGGTGGCCTGCGAAGGCGTCTTCAGGGCTTCCGCGGGTGTGGCAACACCGGACTCAGACTTACTTCAAGCAAGGCTAGAGAGCGGCCAGTGGAGATGGAGAATGCGGCGAGCATCTTGGAGCCCCTGGGTCCTTTGCCGAGGTCCTGCAAAGAAATCGATCAGCTCGTGTCTTGGTGGCGTCGGTGAGGAAGCCCGCACCGCCAACGCCTGCACGCAGTGGACCCAGAGCGCAATGCCCGCCGACCCGAGCTCGGCGCGGATAGCAGCACGAGAAAGGTGCTTCCGGTCGTCGGCGGCGAGGTCCATGTGCAAGCACGTGGTTGCGAGGAGGAGCGACGAGTGCAGGACGCAAGGCGGGAGACAGATGATGACGGGGTGGACGAGGCCGAAGTCCGAGGCGGCTGGCCGATCGTTCAGAGCTCCGGCAGCATCGAGTCAGGAGATGGGAAGCAACTGACCGACGGAGAGCGCGAAAGACAGGGTCCCCGCCGCGGCGAGCTGCGCGGCGCTGCGGCCGAGGCGGAGCCGCCAGGGCGCGGGGAGGAGGTGGAGGAGGCGTTCGGGCCAGAGCGGGAGCAAGTAGACCTGTTCCGATATTTGGAAGCTTGCCATCCCCCGGGGCCGGCCGCAAACGAACGGGAAACAGAATGGCAGAATGGCTGTGCGCGATTACGTGGCGCGAGGACTCGACCTCGGCCGCTTTCGCCGCTCCCGCGGTAAAGAACTCTCGTATCCTGAAAAAGATGCTTGTCGGACTAAACAAGCTCGAGATTCAGCGACGCAATGCTTCGATCTGCAGGCTTGTGCCTTCGCAGATCAGCTTCTCATGCGGACAGGTGACGGGGACCTGCGTCCCCAGCTTGGAGACCTCGTTCACACCCCTCAGAGTCGGACCAGGCGCGATAAGGCCACGTCATCGACCGCCGCTTCCACGCCAATGCCGCCCGCCGCCGCCATGCCCGCGGTGTACGCGCGCGCCGGGCTGGGCTCCGTGCCGCCGGAGCTCGTCGAGCAGATCCTGCGGCACCTGCCGCTCCCCGCCGTCGAGGCCACCGCGCGCCGCGTCAACAAGCGATTTCGGGCCGTCGGCGGCCGTCGGCGGCGCGCACGTGCGGCGGCGGCTCGGCGCGCTGCGACTGCACCCCCTGCCCCACGCGGACGACGCGCTCGTCGAGCTCGGCCGCTACATCGCCGCGCTGCCGCCGTTCTCCTCCCAAAGGCCGCTTCCGCGCTGCTGGCCGCCGTCGGCTCCGGTTGCGGTGGGGCGCCGTGCTGCTGGCCTGCCGCCGCGATCGTTGCCGTCGTCTGCTCCGCGTTCAACCTGGCGAGCCACCGCTTGGTCTCCGTCGACACGCAGGGCGTCGCCAGCTTCATCAGGGCCGCCTCCGAGGTCTCCGGCCTGCCCGTGGCCGCGTACGTCAGCGATGTTCTGGCCGCGGCGTTCAAGGTCTCCGGAGCGAGGTTCCTCGCGCACGCATGCGGCGTCGCTGGACGAGCTCGCGCGCCACGCCAACGATGCCCTGCGCGCCAAGGACAAGGCGTTTCTCCGCGCATGGGAAGGCAAATGGTTCGACAGCAGGAAGAAAATCTCGGCCACGGCGCTGAAGCATTACCTCGGCGAAATCACCGGCCGGGGGCCGCACCGCCCCACCGTCACGGAAGTCTTTGCCGGACTCATGGAGTCCACGGCGGCGAGGGGATACGGGAATGTCGAGCAGGAAATCCGCAGCCTCCTGGCGTCCGAGTGGCCCACGGTCGGAGCCCCTCCCGAAGGGAGCGAGCTGCGCGAGGCCAACCCGTTCTCGGTCGGCCGTTGGATTCCGGTCGGCGTCGGGACCCCCGAGGCCGCGGCTGCCAACGCCCTGCTGGACCGCTGGGAGAAGAATGCGCGCTGGGCGCTACCGTGGATGCACGTGGAGCGCTTCTCGATCCTGTGGAAGCCGGACGCCGGCCAGACGGCCGAGGTTACGGCGCACGAGGCGTTCATCCTGCAGGCCGCCAAGGGTCTGCTGGATTCCGCCCGGCGGTTCTCGGCCGCGCCGTTCGACTGGGTCGGACACGTGCGGGGGATGGACTTCGAGGAGACGGACCCCGGCAGGTGGGAGGCGTGGTTCGCGGAGGGCGTCGAACGGTTCCGATTCCAAGGCGGGAACGGCCCACTGCGGAGCGCGTGATTGCTTCGGCCGAAGAGCTCGACAACGAACGGAGATTCTGATTATCAGCGACATGAGCAACATGGATTATGAATGACTACATTCTCCATTCCTGACTTTCCGAGTCCTCGCCGACGCCCCTCGAGCTTCATTGCTTGGTCACGTCGGCAGGCCCGTCAACGGGAGCGTCCAGGTACCCTTTCGCGTCCGCCGCGCCGTCCTCCATCGCCGGCCCGGCCTCGTTGGGGACCACCCGGATGGGCCGGCACGTGATGTAGGTGAAGAGCGCCAGCAGGGCGGCACCGACGCCGACGAGCAGGAACCCGACGAAGAAGAACCCATCGGCCTGGAAACAGGGCGTCAGCACCGTCCCGGCCGTCCGCCGGGAGCAGCAAGCCCACCTCGCACCAGTCGTCCCCGTCGCAGCCGTCCACCTCGCTGAACGACACCGCCACGCAGCCCATGCCGACGAGCAGGAACAGCGTGCCGAAGGGCATCGCGAGGGCGAACGCCATGGCGCGGCGGAGGTGCTCCCGCGAGGGGGGGGCGGCGACCGCGCGGAGGGGGATGATGTCGGGGATGATGTCGGTCATCGCCGGCGCGGCCGAGTAGGCGGGGAGCTGCTCCGCGGGCGCGGGGGAGGAGGGGGAGGGGAGCTGCTTTGTGTCCATGTTTCGGGAGCTGCGATGGTGTCCGAGTGTGCTCGGGAGAGGTGAAGTGGGTCTGCGGCGAATCAGCAGGGGCCAACGGCGCGCCCCGGCGAGTCGGGGCTTCGTCCTCAGCTGCCTCGATTCGCGGCGAGCAATGCCGCCGGTCTCTCCCAGAACAAGAAACATGAGCATCAGTATCGAATCCATCTCCGAGGTTTACATGCGCTGCTCGCAGTCACTCTATGCTCGTTCGTCCGTCGACGCTCTACACCTTACGAAGCATCAATCGAGCGTTCTGATCGGCCGCAGCAACAAGCGGTCAGTTGTCGGGCCGATAAGGCTCCTCGCGCACGGCGTGGGCGAGAACCAGCTTGGAGAGAAAGATCGGCGCGAACCAGGCCCATCCCCCGGGCGCGGGGAGGTACTCCTGAAGCGACATCGCGGTGACGAGAAAGAGCATTGCCAGCGGCCTGGCGAGATAGAGTGGAGAATAATGGACGGCAGCAGCGCCGGCCAGAGAGTAGGAGTACAGCGCGGAACCCCAGAGCAAGTGCCTGCCGGGGTAGAGGGCCGCGACCACGATCGGGTGGACGTGCAGGGCCGTGAATCCCATGGTGTTGTGCAGGAATCTGCCGAGCCGCGTCGCCGATGCCGGAACCGGTCCGTGATACAGCCTCTTGCAGGTCGACAACGAGTTGGCGACAGCTCCGCCGGCGACGTCGAGCACCATCGCGGCCGCGAAAGCATAATGCCACCACCGCCAGCCGACAATCGGCGAGAACGATGCCCGATACGCGAGCGACGCGAGTCCGGGGACCGCAGCAGCCCACAGCAGCGCGTTTTCTGCCGCGGTCGCGCCCGGTCCGACGAGCCAGTCGTCCACGCTGTCGGCCGCCCCATCGGGCAGGGACCAGTCGATGTTGGCATTGGGGGTATGCGAGGGGCCTTTGACCATCTCGTAAAGAGCAGATTGGGAGCTTCAGCCGAACTGATGGGCCACGGAATGTTGGCTTCGGCACGGATCCGCGGGCGGGTTTCAGTTCTTCCGCAGCGGACAAACAAGCGTTGATATTGATTCACCATCGTTTGTAGTTGTTCACGCATCACGCCTGCGCAACACGCGGATGAAGCAACGGAAGTCCTCGATCCGCGCAGGGTACCAGGCCTCGACGTCCTCGCGCTCCGCCTTTGGCAGCCTCCACCACTCCCCGTCCCTGGCCGAGACCTCCTCCCAGAACGGCCCCCGGGAAAGCAGCAAAAGAAGCATCGGCGCCGGATACACCTTGCCTTCACCGCCGCCGGACGAGAGCTCGAGGTCCGAGAAGGAGCCCGCGGAGTCGATGGTCGCCAGGATCGCGCCGGGCTTGGTCCGGGAGGTGAGGCGCTGGAGGAAGGCGGCCGTCCGCGATTTAGACTGCGCGAGGAGCTCGTTGAGGGTGAAATTGAGGGTGATGAGGTCCGCACCGGAGAGCAGCTCGTCCAGGCGAGACGATGCCGGATCGGTGGCTTCCGCGAGCAGATCCGCACGTTCAAAGTGGAAAGCGGCGACAGAGTACAGCTCGCCAAAAGAAGCGTACAGAGACGACTCCACTGTGGAGAACACGGCTGAATAGTCGGCGTAATCGGCACAGGTAATGGAGATTGATGGGGCGGGGGCGTCCAAAATCAGTGGCTGTCCATTTGAAGCATTCGAGGGCCCGCCATCGGACAACGTGAGGCTAGCAGCGGCCGAAAGGAGCTCCTTTTCTCCCTGCCCGGCTCGGGTAGAGCTTTCGTCGGTGCTCTTTCCTTCCGCCGCGCCAGTGCCAATGTCCGTGCCTGCAGCCTTCATGTCTTCAAGCACGCGGAGCAATATGCCAGCAGCAGCCACCGCTTCGGCCCCTGTGCCCGCCCCGAGGCACAGGATCCTCGTATGCTGCCGCAGCTCGCGCGAGGGTGCCCCAACACTGTCCCGACCTCGAAGAGCTCGACGAAAGACACTCCGTATGGAGTCTTCTTGAGCCCAAAGTTCGCAGTACCCGACAGCTCTCCCCCCGGCATAGTCCGCCGCGTACACGGCGAGCCGCTCCCGTTCCTCAGCTCCGGGACCGAAAATCTTCTCGTATTGTCGCGCCGCAAAGAAGCTTTTGATCTGCCGCAGCGTCGGTACGTAGGAAGGCGACGCGAAAGTCGGTTCGAAGGCCGCATGGAGGCATTTCAGGAGGGCATGGGCGGTAGTCGGGGCGAGAGGGGGGAGCAAGGAAGGAGGAGCATCCCGACGCGGCTCTTTCCCTCCCCGAGCAGAAGGGGCGGCATTTTGGGGCCGAGAGGTAGATATCCGGGCCTGCGGACGCGCCTGCCGCGGCGCAGAGTTCGTCTGGGGCATTCGTGTGTGCTTGTTGACAGTCACCGATCGTCCGAGGCGCCGCGTTACCGGCCGGCCTCCTTCTGCCCCGTTCTTTCTACTCTACTTTGCCAACAGGTACCGGAGCCACTTTCGAGCCCATCCGCCAAGACCAGTACCACCGTTCCGCTTGGCCATAGGCCGTCAGACCCGCCCAGCCAACCAAAGCAGGTCCGAAGAGTACGGCCCACCAAAAGAAAGTCCGGAACCTTCCAGGCACGACTTTCCGCAGCAGATCCTCCGTCTGCCGCTCCGCGTCCTCTTTGGAGCCGGTGTTGTCGATCACGTGCGTCGCCCGGGCGACTTTGGCGTCGATTGGCAGCTGGGAGGCAATCCGTTGCCGAGCGGCCTCTTCCGTCAGCTGCGGATTCCGCGAGAGTAGGCGGAAAAGTTGTTGCTCCGGCGTGCTGGGACTCGTTTAGAAGTTGCTGGCTTCCCCGGAAGGGCGCCGACCTACCAACGAACCACGATGACGACAGGTAGCCAGCGATCCATGTTTCCCTCGATCAGCAGCGGAACGTCCCACAAGCAGGCGCGACGGCCAGTGAGCATCGCCCAAAGTGTTCTCCGGACCATCTCGCGAATGACGAAAGGATGCGTGGCCGCATTCAAGACGCGTCGCTGTCCCGGATCCGCGAAAATCGCGGCCCCGAGCTTGTCGCGATCAATGCCGCCAGAGGGGAGGAGGATTCCGCGGCCAAAATGGGCCACAATTTTGCAGAAAGAGGGCTGTCCAGGTTCGGTCACGTCGCGCGCGATTTCGTCCGCGTCGACGTGTTCCAGGTAAGGGGACACGGCGGAGCGCATGGCGGCGAGCGCGACCGAGGATTTTCCTGTGGCGATTCCGCCCGTCAGGCCGAGGAGTAGCATGTTGGGCCAAGTTTTGTCGATGAGAATCGAAGAGCCAGGCAAGGCAACCCACGCGAAGGTGAAGACTCGAGATCACTCAATCATCTACGGTATCCAGGGTCATACAACACATTCTGAAGTTAATCCGAGGTGAAACGCATCCTACTTGGACTTTGGAGTGTCTGCAGCCACTCGTTCTTTCTTCGAAGGGCTCTTTGTCGCCTTCGAGGACGTCTTGACCCCGACAGCCGAGTCCAAAGAGTCCATGGTGTCGCCAAGGAGCGCCACCAGGCCCAGCACCCCGCAGACGGCCGCGATCACGTTCGAGGTCGCGATCCGGCGGAGCACTTCCGCCTCGTCGTCGATCCGCATCGAGTTGCCCAACAGCTTGCGGTCCGGAAGAGCACGGAAGTAATAAACTGCCGCTCCAGCAGCGGAAGACAGAAATGTAAAGACTGGGCTCAGGGAGAACCGCGAGGTGACGGCGCGGTACACCGCGCGTGCCAGGAAGTAGACGACCAGAACGGTGAGCACATTGCTGATGAATTGGGCCCGCGGGAGCTGGTAGAACGACTGAAAAGACGCGTCAGACGCGTGCTTTTGAAAAGCAGTCGCGCCTACTCACGGCCTGCGCTCGCCTGTCAGCCGACGTCACTTTGGACTTCAAGATCGACTTCTCCAGCGACTGAAACAGCAGAGGATGCCAGTTTGAGTCCGCCGCGAGCGACGGAAAGAGAGACCCGATGAGCACAGAGAGCGCCGAGATGTCCAAGGGCAGGAACGCGTCCGCCATGATTAGCACGAGAGTGAGCAACGCGTACACGACGAACAGCGCCATCACCAACACTACTACGGCCAAGTGCGCAGCACGGTCAAGGAACGCGTGAATTCAGGAGCTCCCCGTCCCTGAATCAATCCAAGTCCGAAAGGAGATCGAGGCCGCGATGGCCGCGGAGCTCTGGGATGGAATCTCTGAGGCGCGTGACATGGCGAATCGGCAACTGAACACACGTCATGGGACGTTCGCGGATTAACCGACAAGGCTCAATTGTCGGTAAGGTGAAGTGATGCGTAACTCGATCGACTTTCGTGTGTTGCGGCGGTCGCCGATCCCGCTCGCCACGTCACGGGTCGGCAAAATGCTCCTGGCCATCCCCCCCGAGGTTCTCCTTCTCGTACTGTTATTCCTCCCCGCCGATGACCTCTATTTCTTGCGCTTCGTCTGCCGGGGCATCGGGAGGCTGGCTGGTGTCGCTTTTGCGGAGCGTTTCCGCGTCCTCGTGGGGGGCGTCGGCTTCGACTTTGTCGACACCGTGAAGGCTATCCGAACCTCGGGCCCGCACCGCGTTGGCACCGACGACTGCCTCGGCTCCTTGGCGCTCGGGAACTTGTTTCGTTCGTCCGGCGGAAACTACCATTCGACTTCGCTTCAAGTTCTCGTCCACCGCTCGCTGTGCGAAACTCGGGACAGCGTGGGCATGGGGGAACTGTTTTCTGGTATCGGGATCCCGGCGGCGGACACCCTGCGATACTACCTGGAGTTTGTGTTCCCCAAGGAAGTTTCGTTCCTGCTCGCCTTCTTCCGTGCGACTGGGTTCCATGTCGGCCTCGTCAACGATGCCGTCTTTAGCTGCAGCCACGTTCCTTTCTTTGACCGGTGGCACATCCGAATCCAGTTGGAGCAATGGGATGAATCGCGCTGGAAGGCAACCGGGATGGCCCTGGTGTTTGCGATGTCTTCCGTTCGTACGGTTCCCTGCTCACCGGCGTCAACGCGGTCGGAGACCTTTTTGCCCGCCATTTGCCCCCCGCTCTACGGATGGACGCCGTTTGCAAGTTTCGGGGAAGCTGGGAAGCCAAGGGCAAGCTCGCGTGCAGGCTTTTGGTCGACTACCGGCTTTTTGGCGTTCCTTGGCTCGTTCGCACCTTGAGAGGCGTCTTTGTCGACGCCACGGACGTCGAGAATCCACCATCACGTGAAGATCGCGTGAGCTTCCTCGCCGGGCTGCGCGATCACCTTCGGATGGTGCTGTACAACGAGGAGTACAAGGTGCAGCCGACCATACTGCAAGCCTTTCTCGACCCCGAGCAGGGCTGGCCGTCCGATCTGCCGCTCCAGGCAGCGGATTTCCTGCAGCCTTCCGACATCGAGCCTGCCCATGTTCGCGGTTTCCTGCGCGGCACTACGGCCGAGTGGACGCCGAGCTGGCGGACGCCCCTGCCGATCGGCTTCAAGCTGGATCCCGTGCGGCTTGCGGAGCTTATCCGGGCCGTTCGGGGTGCGGGCCCTGCGCTGCATGACTATTACCTTTTGGTTTTCGGAGACCCTGTTTCTTGGATCGACTACCCTGTTGGGAAGGTCGCGCTGCTTCTTGCTCATTCAGGGATGAGCTACAGTGCTTTGGCGGATCTCATCTACGGAGAGGAAGATCTCTCGGATGACGAGGTGCACTTCAACCCTGTCGCGTTGATTGCCGAGGTCGACGGGCGGGAAGCATTCACCATCGAACTTGCTGCCTCGGTGTTGGTCTACTGCTTCGCCGACAACTTCTTCATCTGCAACAATCGAGTTCTGTGTCTGCGCAGAATCGCCAGGCTCGGGACTTCGTGGGCCCAAGGATGCAGGTCCTTCTACGACGACCCGAGTTCTCTGGCGGCATTCATGGACCACGCTGCGGACATTCTGGAACACGTCGTGCTCGGCGGAGTCGTGCCGGTCGAGTGGACGCACGGCTTTTTCTATCTGATGGGTCTGGTTCTTGGAAGCAGCACTGCGGATCGACCCCTTTTCAGACGCTCCGATGTGCAAGCCGCACTCTTTTGCTCTTCGGCATGGTTACGAGCCCGGCTGCGGAGCTATGGCGATGTTCGCGACCTCGTTCTTGGCCACTTCGTTGCTTCGGGAGCGATTCCGGTTCCCGGAGATCTTCGTATCGATCGCGAATCTTACCGTTTCAGCAGAGCCTCCGCACTGAGAAGCGTTGGGCTAGCTGACATGCACAGGCCTGTGGAAGGCGAGGAGAAGGACCGCTTGGTTCGTATTCTGAGCTCCTCGTTCGGTTCGCTGGGGGTGAAGCGGCTTTGGGAGACGGCGAAATAGGCTCATGGAGACCCGTTTAGTCAAACAATGATCTTCCTTACGCTTGCTGGTAATGACGCTCGCATTACCGGGGCGGACGTGAGCCGTGATTCGGGGCGCAGAAGTCAACGGATCAACGGAGCGACGCGGCCGCGATGTGATCGCGAAGGGCTCCCAAACACGACTTCGAACCGGTCCCCCTCTCGCGATGCCGGGAGAGCCGCACAATCAGGACATCGTGCATGCGCTGCAGTCCCGTCGCAACGTGGCCGATGCCCTGAACCAGCGCAAAAAGTTCCAATACGACCGTGCCATCGCGGCGGTCGAAGCTCATCGGGGAAACATTACGCGGGCCGTGGACGTGCCGACCAAGAACATCACGAAGACGATCCTCAAAGAAATTGAAGACGTTATCAATGAGGTCAAGCCTATCGTGGTCGCGATGCCGACGCCGGCGCAGATTCAAAGGGCGCAGGCGAGAGGAGCGCCCGCGGAGTACAGGTGGGCTCCTTGACGCCATGCGGCGGGGGTCTCGTACTAAAGCTGTCGTCCGTCCGCACTTCGGGATGAAGACCGGGATACAGGACCGCGGCGTGGGCCATTCTCGTGGCCATGCGGCGAGCCTCTCTGGATCCACTATCCGCGGGTTATTTGACGAAGGACCAAATCGTCAGGCGGGCGCAACCCCTCGCGCAGCACGCTATGGTGGGCCACGGTCGCACGGGATGGATGGCCATGAAGCACACGCTGGAGCCGAAGCACCTCGTTCGGCGGGAGGCCTTGTCACGCCACCACGGCAATTTTGGGTTGCAGAAGGACCGGTTCTACCTGACAGAAGAAGGAAAGCAGCCAGCGGAGAGCCTGGAGGACGACGAAGGGAACGGTTTGGCCTACGGTGCCGGGGGCGCGGAGAGCGAGAGCGATGTTGACCTCGACGCAGCAAGTGACGGGCCGGAGGAGCCTGGCATCGCGGGTGGACCGAACGGGCCGACGATCTTGGACGACGAGGACTTCGATGTGGAGTACAAAGCACAGCTGCAACGTGCCATCGAAGTGTCCCGTCGGGAGGCACGTCAACGAGATAGCCCCGGACCCTCCCGCAACGTCGGCCCTCCTCGTGAGCGCGCTTCCCGTGCCGGAACGGCGCACCCTACGCCCCCGACGACTCCGTCGCCGAGAGCCCGCATGGTTATGTCTCCGACGCATGCCGCAGGCCAAGCTGCGCTGAAGCGTCAGATGGAATCGAAGCAGCTACGGGAAGCCCCCCCTCCCGATCCAACGAGCGAGACCAAACGAAGCAATGGGGCTGCACCTGCAGCCGCCGCGGGCAAGGCTTCAACAGTTGCTTGCGTCGTCGATTTGCGTGAGCGACTGTCCAACAAGTCGCCAAATGACGTGTACCTGGCCGTTCGCGGCCGCCATCTGGAGCTCTTTCCCCTTGGTTCCCAGCCTGCGGTGCAAACCGGACGACGGACGTTGCCCATCGCAGATTACCTCTGGGTTTCCTATCCTTCCGCGTCGCATTCGGGCCCTCCAGCCGAAGAGGCCGATTGGGTCGCGCTCGATCCGGAGGCGGTGCTGCTTCCCGTCGCCGTCGAGCGCAAAACTCTCGCGGACCTTGCGGGCCGCTCTCACGACCGCGATCATCTCAAGCAGCTGTCTGCCCTGTGCTCGCCCGGCATTGTCACTGCCTTGACGCACCGCATTCTGTTGGTTGAGTCGTCGGGGACCGCCGGCGTGAAGACTCTTGAGGGCCTGCGAGCCCTGGATGGAGGTCCGAATCCGGAGCCCGGCACCAAGATCACGTCACCTCAGGAGTTCTTTGCTTTGGTGTCGGACCTAATTCTGCATTCGAACGAGGCGGCGAGGCAGATCAAAGTCTTCAACACTGCCGACAACGAATCATCGTCGAGGTTCTTGGCGGCGCTTACCAAATGGATCGTGTCAAAGGGAGCATCTGCAGTCGGGTCGAGGCCCAAGCTCGGCAGCTTTGGGGCTGTCGTCGCGGGATCCCGCCCGAATGGTCCCGATCTGTCAGAACTTGGCCGGCATCCTGCTGGCGGCGCAGTGGCGCTTGCATTTGACCACAAAGTGCTGAACAAGGCGGCCGGCACGGAGCTCTGGAGCTCTAGCCTTGCGGGGCCAAAGCGTCTGTTCGTCTGCAAAGTTCAGGGCTCCCATTTTGTGAAGGCAGCAGTCCAAGCCTCCGCAACTGGGTCCCTGGAATGGATCCGTAAGACCTTTGGCCTCCCACAGGACCCGCGCGTTGTCCTGGTCGTGCAATCGCTCGACGCCGGGGTGTCGCACTTCAATCGCTCCAAGGAGTTCCGCGCGGAGCACGATGCCGCCGGCTCTGCGTACTCTTGGCTGATCCAGCTCATGCTGGGCAAGGGCGTGCACGTGCAGCTGACGGCGAGCAAGGAAGAGACAGCCTTGTTCGTGGCCGCGCTTGCTAGGAACATTGGACGCGCGTTGGAAGTGCATGCCGTTGCCCACGCGGCGCCCGCTGCCGCAGCTCGCGAAGATAGGATGGATGAAGACGAGGTGCAGATCGTCTCGGAGAGGCCTGCGACCGCTAACCGCTCGCCTCCTCGAGCACCATCAAAGGCGGCACCAATCGTCATTGATTGATTGATTGATCATCTTGACACTTCATTTCTATGTCAGTTCAACGAAAATCTATACCACCTCTGCCTTCTTCTCTTCTTTCGAGCCGTCCGCTGCCCCGACGTGCACGTCCGACTCCTCCACTTTCGGCGCCTTCCACCTCAAATTCCCCTTGGCATCCAGCAGCAACCACGTCCCCATGGCGGCCGTACCGAACGCGAGGGCGGTGTAGCCCACGGCGTACCATCCGCCGTGGACCCAGGCCTGGACGCCGACCACGGAGCCGATGCTCATTCCGCAGAAGCCAATGACCTGAGCACACGAACAGTCAGTTCCAAAACTGGCTGCGAGCAGCAAGAAAACCAACCATGTACACGCTGTTGA